>VWZS01007271.1:5595067-6233415 GCA_013397075.1 Rhabdornis inornatus
TTTTATATAAAAATAAAAAAAAAAAAAAAAAAAAGAAAAAAACCCCAAAACAAATAAAAAAAAACCAAAAAAAAAAAAAGAAAAAAAGAAAAAAAAATGAAAAACAACATGTGTAAAACCCAAGCAGTCCCTACTACCACCTGGAAGTAGCTTTTAGCTAAAAATTGGACCTGAGAAATCCTATCCTAAAATCCAGTTCAGTTCACTCCAAAGTTTCTGAAAGTGGTTTCTGCCCAGCCATGCTTGTCCTGTCCTGAGCCTGCACATGTGCAGTTCATACTGTAGACTCCTGTACTTCATGCTCCCCGTCAGATCCACATCTCTGTGTACGGGTAAGAGTTTAATTTAATGAGTTACAGTTACTGGCTTTTAAGAAGGCAACTCTATTTGCACGATGCAAACTTTTACTGAGACAGATTACTTCCCAATTATCAAGCACACTCTGCTTGGTCCTTAAATTCCATTGTTTGGGGTTGCCCTTACCTCCCAATTTCCAGTTACTTTGTCCTTAATGTTTGTTGTTGGTTTTTTTTTCCTCAGATAGTTTAGCACTATGAAACTTTTGGATTTATGCCATACAAGTCACAAATTAAAAATTATATATATGTATATTTATACACATACATTAATGCGGCAATCTCTGCAGTACATATCTAGGTTATTCAATTTATGTATGATATACACTGTTAGGAGCAAGTCTCGTTTAAAGTCTCACTATTAAATTGCCAACGGGGGGGGGGGGNGGGGGAAGTATGAATCCTGTGGTTGTATCTATCTTAATTTTCAGCAATCTTAAGCAAACTGTTCCTTATGTATTTAATACAGAAATTCCTATGCAGACCCTCACAGACTTTTATTGTTATCTCTATTCTATGTCCACTGTTATCATGAGAATATTTTGATGTGTGTGTAGTGTTGGTTGACATGCTTTGTTATAAGGAAAACCACTATTGCTAAGAATAACTTTTTCCAAAAACTGAAGAGCAGTAAAACACTTCTTACAGTTCAGCAGGTCTGATTAAAACAAGTATATGGCATTCAACTCCGTTTTAAGCATCAAGTACTGAAGACTTGCCTGCAAATTCTGCAAAATACGTTATATTTGCCTGGCTCATCCACTAACATTTTAGGCTAACCCAAAAGACAGACTACATAACCAAGCACTGTATGATCATCCACAAAGTTTAGGAGGCCTTTTTACACTATTTCAATCCGCCAAGTTTAAGGTAGAGAGGTGAATGGTGATCCAGATCAGCAAAGCTTTTTTTCTCTGCAACACTGAGTTTAAGTTACTTCTAAGAGGCACTCAAGTAGTCGTGAACCCCCATATACTGTAGCCCTAGCATTTTACCTCAACCCTGACTAAAGGGGCTTTTTTCCCTACCTACTGTCACTAAAAAGGATTTTCAAGAATTGCATCTCATCATGTCAGCTTCTCCTTGCAGAGCTGAACTCTTTGCAAGTCAGAGTCGGGAAGCATCGGCAGAAAAAATGCAGAGCAGCTTCAGCACAAGTCATACATCACTTACGAAGACCAGACAGACTCCAAATCACATTCACATCAGTGATGCTGCAGTTCCAATACAAAATCAAGTCCAGGAGCTCTCTTCCTCCTTCCTGGCATTTTTCCCTCCGGTCATTCCTACTCAACTGTAAAAGTTGCACACTCCTGAAAGTGAAGCACACTTCCTTTGGGGGCTTTCCCAACATTTTGGTGTATTTCCCAGAAGAATTTTTTGAGAGACCCTTTTTCCACCAGAATAGATCAAGAGACAGGAAAATAGCAAGGAAGCACTAAGCTAGTGCAAAAAACACAGAGAAGGGAAGACAGGACCACTGGATGAGCTCCTGAGCTCCAATGCCTCAGCCATGACCTGAAGAGCTAAAGTAGCTACTGCTGCCCCTTTTCCTGACAGCACTGTGGCTGAAAATGTAAGTCTGGATAATAGTCCTGCTGTGCTATGCAGAAAGGGATCTTTAAACCCTACCCATGTCTGTAGCATCATCACAACTCAGGTGCATTCCAAAATGCATTGCATCTGCTGAAAGCACATTTCTCAAAACCTGTAATCCTGCATTATTCTCTTGTCTTTTCCTCTTTATGAAAGCCCAGATTTTGGGTGTCTCCGTTTTCAACGCTGGACACAATGTAGCAGTACTCCAGGATCTAGGGAGCATTCAGGACTCAGGCTGCAGATTAGGCACCAGGAATTGGTATTCCCTGATAGCACCTGACTCCTAGTGAGACCAAATGGTCTGAGATGTGCTATATAAGAGATAGGTATTATTACTATCATTTGTCTCTTCTGTGCCAGACAAAACCTTCTGAATTGCAGCTTTTCTTGTTTACATGAAAACAAGGAAAGCAGCTTTCTATCAGTGCTATCTAGGGAATGTAAAAAGGATGCCCTAGAAGAAAGGCTTTCAGAGTTTGCCACAATGAAGATACTTCAGGGCAGGAACCTATGACAACACCTTTGAAGTTCAAACTGCCCCTCAAGGGCATCCTGATTATGAAATGTTTTACTGTACCAATCCAATTATTAGTCTATCTACTGAATTTTATCTATATATTAACACTCAAGCACACATGATTACATAATATTATCGTTGTTATAAATACTAATTATATTTAATTTTTAAATATATATTTCTATAAATTACATATATAATTATATTTAACGTAGAAACACATTTCCAACTCAATACCCACATGTGCATAATGTGATGAAAATTATTTCCTTAAGAATTTAGATGCTGGTTTATCAATATAATTCCTGCATTTGTGTACTCTTCTCTGACTGCCTTACATTTTAAAGGACACTATGCCAGACACATTATATAAAGAAACAGAAAAGATCTTGACTGGCTCTTTTTTTGGTTGGTTCTATGGGGGATTGTTGGTAATTTCAAACATACAGCAAGTACACAGTAAGAAGGAGGAAACACTGTATTTTAATTGTACTCAGGGATACTTTGTAGTTAATTGCATGTGTGTTTTCTCAAGCAGCTCAAACACTGCAAAGTCACAATCCTAATGAAATAGGAAAATATTATCTTTTCAAACGTGAAGACAGAAATAAAGACAAAGTGACTTTTCCAAGGCCACTGACAGACAGGAGAACAGAAAGAAGCAGAATCAGTCTTTCAAACATTTGATCTTTTACTAGAGAGAGGCCTCCTTCTCAGCTGAAACGGGTCTATTTTGGGGATAGTTAAAAAAAATAGTTTCAGTTGAAAATCAGGGCCTTTTTCTATTTGGCTCTCTGAATTAGTTGGAACGGGTAAGTAATGGAGAGACTCATTAACTCCTATGCTTTTCACTACTGCTTTCAAAGCAATCACGGAATTAGCTGAAAATTGTTCTCTGTCCTGTCCGTGTTTTCTATTGAACGATTCTCATGATAGAAGAGCCAAGATCTGTGACCTAAACTTGGCTCCAATAATACAGAGAGCAGCCTCTCCTCTGTGGTGAACTGAGCCTTGAACAATTTCATTAAAAGGAATCATTGGAAAAGACAAAATCGATGCTCTCATAACACAATAGCCTAAATCGTTAGTACAGATCCTAATTTAAAGCAGGCAAAAATGTAAATTCTCCCTATCTTCGTTCACAGAATGACATGTGCCAGGCTTTCATGGGAGGCATGAATTCACCTGAAGTACTGATAGCAAAGTCCAACATTTATTAATTCCAACAACATAAAGAATAATGAGGGTGGCGGCTCCATTTTCTAACATGGAACTGCTCAGACCTAAGCAACCAGCAGCAGCAGGTGATCTACCATATAAATGAGATAGATGGATGTAATGGAATCAGCACGTTTGTCACCAAATGATGCTGCTGCTGTCAAGCAATTTTAGTCCAGGCACAAAGATCCCAAGCACAGGTCACGGTAAAGCATTCAATTCAATACCAAGAACCTTATTATATTATTTCACATGAAGAAAGATTGTATAGCCAAGCAGTCTGACAACTTTGCCTATGAAGGACAATTTCTCCAAAACAAATGCCAACAGCTGATTAAGTTACCAATACATTGCTAAGCTATAGTGACTTAATGCCACCAGGCCAAAATAATTTCTGATGATTTTTAAAGGGCAGTGTTGGGAAGCTTGCAAATCACACATTCACATTTTAATGAAAGGTGCAATTACTGAACATTTACCGTGTATTTAATTAGAATGAAACATCAATAAGGCTCATTTAGCGTCTCTCTAATATGTCAGCAACTTTTTTCAAAGGTGGTAGCAAACATTCATTTTTGATTTATAGTTATGCAACTTTGCATTTGCTGGGTTGCTACTAAACGACTGAATGACAAACAGTGCAGTTTTGTCAGTTCCAAAGCAAAGATAACTCTGCTGTGGTTCCTGCATAGCACTCAATTCAAAGACTAATTTAAAATCAGTATAATTTCCTTTAAAATAACAGCAATGAATAGGATTATCATACGCAATTACAATGAAGGAATGCATCTGTTTTTCTGACCTAACTGTCACCGTTTTGACTGTTTCCTAATGCATTCAAAACTACAAATAGCTGATGCAACTTTTCTGAAACAAACAAACAAAAAAATAAAGATAACAAGGAAATAACATGAGAGTAGCTTTGCTGAAGACTTCACATGCAACACAACTGATTCCACTTTGCCAGTCTGGTTTCAGCATAAGCTGTTCCTTATGCTACATACCTCAAACTCCCTTTCAGTTGGTAGCACAGCAACAAACAAGACACAAGGTGTAATAATACATTTCTTTTTATTCATAATAATAATACACTTCTTTTTATTCATAATAATGGATATAATAATATATATATTTCACGGTATTTTGCAGTTTCAAGCATACTTGTAGTCACAAGATTCCAGACCTAGATCTAAGTTTCTATGAAGATCTGCTGATCAAGGAGCAATACAATGACTCCAGCTTCCCTGGACCAACTTCTTCAGGGCTATACTATAAGTACCACTTGCAGCTTCTTCTTTCCCAGAGACCAGAAGATGATGAGAAGAATAATGGAATATAAACAGAGGAAAAAACAACACACTGGAACCTTAGAAATCTAACCCAAGCAAAATTTGCTTCCATACTGGAGCAGAACCTGCACCTGACACCCAAGTACTCATGTACTTATGTATTACATAAGCTTGCCATGTAATGCTGTGGCAGCTGGGATGTACAAATACACCATGGCAGGTTTGGCCAAAGAGAGCTCACAGTATGCTTGATTAACATCCTGCTTTAAAAAAAAAAAAAAAAAGCCCCTTATGACAAATGCCAGTATGGGAGATGTCCCATGAAAGCCAATGATTTCCATGCCTTTACTCCACAGTACCAGCTGTAGATGCTGGTTGCCACTGACAAGACTCTTCTGGACCAGGCTGTGATGACATTCTTTGGAACTAAAAGCCTTAATGCCCAGAATAGGCACTTAACCACAAACTCACTATAGAAAAATATTACTTTGGTCCAGTTCAATGCTTGTACATTACAAGCTGACACCTAAAAAGAAAACAACTTAAGGTAAGCTTGTCCTTCTAATTCAATATTGAGCAGCAGCCTACCAGGTAGGAATATATGTCTGTTACAGGAAAATTTAAATATTTAACATCTTATGTGATAAATATCTAATATTTACTCAAGCTCATAATGAATGCTTGTCTAGGAGGAGGGCATGAAACTGCACTACAACTATGTCATTACTTAATTAAATTTTCCTTTTCAAAAAATTCTAATTTGCCAGCCAGCTTGCTAATGATTTCATGACCATGCTACGTAAACATTATTTCCCTGATTTTCTTTAGATGTTTTCAAGCAGATATTGAAAGGGCATTACATTTGCCAATGGCCTCTCTGCTCTAACTCATTGGAGTTCATGAGAAATATCTGCCCTAGAGGGCTTAGAAATAAAGCAAAACTGAGCATCTCAAGGCTTTCTGATTATTGTCTGCTCCTTGCAGATGATCTGTACACAAGTCATTTAAACAGGAACATCTTTGAAAACAAATGACTGTAAGAGACAAAAAAGACCATTCTCTGATAGAAGCTCTGGACTGCATCTCATGAGTTTTGAGTTAAAATTCAAGATTCTGCCAAGCTGACTGTGGGATTTGAGATATTTCACCCTCTTTGCCTGTCGTTTCCAAAGGGGATTATTTGTATGATTTACACTTCTATGAAGCCTTCACCTACAAAAGGAGTGGGGTTTAGGAGCACATACATCCCTGTGCATATTCTACAATTAAAACCAGAAATGAGTAAATTTTGAATAGATTGCAAATATTCTTGTGCTACAAGGGAAGGAACAATTTGTGAGAGCATGTGTGTGGTAACACTGACCCCAGCTGCCCTCAGAAGCTGGTGCCAGGTCTCCATATACTTACAGAGGAATTAGAAGCTCTTCTGGCAAGTCACTCTCAGACAAGTGCTAGACATCCTTCTGCCTAAGCATACATCAGAACCTCTTTGCACTCACACTGGCAGGTCAAATTTGTGTTTTACAATCAAGGCACACATACACAATAAAAAAATAAAGAAAAAGCTGGAATTACATTTTCTGATGGAACTGATGTAACAGACTGAAAGGGGAACGAAGTCTCAGAAGGAAACTCTAGCAAAACCATACTTAAATGTGTTTTTAATTTATAACAATGCTAGAATCCAGGACAATTATGAACTTTGTTTGTTCTCAGTTCATGCAGACTCTTTTCTCCCCAGAGTAATTGCACAGTATTTCTTGCCCTCCCAATTAGCATGGTCTCCCAGTCCTCACTGCAGATGAAGTTGATGTGAGGAAGGGAAGTGCAGCTCTGCCTATCTTTCTGCAGGCAGCAATTTTGTTACATCAATCTAATACACACCTGTCTCTGAGAAAACTGCTCTGTGTCACAGGCCATCTTGTAACCATCAGATGACAACTTTTCAGCACTGCTGATCTGAACTGCATTCAGGTAATGACAACATTGACAGTTCTTCTGATTTTCTCATATGTGATGTTTTATTTAAAACCCTAGCTGCTCCAAACAAATGATCCTCTAGGAATGTCAGCTTTCACTTCCCAAAGCATACTTTCAGCCCTCATGTTGTACATAAAAGCCTGGGAACAGGAACCAAATGTACCTTGATGTCTCAAAAATTCAAAGCAAAATCAAAGAACACAATGTGTACTTACATATCTTCATTTAAAGGTATCAAAAGCCTTTCCACTAAGATTAGGATTTTTTTTTCTTAAAACCAATGTGACTAGCTAGAAAATTTACCTTGAATTTCAATGAAAAATTTGCTTACAATAAGAACTGTTAAAAAGGCACTGGTGTACTAAACAAGTTTGAACAAAGAGTAGTTTGGGCTTTCTCCTTCTCTTTCTCTTCCCACCCCTTCCCCTGGTCTTGATGGCTGCTCATTAATCCCAAGAGATGGAGGACGTAATATTGGCTCTGGCTTAGCATTTATGAGATGCCTGAGTACTTCAGTGTAAAGTGAATTTTTTTGGAGTTTTTACTTGAACCTGTACAGAGAATTGGGGATGGACTGACTGGTCGGAGGGGATGTCCTGAGGATTCTAACAAAAATCTTTAAGGCAAGAAAATACTTTAAGTTATCAGAGAAAGAAAGGATGGCACTCCATTGCTTGGCCGAAACAAGGACCACAAGGAGTTAATTTCTGACTGACTTGCACTCTTTCCTCATATTTCACTCAAGTGCAAAAGAATGAATTTATAATGCCAAGTTTCAACTTCGCAAAACACCGCTCTCCCAGCATTATGCATATTAAAAACTGGTTTAATAATATACTTTCATGCACAAACTAATGTGATAATTGAAGATTCCTTAGAACAATGAAAGACTAAACAAATCCTAATTTACAAGGCTCTGTGGTACTATTTAAAGACATCCCTGTGTTACTGTAGAATTCCAAGCCCATCTCTCACACTCACTTGCAGGGAGGACCCAGCTAATCCTACACAGCAGGGGGGTTTAGTAACTATTTGCAATTAGCCTGAGGCCTGAGACAAAGAAATGGAAAGCTACCTCCACCTGCCTCCATCCCATTTACTTTGGGTTTTAACATGCTCAGACCCCATAAAGGTTAGAAAGCCCTTGTCCTCCCAGAAGAGACCTCAGAAAGACAAGGAAAACTTCTAGCTGTGCTGGATATGGGGAAAAAGTCGGTCACCAGATATTTATGCATCACTGGCTGAACAGCATCGTCGCTCTTGTGCTGACAGCTCCCATCCAGCTTCCATTTGATGCTGCAAGACAAGCAACTGCACATAGATAGACTTTGCTTAAGTCTTCGGTAACAGACCAGCCAGGAAGGAAAACATCACCAAGGGAAACTGGAGCTTTAGTTCAGCATACACTATTTTCATCATCATGGGATTTTAAGAATAGAGAAATCACCACACACAAAGCGACTGCAACTCAGAAATACCAGTCAGGGACACTTTTGGCTTTGTTCTCCTCCCCTCTACCCTGGTGCAGTCCTAGTAACACACCTAAATTCAAAGGAATTTTACAAGAAAGGATACAGTATGTAAAAGAAAAATCAAATCTGATGGGACATACCTGAAGAATGTGTAAAAGGAGCAATTATAGGAAAGTAACATATATTGTGGCACTTCACATTTCCAATCAAAAGGTGTCAAAGAGAAAAAAAAAAAAAAGAAAAAAGGCTTTCAGCTTCTCCACCTTTTGTATTATCCATAACTGCAAAACAAATATAAATTTGGAGGACTAAGGCTCCTACCCCTTCCAGTGGGTCACTACATGTACATTTTCCATGCCTATTTCACTACAAATCTAAAGAATTTCAGAATTAGTTTAAGAATGCTGATTTTGGTGCTGTCTGACTTTTCAAGACTCACAAATGAAAAGCAACATGCCATACTGAATTAGTTTCTCATTCAACTTCTGTAATCCTGCAAACAGGATTTGCACACTCACCATCCATAGCTATCTTGAAACTTTTCCCCAAACTGACTACAGTGGCAAATTTAATGTTCGTATTGAATAAAACTGCTTTTACAGTAAGGCTGAGAACAGGGGTTCCCTGCACTTTGTAGTCTCACAGTTTAAAAAAAAAAAAAACACACAAAATAAACTAGGAAAAAATACCCTGATCAGGAGACATACTAATTGATCAATATTTGGAAGAAGACATGATGAATTTTCCTAGCGCTATTAATATTTCATTAAACTGTGCTGTAGACTCATCACAAGTAAGGTGTTCGCAACACTGTTTAGATAAATTCACAGATTACAGGAGACCACACAAGCCTTCATTAATCCATAGTCAAACCTCATTATAACTTCAGTTGTGTGATGTATAACCCAAACCACACGTGTCCACAGCATTTCTGAGCAACACCAACCTGTGTCTTAAGGCAGCTGTCACAAAATGCTCTTAAAGCATCAATGCTTTGAGACATCATATCTGATGGCTAGAAAAAAAAGTATCAGTGATGAAGTATCAGTGGAAGTGAAGAGTTAAATAAAGAGCTCTATTTTAATGTAAGGAAAATCTCCTCTGTTGTAGAGATACAAAAAGAATAACGGAAGGTAATAAGAGAAGAAGTATTACAGGAGACAAAAATATCCCTCCACCCCACCAGTTCTCATGGAGTAACCCCCATTCACTCCAAACAGATTCTCTCCAAATTAATGTTTGATAGGGCTAGAGAGGAAGAAGATAAGCATTAATCTTTAAAATCTTCGATAACATTTTTCTTAAATTTTGTTAAAAACACATGGCTATTCCTTTCACTCAGCAGCCAACTTTGAGTTAGTTTTTAAATACTAGCTCCATCCTCTCTTTAGCTCCCCTTTACTAGGACAGAACAGTTCCTATAGGAGAATTAAAGCCAGATGCTGACAACTGGACGATGAATCAATATATTTCCTAAATCCTATATTTATACACCTCCAACCTCCTTGGTATCTCTGGCCAACTGTACCAACACACCTGTTGCTCAAGGTATCACTTGTGATCAGGCACTGGACAACGTGAGGAGCAGCACAGCCAGGCACCTCCAATTTTGAAAATCTAGCTTTTCATTAAAGACAGTATATTACATGGAGTCAGCAATATACTTTTAGAATTGAGAAACATTTTTATCTAACCATTCCAAAACTATGCATATGATGACAAAGTCATCCTTGTCTCTCATTTGCCTTGAAAAAGGATGTATCAGCAAAAAGACAGAACAAAATACTTGGCATGAATAGTCAAACCCCTTCATTTTCAGATCATGATTTCCCTATTACCAAGGAAACACATGAAGGAAAAACAAGGTACCATTAAGGAAAGAACTTCCAAAATATGCAAAAAGAACCTCTAGTAACATGTTTGGTAATCCTGCCCTTTGACCAGATGAGCTCAGTCCTGCCTAATATGGAGCTGGGAGCTTTTGCAGAAACAAAGCTTCAAGGATGCAGCAGTGATGGGAGAAACATTCCTGCCTTTTACAGGCCCGAAGGATTCTGCTTCGGGACAGGGTGTCTGGAATCGACACCACCCCCCACAGCCACAAAAAAGTTAAACAGATTCACTCTGGGTACCACTGCTGAGGCTCACAACTTCTCCTCCCCTGTTCTCTCCAATTATGAGAAGTAGAACCCAACTCCCTGATGAGTGATTTTGCCAGAAGGTATCCCTGAACATTTTCCTCAGTCAAATACCATGAATCACGTGAACAGAACAGGAGTGGAAGAAACCTGACTCTATAGAAATGCCTTCAAATGGCCTACGGACTTGAGCTGAGATTTATGAGTCTGGTCTAAATACCTTTGAGGGCAGTGTAAAGACCACAACAGAGTAAGGCAGGAATTCTGTTCCTGCTGTGAGAAAGCACAGAAGACATGCTATCCTCTGTTAATTATTTTATTTCTACAAGGAAGTCTCAGGAAAGGAAAACCGGGCCCTAAAACATGAGAAACAACATATATTACTGACCATCAAAGATTACTTTGGCAAATCAATACAATTTTATCTTTTTTTCCCCCCTATAAAAATAATAACTCTCTGCCTAAATTACAAGCACTTTGATATTATATACAGCTTTATTAATCAAATGAGCACATTCACTAAGAAGTTCTTAATCAAATCACACTGATAGGCAGTTAAGAATGATACTAACAGTTATCTAATAACAGCCTTGGAGTAATCCCATTTGATTATTTCTTACAAATACATGTGAAATCATGTTCTCTTATTTTGCTATGTATGTATTTGTGCATTTATAATGCACTTTGGAAAAGCACATAAAAGTTCTTCTTGGCTGTTATTCACTGAAGTTTCCATTTACCATTTGATATGTGTACAAAGCCCAAACAGAATTGAAACGTGGTATGTGCAAGTTCACACTTCGACTTTGTATTACTTCTCACACATTTAGATATTCCCTCTCCCTCCAAAAACATATTTTTAAGGTTTTTTTTCTGAGCAGCACTGACAAGTTCAAGCCAAAATCCTGCTCCCTGCACAACCTAAAGTCAGGTGTTTCTGCTCCAAAAGGTTTACAAATTAAAACATTACGAATGTAAAACAAATCTACTTGCATAAATTAACAAATCGACAGTGGAATGATTTTTCTTGCACATATACCTCATTTGTAAAGCTGCATCATTCATATGCCCTGAATTTCAGAACCACTCACTAACTTAGCAAGTCCTTGGGACCAAGAAGGATAAAGATACAGAGACATCTTAATTTTAAAAAAAAAATAATTTCTATTGCAATACTAGAAGTTGTTTTCTTAATGAAGACTGGATTCTACTGGCAGCTGTCTACATTGCAGTATTGAGGTTTTAAGACCACTATAATTTTATTTCTTCTACTTTTATAAATGCAGAATATGTAATACTGCATTAAGACTGATGCAACTAAACTGAGTCCTTACAGTGAACTGTAATTCTTCTTCATTATCTTTATTCAAATATTGCTTGCAAATTGTACTCTGGCTGCACAACTATTTATTTCAGGTTTGCTTTCAGGAAGCTAAATAGGAAAAACATTGTTTGCATCATAAAATCACTTCTTTTTTTGTTAGCTTTGCTCTGCATTCTGAGGAAATGGTTATAAAAACAGAGACTGCACATGGAAGACATACAGATTTCCATGACTACATTTGTGTTTACTAATAGAAGAAGATGCATGTAGAAAACTAAAAACTGAACATTCATTTCTGGTTCCATTCTTAGCAACGAAGACCAGAACTTGCTGAGGCTACTTGTGTGGCATCCCACTCCACAGGCAGCTCTACAGAAACTGCTGGGTTTCTATGTTTGTCTCAAATGCAATTTACCACCCAAACTGAGCGCACAGGCCCTTAGCAAATGCCTGGATATTTGTAACCACTGCAACTTTGCTCAAAAAGGAATCAAGACTTTTCCTAACTGTTACACACATTCTGCAACCCAGTATGAAATCCCTGCCCAAACATCTCCTCTTGTGCAAGTCTGAATGCTGCTCCCAATGCCAGCATCACAAACCAGTACCAGCATCACCATCAGCAATATCAAGCTGGTGAACCCTTGTCCCCACCTGTCCCCGATACCTGTACTGTGAAACATCTCTTAAGGAAGAAAGCATTTTGTTTAGAGCTCAGAGAATTTCTGCTTTGCTTTTGCAAAGTTTGTAGTACTTGCAGAAACGCGCACACAGCTGCATAGTTGTGGAGTTTTAATATTCATGATATATTATGTTAGAATGAAAATCAGACAGCCAATCTCCATTGAGGCTCAAAGGCAAGTCAGATACCATACTCTTCTAGGATCCCATAGGAAAAAGAAAAAAACAAAAACCTCACAGTCCAGCCTTGTATCATTTCATAAGGATCACAGCAAACGGGTGAGGGGAAGTAAGAGAAAATTGTTCAGGAGATGGCTGATGATATGAAGGCTTTCCTCACCAGCACGATGAAATGTTTGCAAACAAGATGCCAGATCAGTGATGACTCATCAATTTTTAGCAAGCCTACAAACACTGCCTTCTGAGCCTCAAGCTTTTACTCTCATGATGATTCTTACACATCATAATGAAATTCAACCATGCTGGGATGTGGGACAGCAACACAAGCTTCCTCTCACTGCTCAGCCACACCTATTGATATAGATCTTTGCACCAAAGACAGGATAAAGATTTCAGATCAGTTCAGGCTAGGCTAAAATTGGAATACTGCTCTAGCATAGCAAGAGGCAGTTGTGCTTGTGTGCTACTCTGCTTATGCAACAGCATCACACACTCGAGAGGAAAACTGAGGTTTACACCAGGCACTTCTTCAGTATCACGCAATCTTTCAAATGTAACTAAACTTTTAAAACTCTTCTCACGCAAACACAGTGCACCAAATACCTACCACTTTGTGAGCAGCAAAAGCAGACATCGAAAATAAACACTTCTGAATAATGCAAGACAGTCTATTATTACATTAGACTCCTTCAGAGAAATATTCATGCCAAAAAATCACTTCTACGTGTAAGAAAACTTACAAATCAGAACTAGTGCATAGACTTGAGAACTCACCTATTGAGAAATAACATGGCTAAAAGGGAATCTGATACTTTATTTATAACTACATCTTGGTAATAAAGAGGTTAAAGGCACATCATAGACTGCAAACACAGCTTTCATCTCTACAAATGGATAACCTGACAAGCAATGCGTATGTGTGTGCCTGTCTGTGTCTGTGCACACGCAAATGAGTGAAATATTCAGCATCTTGTATGAAACCAGAATTGAAGGATGTTAATTATTTTCTTACTAAAAGGTTAGACATGATTCTTTATTTCTTGGTCATTTCCTATACACAGAAATGCATGCTGCTTCCCAAGTACAAGCTAGGGAAAAAGCTAATAAGAAACTTCTAAAGTTATTATAATATATATTCTAAAGATATGAACTGCAGAGCATGCTCCCAGTAACAGCAACCAAGTCACTTTCTGACTCTCTCCTCCCTGATCTGTTTATTTCTAGCAAAGATGTGCTTGTGGATCATCTTGTTCAAATAAAGGATTTTGAAGTAAATGCAGACACATTTCTTCCTATCAATCATGATCCTAGGGATCAAAGATCTTTTGTAAAAAGAATTTCCACCTCTTCCTCCCAGATGCATTCCTTAGAATATAAATACAGAGAATGAGACAAGTTGTATAAGTTTTTCTCTCAATACACACCAATGTGCAGAAAAAGCCTGGGGACACACACTTAAAGGACTGGAGGCAAAGAAGCACAATGGGTGAATTTCTACTCCACTAACCTTGAGGCCATTTGGCCTATGTCACTCCAGGCAAGGTGATTTCCCTGCCTTGAAATCATACAAGTTCCGCAGGACTACATTTTGAAGTTTAACAGAAGAAAGAAAATATCTTACATTTACTTTGGCAAAGCATGTGAATCAGTTGAGAAGACTACTGCTCTGATTTCAGAGTACAATATTAGGCTTCCAAAAATTGTCTGATTAGAAACAGGGCCTCTAAACATGTCTATCTTGATGGAAAAAGTAGTATAATGTTTATTTTTGCAGGTATTTGGCCTGGACAGAAATATATGAAGCAGACTGAAGTTTCCAAATCATTTTCAATTACTCTGTTGGACTAAGGAAGAACAGATCCTTCTTGCTTGGACAGCATTCTCCATAAAAACACAAGCCCTCCTGAAGAAATCCATTTAACATGGTCTTTAAACAATACATTTTGTCTAAGCCATTACTATATGTCTACTTTTCTGCATCTGTGAGAGTAATAATTATTTCATTCAAGTATCCATTTCCTCATCTGGTCCCAGACTGCATTGCCGACCAGCTCTGCAAGCTCAGTATGCCACATATAGGGATACCTTTTCCAGATAGGAACTTCAACTCAAAACCAGTACCAACAGCACAATGTTGTTCTCCAGAGTTTGAAAAGAAATAGATTAAGACACACAGCCCAGTTTCATGAGCCATGCTGCACCAAATGTAGATGGCTTAAGGTACAGTACTTGTCTTTCAAGATGCAAAGTGGTCAACTACCAAACTGTCTTGGAGTGAAAATAAGGGAAAAGAGAAAGGAAAAACAATAAAGGTAATATAGGGGTCAAGCCTTCATTCTGTTCAATTTTCCCTCTATTAGGCAATGCTGAAAGATACAATAAGCTCTGTATCATCCAAGAGAGGTTTACTCAGTAAATCAGCATCAGTTTGAGTAAGTTAGCTGCTCACAGAAAAAACATTACTCCAAGATCTTAGTGAATCACCAGGTTCAGCTGGATGGATGTTTTTGCTTTTTTGTTTTGGATATAAATAAGTACCTCTCCTCTCAGCATCTGAAATGAGGATTAAACTGACCACAGAGTCATATTCTGTATTCAGTCAAGACAGCAGAGAAAGAATAAAAGATGATGATCATCCTAGCCAAGGTATCTTCTAATGTGAAGCAGGGAAGAGATAACAGGAATTAATGGATATCTTTTTGATACACAGAAGATCTTTTGTGCAAGAAGGGCTTTCCCAGAGGGTTCAAAAAGGATGTATTGTTTTGATTTAGCAGCAACAGCTCTATTTTTTCATAGTGATTTTCATCTTCAGTTAACATTCATCTGAGCTGAAACTTGTTCTTGACAGCATTTATCCCCTTGTGTTTGTGGTTACAGCAAATCCAAGGTAATCCAGGAACTAAATTACCATGTATGTTTCCCTCTGCTCTGTCTCTGGACAGAACTCAGATCAGGTAGAAGAAAAATTCTGAGAAGTAAAAATGTACATGCTTCTACTTCACAGATAGGCTGACCTTATCTGGAAAAGCATCCGAACAGTAGCAACCAAAGGCTGAAAACAAAAGCTACCATTCATACTCAAACTAAAGAGAGAATATGAGGATGCATCTATTTTTGGAATTTACCTAGATACACACCAGACAGAGCTTTACCCAATTCATTCTCTGGTCACTTGAAGTCAGAGGAGGATGTCAAATGGGTTGCAGTGTTCCAGCCTCAAGAAGCTGAAAAAACCAGCTTCATTCATGTCTGCGCAAGTTCATTGGTAACAACAAGAAAGCACATTTGCACTTCTGATTCTTGCTTATTTTCAGAGCACAGCCTTGCTGGACAAAAGTGTCATTATGATAAATCTAGCTAGTACCCCAAAATTACCAGCTAGGCAGCAAAGGTAGGAAAAAATAAAAGTTAAACTCCATAGAAGACTTCTCACACACCTTCATTTACGTCCATGGAAAAGAGAATTTGTAGCCTCTTTCTGCCTAAGAATAATTGATAGTTTGCCCCAAAGCTCTCACTTTTCAGAACAGAAAACCTCGTGCTACATGCAGAACCTGCCAAGCTCCATAGAAAAGAGAGTGAAGAGGAGGGCAAGGACACTTGCTTTCATCTTTGACATAACTCAGGTCTCTTTCCTAGAGATCTGTAAGAGCAAAAGGGGACACAAACTCCAAGAGGCAACAGAGTTAAGATAACAGTCTCCTTGTGAGACAAAAGCTGTCCTGTGATATAACTAAAAATGGGACACAGACAGGGTACTGCTAGTCCAAAAGTTAAGTGTCTCTAATAATAATTCAGAAGCATGAAGGCTGTTTTGAGCCAGACAGAAGCTAAGTACAGAGCATTCATGATTACTGCTGTCTAAAGTTCCCACTTACCTAAACTGATCAGGCTGAAGCATCATTTTAGGCAGAGGACCTTGACAGGATGTAAAAAGAAACACATGGCTCACAGAATGCTAATTATTTGTTATAAGTGAGCTTATGAATACAATATTAGATAACATATTTCAGACAATATTCTGTGGGTTTTATTCCCAAATATGTGGTTGTACTACAGCACTAGCCATGTCAAGATAAATGCACACCAGCACTGTGTAGAAACAGCAGCACTAATGAAGTAGATATCGTTGGAAAAAAAGTCACTGATGGTAGGAAAGTTACTGAGCATTAAAAGAATAGCCTATATAAAACTAAATTGGTTCCCTACCTTATTTCTGTTGAGGGAAAAAAGTAAAAAAAGCTGGATTCATTTTTCATTGGATCATTATTACGCTCTTCTGGATATTGTCTGCAGTGACTTTCATTCCAGGAAATAATATAAATCTAGTATTACAGCTGAACTCAGGAGTCACATGCACTTTAAAACCACAAGTTTAATTGGGTTCTGGGATCAAAAAGTTATATCCCGGTTGCATTTGCCATTCTTTCAGCCTCCAATTGTCCTTTCCAAATCAGAATTGCTAATAGAAACTTTTACAAGTCTGTAATAGTGAAAAACTCTCACACAGATAATGGGCTGGATTGTGCCTGGCTCTGTGAAGATGTGCAAAGGGGAAAAGATCACAAAGAACCTACAATACACAATGTATTTTCTGCAGGGCAAGCCAGGATTCATAGCCTTCCAATTTATGGAGCAGAGGCCAGTGCTAGACTCTCAAAAGCACTCGAGGAGGGTTCTGCCTGCAGCAATTGACTTGTGTTGCACAAGAGAAAAGGACAGATATGGTGCACCTTCTCAAAAGGAGCAATAACAGCGAGGCTTTTAGAGAACAGCTGCAAGTTTTCCTTCTGCTCAAGCCATAATGGTCTTCAGGTCTTTCAAATTGTACTAATCTCACCCCTACTTTTAAGAACTCTGAAAATTCTTATCTTTGAGCTCTGGGCAAGCCAGAGATGCTCATGTAAGTTTTAAAGAGAAAGCAGATTAAAACTCAGTACTTATTATGTGCTGGTCCTGGAGAACAGCACTTCTCAGCTCTGACTGCACCCTACAGAGCTCAAAACCACATCCCTTTCTGTGCCAGGAGGATGATAAGCTAAGCCTAGCTGTTCTCAGAGAGGATGCTAGAATGTGGTATTGGACTTGCAGGAGCTGGCTGACAATAACAGTTTTAGAAGAAACACATGTTACAGTGACAGTAGCAAGTTTAAGCTCTGGGTCATATTAGTGGCATTGTATAGTGCTGTTAAAAATCATAATGCCAAACTGTAGCTAGAAGACCAATAGTTTATGTAATAAATGTTCTTTCTCTACTCTAGAATAGGCACTTAACTTTTATTACTTCAGAAAACAAAAAATGGAGAAAAATATCTATCTTTGCTATCAGAATCAGTCACCGGTCTTTCAAAAAGACCAGGAAGTCAAATCATCAAGGGAGTTTGCTGGTGTTTGTTTTGGGAGTTTTATATTTGCAATTCAAATTATCAATGCAGTAAAATTTAATTTTATATAAGTTGTATATCATTTGCAAACATCATTCTAAAATAATTGCTGACGTTAAATAAAATCACTTGAGAAGGAAAGGAATGAACATAAAGCAACAAAAATTTAAAAGAAAAACAAACAAACAAAAAAGAAAGAAAGAAATCCTGCCACTAAGGTATCCTAACATCAGGAATTTACTCAGATGGAGCTTAAGGTTTTGCATCCATTTCAGAAAAAAATGTGGGAAAAAATATAATCTACCTTTTTGTGGAACAATACCTCAACATTTTTCTCTTCTGTTAACACGTACTGATAAATACAAGCCCAGAACAAATCCATCAGCTGCATGGAGTGCCTGTACTTTCAACATCCTTTACTACCAAAGAATGTTTTCCATCCTGCTGAGGAAGTGCACCCCTTTATAAACATGTGAATCAAAGCCCTCTGTTCTTTGACAAAACGTGTCTCAAATTAAAGCATTAAATCTTCCCTTAATCAAAAGAGCAGCAGAGGTTGAATAGCAAAATGATTCTCCTCAGATGTTCAGATTTATCATTATTATTACTAGAGTAGTGAGTAGCAACAAAAAAAAAAGACTGAGAGCTCCTTTGGACAAAGCACCAAACAGAATGTGGGGGACCCCCCTGGCACAAATGGAAGCTAGTGAGGTTCCTTGAACCTCAGGACACTACTTCATCTTACTTGACACACGTGTGCTCCTCAACCATTACAATATCAAAGTTAGTGTAATCTATTTTAATGGCAATGCTTCAGGATAGTTTAATTTAACCTGCTTTAATGTGCAGCCACAATGAAATTCTGCTGAGAGGCAGAACTTCCAGCAGTGCAGAGCCAAGTCTTTGAAATGCTTTGCCTCACTTGTGACTCTGCAAGCATGGCCTAAGAAAGTCCTCAGCTGACAGAGATGACAACTGAAATGGCAACACAGAAAAAAGGTGTGTGTTAGAAGAGTCAAGTCAAACAGATGAAATAACTTGTCCTGAGCTGAACAGCACACTAATGGCACAGCCAAGAAGATAATGGGTTCCCTTCCAGACTACCAGCCCTGTCAGGGTAGCTATCAAACCTGCTCACCATGACCTCATGAGCTTCTCCAACCAGCAAATAAACACCCCTCTGAGGGCAAAGTCCCCAGGCTGGGTTATCAGAACAGCTGTCTGAATTAAACCCTTGTGCCTATGGTTATAGTACTCTACTTACTGGACTCTGCTGTTTCTCAAAATATTCTCCCTTCAAGTTGCAAAAACAGCTACGTCAGTTCATAGCATTTTTCCATCTATCCCCAAATCTTGTCTTCAACAATAACCAGAAGTAGATGGCAAAAGGAGAGGACAGGAGCAAAGAAAACCTACAGATAACTACCCTTGACCATACTCCCAGCCTTTAACAATTTGAATGTCTGGCACTGCATGCACAGTCTTTTGGACGCAATTCCTCAGTGACTTCTATAAAATGAAATTATCAATTGTCATTTGGAACCCAGGTGAATTTTTAGCATGCCATTACTCTATGTTTTTTTTCCTCTTAAACTGTGATCAAATCCCCAATTCTGAGATTCAAAGTCTGGTGCTCAAGCTATGCAACTACCCAAGGTGACCCATCATTATGGCTCCAAACAATTTTAAAAGTTTTGCCGCCATTTACCCAGTCAAAAGTCATCCTTGTCTACAATCACCACACTACCCTATTTTTCAAGTATCCCTGTCCTTCTGTTCCACAAAATACTCAGCCAATGCTATCAACAATGATGCCAACACAGGCCACAAGCGCAAAACCAGCAGGAAAGAAAATCCTCTTTGAAAATAGGATATTGCTCAGGGTGGGAAGCAGGCTGTCCATCTCTACACCTCTTGTCTCTTTGTAGTAAGTCTCTGTTGGATAAGCAAATAGGCATCATCCTCACAACACAGGAGATGAGTACTGGCATCGTACCTATATAATTTCAGGTAGAGAGATAAATTCATTCCACTTCTGAAGTAAAACCATTCATGTCATTTTTGATACCCATGTACTGTTGCCACCACAACACTGACAAAAACATGCAACTGTTATCCAGGCTACCAGCTTGTCTTACCATAACTTTGAAACAACTTCTGTGACCCATACACATCAAACATTCCTATGAGGGCAGGATTCCCAGATCAGTTTATCAGAACAGCTGTCTACACTAAACTGTCGTGCCTATGGTTACAAGAATGTGCCATGGCTAATCTGGATCTGGGTGGGATTAACTCCCTACAGCTGCTGGTTCTGAGATTTCTGGCTCTATTTAATTTGGCAAAGAACCGCACAGGAAGCTGAAAGACTCAGTTACTATAGTGAAACTTCTGACATTTTTGTGCCTGGACTCTGGAGAACCCAAACACAACCCGAGCCAGAAGTCAGTAAACTATTCAATTTACACAAACAGGCATGTAAACTCAGGTTGCAGTTTTGTTACCAATTAAGTTGCCCTAAGTGCAAGTTGTCTCTGCCCTCGCTACCTCCCTTGGCTGGGTATTTGTACTCCTCTTGGATGCCAGCTCTAGTGCTTGTTTGGCCATGTGCTGAGCTGGCTCACAGAGCCCAAGGACAAAGGAAAGAAAAAAATAGGAAAAAAAAAAAAAAAAAGACAGAAACCAGAATGCCTTAGCTTTCAGCCATATCTGCTCCCTAGCCTGACTGACCTGGTAGCCACACAAACGCAAATGTCTGCACCAGGGAAGGAGCAGCTTCCAGCATGGACAAACTACCTCCTACCACCAGGACTGAATTAAATAACCATGAAACAGCAGTGTGGTAGGGCTGCACTTGTCCTTTACAGAGCTCAGTGGTGTTGCAGCAAAGGGAGGGAACAGGTCTGCTTGTCTGCAGCACTGCACAGATCGTGATCCTGCCAGGACTCTGGACAGCCACTTCTTAAGATGATTTAAATATCTATATACACTGCCTGTTCAAAATTAAACAAATTAGTTGGTCTGACAGTGCACATTTACTAATTACTTCACCAACTCTTGGATAGTTTATCTAAGCCAGTAAGCCTGGCTCAGCTTTGTTAATAGAGAGCACACTTCAACAGCAAAGTGCTGTACAGAGCCCAGCTGAATTTCACAAGAACTTTACAACCTGCCATCTTCATCTCTGCTGAGTCAAAAAAGGACTACCCTTTGTTCTCAGCCCTTGGAGAAACACAAAGGTCTACATAAACCTAAGACAGAGCACTCTGTTCTCCGCAAGATGTGATTTTCCCCTATTAACATTAAATAGGATTATCAGGGAGGGATGGGAGACTTGCACCAACCCTGCCTGTTCTGTGCTTGGGAGGCTTAGGTTGCTGGGAGTGCCTACATGGTGTGTATCCACAGCTAATTAGTGGTAAACACCTCTCCTGTGGAGTCCATCAAATCCATCCCACCCCTAACAGGGTTGCTGCACAGAGATCTGAAGCTCTGCCTTCCTTCTAGAGGGAGGCAGGGATTCCCATCACCATACAACAGTGAAAAATCAAATCTAGGAATCAAACTCAGGTATCTCACTCATGAGATCACTAAGGATGGCAGAAACATCAATTTTAATCAAAACCAAATAAAAAGTGAGCCACTAAACCTTCAGAGAGCTGCCACAAGCGAAGTATGTACAGCTTCACTTTAAAAGACAATAACAACAAAAATATCACAGCCTCATCTGTGCTAAAATACCTTTGACATTGGCCACATGAGCCATCCCAGTTGACTTATTCCCACTGGTATGTGGCTTCAAATTGCATCCCTTCATCCAGAAACGCCTAAGAGAATTTGCCTCAAGAGAGAGCTGTCATGACTGCACGAACCTTCACCCAAGGATTCTTCCCTATGGAAAAAAAAGCTTTAATTTGCAACTAATGCTTTACAGTACTTTCTCCATTTGAGACTCCAGGGAAAGAAGGCTGAATCTATGCAACCAGGACCAACTATACCTGCTCAGTCCTTCAGAGAGTAGGAATCTTGTTCTTTTTCTACTGATAGAATCATTGCTATCAACCAGATCTTGGATCCAATGTCCTCATCAACAAGAGGTCAAGTCTACAGACTTATGCATTCTCAAACATTTAGTGCTTCTAATATGCCTCCATTTACACCTTTGATTTCTCAGCAATTTCCTCACTAGGAAGCTTAACAAAGGACTGTATGAGATACAGCCAGAAATGTTTCCCACACGTTCCCTTCAAAACTTCCAAAAGTCGTATATAATGTCTCCTATTAACAAAGGACTTTCTGGGATTAAATCAGAAACATTCTGTAGGCTACTGTAAGTGAAGCTGTTGAAGTACATTTTTGGAATAAAACAGAGGGTCAAGAGTCTTTAGATAACAAAGGAAGAGCCGTGATGTTCACAGTTAAATATTGCAAGATACTTATTTAGGCCTGTCAAGCAGCATTTGTTTTTTCCCCTTACCCCCTCCTTTTCATCTAAAGCATCCTTCTATACATTAAAAGAAAAAAATAAATTCTACCTCCGATGTAGTCAATGGATTCCACTAAGCAAAAATAACAGAAAAAGTAGAAGAAAGCATAAAAAAGCCCCAAGAAGATATAGCAGGCAACACAAACTCACCTCCCAAACTGGCCTTTTCATTTTAGTTAGGGAGTTTCATCCTTGTTATAGTAACAGGGACAATTATATTCTCCAATCTTTAAGGAGGGTGGCTGAAAATCATTAGCAACACTTGCATCTGCAAATCATTTTGTAATGCTCTGAATGAAAGATGATAATAAATTGCACTGACATTCATGGAACATTTGCAATTTCATCATTCAAGAGAACACAGGGATTCTGGAGGAGAAGCCCAACTGAAAATCTTATATGATAGGAAATAATATGAATAGTTTGCATTTATATAGCTCCCACCACCTGAGAATATTAAAAAAAATATGTATCAACTGTATCTCTGAACATCTTTCATAAGATTCTATAGGCCTTCTTGCCAACCTCAGATCAGAAAACGAAGACAAAACAGTGAGCTTTTCTACAGTTCATACAGCAGGGTAAAAGGCAAAAGAAGAAGCCAGTCAGGAATTCTTTGCTCTACCTACCCCACAGCTTCCTAAATGCTTAAGTGCTGACATCAGAAAAGAAAAAATTGTCTAAAACATAATGAAGTGGCACAGAAACATTTATCAATGCTGCAATCTAGAATAGATTTTAGCCTTTTAGCAATATACTCTGAACTGAGAGATGAAATAAGTTGCATAGCATATAACTTATTCCTAAAGCAAATTCTACTGTAACTTAATTAACACAGAAATACAATTTTTCTTCTATTCAATAACAGAAGGAAAAATCCATTCTATTCCCTAATGAACTACAGTTAAAATTTCCTTTGTTTCAGCTCTCCAAGAGTTGTTACTAGTTACTAGGAAATGTTACCAGTTCATTTCTTGACTTTTTCTTTTAACCTTGTTTGTTGCAGGAATTTCAGGGAGTAAAAACAACCACGAATTGAGAAAACTTCCTAAAACCACTTGGACTTAATTGTTTTCAGCACAGCAGTTTATATTTCAGCATTATTGTGCTGTCTTGTCCTCTTCTAATTTTCCCCTAGCCTCAGAACATGGTTAGCTGGGGAGCAAAGAGGAGACCAGGTGGCTTATGAATAATTAGCACTTTTTATAGTATTTTTTCACATGCATATCTACTAGCACACTGTTCCAAATTTAATGGGATTCTGAATACTCTGAACATAAAGAGAAGTATTTACACGGAGCAGCATTGTCTGTCTTGGTTGATTTATTGTTGGTAGAAAGAACTCATTAGCTGTCAGGCCAGTTGCTGAAAAGACTATAATGCCAATGCACAAAGTTGACATAATGAAAATAAAGGAAAGAACTTGGGCCAAATTCAGAGGCAATCTGTAAGGTAATGTAATTTATATCCACTTATGCTCACTCAGATTCCCTTAGAACTTGTTCTACCCACTCTATTGGTGCATGAGGGAATCGAAATTGATGTACTTTATATATCAAAGCGTCAGAAACGCTGAGGCCCCTAAGTTTGGGGCACTTAAAGTCATGCTTTCCTACATATTGTTCTCTTCATTGATCTGTCCTGAATCCTCCCTCCCTTTACTGTTTCAGCCTGTGATTTATGCCATCAAGAATCCCCGAAATGCAATGGGCCAAGTGAGAGACAGAGTGTAGGTAAATGAGCATGACTCAAAGGAAATCTAAATAGATGTAATGCAGAGGTTAGGGAAGCCAGGTGTCTCTCACATGCACATCAACTCGTCCCAGGGCTTGGATTCAATTTGAGATTTGGCTCTGCATATCCTCCATTACCACTGGCAATTGAATTTGTTACTCAAACGATACAAGCAGTCACAGCTCATAGACCTTCAATTTAGGACCAGGAGAAACATTATGATGGTCTAGTTCGACCTTCTGCACAACAGAAACCACCAAATATAACCCAGAAACCCCTGGACTGAACACAGCAAGGATGAGTGAGAAAGACCCAAAGTCAGTTTAAAGACTTCAACTGATAGGGGAATCTGCTGCATTCCTCAGCAATATGTTCTAGTGGTAAATTACCACTGCCTTTCAAAACACGCACTGTGTCATCTCCTGAATTTTACTGGCTTCAACTTTCAGCCATTGGTCTTTCTTTGTTCTACTAAATTTCTCTATATATTTCTTACAGATTATATATTCAATTGCCTCTCACCCTTCAGTTCGTTGTCTCGTATTTTCTATATCCGGACTCAAGAGAACAAAAACTTCTTAATCGAAATAGTTTTAGAATGAGTTAAGCTTGCAATGAAAAGTATTTATATATTTATATTTATATTGCTCTCCTGATAAAAGCTTTTCCATTTGGGGGAGGAAACAGGACAGCTGGAATCTGGTGACTACAGTCTCTTCCTTCAGTATCTGAGTACTCCAGGATACTATCAATTCAAGTATTTACTCTCTCTACTCTTTCTGAAGATACTGGGAAGAAGGGAAAGAGACCCAGGGTTGCAAGAAGCTTGACTGTTAAATCACTGCTCTTCTGTTCCTTCCACAGCTCTCTGACTGACAGCTATTCTGCTATCCCACTCTAAGTGAACACTCCATCACAAAAAAATTCCAATTTTATCACCATCTGCTAATATACAGAGATATGTGGTCAGCAGTAGCTCTAGTGGCAATGATATATGGTCATATTTTCTGGTTTCCTGTTGATACTGTGTAACAAAAAAATTCTCACACCTTAAGGAATACCTTATTACAAATCGCATTACAACATAAGGAGTTGCAGGAACATATGAGAAACATATAAAGGGATGCTCTGGAGGGGCATTCTGGTTTTCCATCAACCAGTAAATGGGACTGTCCAGAACAGGATGTTTTCACGTTGTTGGCATCTTTGTTTCTAAGCCCTCCAAGAAGATTTGTCAGCGAGTACAATATATGCCACTGTTGTTTCTGATTTCAGAGGTTGGCACACTAATCTGCTCTGCACCAGCATAGTTGATGTTACCTATCCCAGTTTGAGAGATGTTAAAGGTCTATGGTCTGTATGACTGAAAGGGATGAAACACAGACTAGTCCAATTTCTCTTCTGGTCAGAATCTAACTCTCAAATAGAAACTAGCTGGCTCTCGGCAAAGCTAACGTTGTTTGTTATCTGTCAGGATTATCTGCTGTTCATTTGGAACATCTGCTCCCCAAGAGGGGGACAGACTTTGCACAGGAGCATCAAACAGAGCCAGGAGGAAGCACATGGCTGCAGCAAACCACAAAGAGCAGCCAGCATCAAACATTGGTTCAGTGCTTCCTATCGGCTAATGCCTTTCATCCTGCGGCCTCCTTCACCTCCAGACTTGGCCTCCGTCTGCATTTACACCTTCCCAGAATAAAATCCTTGCTTCCCCCACCCACTTGGTAACCATCATTCAGCTAGTTTGTCTATGACTCATTCACTTCAAAACCCTGCTGACTCACAGGCCTCAAAAAGGAAACTTGCTCAAAGAACGCACCGAGACGCGGGTACGCCGTCCACGCCAGCGAGGAGCTCATCCAAGCTGACCCGGGCTTCTTACGAGTGAAAGGCAAGGAAGTTGTATTTCGTTTGTGAATATTTATCGTTTTAAAGCCTAATTAGCTTACAGATATTTATAACCAAAGTATACCTCCATGGCCTGATTTCCAAAAATATTATGCACCCGATAGCTCCCACCAAACCTAATGGGCACTCAACAGTGAAAAATAAGATAAGGCTACACAGCTTTTCAAACAAGAACATACAGGCTGACTTCTTGTACCCATGGGTAAAAACTGACTTAACTCATGTGATAAGGTTTAACACCTTTGAGAAGCATGTTAAGTTAAAATAGCAGCTGTAGAAAAAAAAGTAATACAAAGAAAAACTTAAGACATTTTAGATGGACACATCACACCTGAGTTAACTGTGCTCCTTCACCTTCACATGTTTAAAACTAAGTGTCTTATGGGAGAGGGATACCAGGCCCTCCTTGAAGGAAAAAATTAAAGAACCAAACAAATTTGCCTCTATTTTTTCCACTTCACCATATAATTACTAACATACCTACACAAGTAGGTAGAGAGATTAGAGACAGATCTCTCTAGAGAGAGATTAGAATTGGTACATATAGAAACACACATTTTGATAATTTAGATCCTTTTGAATTAAAGTACCTTAGGAAAAATAAATTTCTGCCACCTAGTATAACTGGAAAAAATGGTAACAGAACCCTCTCTAACCAAGGGTGAGGGACTCAGCAGCTTCCTCAGCCTTATCTCTCACCATGAGGTAGGAATTCCTTGCACCTCCTTAAATACAAGCTACTGAGAAATGTCTGGTAGAGGTACTGTAAATCCATTTGATTTCACTTCTGTGGAAGGGAGCATGCTCTGGATAAGGTCTCTTCCAATACTGCACACATTCTAACAAAATACTATCAGCATATTGAGGAAATGAAATTTCACACTGCGAGATTATCCTCCCTGCTCTCCCCATTCCTCCTGAACTCTACCAGAATTTCTCCTTCTCCAAAAGCTGCCTACTAAATTCACAGCCTAGTTCAAATCCATGCCTTAATGATGAGTGGTTTATTTTTAATTTTCTCTAGCTATGAAATGACCACCAGTAATTTTTCAGTCAAAAGTTACCACAGACTTCCATCTTCACTAGGACAGCCCTGGAAGCACTCATAAATGTTGGCAGTAGGACAGGTCTAGCTTTCTCTAGAAAGACAACAACTAAGCAATGATGACAGGATCAGTCATCTTCTGAATTAACTGCAGGACTCATTATTACAATTTGAGTTTCTCCAAGAATTTCTTACTGTTCACATCCAAGGAAGACACCCACGCATATAAACTAAATATAAACTAATCAAGGTGTTTCTCTGACAGACTAAAAAGAAAGAGAGAAAACAATGATGTTATTTTTATTTCTCTTTGAAATTACTTGGGAAGAGCCAAGTACCTTGTTTAAACAGATTACATAGCTAGTTAGATAGATTAGCCGCATAATACTAACATTGAAACAGTCCAGAACTGAATATCTAAACCAGTTAGTAAATCCTCTCACTGTAATCTTTCTAGCTTTAAGAACTTAGTCCTATGTCCCTAAATATTTACTCTTACTAGAATATTTTTAAAATGTAAAAGATTGCATCTAACAATTTACATTAGCTGATATAGATCTGGTATGCATCACCTGTAAAAGTGCAAATATTATTTGAATGTTTTTCAAACAATTTAGATTACATTGAACAAAAAAGAAAACCTCTGTAACACTGGGTATTTGATAACTTATCCCTTATCTGCTTGATGTGACATTTAGGAAAACACATTTTTAAAACTCAGTAATGTACTCTGAATGCAATGCTGACACTACTTGCACCCCATAATATCAGTCAAATCATGAAAGGGAGAAGAAAAAAAAAATTTAAAAAAAACACTTAACATCTTCCAAAACAATATAAAAAACACTATTAAAATGTAAAATTACATAATATAAATATTTTAAAAATAAAATTCCCACCTGGTGTATTTTCTCACCCCCTGAAGAAAGATGTGTCAAAGATTGCACAGTTCACTGGAGACTTCAAAGTTGCTATCAATCGCTACATAGAAAGCATTCAGATACTGCCATGATGGGCAGCAGTATAAAACCCAAAGAGAGAGAGAAAAATAGATAAAATGCCCTCAGGAACAAGTTTCTTTCCAAGAAAGCTTACTAAACCAAGTCTTAAATTGAAACAGTATTATTTTCTATGTAGAAGCAGTTTTTCATCTTTTAACTCTCTCTTGTTTGTAATACACTCACAAAATGAAATTTCTATCCTAAAGGCCAAATTCTGACAGTCATCTTCCCACTGAATAATTCCTCATCCTGTATGCAGTGCTGCAGTTTCAGCAGAGTTGCTTACAAGGCAGTGTTGAGCTGTGAGCACACCTGGACCACAGGATGGGGCCCACAGGGAAAACACCTCACAGGTTACCAGTCTCCCAACAGCAGCACTCCATCTGTCCCAATAAATCACTTCTACTAACCTCAGTGGGAAGAAAATTAATACATTTAAACAAATCAGGCATGGGATATTTTTTTCCCCTCTAGTTGTCTGCTTTGGATATTCCCAGTGTAAATGCTGAGTAAGCAACGTATACAGCAGCACTTGGCATCAATATGAAACATAAACCCAGAAGTTCAAAATGCATATCTAATTTAAAAAAAGTCAATCATCAGCTGAGTGTTAAAACCACTGTCTATAAACTCAAGAAATACTCAGCACTGCAATCTACACCTAAACATAGGGAGCCCTGGTGAGGCTAGATGTTACATCCCAAGCTTTTTGGAAGACTGCATTCTGGTTTTCATTGTGTGACTTTTGAGCCTTTTAGGTATATCTGGATTAGACATTCAAGCTTCTCCCTGCAATCTAGAGAGAGATTAGAATTGGTACATATAGAAACACACATTTTGATAATTTAGATCCTTTTGAATTAAAGTACCTTAGGAAAAATAAATTTCTGCCACCTAGTATAATTGGAAAAACTGGTAACAGACCAAAGCAGTAAGAATTTCTCAAAATGAATTTTTAATAAAAATAAACTTCACATAACTGCTAGAGAAGCTTCTATTGCAGTTTTTCTATCTAAGCAAATAATCATTTTGTGGCAGTCCATGCATCCCAAATGCTACAACATTTTTTAAAATTAAAATGAAATAAGGGAAGAAATCACATCCCTCTTCATTATTCAATCTAAGTTGTGGAAGCTAAATAAACAGTAAAGTTATTAAAATCATTAATATCACGCCACTAACAAAATGAAGAGTTACCTATTAAGAGAGATACCTGCTTTTGCATATACATTCTATTCATGGCTGTAAAAAAAGAATACAAACAAAACCACCCCAAAAGATCCAAACTTCTTCCCTTTGTCTCCCAACTCTCTTTCCTTCCCCTACAAAAAATATAGTAAAGGTGAGAGGTTTCCCTGTTAGCTTGCAAGCACTATTAAAAAAAAAAAAAAAAAGGTAACATTTAAGCCCTAAGGAGCTCTTGGTCTTCAAAAGTGCGAAGTACATACGGTTCTAGTTGAAATTAAAAGGAGCTGCAGGTGACCAGCACTTCTGGCTCTGATGCCCCAAGCTACTGTTCAGAGCACTGTCCCTTTGAAATTTCAGCATTTACCAGCAGCCAACTTGCTGAAGTGCAAGACACAGGCACCCCTTACCCCCATAGTATTTATTTTTCAAAAGCACCAAACAGTTGTGGGCAGCATGGCTCTCCTGCAGCCTTACAGCCCTGGTGAACCAGGAAGCAAGCATGAAAAAATACCAGCTCTAATGCTCACCGAGCATGAGCCCCCAGCCATTGCACACCAGGATATTTCCAGAGCTCTCATCTGCTGGAAATAGACTTCTTGTCTCACACTGACCTCAACCACTTTGCTCTTTTGTCCAGTTCCATTACATTCTCCATGAAGTCAGCCACCAACATCAGCTAAGACTGTATTTGTTCAGTGCCAGTTTACCGACACTGGCAACTCCAGAAATCCACCCCATGGCTTCCTTCACTTTGCAACACCCAAAATCTGCCAGACAATGCATAGGAGACTGGCCATCAAACAACAAAGATGGAGAAATTAAAGCCCAGGTAAGCACAAAGGTAGTGCACTAAGGCAGAAAAGAAGAAATTATTCTGTGCAGCTGAAACCCTAAGTATTAGGGAAGAAAACAGAAAAAAAAAAAATCAGCAATGCATGAATTGGGAAGGCAGAGTGACTCATTCCCAAGGTGATGGAGCAGCATACGGTATATGGGTAAACAGTAAACACTGCTTGCCATCTACCATCCAGGTTCTGGCACTGCTTTGCAAAGCAGCCTCCTACCAGGCACCTCACTTCTCTCATTGGCTGTTCCTACCCACCTTTGTGAGGCTGCCTTATTTACATTGCTCATAAACTCTTGCAGGCAGGGACTATCTCTTACCCTGGCTTTGTATGCAGCTCACCACAAACTGCACAGTCAGAGGCAGCCTGTAAACAGTAAAATACCATTAAAAAAAAAAAAGGGAAGAATATGACTGGCTTAGGAAATACAACAGCAATATCTATATATAACAAAAAAGTTTTCATGGTCAAATGGTAGAACAAACATCATGGCATACACAATAGAATTAGGTGAAGAAAATGAGAACCAGCAGAGTTTTTAAAAGGCTAAGAGGAAAACCAAAACAAGGCGGGGGGGAATCAAAACAAAGACACTGGTAAAGAAGTAGATTGTTAAATCACAAATGACGGACAAAATGTAGAATAGAAATAAGGCTTCTGGCTTTCCTTACATACATTTCATGGTAAATGATGCCCTTATGCATCAGCTTTTTCAAGGTCTGTCCTTGTCACCTAAGCTTCAGATGACCTCTTTGATCCTCAGGCTGGTAAAAAAGAAGGCATGAACTTACCTGACAATCTATCCTGAGAGCAAATGAGAATGAGGGAAAGAGGAGGAAGGAAATGAAATCCACCTATCTCTACCTTGAAATAGCTGACTAGTGCAGAAAGGAAGTCACTCACTGAAGGTTAAGAAATAATAAACAACTAATAATTTACTCCCTTGCTAAAAGACCAGGAGAGATGAAGCATAAACACCTACTTCACCGGCTGTTGCCGGAGCATGGCAGTCCTACTTCATTCCTCAACACACATTGTAAAATCACAATCTACATCTTTGTGGCCATTGGCACAGTTCCTTGCTCAGTTTTAAAACACCAATAATCAACCCTCGTTTGTAGTGTTTTCACATATTTATAACAAAACCCTCGGGGCACAAGAAGTTATCAGCATCAAGAATATCATCATTTCTCTCCCATCCATGAAGGACCTTTGAGCCAAACAAGCTGTGATTTGTAAAAATGCAACTATTTCCAACACAACAGAGAGGGAAGCATATATGATACTGTTACAAGCCAAGGTGAGAGGAATAAAAAGAGTAATGACAACAGAAAATCTAAAATAAGTACTGGCAAGGCACACAACGTTAGGCATGAGAAAACCAAAGCCTGTGACAGTTCCATATCTATCAACTACTACTTAACTAACACCCACCCATAAATAACTTCTTTGCTATTGCCTTGGTTATTAACAGGGTGCTGTAGATTTGAAATATTAACCTGAAGGACTTGAACAGCGACCAGTTTCCTTACACAATGTTGGTGGAATTGTGGCAGTTGTTTTTCTATAACCTTCCCATCAGTGCCTGACAAAGCTGGCAAGGGCCAGTGGGACTGGGGGCTGTGCACATGCACTGTTTGAAAGCATTTTTCTCTCTTTGACTTGGAAGAATGAAGAAGTCCTGTGCATCCTTGTCCAGGTGTCTGTTAAGTTTTTGTCTCCTGGAAACATTTGTGCCAAGTGCTGTTCAAATCTCTAAAACACTGCAAGCTGGGCCCTGAGCTGCACCTCATAGCTCTGGTCAAACACCACAAACATCTTTTCCAGTCACCTTAGCAGGACTCCTCCTTCAGTCAACCTTCTTCCATAGCACTGGGGACACAACAGGGAATTCCCCTCCTCCACAAAGTGCATCTTCTTGCCCTGCTGCACTTGTTCTCTCCCTGGCAGAAAGGCTCAAGAAGAAGATGCAATGTTGAACCAGCAGGCAGATTCAGGCACTTGCCTCAGGTAAGTGGTCTTGCAAAGTGCTCTGTAATTCTGTGAGTCACATTGGGTTTAGTGTCAAATGTCTTTGAGAACTCCATCTGCTAAAGCCTTGGGCACTCAACACTTCTGGATAACCAGGGATGAACATGTCACCTCCTGAAAAGGCTTTTCCCTTATTTTTTCCAGCTTTTTCTCCACTCTTAGACCACTCATGCACCACATTTGCTCCTAAAGCAGCAACAGCATTCCCCACCTCCAGATTCTGCCCAAAGAGATAGGTGTGGATGCACACAAGTCTATCCCCCAATTCCTGATAATCCAGTACAGGCTTCTGAAAGCTGAGGTCACTATTTGCATGCAGCCATTGCATGAGCAAATAAGGTGTTTAAGGCACCTCTCAGAATGAGCTCTGAAGATTAGTTAATGTTTACACAGCCCACTGAAAATTGAAATGACTGCTACATGCTAAGTATTTACCATCACCAGGGATCCATTTAAGTCAAAGCAGGGCAGACAGTGAAGGAAACAAAACTTATTTTTTCTGTCCAGCGCAATTATTGCCAGGCTTATGCATGCTAAAAACACCCAATAACCCATCTAACACAGTAAATTAATGTTTATGCTATTAAGTTTAGACAATCTTAAGCTGAAAGCTTTTCAAACTACAGGAAATTGCATGTTGCACAGGGACAACTGTATACAATTACAGTGATTTCATAAAATGGCAGAGATATAAAGCAGAAACAGAGTGGTCGGCAAGGCTTCTAAATCACACAGATAACAAGTATGTCCTGGTGGGCCAGGAGTCTACATCTTTCTCACAGCTGTTCCTAGAGACAGGAATTATATCCATAATCTCAAAATTCAAGACAACTCAGTGCATTGCACACCTGTATCTATGAGGCAATTGATCAGCATGTGCTATTACTGTCATTGTGGAGTCACCATACATCAGCCAGTTTTATTATTATCCCATCTTGCACCACCAGCTGATACAATAAAAGCAACATTAAAAAGGATGTGGAAATATTTGGACCAACCCATGTGTTTCTTTAGGATGCAAAAGCTCCAAAGAGACACAAAGAGCACAAACATGAAATGCAACGAGTGTAATGCTCCCCCAGGCAGAAAGTTCCCAGCTGCTTTGCTAAAGGCCATAGCAATATGTCTGCTTTATGCTTGTTTTCATGAAGGATTGTTTAACAGTACACTTAGTGCAGCTCTACATTGACACAGTAAACGTTGTCTTAATACAGCCTGGGTAAAGCTTTCAGCTTACCAAATCCTGCTGCACGCTTTGTCAAACATCTGAAGGACTGCGGTGCCTCTGACTTTTTTCTGATGTCTTGCAGGTATTGAGTCGTATTAAAGGTAGTTTTCATGACTGCAAAACCAGGCAGAGGCTTGTCTAAGAGCTATCAGTCCTATTTTTTACCTTATTCATTGTGCCGTTCACAGCACATTTTTATCACCAGTCTCCCTTCCACTAAACAATTCCAGAAGCATCATTTGCACACCAAATGAGTGCATATTGTACCATTCAGTTACATGTGGTAGATTATCAGGTTGTGTATAGCAGCTAAGCAGAACATCGACAGCTGTGTAGACACATCTCAGCTGATACTAAAAGAAGTCTTGTCGGCAGTTCTGATCTTAAAGTAAATACACTGGAAAACTTAGCTCCAATTAGGCTGAGGCTGATACAATTTTCTGGAATGAACACTAAACTAATGTGGCCGATAACACCATCTTTGCAAAATATCTTGTTTGGTTTGTCTTTAAAAGATTACATTTTCAAGATAAAAAGGTCCTGACTTAAAAGCGATACATCCCTGCTGTCCGTGTTCACAAAAATCTGAATTTTGTATTTTAAGCTGTGTTTTATGCTTCGTTAATATGAAATCACCACCCTGCATCACTGACATGTTAGTCGAGCTCCAAGTGACCTAATTCATTTTTAATATTTCATAGTTTGTTAAAAGCTGCAACGAGAGATCACTAACACGGCTCTGACGCTCCCTGACATGAATCAAAAGATGTAGGGAAAAGGTCGTGTACTTACTAACTGGCACCAAACCAAATTCATCAGTACAAAATGAAAGAACAGAAATGAAGACTGCATTTCCCATTATGCTTCGCTCTTTGTAAGAGTATCCATCAACTTGCATGACACCAAAAGCAGAATTTATTTATATGCATGTCCCCCAATAAAAGGTCAGAGAGAAGTGAGAAAAAGAAGAAATAAGGATTGCAGACTTTGTCTAAGCTAGTAGTCCCTTCCTTTTAAAGCATACCCAGCAGCAACAGCCTTTGAAGACCAAAAGGAGAAACAATTCCCAACCACATAAAGAAACTAACAAGTCCCTTATATGGCTAAGAATTGCAATGCCATTTTTTTTCCACAGCCAGAAAAATTAGAGCGAGAAGGGAAAATAGAGCAAACTTTAAACAGGCAGCTCTCTGAGCGCCAGGGAATTCATACAGGCACATCATTCCAGCTTTAAGAACTGCCAAACTCTTTCTTCTTTAAAGGGAAGGAGGACATTACACCAGGTGAGTCCCTGAAATCTAGATTTTAACTCTCCTGTTGTAACTATGGATACCTAGCTTTAAAAACCTTTTGTGATGTAGCAGTACACCAGGCTCCCTTATCTCATCCTCTGGTGAAACGCCTCCATCTGAAGTTCCCTAATGTCCCTTTATCTCACAAGTCACCAATGTACCACCACAAGGTTTCTCCAGCTCTGTGACTGCACATCCAACACAGCCCTCTGCCCTATCCACTGCATCTTCAGTCTGCCTTTCACCCTCCCACAACCCTGGCACAAACATTGCCAGCTTCTCAATGGGGAAGGCAACTAGGCTGCATCACATGTTGTTCCAAATAAGCAGAGTCTCACAGGAAAGACACACGAGACGTGATGGTTGATCCAGTCCTGCCATCTCCCACGGGCAGAAGGCGGAAAGGTCAGGCTCCTGTGCAGCGTCAATACTGAGCTCTGAATGGCTCAGTCTGGCTGGTCTCTAAATATAGCTGGGCAGAGGAAGGGCCGTAAAAGTGGGTGGGGAAGGGAGTGGAACAGAAGCCAAATGAGCAATCAGTTAAATACAACAACACCATGTTGGTCCACCAGTAAGACTTTCCCTCTCTACACTGCCACATTCTGCAGCAGAGTATTTAAGCACAGCTTCAGGATTAAGTCTATGCATGCAAACTCACAGAATAAAAAGAAACTGCTGGTTGATTTATACTTGGGGAGGGGGGAACACAAATCTGTTCAACAACTTATCTTCTTGAATAAATTTGAATCACACGGGAGTGACATCACTTCCACAACATGACAGCACATAAATCATCATCAACCACATGGTACTAACCATAAAACATGTGTCAGGAAGACATCAACAAGGAACAAAATATCAGAGTGCTTTACATTGTAAACATGCAATCTTATGCATCTTCTGGCTTCTACTATGATCTATATATGTCAGGTGGTTTATGTCATTCATTTGCATCTGAATTAAGTCAATACAATAAACAGAGGAAAACTCATAGAAAATCTGTCCAAACAATTTCATCTGCATAAATATGCATCAAATGAAGCACTCAAAAATGTAAATATTTACTTTTTAATAAACTATCATATTTGATACTGAAGTTAACTTTACAACAAATAAGCAAAGAGGGAATTTATTTCCACCATAGTTGCAAGCAATCTGAAAACTAATCAAGATAAATAAGAAAGAAAGAAGGAAGGAAAAAAAAAAAGTCTTTCCATCCAAAAAGCAGGAAAAATAATTTCTCTTATTTGACAATGTCAGACCTGAAATCTTTCAACAAATAAAAAACTTTACGGACAAGAAATTAGACTTTGCTGTAAACCAACAAAATATAAAAAACAGTATGACTGAGGAATTCAACAGGAGCTTCCATTCTGCAGCTACAGATAGGACAAGCAACCTTTGCTTAAGTTCTCCATTTAGAAACAGTGTATCCTCGGGAAAGACCGACACAGAAAACTGACTTGTTTCAAATTTCAAAGAGGCTACACAGAATTTTTATCTTAAGAATTACATAACTAAAAGCAAAACCAGCTCTCCAGTACTTTTTTGTGGATTAAGCACACTTAGTCTCTTACAGAAATTGTTAATCTTCATTATAGGCTCTGGGCTCCATGTGAGACATCTCCTATGGCAATTAGACTTCCCCTCTGTATAAATCGTATCTCAACCGGCAGAGAGAGAAACCGACAGAAAGACAAAGCATCTGGTTTATGCTGCTAATTCTCCAAAATTATCAATCACTATAAATAATGTTAAATAGAAATTATAGCCACAGCAAACACAAAATGCTGTTAAGTATCAGATGAGCCATGTCCTCAGCCCCTTGCACAATGTAGAATCATTTTGATTTACTGTTTTTATTTCTTTTGTGACTGTTGTTTTTTTAAAAAAACCTGCATATTGTTCAGCTGTCCTGGTTTTGCCATGGTGATCAGTATGTGCTTTGCGGGCCTGATTCTGTCTGGCAGAAGACAACTGAATCTTTTTCATTGATTTTTCAAAGGAAGCAGAACAGATCCGTCTAACTTCTATTCAGTAATATTATTGTTTTTCCTCTACTTAAAATATTAGTATATCATTCTGCATCAGTAGACACCATTCTTGGGCTGATACCCACTTATTTGGAACAGCTCTCTTTGTAAAACTGTTTACTTCTAACCTTCCCTTTGTTACTCAATCTTGCCCATATGAGTGGGAAAGCAATTGCAAAACACCACTACAGGACTACTCGGAGTATAGGCTCTGACAATATCTGAGTAAATCACTGTTCTCTCTCTCCTTTCTCTGCCCATCTGCAGTCTTTGGTATGGAACAACCATATCATAAAAGCTCTCATTCACACATGCTTTTGATATTACATTATTTAATCACATACAGCTGTAGCTGATGAGACTGTTACAAAACACAATTTTAATGCAGCACTGGAAGCAAATTCTTGAGACATATTAGCTATTTTCCTCTACATAAAATTTCTAGCACTAAAATCCTTTTCTTCAAGAAAAAAAATACAACCAGACTTTTTTTTTTTTTTTTTTTAAGTCTGCTTCTCTTCCTGGACAATCCAGAATGGGGTTGTTTGCAAGCAAACTCCATCCCCGCCTGGAGTATATAGATAGTGGAAAATTCACTTCCCACCTCCTAAAAAAAACCCCAAAATTGCATTGAATTAGAAAACCCTGCTTGCAATTACATGCAAAGGGAATACTATATAGGCTACTCATAGCAAGACCTGAAATGAACCCAGACATCCTACTTGAAATGCGTCCTTTCTTATCTGTTTTTTAATTCATGGAAATTTAAGAACCAACAGTCTGATGATTTTTACCAAGATACTTGAATTAAAGTGCAAGTATACTATCATGCTTTCTTTGAAAGGACTTCATGCATTAAAAATGAAACCAGTTCACTTCTGAACCATTGCACTTTATTTTGAAAGGGCACCTTGTATAAGGCATTCTAAATTATAACTATTAACACACTCGCCACAGCAAGATCTTTGTAGCTTCATCTGGCAAATGCTTGCAACTTCCATCTTTTATTACAGAAATAAAATAACTGCTTGCAAAATAAATAGCCATAGACTATCATAATACGCAAGTGTTTGAAGTAGTAAAAATTTGAGTATTCCTTTTCCACAGGTTTGGTCTGGGTTTTTTTTATTTGTTTGTTGGTTTGTTTTTTGTTTTCAGGGTTTTTTTTATTTAGTGTTCTCATTTGTGGACATTTGCGGGTTGGTTCATTTTTAATTTAAACAGACTTGCATTGAGGCAAGTGAATATGAAAGAAAGATTAATCAAGAAATTTAACACCATTTTAATACATATCATCATGTCCCTTTAAACAACAGATGTATTTTTATCCAGGCATGCAAGGATAAATGGAAAGCAAATGAGCTCATATATTCCTGCATTTTTCAGAGGAACACAACTTTTATCTTCCTTATTGTTTAAGCCAATTGGCAAATACTAGATATAGATTAATATTAGCATTAAAATCATAGCCAGGCTGAAATATTTTTAAATGGCATTTAAATGAATTCATATTCCTTTTGGGCAGCTCTCTGAGGCTGTGACATACTGAATCAAACAGGGACTAAGTGCGAACAAACTTCATTCCTAGAAATGCATTTCTCTATTTGCAAGTGTTTGCCTTTACTTTGGCAGGATCACATGGGCTCCAGCTAGACTTTTGAGCTCTGGCAGCAATCCAAGCTGCAGATGGTTGGAAATGCAGCCTGAAATCAGTGTGTGGTTGATGAATTACTCCTTACACCTGACCCCTGCTTCACACCAGGCACCAAACACAATCTGAACACTACCAGCCAGAGAAGCCCTGTCAGGCATCTCCGTATCTGGAACGCTTTCTTCAAGGCCTTCTGTATGGCCAGATGGCCAAAAGTGGGGAATGCCGTAAACCCACTAAACAGAAATGTGAGTGACTAAAGAGCACAGGATTGGTTGGTAAAAGGTGAAGAGAGGCAAGAGCTTTGCATTGATTTCAAATGCATACTTTCTAAAAGAGAGTGATGGAGCAAGGAGGAAGGTATGCTCATGCCACACAACTGAAGGAAGTCTCCAATTCCCTCATGCCAAAAGATGCCCTAGAAAATGTTAAAAAGGAAACATAACACACACCCAAATGTGTTCCCATAAAATCACTATATCAAATTTAAACTCTTCTGAGTACACCTGTTTGAACTCCCTACCTGTTTTTCACTCAGCTGGAGCATGTATCTATCATTTCAGGAACAGGCTCATTAAGCCCTCTTGCTTGCAGGTCAGTCTGCATCCCTTTCACAACCACAGAAATGGGGTTTTATTCAGGTAGGTGTTGGGAAATCACACTTCTTCCTTCTGCATGTGTTCACACATGCATCAGGCATACAGAGATGAAGAGGTACTGTGGGTACTGCAAACACTGCCTCTCGTTGTGGGGTGCTTCTGCCATCTGACTGGGTTACAGAGTCAAGACCATGAGAATTAAACTACCAGACCCAAATCATGACTAATAAGTAGGAAATATCTGGAGAATGCATGAAAGCAAACCGCACAGAAATAGCTGCTTAACTGGCATATTTTTACCCCGAGTGCAGGTATAGAGATCATAAACCAAACAATCCCTGTTGACAGATAACTGTGGCACCTCCTCCTTTCTATCCAAGTGATTCAGGTTTTTTTAGTAGACTGTTTGCAGAGAAAGCTGACCCCAGCAAGAGGTCTAATCATAAGCTGCAGAAGACAAAGATAAAACACATCACCTTCTAAATCAAAGAGACTCTTTCAAATATATTCAGAGTTAATATTTTTCTCCCCTTTTTCACATCTTTACATGATACTTCATATGCTTATTTTTGTTTTCTTTTGTGCTAAATGGCAAAGAGAAAAGAATTTGCTTTGGCAAGCAAGAAACAAAAGAACGAAATTCAGACCATAATGCAAGATTTGGCATCATTAACATTCTATGTGATAATTTGCAATGTACTCCTGTAAACCAGTTGTTTGAGTAGTTACACCATCAGTAAGGATGCAACTAAGGAAATCCTCTTAATGCCTCAAAATAAAATAAAAAAGTACTACAGATTCTCATCAGATATCCATAAGCTAAACCACCTCCCTGCAATATTAGAAAGAACACAAGACCATGCTTCACTTACAACAGTAACCAGAAACATCCTGAAATAAACTCTAGGAGAATTGGACTCTCTCCCTACTCTCAGCATCTGTCTAAAGAAGTATCAAAACTGTACGTTCAAACTGAAGTTGTCAGACAGTGTCATGCCAAAACAGAAATAAGGTTATGTCTTGCAGTGCTTATCCTTAAGAGGCACATCGAATTCCTTGCAATTGTCTCATAAGGATTGACACCCTCCCCTTCTTCTCCTTTTCAGATGACAATGGCTTTTCCTAAACCTGAAGTTAAAGTTTCAGCTTCAGTGGTGGCATTCGATAATGAAGGAGCACAAGTACATGGAACGAGTGCATGCTTTGTGTTCCACAAAAGGCCACAAAACACTAAAAAGTTAAAGCAATCAGACAAACATATGGAATCCATTTTTTCTATTTATAATCCCATTACCCATATAGCTATTCATTTACACCCATTCTGCACAACAACATGCTAGCCACGTTAGAAGACACACACACACACAGCGTGTAGGCTGGAATCCTGCACAGCTCGGTGCTCCCCCATGAGAGGGACGTGATGTACAGTAATGCGGTACTTCCCAAAGGAGAACCCAGGCAACTTCACCAAACAAGCAAAGCAAAAGCAGCACTTCACCCAAACACGCTGGGGATGTGAATTTCCAAACTTTGCCTGTTGAACACACTGCCACTCTGAATTTCAGAAGCTGTACAGAAATGCCATAAGAGAGCCAAAAATTTCTTTCTAGAATGTGCACACACACACACACACCCCAAGCATGCATGGCTGTGAGCATAAAAACACATTCTTTCTGTGGAGCTGAATCCTACCATGCTTGGTGGAAAGAGCAGGTTTTGGAAAATAAGAAGCTGAAGTTCTCAGGCCGGGTGGAATCATACAAAGGTTTATTTATATGTGTTGCTCCAATAGGGATGATAAAAGATACAGCTCTCCACCACAAGATTATTTGATTACCCAACTATTAGCTTTAGACATACAATGGATCTAACTGCTTTAAAACGTCCCAGAAGCTGATGGCTAGCTTTAAGGTAACAAAATCCAGATGCTGCCTGTCTGCACTACTTTAAAATCTCATGGTCTATAGAAGAGAAATACTTGTGTCCGTATGTATATATATATATATATGTGCACGTGTATGTGTATTTATTATTTAGAGTTTATGTACGCCTTTAACTGTGGACCAAGAAAAATAAGAAAAAATAAAGGCATATAAAATGTATCACCGATTTGATATTTTACCTGTCCTTACTGTAATAGTGCAAGTGTGCCAACACTGATGCATATGACTTTTCACAGGCTTGATAATTTTATATGCTAGCTATAAAAATGCACTTAAGTTATTTTTTAAAGCAAGGGGTTAAAAAAAGTCATGGCACTGAAAAGCTATTTTTCTATTTTAAGCTCAAATATAAGGTTAATTTTCTCAAAAGGTTCATTTTACAAAGTTAAAAAATGAAGAAAAAAGGAAAGAAAAAGGACAACCGTAAAGGCAAAATGTAAGCTACGTGAGTAAAAGGGATGGAATGTCCAATATTTCTCCTCCAATACTCGAGGCTATTGTTCTTTCAAAAAAACACCATCAATTGTTTCATGTCCTTGGCTTGCCAGGTTTTGAGGAATAGCATCAGCCTGCGTCCCCCAATCCCCCAAACAGTTAAAGCTATAGGCGATATTGCAGTCAAGCTAGTGACGGGCTGCTGCTGCAACAGCAACATTATACACTAAATGGTCACAAAGGTAAAATGCTATTTGGATTGACCTTGAAAGGAAGGGGGGGAAAAATGATAAATTTCACACCAAAATACAAAATGTAGAAAAGGATGAATTTTATACCAAAAACATATCTGCATGATGCAGTGAAAGAAACAGCAGAGCAAAGAAGTGAGAGGTAACCATGCCATGAATTACAAGGCTGTAACCATACTGAGTGCTTCTGGTGTCATCACAACTCCAATCAGCCTGAATCGCAGTTTTTACAATTAGTTAATTTATATAATGCAGTAGTCGGGCTATAAACGTTAACGGGAAAGTAATTTTTATTAACAAGGAATATAACTTATCCTTTCACAAACACAACCAGATCAACATGCTTCAAACCAAAAGTCTGGAGAAGTCAGCCTCCCTTGTGGCACTTCACCACACACAGTTGCACACATCAAATGTCCCATGTGTTAAATTTGCCACAGGAGCGAAATGTATATATGTGCACGCAGTACCATTCGCACGTGCGTGCACCCTGCCTCGGCTTTGCCCTCCTAAAGGATGCTCGTTTATTTACTGAAACTGTTAATCTGTGACTGTGAGGTCACACTTCACCTTGTGAAGTGTGTATTTTTTCCTTTTTCTGCCCTCCAAATGCAGCGTCCTGACAGGGTTTGCAAACTTTCGGTTTAGGGCTTTCTTTTGTTACTGTCCTCAGGTCACACAGGAAATCTTTTCAGAGAGCAGACTATTATACAATGGAATTATAAAAATAAGGCTTTAATTAACTAGCTCATGGCCAGGTAGCATAGACCTCACTCAGTCTCTCTAGGAGAGGCTGGCCTGCTTTCCAGTCCGCTGGCATTTTAAAAATTATTAAGGAAAGAAGAAAGAAAATAGAAGCGTCTGCGCTTGGATACATTCTCCAAAAGTAGTTACCCTCTCTTTCTAGACCTTTCAAATGCAACAGAGTACAGCCATATCATCCTCAACATTTAATGAAATATTAAAACCAGTGCAATGCACTGAAACAAACTCCACCAGATTTACAGACGGGTAGCTCCGAGCTCTCCTCCGAGCTCCACAGCATCTCCTCCTCAGCTGATTAAAAGTTTGAGTTGCCACGGACAGCTTTTCTAACAGCAAAATGCTTTTAAGCTGCGAATAAACTGTAGAGAACACTGGAAGACCCACCAAAAGTGTTTTATGTCCGATGCTGTCCAGAGCAATCTTTATCCCATGCCATAACAAACACACTACCTGCCCGCTGTTACGATAGCGTTAACCGCACTGTTCTCCCCAAACAATAAAAGGAATTAGCCGACGCCAGCAGCCCTTGGGAAAAAAAATAAATTAAAAGAAATAAAGAAATAAATGGGAGGGCAGACAGTAACATTCCTGCCTCTCTCACGCCTGCTTTCTGCCTACCAGCTCGGCTCTGTGTGACATCAAACACGAGAAAGAGACAGAAAAATCGCCAAAGAGGCGAGCCCGCAATTCGCGCGGCTCCGCTCTCCATCCCCCGCCAGGCGCCCGGCCCCGCCAGCCCTTACCTTGGTTTGGAGATAGTGAGGGTAGTAGTAGGTGTACTGGGGGTACATTGGCTGCTGGTCCAGGCGTTTGCCCATGTAGCTGGAGTCCTTCTGGCTGGTGCGGGGAACTCGTTGGCAGGGTGTAGTGCCCCAGGGCCTTTCTTCCTCTCACGCCGCTATTCCTGACAGCGCGGGCGACAGAGGAGGCTGCCGAGACTTCCTCGCCGTCTACCGCGCGCTACTTCCAGCGCAGCCAAAAACGCGCCCGCACGGACATATACGTGTGTGTGTGTGTGTGTGTGCGCGCACCAAGGGGTGTGTGCGGGTGTGGGTGCGTGCGTGGGTGGAAGCCCCGTGCCCGGGTGCCCGTGGCGGAGCAGCCCGCCTCCCCCGCTGGCAGCAGCGTGCCTCCGGCGGTGCCCGCTGCCCGGCTCGGGAGGGAACCGTCCTGCCAGAGGAGCCGGGAAGACAGTGCAACTCCAAATCTCCGCAGAGCCGCTCGCTCNCCCAGCCTAGTTGCCGCTGCCTCCCTCACGGAGTGACATGGTGCTCAGGGCTCGTCCTGTCTTTCATTCAAACCCCCTCCGCGCCGCGCCGCCGGTGGGAGGGACCTCGGCGCGCCGCTCCCCCGGGAGGTCGGCGCAGGCCGCGCGGCCGCCTCCGCGCCGGACCGGGCAGCTCCGGGAAGCGCCGCGGGACTCGGGAAACCCTAGCGCCGCGGGGCGGGGGACGAGCGAGACCGGCCCCAAAACGCGGGTCTATATTTGTGATTTTAATTAAAAAAAAAAAATAGATATATATTTTAACAAACGGGAGGGGGAAGGTCACGGAGCTTGGTCGCCGAGCAGGGAAGTCATCGTCGTCGTCCTCCCCTTTCAGAAAACTACTCCGCACCGTCATCGGGCACTTCGCGGAGAGGCGACCCAGGGCCAGACATATTAAATACATACTTTGTTACACCGCTTATATAAGACTTGGTTTATTTAAAGTTGGAACAAAATGGAGGAAGAGGGTAAAGAGGAAATTCGGCCGGGCTGACGTGCGGGTGCCTTCCCCCAGACGTGTGAAAATGTCTCGGTGCCACAAAAGTTACCCTCGGCTGCGTTTCCCCCGGCCGGGCTCCCCCGCACGCAGCAGCTGTCGCCGCCGCCCGGGCCCAGGTGAGGGCCAGGTGTGGCCCCCGCGTCCGGCCCAGAGCCCCACACCTGCCACAGATCCCAGGCGTGCAGGACCTGTGTCAGCACCGCGATCCCAAATATTTATCCTCCGAAAGACTCGAACGGAGAGTCTTGTCTCACAACAGGGCTATAAATCATCAGGAAAAAAAGTGCGTGAATAACAAAATGTTTCCTCTTGTACACAAATCCTAGCGTTTCTCCTTTTTTACAATAACTTATTTCTTTAACATGTCATCAGATTCCTGGGCCTTTCTACAGTGGTTTTGCCTATTTATAAATTTTTGGGGGAAAAAAATGTGCGGCAGCAGTTTCTTTTTTGTTTTTATTTAAATCATCCATAGTATGGCAGCGGGATTGTCAGCTGCTGTATTATCAACCAAATTGCTTCAAAAAAAAAAAAAAAGGAATTATAAAAAGAATTTCTTTAAAGGGACACTTCTCGAGGCTGGTAGAGCTAAAATTAGACTTGCCAGCTGTGTTTTGGTTTGTGGGCACGTGCTTGCACATGACAGGAACATGGAAATATCACGCTTTACTCTGGCAGTTTGCTGTTCTCGTAAGCACAGGGTTTTGTTATGGATTCCCATAACTGCCCCATAGCCAGTCCAAAAGGGCAGGGAAGCCATACACACGCTCAAAATGCTGCCTATACACTGTGCTTTCATCACCAGGCATTCATCATCGTTGGTAATTAGGTACCAGCCCTCTGCCAGACAGTGGGAACACCATGCCATGCTCGCACAGGTATTTGGCTCCTGTGGCAGGAGAAAAACTTTTGCAAAATGAGTGTTCTGTTCCCAGAGCACTCTATAGGCATTCAGTGGGTTCTTACACACCTGGATGAGCCCTGTGGTGCACTACCATTGCCCCAGTTTCCAACAGACTCAAAAGAAAAGCCTGGTTGGGTAAACTATTGAGTATTTTCATTCCGTATCATTAGTATTATCATTCCAAGCTGGCCAGGACCATGTGGTCCCTCTTCTGAGGGTTCCTCTTTTTTCATTCATCTTCTCTTCTGAGAAGTGAATTTACGAAAAAGATAGGAATGGGAGGAGAAGCCTGCAATCCCCACCTCCCAGCCCCATGGTTTGTATTACTGCTCAGCTTTAAATACGCTGCCTCTCACTGTAGTGCATGATACTCTTGCTTACACTTTCTTCTCCCCCTGTCTGGCTTTCCCTGAGGGTGAAATAGACTGTTTGAGAGTTGGGATCTGCAGAAGTGGATAGTGATTACTTGACGGTACGTGACACTTTGAGCCGAGACAACTTTCAGATTGTTCTTTCAACTGCCAGAATTAAGTTGTTGTACTTCTCTCCTCACCTTCTCAGTTTTCCCTCAGGATATTAACGCAGCTTTTCTTGCTAAGCAGTTTGCTTGTAGATGCAACCAGATTTGGGAGAAGAAAGAACCTATGTGTACAGGGTGAAATAAAAGATAAATACTAAAGGAAGTAGAAAACTGTGCATTCTGACCAAGAAAGCTGCATGAACATTCAAGTTTTTCCATGGTCATTATTTTAAATCCAAGAAGGGCTGTTTTGACTACATCATCTTACTACTGTGAGTATTTTAAATCATGCCATAAAATTTCAACCCAAGATTTCCACACACTTCTCCATCAGATGCACTGGCTAGTAGCTCTAGCAGTTCTAGCAACTGAGAAAAGGTGGGAAGCTACAGGAGAAATGGGACTATTATCTGAGTGGGGAACAGCTCCACCTTTCATCTGCTCTCTCTCAGCAAGTCTTCAATATGCAGATGCTTTGGATTTCCCTTTTCACCTGTAATCCTGACCAGGTGCTGAGCATCCTCTGCTGTTTGCTCTGAGTGCTCAGCATCTCACACGATTGAGCCTTCAGAGATGCAAGACAGAGTGGAGGCAGCAAAAATAGGAATTCAATATAAAAGAGTGGGGGGCCAAGGGGAGAAGACAGGAGGCAATATAGCATAGCGAAAATGTAAATGAGCAGCCACAAAAGCAGATTTAGATAGCATACAGCCTCTGAACAAATGCTAGAGCTGGAAAATGGAAAATTTCCATTTGCAAAATACAGACATCAAAAAGATCATCTGTGACTTGGGAGCACACTGTTTAAATAGAATTCCCTTCATTTTCTGGCCTGTGCATTTGAATAACTGAATCCACTTGCAAACTGAAATAGCAGTTTGCCTACCGAGTGTTAAGTATAAATGTTCCTCAAAAGAAAAGACAAGCTGTTCGATCCCAGTGAGCAACAGTGAGCAAACTTCACAACTTTTTTTTTCTTCCTATGGGAGGGTTCATTATCAAGCACCAGCCAGTCCCAGCTTTGGGAACCCAGGGAGTGAGCTAGATCCCAGTGCAGCTGCAAAGGTGCTGCTGTCATTGGTGTCACTGACCTGAGGGCAGATTCAAGAACCAGGTGAGCAGAAAGGATCTCTTCAATGGGAAGTTTAGAAATTAAATGAAATAAATGGGAACCCATCCTCTGTAAACTTGACAGCCAAGTACATTCAAAGACAGGCACCAAAGGATATTAACCCAGCAACAACCAAAGCTGTGGATAAGAAACCTGGAGTTAACCGACAGAAAGGGGAAAAAAGAAAAAAAAAAAATCTCACAGAGACTAATTTTCCTGGCAGCCTGAAGTACATTTACATATGTTTGGATGTATTTTTACCTGTCATAGAATGCAGATTTCCTCATTCACAAAAACTGAGTTAAAAGAAAAAAGCAGATACCTAGTAGAAAATTCAGGCGGTTTTATTTGATAAAATACATTTCTACATACACCTTTTTTTTTTTTAAATAAGCTTACCTATCCTATTAGAACCTTCTAAAGTCATAGGTGTCAGAGTCAGAGAGAAATTGCAACATTTTCTAGCTCCTTGCTCTTGAAAAGCAGCAATACATATTCTAGAAGATTTAACTTCAAGCAAAATTATGTCAAAATTTTCTAAGTCAGGACTAGAGAAATAGAGATACCACCACCTAAAGCAAAATAATAGGTTAAAGGAAAAAAAAGAACAATTATATTTGACTTATATTTTTTACCATCTCTCTACTTTTATTCTCTCTATTTACTCATTAAAGTTATTACAAAGGAGACCACAGTGACGCTTGACAGCTTGTTTACAATGGATTACACTGATTTTATTTTTAGATCTGTCAGCTCCTTCAGTCCAGCTACCTTAAAACTATATTGATGAACACAAAATTTTATTATTTAATGGATCATTTATCAACATGATTTACCTAAGGAGAGCTAAGCAAGTTTCTAAGGAGGGACATATCCCGGTGCAACCATCAGTAAAGCTTGTGATAGTGATGGAGAAGTTGAAAAGACACAGAGGATGAAAACACTTAGCTTAACAATGACAGCATTAAGTGTCTGGGATTGACAGAACCTCTCTGAGTGAGGTGATGCCACTGTTTTCAGGTGCTTGCCTTTCATAGGAGACCACCAGAGGTGGCTTTACCCACACACACACACACACCCACCCCTTCCCTGCCTGCATGAAAAAACCCAGCAGGTTTGCTTTCCAGCCTTCAGCACTAACCATCACAACAGCACAAAGTCTAGAATTAGTCAGAGTTGCAGATGACCTAAAGTAAATCTGAAAGAGTTAATGGTTAAGATTTTGGACAACAGCAAAGAATTTCCAATTATCATCATACTTCATTATTTTTCACTTTATCATCTTCTGTCTTTACATTATGACTCAGGGGTTTCCATTAGTCTACTTTTACCTAAATGCTCAGTCCTAAAGGAAATCTTTGGACAGCAGCAGAGTGAAAAAATTTAGATGAAAAGTAAACAACAGTGAACATTCACTAAATTGTTTGTGTTTTCCACCTGATATAATCCTTACAAGCACAAGCCAGTGAAACTAGCAGTCAGTTGTACAGACAGACTGAAATTATGCACTGATGTCTTCTTTCTGCGATGTTAATGGATACAACCAAAGTAAAAAATACTTAATCTTTTGTCCATAGTCTGTTTCCTACACATCTCTGAACACTTTGCAAGAGTTAATTCATCCTGCAATGTGGAAGAGGATACAGTAACATGACCAGTCAATGGCAATATCCCAGTTGTGACAAAAAATGGGGGATTCCTCTTGCCCCACAAACCCTTGCTGCATGGTAAAAGCCACAGCAAATAAGACCAATGGGGCAAAAGATTGGTACTTTCAGTTCTGGAAACTGTGGAGAGAAATCATGTGGAGAGAAAGAAGTGCAATGGCAGTGGGTGCAATGTGAAGAGGTGGGAGAGAGACATTGGCTGTAGCATACCATAGGATCACGCATCAATAGTTTAGGGCTTTCAAAAAATGCCAGGATTGTGCACGGGTTAGAAGACATGCCTTTCAAAGGTGGAATATTCTATAGCAATTCCACATCACAAGTTAGTAAATACTGCATCTGGTCTTAAGTCTAAACTGTTAGGATAAAAAAGGCAAACAAACCCCCAAACACTAAGAGGACTAGCCACTGCCATTTCTCTCTTGCAGCATATTAACTTAATACTACCAGCATTAGATGTGGTATGGTTCCAGAGGGAGAAAATTCTTTACCTCCCACTTTCCTCCCTCCAAAGTCCTGCTTACTAGTCACTTTCTCCACCCCTTGTTTACTTAAAATTAGATTGTAATCGGGGACATGAGTTTTTTTCTCTTCAGGAAGTTTATTTCTGAAGGTAATGGGGAGACGTAAATATGCTGCCTGTTTACTGAGGCTCATAAACATATATGAACACAGGCAATTAATTGTCACTGAAGGAGTTCCAGCAAACATTGAAAATCCTAGCTTTTTAGGGCGTGTTTGACTAAATGTTCACCCATCATGTACTGAATTACTTAGTGAGATATTAATTTTGTGCTCCAGCTGAGGGTAATCACAGAACAAACTAGCATTATTCAAGTTACTCTGTGAAATTACAGCAAGGGTAAGCTTAAGAACAAAGGCCAGCAGGAGTTGAGCCTCTCGACTTGAAAGGAATTATCTTTTCCTCTAATTGAAGTGAGGACTGTTTTGTTTTGTATATTTTTCTTTCCTTCCTCTTGCTAGATTTCCAACAACACTCTTTGGCAGAAGGTCTCCTTGCAATGAGATTTTGTGCTTAAAGAGCCCATGAGCAGGGGCTCATCTGCCTGGGAAAGTTTACTGATGTAATTGTACCAGCATCCTCAACAGCTAGAGTTACACCCACGTAATGCCTCATATGTACATTCTTCCCCAGGAGTGATCATGCTGGTAAATGCCCCTATTTACACAAACCCAGACTTTGGGGTCCTGTTTTCCTGCTGGTGCTGCTGCTGACCTACACCATGACCTTGGACAAACCACTTCTCCTGCTCCCTGCTGTCTGTCTCTGTCTCACGAGTGTCAACTGGAGCTCTTTATGGTGAGAAAAATCTCTATGTTTTTACAGTACCACAGGGGAACCTCAATTTTGGTTGGGCACCAAAACAACACAGCAGAAATCTGTAATAATATATGTAAAATTAGTTTGTTGTTCTACCATCCAGACAGCTGCTATTAGAGAATTCACTGGCTGTGGCTTCTTTTTTTGGGGGGGTTTTTTTGGGTTTTTTTTTGTTCCATGAGAAAAAGTTAACAATAGGCAAGAATGGAGGGTCATTTCAGGCAACATTCCATCGCTATCAAATATGATAGATTCTGCTTGCTCCATACTTGTATCCTCCCCAGCATGCCAAGACACATTTCTTTGTGTCTCTTTCATATCTGGCAGACTTATTTGCCCACTAAGTAACACTTTATGTAATGGTGGCTGTAAATAAGGCCTGAAGGAGGCTTTGCTAATAATTTCTGTTTCATCTCCTAATAGACCCTCTTCTAAAACATGGTACAATTATGGCACTACCCTTGCAATTTTGTCCATAACTTCATTCAAAAGTGTTTGTAAAAATAATTTTCATTACAACTACTGGAAATTTTATTGTTGTGATGAAATCTTAAAACATTTCCTAATTTCTTTCAGTTTAGTCCAAATTTGATTACTTATTTTAATTTTTCCATTAAAATTCTGCCTTGACCCAACTGCAATAAATATTTTCCTACTTAGTCCCCCTGAAAAAGGAAAAATCAAAGTCTAAAAAAAAGTCTCTAACATATTTTCAAAAACATCTTAAGCAAAAACTCTACACAGGCAGGAAAATATTATTTAGGAAATATACAAATGAAATACCCCTATTTAAATCAGGCTCTAGGGAAATGTGTTCATCAGTTGTTTGTTTTTAACTGAAATTCATGACTGGGAAAAGCAATCTGCACTTTAACTTGTGCCAGTAAGCCCTACAGTAATTCTGAGTCTATTCAGTCCAAAGTATTTTATAAATAAAGAAAAATCACAGGTTGGGAGGAACTGTAATCTTCAGCCATAACAAAATGCTATTCTTTTCCTTCTCACCTAAACACAACCAGGAACTGAAGTGGAAAGCACATAAAAACATGTACTAGGACTGCTAGTGCCTTCTTATCAGCATGTAAAGCTTCCATGAAAGCATTACAAGAAAAATTATAAGTGTCCACTAAATATGGAATCAAAAGATTGTGTGTAACGATTCCCAACAGAGGGGGAATTTCTGGCTCTCAGGTTCTGTCTCACCAAGATAGGAAGAGAATGCATAGCAAATGGAGAAGTACAGTATTGGGAGTTGGGTAAAAAGTTCCATGTGAAGGTAAGCTGCAGACTTGAACCAATTCTACGTTTTCCAAATCAGTTCACTCTTTTATAGGAATAATGGCATTTTTTTGTAATGGACAGCTTCCATTTACCACAGAACCAATGCAGCCTGCCGTGCAAAATGAAACCTTATGTCACACTAGATTACTGTCCATCATAACCAAAGAAAATGTATTGAACTGAATATATTTGGTTTGGGAAAACTGTATTTTGTCAGCTGCAGTGTAGCTCATTGTCCACTAAACAGTACCAAGCCCATTCTGAACACAGCACACTGTAGAAATGTTTAACCTCCTAATCCTGCACTTGTACACTTGCCAGAACAAAAGGGAGGGTAATACCTGACATCTAACAAAAACAGGGTTAGGACTGACATTTTCCTGTACCAGAAAAATTCTTTGGGTAAGAGGTCATTTATTTCCTGCAAACAGACAAATGCTAATTATAGCTCAAATCATCCCTCTTTTCCCTTTACAATTCCTTTTTTCTTTTGCTTCCTCCCCTCCTTAGTGCATCTTTTTTTCAGTCTTTTTCATCAAATATTTTTTGCCTTCAAAAAAATCTCATCAAATCTCTACATTCTCCTTCATCTGAAAGTTATCTGGCTTGAGAATAATTTTCCTGCCTTCTTTTATGTATTCCAGCTGGAGTTTTTAATAAAGCACAAGGACTCAAGGCTACTGTATTTTTATTAGGAGATGGTGGAAACTTTATAGTGATTTCTATTCACATTCAGCAAATATTCATCCCTATTGTTATAGCCTATTTACCGCTCCCAACTATTCCCAAACAGTTTTTACTCTGTAATCCTTCATTTGTTTTGTTTCCTCTTTATTTCTCTCCCTGCCTAACTGCCTGTCTTGCCAGCACAAGCACTTTCTTTTTCTCGAATTTTCTCCCCATTATTTTTTTCTGTTGCCCCCATTCCTCAGCCACAGATGCTTTAGGCTCCACTTTCTTACTTATGTTGCAGTTCTTTGAATGTAGAACAAAAATACTCACGGGGGGAAAAGATACCACTGTGCTATTCTTTTCAACTTAGAAATCCATCCTACTAGGTGGGAAGAGAGAGCACAGTGTGCCGTAAACATCTATATTCATGTAAGCTGAAGTGCCTTAGCAGAGTTGTGGACAGAGTTAAAATAGAGTAAATTAAGAGTTAAAAGAAAAAGACAGAGTTAAAATAAAGTTGAGAATATTAAGTTCATTAACAGAGGAAGAATTTGGTCTCACAAACTGAGGATCCAATTAATCTCACCTCTTACTGACTTCTTTTCAATAAAGGGCTTTAAAGACATTTCTGCTAAGTACAGATGTACACAGGTTCCCTTCTCCTCACAACTGCAAGTTGTACACCCCCGACATCACCATGCTTGTCTTTTCAGGATCCTATGGCAGCAAAACATAGATCAGCTTAAAACCTTAAGAGCAATCTTTGCCAAAGAATTCTCACCTCATACAGCAGGGTAAGAATTACAAGCAGAAACCATTGAAAGTGAGTATGAGTTAAATATTAATCTTTTGATACAGTTTTTCAGATGAAATACTGACACAAATCCAGCTTGCAGATAATTTGCACTTTGGCCATTTGGTACATTCCCACCAAGCAAAGGTAGATGTTTCTGTACTGTGAAGAGCTTGTAGGAGAAAAAAAACCAAACAAATAACTTTATTTTGTTTAACTGGGAAATTGCATTTTAGCAATATATATTTCTTTGTGCTAGTCAATTACTTGAATGTTTTATCAGAAGGGCCAGGAGTGTTCCGTCACTATGGGGGCTTAACATTTCCCATGGTCTTAGACATTCATCGAAGTGAAACACTGGTTTGTCAGATCTCTAGCACTGCAGCAAAATATTTCCATCCTGCAGATCACATCCTCCCTTCAAGTTCATGGTGAGAAATTTCAGTCAAGCCATTTGTCCTTTTCCTGTTTCGCAAGAAAGATACAATTTTTTTACCTGTATTGGAATAAGGTGGTGCCAAATGAAGGCAAAAATAGCCAAGCTCATCCAGCTTCTTCTCCTTGGGTATTGGCTGGAAGGAGCCTGAAGAAAGGCAAGGTTCCTTAGAACATGTGGAAGAGGGACCAGAAATTTTCCCAAATGGGTGACTCATTCTGCTAGAGATGCACCTTCTACCTTTCTTGTGAAAACTTTCCAGGTCTGCCCACGTGAGAAACACTTGAAAAGGCACAGTCCCTATATCCTCAGCATATATCTCCCTGAAGTCCCTATACCTGCTTCTCTCCCAGCCTCCCTAGACCTCTGCAGACAGACACGGAATGGCACCTTCCTCCCAGGAAGGGCAGCTGTACAGAGCAGGAGGCAGGCATGACAGGCATGGCAGGAGATGCTGGCACATAACTCTAGCAGTACCGTGAGGTATTGCACTATCTCTGCTGGGCTGTTGGGGTGCTGCCCATAGGTGACTGAGATGAGGAGGTGTGGAGGAGGAATACAAGAGGATACTGGGGAGTAAAAGTGGGATATGCCTTGGTTACAGGGGAAGTGAAGACAATACATCAAGGCACTGGTGCTATAAAAGGACCCCAGGGTGAGTAAGCATTATAGTCTGAGGTGGAGAAGAGTGAAATAAGGATCTCGAAATACCTGTGGAAAATGGGACCTGAGATTAAGAATCAACTAAAATTGAGAATGAAAAAGCAGTAGTTATGGCAACCAGGTAGTTAAGACAATCCAAATTGATTAGGAGAGCTAGGCAGGACATGAGAAGAGCCAAAATGGGTGAGAACAGAAGGGCACAGAGACATACAAGGAAAAAAAGAGGACAGCCCTTTTCCCTCTGCATCCTGGCTCTAACCCCCAAATTCCTGACATTGACCACTCCTCTGTTGTCAACAAAAATCATCCACACCCAGCTGCAAAGTGATCCAGCCCCTTCTAGCACTGGTCCACACAGACTATTAAAATCTAATGCTGCCAGACTCTCCATGTCTCTGTGATGAATAGAAAAATTTCAATCTTGCTGACAATCCATTTGTCAATATGCCATGGGATGGCATTTTCAGGTTCCTTTATTTTTTAAAGCTAAAACCTTTTTCACATGTAAATTAAATTAAAAGAACAAGTGGGAAAATTCCATATGATCACACATTTAAGGTTAATGAGTAATGGGAGAATTATAACGAATAATAGAATGATAACGAGTGTTCACAGAGAAGCCCATTATAACTGCATAGACAACCATTACTGTGTAATTTTATACCCTTTGAACACTTGACTTTGCAACCTTAATGCTCTTTAAACATTGTTTTTGCCTGTGTAATGATATATAACAATCTCCAGAAGACCATCTGCAGTCTTCATATTTCCTTGATACCTTTCAAACAAATTTTTCTACTGAGTATGAGAAGAGGCAAGTGATTATCTCACTGAGGAACAGCCAGGAGATAGTGAAGGATGCATTTGTTGTTGCCTCTCTGCACATTCATAATTCCTGTCTCAACAGCTGGGACCATGCTACAAACTCTTGGCCTTAGTTAATCTTTTTAAAGCCTCTGTTTTTACAACAGTTTTGTAAAAGAATTCTGATTCTTCAGTTTGCTTCTCCCGTTGTTCTAACAGTGGAAGTCAAGTTAACAAGGTTTTGGGACGCAATAAATGCTTTACTTTATTCAGTTAGGGTTATGGCTGAGAGCAAGGCATCAACCAATTCCTTCATTCCTTTCCATCTGACACTGCACCGATTCACCTTAGTCTTATGTGCTGTCCTTCACTGCTGGACTCCTGCTTAGACATGGTACTAGACACATTTTTTAACTGGAAAGAGGCATTGCATGCTTACAGACTATCATCATAGTTCAAGTTTACTGCTAAGAAAAGCCAATATTAATAAGGGCTGTTTTGCATGTCTTCAGACATTACATATTTTAGCTGCAAATGTCAGCTTTTAGCAAGCTCTTAGCTCTTCTTTCCAGAGTATTGTAATAATAATAATAGTAATAAATGCCCCATAGGACTGTCCCAAATCCTTGTCACTCAAGCAACTCTGGGTCACCTTAAAGCCACTGCAAGTCCCTGAACATCTGCATTATTCAGACTAGAATCCTAATGTGTACCATATAGCATCCACCCCTACACTACCTGCATGCTTATATGCAGGTGGTTCTCTTGGAAGATGAGATTTCTGTTTGCAATAAAAGAAAACAAAACCTGTTTGTAGTAAAGAGCAGACGCTTTGGGGGGCCAGCTCAGTGAGCTGACTACCTGTGGAGCACACATTCTCATTTCCAGCCGCATGACCCTGAAGCAGTCATTGCAGTCTGAGTGGAAAAGGGAAGTTAACACTAAATAATATTAGATAAGAGTCAATCTCTAGTCAGCACTTTTCAAACAGCAAGAGAAACATGTCTTAGGTGTAAAGTGAGAGATCAGGTAGGAGGTAACAGTAGTGGAGAATGATAGGGCAAATGAAAGACCTTCTCTACATGCTTCTCTGAATTGGTCTTTTCTATTATTAAGTTCTTGGCTATAAGAGAAAGGTGATGGATCCTATGTTCTCAGTCTCACAGCAAGTCATTCACTTGTTCTTCAGCATCACAAAGAGCAGTATATGAACTTCACCACATTTATGCATCTATTTTAATTAGTTAATAATAATTCAGTTGCTGCCTCCTTGCATGTAGGAAGCACAGTAATATCTAATTCAAGAACTAGTCTTGTAACAGCACTAACCAGCAGGACAAAAAAAAAGAAAAAAAAATCAGGTGATGTATAGATACTTAGTTATATAACTCTTACAAAGATGAATGAAAACAGATCCTCTAATTTCCAACATGCTGCATTGAAAAGGACCGTCTCTGAACTGAAATGATGGATGGCTCCCTACATAAAAACACACACACATGTAACCCATGATCCAAGTAGGCTGGTAGATGACGGGTGCCATGGCACACTTGGTCCCCACAGGCCTGTCTGGAAGCAGTTGGACTTGGTTCAGCAGAACTCTCTCTTAAACATCACAATCATTTCCTGAACCAGCTATTAAAACCCACTTCCAGCAGCGGACTTTGCAACCTGCACACCCTGCCACACACTCCAGCTCTCCTAGGAGCCCTACAGTGCCCGTGGCTCTGCTTGTATGTGGCTCTGGAATACCTTCAGTGCTCAGTCCCCAGCTCTGGCCTCCTCCTTAGAGCTGGTGGTTGTTGCACGTCTGCCAGCACGAATACCAGCACCTTTTGGCCGGGGAGGAGGTGTCATACCAAGCCTGGGATTTCTGGAATATGATACAAGGTTTTCTACATTAGCCTGATGGAGCTTCTAAATTTCCACCTTAGTCACTTTATATAACACAACTGACAGTATATTAAAAGACAAGTTGCAGAGTGAGCAGCTAGAATTCCTGGAGCATTGGAATTAAGACTGCTTATTCCACCTTAACTACATCCTTGAGTCTCTTCATCAGAAAAAAATCGGCAGAATTGCATCTAATTTTAATGGGAGGCCCCTTGCCTTGTTCTCAGTGTTGAATGGGCACTGCTAACTGTAAGACAAAATATTTCATATTTTATTTTCTCATCACTTTTTAATGCCATACCATATTTCCTGTACAGCATTCAAATTCTGCTCTGAAGACAGAATTATTAATGTTTGCATAGACTCTCAAGCAGGTTTTTTTTCACTATAGTGACAGTGTTCTTTGTAACACATGTAAATTTATCTTCCTAATGCCTGAGGAGATGGAGAACTATGTTCATCCCCAGTTAACAGGTAGGCAACAGAGGCACATACAAAATTAACCAAAAAGTCAGTGCTGGATTTTAGTGCACATTTTACTGAAGGGCCTCCATTTTCAGAATACTGTGTATCGTATGGACAGTTCTGCTCAAAACTCAAGCTTCTGCCAGTCGTCAGCCACAAACACAGAGTGACCAGTGGCAACAAAACCTTCCTGTCCTCCCCTATGGGATCAGCCCACCAAACTGCAGCAGCGAGCCTCATGTGTTTCCTGGCAGCAGAGAGACCTTGGCAGGCAGGTGCTGCTCCAAGCCCCAGAACTGCGTGCTAATCTCAATCTTCTTGCTCAGTAAACTTAATCCTACTCTTACAGCAACTGAAAAGAAAGATTCCTAATGGGAAAGGATGGGAAATCTTAACAATAAGTAGTTCCATCAGTCCTTTTCTATATATGAAATTAATGATACTGAATTGTAAAATTATCAGAGAATGAAGCAATAATTTTATGAAATAGAGAGCTAAAATAGACTCCAAAGGATTAACATCCACAGTAGATTATCCCCTCCATACTAAATTGGGTAATGTATTTCTCTGAATAGGATATTTCTTTATAGCAGAAGCATGAGATATTCTTTTAAAAAAGATCTGTAATATCTTACTTTACATATGCCTTGTGTTTTCTTTTGCTACTTCTTTCAGTCATTTAGAAGTAGTGATCTTGACTGATGACACAAGGGCATATTCTTGTTGGATATCTTAATATAATGAGGAGGAGCACACAGGCCACACACGATCTTCTCTGGAAAGAAAGAGCAGAGGTCTCCTTGTGAAGATTTCTGGTCACTGATGGAGTATGGTAGGACACAAGTAGGCAAAAATAGCAGTGTGGTTAAGATACTGGACTAAACTTGGAAGATATCTTCTGGTTCCTGGCTTTGCTGCAGACATCCTGTGTATCCTTGGATAAATGCCTCTTGTGAGGCTAATTTCATTTATGTGTTCATGTACATAGTAATGAACCTCATAAACAGGCTATAAATATAATCACTTGAAATAATTTTTAAGGTACAATCTCTCATACTCAGTGAGTGATTTCATATTCTCTTGGGAAATGAAAAAGCGTTTTCTAGGCTAAAGGCATGACACTGGTTTGGAGCCATCTCTATTTCAGTGGCATCTGTGTGCATGTTTAGATTTGGCACATGCAGACGATTATGATTAAAAAAAAGTCTGTATTATTTGCGCTATTTCTCATTTTCTTTCTCAGACAGAGATTGTTCCTATTTATAGCAACTCAGACTGTAGGAAGCAAGGAGAGACACATGTATAGATGATGATATCTTTGAAATATGTACTGGCTCCATGTCGGTTTTGTTCAAAATTCTTGGAAACATCCTCTAAAAATCTGTGTGCATGCACAACAGTTGTGCTTATTCTCATAGACCGCACTGTAAATCACAGATCCATTTGTACATCTGGAGGTTACACGTCTCCCCCCACACAATACACATAGCTACACAATTCACAAGTAAATTTCTACAGGAAGGGTGGTCCTAGAACAAACACAGATCTGCCAAATCTGCTAACCAGCGTGATAGTTCACCATTTGTCATGCAAGGTATGCCTTTACTGTTTCAGGGGTTTTTTTGGTGCTCTTGCAGCCTCCGTTACAGACATCCAGAAAGGCCAGCTAAAAGACTGCTGCTCACAGCAGGTCTGCATCAGGTGGGCAGCAAATGCAATGCACCACAGACCCTGGGACTAGCCAGCAAACACAAACCGTGTCAAGGTTAGACCACCATAGTGCTCCCAGTGTTGTTTGTGGATCCTTATTCAGCCACTTCCTTTTCAACAAGAATTATCTCCTCCAGCATGTGTCTTTGCAGTTGTTAGACAAAGCTGAGATGAAGCATAAGGTATCAGGAAAAAGTAAATTATGATAGCAAAGTTTTTAAGTCTGTATCTATCATCCTCACCTACTGCCTATGACTTTGCAAAAAATACAGCTACCTGCTTTCCAAGACAGACATGCCTTACTTGGGATGGGTCATTATAAAAACCTATTTTCTCTTCTTTTTTTTTTTTCTTTTTTTTTAATTTAACTTAATATATACAGTTAAAAAGATATGCATATGCAGTCATTTCTCTGTGGATCATTTACGGGCAAAACAGAGTCCAAGTCTGAAAATTCACCCCATCAGGAATATGTTTGCCATAAACCAAAGAGTGTAATATTATGAAATTATAACACAAGGTACTCCTGATGACAAGCCAGGAATTAGTAATCTGTAAAGTAACTACTGTAACATTAAATCTCTCTAGCATTCCTTGCATCATGTTACTGTTTTCAAATAACTAGAAATGCCAATACCTTAATGAATCAGACTACTACAAAATAGTCTAAGATTGTTAGAATACCGAAAAAAATTGCAGTTCCAATGTAAAAGGGAGCAGGCAGTAAGACAAGATCAAGGACACAAGCAAAAGAGACCTGCTGTCTCCAAACAAAAAGCATCGAGGTGCAATGCAGCTAAAAACCTGTGGCTGCAGGTTCTACAAGAGCTGATAATTCAAATGTTATCACTTACATATAATCTATAAAAGCAAGTGCATAACTACTGTGATAGTTTGATAGTTACAGGGGGTTTTTAATAATTTTTTTCCTGGATGGGAGTCATCATGTATTGCAGTTACCTAAGTAAATTCAAGTTCATTTAAGGGCAAAGGTGTGTTTCTGGAACTACTCCTGCTGCCTCATCTGTCAAAAAATTAACAGCCTTAGCAGTTAGGAACAGAAGCCTTACCAAGTAGGATCATTTTCTAAGGGAAAGGAAAGAAGACATGAAATTAAGAACCAGTGCCTCTCAGGAATGGCCTGAGCTATTTGTTAAATGCCTTGGCACTGCGATGTCCCAGTAACAATAAGGCTGTGGCAAATCAAGAATCTTGACACTCCCAAGAACTTGTGAATTCTGGCAAGTTAATTATGTCTGGAGAGATGGAGTGAAGAAAGTGAGGATGTACTAATTGTCACATTGCAGTATCATAACATTATGAATAAGATTCACAGTGCCATTGGATACCTTCCAAAATAAGATTCCTGATACAGCAAAAAATTGCCCCTAATATTGGCTCATATTTTATTAAAGTTGAGGATTCAGTGGCAGCTCAACAGTAAACTGCATGTAACAATTACTTAATAACAGGTTGTATAGAAGGCTTCAATAGTTTCTTGCTTGTATCCTTTTGGCTTTTTTTTCTCTTTTTTCTTTTTTGTCGTGTAATGACAAAGGACATTGCTCATTTTCACCGAAATACCTCCAACTATACAAGCTGTGATCAGTAACACGTTTACCAGCATCTCACACTGCCCTTATATTGCTATTTTCTATTTTTCAGGGAAATATATTCAAGACACATGCACAGAGGAAATCCAAAATGAGCCTTAAATAATCTTGTTCAGGGCAACAGAGAATAATGAGTGTGTCTTCAATGAGGGGCATAATTACAACAAGCTGTCAAAGGAAACTTTAAGAAGGTTTGGGGGCAGGGGGAATTAAAAGCTATTTACCTCTATCAAAGCAGAATGAATAAGGGTAATGAGTAATAACCCTGAGAAAATGACAACAAAGGGGAACAGTCTCAGCACCATGAGTGGGAAATTAATCAAGTTCCTCTTTTGTTAGCAGGTGTTATACAATAAATTCCCTGTGTTCCACCCTGAAAAAGCATCCTTAACACCAGAAAAGAAAAAGTTCTAAGAAGTAAACAAACAAAACGAAAATGCTACCTTCTCCTTACAATACATGACTAGCAAATGTCTCAAAGCATCTTCTAGTTCAATACAGTAAAAGAAATACCAAAGCTCAGTGTTTCATGGCATTTGGATTTAAAATTATGGGGAAAATTCAGTGTCCTAAATTAACAAGTAAGCAATGGGTTCATGACTAGGAGATCCATTTGGACACCACCAAATGATTTGCAGGAAGCACAAGGTAACAGCTAACAAAGCCCCAGTGTGCCTACTGGAGATAGGCAAGCTTGGATATCTTGATTACATCTACCACACCTCAGTCCCTTAAGCCAGGGAATACTTAGTTCAAGTCAGAGAAGCACAATGCAGTTGTGTAAACAGAAGACTGAAAATCAGGAAATCCTTAGTTCTAAAATGGGATCCAACTGTGCCCCTTTTTCCTGTCCACAAAAAAGTTAATGAAGCAGCCTAAGCAACCCGCCCTATCCTCCCTCCTGGACAGAAATAGGAGTGTAGAACTGCCACTCTCAGTGAAGTGCTGGGAAAATTAACACGGGTGAATTGAAAAAGTTCACATCTTTAACATATTCTGAGGAAGCAAAAGGCTCCATAAGAATTAAATTTTTTTTGAGAAATACTGAGTAGAAGATATTTTCAAGGGGAAATTACTACATTTCCTTTCCTTATGTATCGATTACTCATTAATGCAACAAAACCAAGATCAGATTTGCCAGTTCTCAAGGAAAGGTTTTCACTCTTACATATGCTCTTGATTTGACAGTACAAATAAAAACATTATTCAGTAGACTCCAGTCATCTTCCAAAACTACTCCTGAGGGCCACAATTTTAGGACTTTCTGTGCAAATTAACTTCTCTACTGTCCATTCCAGCTTATTCTTACATACTTATCTGTACTTGAGAAATAGCATGCACAAAGATTGCTACTGCTCCTTCTTGTAGAAGTATTTGAGGACAATTCATTTACATGCGTATTAATTTCAGAGATTTTGAAATATGCTTTGCACCTTCAGATTTATCTAAACTTCTAAAAAATCTATTTATATTTATTGAAATAAATATAAAAAACCTGAAAAAGGATATTTCTAAGCAAAAGAAACTAAAAAACAAACAAACCTCAAAACAAACATAAAAATCCCAAGAGTATTAACTGTTCTCTATGTAAAAGCTAATGTGAATGCCCAAGAGATCTGTGTATTTGAATGAAAAGCTATGGAAAATGCAGATGAAGGTATTATATCAGGTCATGGAACTGTGAGCTTAAAATAAGTTCAGGAAGCAGAAACACGAGAGGGACAATGGCAAGGTCATTTTGCCCTTTATATCAAATGACATATTTACAAATTGCAGTACATTAAAGTTTAAAAAACTCAACCAACCCAGAAAAACAGAAAAAAAAAAATGGAAAGAAAAAAACCCACATAAACAAAAAACCCCAACCATCCAGCCAACCCCAAAATAAACCAATACCAAAACCAAACAACACACCACCACCTCTTCTTCACTTTTTTTACTTAGGCAGCTGGCATCGTTGCATTGAAGGATGTAGGTAGATGAATGGCAGTAGGTAATATAAATGAGACTGAATAGGAGGCCAGCATTTGGAAAAGACCTAGAAAGAAATGAGCCGTGTAGAGAAAACTTGAGAACCCTTCTGCAGAATACAAGGCACAAAATTGCATTTGAATTTTGCTCTTTCAGAAGCTATTTGGAAATAAAAAATGTTCTTTGAGTAACCATAAATAATAATAATTAAATAATAATAATAACCAAAAATAATTTCTTTAAAAGGGCAATGGTCCTGTACAAGAAATCCCAGTGTCAAGGTCCAAGGAGAAAGAAAGGAAGGTTTCTAGAAAGCACAGAGTCCAATTCACTTGCCAGCCAGGCACTTTCCGTCTCCATCTGTTTTGGAGAATCATCCCCTTAAAACTTTCACAGCTTTTTTATTATGCAGTTTTGCTTCACGGTGAACAAATACAATTGAAAGCAATAGTATATAAATGTGAGAGTCACAGGCCTTGGATAAGTCAGTGAACCTTGCAGCATATTTAGCCCTTAAGTGAGATTTCACATGAACATATGCAAGCTTTAGATCATGTATTAAATTGCTTTGTTCAGAATAAGACAGGAAAGTTGATCCAATCACACTAAATCCTGAAGAACCAATTTATGTCTGGAAGCACACAAAAAGAAATCTCCTTTAACCAAACTACATGCTTAGAATGCATTCCAAACTTCCTGTGTGTCATTGGCCATGCTGAGCAGACAGGCCTATGATTTCTAATCTAATCAACCTCAGAGTGACTGTGAAACCAACAGCTGTGTCTGAGCAATTGGAAAAATAGATACAGAACAAAGGGGAAGACCATCTCATCAGGGCTTCTCCCTCAAGTGCATAAACTCAACTTCAGTGGAAAGTATAAATATTTCATTCACTATTTTGTACTGTATTTCTCCTGGGATTTGTGCTCCAACTACTTTCTTTTAAAGGTGCATTAATGTCTTCTTTTAACAGCATCCCTTCTAAACTTTTCCCCTTGCTTAATGGGCCTGAAGGGATTAAACCCTTAGCAGAAAAATGCATCTGTTGTACATAACATCACAGTATTAGACTATCATAATACCAACTCATTTATTTTCATTTTGTGGAAGTATACCTTCCCTTGAGAATGATGCTACAGGGTATATTTCCTTCCTGATGCTTCCTTTCATGTATTGTATGATGTTAAGGAGAAACACTTGTATTCAGACATCAGAAGCCCAAGGCTCACTTTTTGCCTTGCACTTTGAAGCCACATTATGCCAGAAAGGTATCTAGGCTGGCCAGCAAAGAGCTCTAGAATTCTGCCTGTCTCAGTGAACATGCATTGTATGTTCTTTGTGCTTGCCACAGCTCTGGACACTGACCAGAGAGAACTGACTAAAATTTGCTTTTGATTTAGGTCACCTCTTTCCTGTGCACCAAATAGAGAAAACTGAGCTTATCACTCCAGTGAGGTCAGCTGTGGTACACCTGCTCAAAAACACACCACAACAGTCAACACCAGTCTGAACAGTGGTGCCATTTGTCTTGTACTGGGCAAGGTTTTGTCTATGCAGTTACAGCTTCCATAGTCCTTTGGCTTCACATTAAATAGGATTCCCTGCAAGTGCATCATAGTCTCCATCAAGACCAGACCTCCAAAACAGCCTTGAAATCAAGAAATTAGAGGGACTACAGGTTAAAACTGGTAACTACTCTCAGTTGCTTTGGTAACTTAGCTTTGGTAAACTTGGCAAAATTTATAGTTCACTTGAATGGAAAGATGTTACTTCATCTGTAAACTAACTTCACTTTAATCCAGATAAAAGAACTTGTGTGTATTTTGTGCCAGATAAGATGGACATTTTCCTACTTAGAAAAGAGAGGAAAGACAGTCTTAGGCAAAATTTTCCAGAGGCAGTTTTAAAGAAACCATTTTTTGAACTGAATGGAGAAGGATGTTTAATTCTCCTAGCTAACATGATAGTGATCAAGAAGAAATATAGAGCCAATGTTTAATGGTTCAAATGGAGATGCTGGCAAGGAGCTGGCTTGGAAAAAGATAAGTCTGCAGAGGTTTTGACTCAATCTATGTCAAACTGAAAACCCTAAGTGCTGGAAAGGGAAAAGGTACCAGATTTTCCTGTTTCTTCATGCTAGCTTTACTGCCGGATCCTAAGCTCTTCCAAGTTTAAAGGCAGTCATCAGTCTTACCTTAAAAGAAATTAAGATGTCTGGTAAATAACAAAGGCAGAGGATGAAGGGGTCACTCAGTCAGAAAGTAGATTATGCAGCCTGCAGTATGCTTGCAATGTGACAGGCTTCCTCGAGTACACAAGTGTGTTAATCAATAGTTAGGATCTGTCTAAATGTGTAACAAGCTTCACCTTTTGAGAACTCATATTATCCATGAGGAGGGTTAATGAACATTAGCACAAAACAGAACCATGGTTGCAAAATCCTAAAATGACAGGGAGAGAAAAATAATACCAACTTGGAATCATTGCAGGCTTAGCCGCTGAATGATGCTGAGAACGGCACGGTCCCAGTTGACTGAAACTAGAGAGGAATTCAAGCCACACAAATTCCAGTTCAATTTCAGACTTGTAACCCTGCACAAATCAGCAATCTTCTGTGACTGGACCGCCCTTGCTGTCCTTCTTCTCAGTGCAAACAGTGGAATATTCTGCTCTGCCTAATGCACAGAATTACCAAGGAAGGAAAGGGTGTTTCTTATCCCTTTCCATGACTTTCCTATTTACTGTAAAGCTTCCCTTATTAGCCAGAAAATGTAAATGCCTTTGACTTCCATATTGCAGCAATGTATGGTTGCATAATCTTTCGGTCTGGTCAGCCTTCCCAGTTGTCTTTCATCTTCCCTGCATAGCATCTGTTTTTCAAAGACAACAGATTCTCTGCTGTTGTCCTGGGACAAAGCTGGGACATCTTCCCTGAGGAAGACATTTTGTTGCTGCTTTGCTTTGTGTAAATTAGCAGCGACATCTTCTGAGATTTTTGCTAAACCTTTGGGGCTGTTTTTCCTTTGTAAGGTGTCTGACTAAAGTGTCAGCTGTGTTTTCACACTGGACAGCCAACACATACTGTTTGCTGGTGCTTTCATTATGCTGAACTAAGTAAAAACCAATGCACGGTGTTAAAGGCAGAGCATAATGGAGCTGTATTATTAGCCTCAGCCTCTGAAACATTTTCATGTCTGTTTATCTCAGAATATGGACAGAATATCTTAGTCAGGGTGGTAACTGTTACTAGATTCTCTTTTCCATATCACTGTTACACGTGCAGCAAAAATACAAAGCCCTATTGTGAGATTTTGTGGTCTGTTTTTCTCTACCCTCAGCTGACAGTTCTCATTTATTTCTTGACATCATAGTATATCTAATGTGGAAGCTCCTGGGATTAAGAACTTTACAAAGACATAAAAATTGACTATTTTAGGTTCTTCCTCCATTATGGAGAAATGTTCAATTAGAAATCCCCCAAAGACACCAAATCTTTAATGTTTGGCATCTTCGCACTTTTAGAAAATTAACCCATTTTAAATCATCTCTTGAGGATCAAATTTGCTTATCGGTTTTAAAACTATAGATACACTTCTCTCTCTCTCTCTCTCAAATTCTTTTACCATCCATAGAACTATCCACACTTCTAATAAATCTGAGATGGATCCAAGACTATATTGATCTTCAGATACTGGCTGTGTATATTAATCTCCACTATTTGTCTCAGAGTGTATTTCACTCACTGATGAGGTAATTGGACCACTGGGCAGGTATAATGCTACAACCACAACTTTCTTCCACAGAAAGCCCCTTTCTGATTGCATTTTAAGTTACTTTTGCCCCAGTCTCTCTCATCGATAAATGCTGACATTTTTGCAGCAATGGGGGATTACCTGAATCACGTAGAAAAGGAATATATGAAATTACCAGGCCCTTGTAATGGCAGGCCAGAAAGGTTATGAAAGCAATAAGCACCTGAGTCAAGTAAAAGGTTTGAATATGTGCATAATACAGAATATTTACATAAGTACTTTGTTCTATTCAAATCTGAAATAAACACCACCATTCAGTTGCGTTTCAACTTGTCAGACTGATCAAAACAGAAGATGTGAATGTGAACTGAAAAATTAAGAATGAAAAAAAACATTCCACCAGGCAGTAGTATGTAGTTCATCTTTCAAGTGAGGAAATAATGACTCTGCATGTGTGCCTTTTTGTGGGATGAAGGCCACAGCTTTTGTGAAACACAGGCAAAGGTAAGACTGGAAGTTAGATTTGTTTTCTTATCCCTTAAGATGGCACATAACAGCTATCCTGAAAACTCTCCAAAGATTTCAAGGTAACACAGAAGCTAAACTTGAAAAGACTGCATCAATATTGGGTCAGTCAGACTAGCATCCCTCTCACTGCAGGCACAGTGCTGGCCCAATTTTCTTCTCGCCAAAAGCTAGAAATCACGAGGTGGTGATGCCATGCTTCAACAGGAAGACCATTTCATTATACTGCTGGGGTCAAATTCTGAACTCAGAGGTATTAGTACAGAGCTACTCCATCAAAACCAGAAGAGCTGTTTCAAATTATTAAGTAAAAGATAAATTCCAAACTCCACCTGGATATAAAGAGACCATTATTTTATTTTTTGCACATGTACACAGCTATTTTAAAAGACCAAGTATGACCTTAAATTTAAGGAGACCTCAACATGCTTAGATCCCACAAAAGAGAAACGTGGCCTTCCTACATCCTCCTCTATTCTGCTATCAGATCCTTGCCTGATTTCCCAACTCATGATCATTGTTCTTCAAACCCCCTCTCTCCCAACCCACTTATAAGCACCAAGATAGAAGGAGCTGGAGTCTGAAATTAAATCCTACAAGCCTGCATCATGCAAGGTGAGGTCAGATGGTGAGCAGCCAGATCTTGTTAATTCCTGCTGGCTGCCTTGCATAGTAGCAGGGAAGTACAAACCAGCTGATTGACAGTGACTGGCTCCTGCCTCATGCATAGACTGCTCAAATTTAAGGGCAATATATCTATATTGTAGAAAGGTTTCCTTGGAAAAAGTATTCTCTTTAACACTTAGTAATATGGCAGAATTGAGAACTTGTGTGTTCGTTTGATTCATATTTAAAACCTTTAGCTTCCATTTTGGAGAAGTTGCATGGTGTAAATCCCCATCTCCCCCTTCCACTGTTTAAACCAATAAATTCACAGAAACCTGATCACCTATGAACACATTGTTTCCCTCTTTCCTCCTAGGTAGCTGCTCAAGTAACCAATTCTTATCAGAGGGAGTATTTCATGTTCCTCAACTGATCCCATTGCTCTTGTACCTAAGGAATTTCCTGAAGAAGGCTTTGCTCAGAAATGGTCATTTAAATGGACCACCAAGAATAATGCAGTTTTCATCTTTCCTGAAGGCATGAATTGATTTTATTTAATCACAAATTTCATGCAAGCTATATTTCTGTATAGTCAATCTTCTAACCACTTTCCAATCTCTTTAAAAAAAAAATCCGGTATTTGCCATACCTAAGGATCATACCAAACCTTGAAGTGATTTAACAGCAGACAGCCACTAGCCAAAAAAACAATCATTTGAAACTTCAGAAGCTATAGAAATTCATTGTTTCTTTTAGCTGATTATAAGCTTATAGCTAGGATTATAAAAAACAAACTTTAATAATTCCTAAAGAGCAATGAGTATAAATTCAAGCTGTATCTCACAAAAAAAAAATTAAACAGTCTATAAATAGTATGTCAAAATAAAATGCACTAGCTACACTGTGCTAAAAATAAATGATCCTGCTATTATTCTAGTGAAATATTTTATTAAATCTCCTAAAGTGCAATCCAAGGCTCTGGGATTCACCCCCACCTAGTAAAGCTGGTTAGAGAGAGCAGAGACAGCTCTCAATTACACAGTTACCAGAAGAAATCCTACATTTTACTTGAGAAAAAGGATAAAATAGTTCTCTGTGCTGTGTGAAAACACATCCTCTGCCCATTTTAACAGCAGTCAGACCACTGCAAAACATCACAAATACCTAACTTCCAATTCAGGCAACAGGTTTAAACCCACCAAAATGTTATTTTTTTTCAACATGCATAAATAAGCCTTGCTAGAAGACAGCAAATAGACCAGAAGCATGGGAACTTAGAAAAATCTTCAGGCTGTTAACAGTTACCAAATACTATGATTTACATGTAATTGGGATAAGGTCAGACACTGCCAAAGGCTGAAAACTATTTTACTGGAAATGTCACTGCCCAGGTCCTAAGAACAGCCTGTCCCTTGCCTCTGGCCTGGCCTGAGCCTGTCTAGGTGCTCCTGCCCATCCACAGGCAGGGCCAAGGACTTCTCTCCACAGCACCTGAATCATGTCATAATGGTCAAATTGAACTTGCTTGCTCCTGAAGCCTCAGAACATCCACGTGTGCACATTTCAGACTGGGAAAAGAGCTAACGCATGGGGCACTGAACAGCCAACATGTTGGAACTGATGGAAATACAGAACTTGCCAGTGTCCCTGAAGGAAAGATTATCATCGGCCAAGGAGCAAAATTATGATAGAATATAAGACCTGTTTTGCAAAAGTGATTTAAGCAAAATTTGCTCCACATAAAGTAACTACAATCTATAATTAATAGAAAAATTGAGTATTATTTATTTTGTATATAATTCTAATTTTGAATCTTATAAATTATTTTCCCTTCAGTTTAGAATTTAAAAATAGTTTTCCCTTACATGTCCACCAGCATGGACAGCTGTCCATCTCACAAAATACTACATTGCCCCAAAAAGAAAGAGAAGGAAGATAACAGATATACTGGGAAATGTTTACTTAATGCGACAGAGCTCTTCGTACTTTGACAACTCAGTCAGGACTTCTGATGACATCATCAAAATTGCAACTAACTCTTTGTTCAAAACCCAAGGACTTTGCTATATTTCAATTTTATTCAGAAAATAACAAGGGAATAAGCAGGATTTTTTTTTTAATAGATCAAATACATTTGTTTTTTTTTTTTTTAATTACGTCTTCTCAGATTTCAAGCCATTTGTTAACACCTGTGAAGGTGGTTGTGCACAACCCCAAGAGTTATTGATGACTAATGAAACACTTCTCTGGGAAAATACAGAAATATTTTCAGTTCAAGTGTTTGTTCAGATGAGAGGTTTCAAGTCAGTTGGCAGCACTTCAGTAAAGCCTCAGAAAGCACTTGAGCCCTTCTACCATCTTAGCCACTCAATTCTTAACCCTTCAGCCCACATGTATCTTGACTTCAGTTTCAGTGCAATTAATGGGTAAGTTTTAGTCCTTGGGGCAGTGTCTCTTCCACTTCAAACGCTACAGGAAAAAAAGGCATCTGAACACAGGCATGGGAATAATGTCATTTCCACCAGAAACAACAGTAATCTTTCTTTCTAAGGATATCCTCACTTTTACATGCAACAATTAAGTATTCTTTCTTATTTTGCACAAGTAAGTCAACTCCTACTTTGAGTTCTAATCTCGGTCCCCACTAATTGTGTATTAAATTGTTGAAAATAAATTTTTCTCTGACTGTCCCTCCCAGGAACTGCCTAAGGGAGGAGTTCTCCACAAAAACCACCAAGAACAATTGTTTTTACTATTTTTCCTTAGAACTGCTGCGATTCCTGCAGAAACACTGATAGTTTAATAAGAAACAACACTTCTGTCTCAGAAAACAGAGTCAGCTACAAGTTCTTAGAGGCTGGGAGAGCAGCAATGTCCGGCTCTGCAAGTTTGCCTTGCTCCATACTGTGTCTTAAGACAGCTGTATTGTCACTGGTGAGAAGACATAAATGGGTAAGACAGATCTTAATTTTGCTCATTTTACATTCCTGTGTCACAAGTTGCCTGTAACCTCAACAAACACCTTGCATGGCTTCTCTGCGTTACTCCTCTTGTCCTGCCTGCGTGCTGCCTTTGCTGCCAGCCCATCATTTCCTTGTGGCCTGTATCACCTCTTCTGCTCTTTTCTACTTCAGCCTGGCAAGAGCCCCTGGCTCAGAATTTATGAAAACAAACTACAACAGCAGCCTCAGGGTAATTTCTCACCAGATAAGCAGGCTATCTTTGAGGTAATATTTTGAGATACAGCCCCTATCTTCTTTACAAACTTCAATTTTGGATAGAATTGGGGAGTCCAAGCACAGGGAATGGACAGACAAAGCCACCACATCAGCTAAGGACCTGTTTCTGTCCCTCCACTGGCAGAAACTTCCAAGCCTGTCCAGATTACCCAAGCCAAATCCACACTCCTTCAGCTCTGCACTTTGAAGAACATTGTGGGAAAATGCCTCAAAATGGAAAGAAAAAGTCTGAAGCATAAATTGGCAGATCCATACTACTTGCATGAAAGTGCAGGGTAGATAAAATGCTAATGTACATAATTGGGGAGTTATATTAGAGACCATTATTTTAAAAACAGGTTAAAATTGTTACTCTGTCATGGCATTACTAGGGAACAGCAAGCAAAACTAAGGTTACTTTTTTGAACTCTCCTTCACAAAATAAAAATTCTTCACTTTTTTCTCCTATGTCTATTAGAAATTCAGGAAGATAACTTGCTGTTTTTAGGAAGGTAAACCACTGTCAGAAACATTCAGAAATACCTTAAATTTCCCATGGCATCAAATTGTTTGGGCTATTCCCTTTACATGTTTACTTAGATTTGAAACTACAATTGTGCTTGTGGGTGGCCTATGTAGCTCTCTCAGTTTGCTGCTTATTTACAGCAAATAGAAAGGGCTTCTCCTTCAGTACCCTGAAATTAACCTTGATAGGTGACTACGGCTCCTTATAAGTAGTTTAAAAAACAAAATCAAACAAAAAACCCCACCACCCTCCCAAGTACAGCATCTCCTTCTTGTATGGCAGGATGTCCACATATGCAGGGAAAGATGTCTCTTCAACTAGCATGAACTGTCATATTAATGGAAAATAGAAATTTGATGTTTAAATCTGCAGCTGATTTCTACATCATCTGAAACATTACAAATTGCATTTCTCATTATGAGGAAAAACAAAATCACTTGGGAAATTAGTTTTACTTCTCACCTTCTTTGTGTTAAAAGCAGACTGTAGAAGTCTGAATTGAAAAACAGGAAAAATTGACAGACTATTTCCCCAGCAAAGGGTTATTATGGGACATAAAACTGGACAAGTATTCTAAATTCATCCTAGAAAAAAAAGGAAAAAACCCTTTTTTGTTTTATGCAGGTATAAAATAAAAATCTTTCTCTCCTACAGACTTGAAAAGACAGTCTAAAATGTTCTGTTAAGATCTCACTTATCATTAGTGCTGAATTCAAATGAGTTTCAAACATACTGAACTATCACTTTGCAACATATTAGTTACCCAGGATTAATTTTCATCCAGTGCTACTAAAAATTCAGCTCTCCTTCTCTGCTACATCGTTGTGTACATAATGAACTTTATGATTTCTTACAGGGACAATCTATTGCTTTTGGTTTGACTTTCAGGAAGTTTTCCCCAAGTAATTTTTCAGCAAATGAAGAAAGTATAAATAAAAGAACTTTCCTGATGAGATTTGGCATCTTATTTTATTACAAGACAGGATACTTGGGTTTTTAAAAGATTAATGTTTTGAATAGATCTTTGCAGAGCATATGCTTTGCACTCACCCTCATGTCACCTCTAATATGCCCAACATCAGTCTTTCGGAATTAAAAAACAAACAAACAAACAAAGAAATAAAACAAAAACCCTGTGTAATTTCTTTTAGTCATAAATCAAAGTTGTGGAGGCTTCCACAGGTCTATGGAAAAAATACTTCACTGACCAGGTCAGATTTCACTCAATTTTGGACTTTGTACACTGACTTTTGAAGTGAGAGATCAAAGATGCGGGGGGAAAATTTCCCGAATGCCGCAGGGTGATCCATGTGGGGAGCCACCCTCATCTCTACCTCAGGCAATCGTCTCTATGCACATGGATTTAATGCTGTCCTAGAACTGGCAATAGTTTCAAAACATCAGGAAGGCCAATGGCAAGTATTACTGCATTGTTCTGCTTAGGGGGTAAGATGCTGCAGAAAAAAGAAAAAAAGGGTGAGTAATATCTTCTGGTCCACCTAGCAAGGTGGTAGCTAAGAAGTATGGGTGCCAACCCAAGTAATGCTCCTCCATCTAATTTCATTCCACCTTAGTTCTCCTAAACTGTAAAGGAAATGTTCCCGCATTGAAATACTGAGGTTAACGGCTAACACTTGTAGGATGCTACAGAATCTCTTTATTAACTAATCTGAAAAATATCACCAACAAAAGTGCAGGGTCTAGAGCCTGGGCTTCTTTCAACAGCCTGTGTTGCCTCAAAGGGGACAAAAGCAATTCTCAGACAAAAGCAGTGGTGAACATGTATCTTCAGCAACTATCAAAATAATTTCTAAAAATTATCAAAAAAACCCCCAACAAACCCCAAAAACTGTTAAAGTAAGCAAAGAAAACAGCAAAGGTATTTCCATGAGACAGAGCTAGGTGCTGAGAGGAGAGTTGAGGGATGAATTCCAGCTTTGCATAGCTCTTTAAGTGGGTGGTTGTATTAAATATACTTTATTCCAGCATTTTTAAGCATTCTGAACCCTTCTAACAAAATAGTTGGAAATAAGAACGATCCACAATTGACAGAACAAATGTAAGCAACAGCAGCCATACAAGCAATTATGTAAAATGTGTCTAGGGGATTTCCCTCCATCAACTGAGATAAAACAGTGAAGAAAACCATATGGGGATGGAGTATAGCATGAAAATATTTTAACTGTTGCATCAATAGGAAGGCGTGAGGATTTTTCTTAGATGCCATTTCTTAGAGACTATGCATTTGTCTTCTTTACCAGTTGCAGGAACACTATTATTTTTACATTCTTGAAATTTAAGAGCAGATACAGACCTGAAAGGTGAATTTTCTAACCTCATTGAGAAATATTCCAAACATTACTATGCATTCTAGAAGTGATGTAGCAGAGTAGAATCAAGGCAGCTTCTTAAAATGAATAGTGTGACTACCTCAATCCCTACCCATCCTGGAAAGTTAGTTCACTATCATGCAGTACTGGAGGAAAATTATTGTTATGTTACAATTTTTTATAGACTTTATTTAATAACATACTACCAAGCTGAAGATTTTTTTTCTCCCAACTTTTAGATTTATATTGACCTATAATAAAAGTGAATTATTTGTAGGATTTAATGTAGTGAGATTTAGAGTCCTTTTAGGATTTACCAAAATATTCAGTGATGTTAATGTCTACAGTAATTAATCTCAGGAAGGCTCTTTGTTGTTCTTGGGATTTGGGGTTTTTTTTGTCTCCTTGGGTTCATTTGCTTTTACTACTGCACATCACTCTCCCCTTCGATACACAAAATCCAATGCAAGCAAAGTGACTAGCCAAAAATAAGTTCATTTGCAGGGGTACACTCCTATTTGCAGGTTCAGGTCTTTGGATTTTTCATGCTTCGCTGAGCACTTCATTTGAGTTGGCAGATTCAGTGAGTCATATGGTGACAATTCTCATTTTCTGCAGCATCTGAAATGTCCACTCATGGCATCACTGACAGCTAAAATTAGATATTTGGCAAAGCACTCCTAGGAACTAAGGACTTGATCAAGTTGCCTAATTATAGCTGCCTAGTGCCATTTGGGATGCCCTGGAGTACCCCCAGCAACCACAGAGACCTGGCAGGTAACACACAAAGCCTACAGGAGACCTGTGGTCCTCCAGAGCAGGAGCTGTAGGCAAGGAAGGATAACCCCACGACATTTCAAAGGGCACAGGACCTTTTGTTTAGACTCATTTAGGAACTGAACATTATGTGCTTGCCATTGGGATATTGAAGAGATCAATTCTCCTGTCTTAGCTTGCTCTTGCATCCCATTCCATCTCTTCGCAGGCGGGTGCATGAACTCTCACTGTTGCTCTGTGCCTGCTCTCTGGCACAGAGCACAAGGAATAAAAAATATGAAAATAGGTCAGAGCAAACATTAATTTTGGTAGGGTGAAAGGGTTGGTAGAGAATCTCTTCCAGGGAATCGAAGGGAGGGGGTGAATACTTTCTCCATATTCATCTCATCACTGTTCACTCAGAGGTAAAAAAGAGCTCTCCTTAAGGAATTGTTCACGTTAGTTCCTATTGTGTCATGGGTTTTCCTTGGAGGTGTCCAAAGCAGAATCTAGTCTTGCTTAATTTGTGAAATTTGACATGATTTCAGACTGGGGTTGATAAGGTTTGTGTTTAGGGAGTCTTGATGGCATCTCTAAAGATTGTAATTCTTCATCCACCTCTCTCTTCTGACAAGATTGTATAAAAGTAGAATAAAAAATTGCTTTATTCTTCTTTTCCACATTAAGCAGAAAATGGCTTTCTTGAGATTATGCATTTGCACTGGACTCAAGAAAACAGACCCCTGCAGAGCATGAAATGACGCCAGGGGATAATATATTTTCCTTGACATACTGGGCATTTTTCATCTGTCTGAGGCAGCTCTTCACCATTCCCTCCCCTTTTTATTTTTAACATAGTTATGAAGTACCTCATATCAGCACTCATTCTTATATTCCCCTTAAAAAGAAAATGAGCACCAACAGTACAGAGGGACAAATAATGCTTATCATAATAAAAACATTATGGTCTCAAGGAACTAAGCACTATTTGGAAAATTGTATGAAAAATACAATGCTCATGTAGTTTCCCAGTGCCCAGAATTTCAAATTTACTCATGGAGGTGTAAAATATTTCCGAGAAGCCTGCTGAAATTACATGAAATCTAATAGTTTGATGCCCAAGGCAGGGCTAATAAACCTTCCTTGCTTCAGCCCAGTAATTCAACTGCCTGAATAAACAATACTCAACAACTACCACAGCTCAAGTGTCTCCTGAATATTAGATCCTTTTCTCCAACAAAATAAATCTCATTGAGGCCAATATTGATTCTGACTGGCATATATTTATGTTCAGATCAGCAATTTGGTTTTGTTTTTGTTTTTTTTTTAATCTGAAGCACTGTACATTGGTCTTAAACTTTTCTGATAGGGAAACTGCTTCTAAACCTCTCTGCTTTCTGCATTAACTCGACCCGTTCAGCTGCACAATAGATTGGTTAAGACGATTATTAGTGATATAACTGCAGTTACTTGCTCACCATCATTATCAAATAGTGCATTCAGGGCACGAGCTACAAATGGCATGCTTAAAGAGTGGCTAAATGGAACAAATGTTTAGAACTAGTGTGTAGTAAATGAACAAGGATATTCATTGAAATACTTCTCAGTCAGAAATGGAGATAAAAAGCTTGCTGTTGATCATTTAAGATATTTCAGGACCCAATGTAAATTGGCAGTGGCATGAGAGCCATGCCTGGAGTTTCTGGTAGTCAGGGACTTCTGTGGAGTGAATTGTCACCATATGGTACAGCCTCACAGGCCTAAATGCCACCTTGCTCTTGCTGCCATAAAGAAACCCAGGGTTATGGAGTCTCCCTCACTGGAGATATTCAAGAACCCCCCTGGACACAATGCTGTGCCATGTGCTCTGGGATGGCCCTGCTTGAGCAGGGAGGTTGGAGCAGGTGACCCCACTGTGGTCCCTTCAAATCTGAACCAATTCTGTGATACTGTGAAGTCTGGGAAGCACAGTTACTAAGGGACAGGCTGAATGGATACACCCAGAGGTGTTGTGTTAGAGCTGGTTTGGTCTCAGTGTCTAAAAGTTTTATTTTCTAAATGTTTGAACCATTATATTTTCTTTATAACTGTTAGTCACGTTTTTATGAAAACAGAGTCCAAGAAAATATCTTCAGCTTGACTGAAAAGCACATCACAAATTTATGTCATCTTGATATTAAACCAAGGAAACTTTGTATTTGTTTCAATGCTAGAAAATTATAAAGTATGGAAATATATTGATACTCTATTTAATAAATACCCAACGTTTAGCAGTTCCAAATAGTTTAAAGTAATTCTAGATAGAAGGGGTAAGATCTGGAGAATTTTAAAATATAGGTTAGTCTGTTGGACAAGATTTTGAACAAATTTTAACAAATTACATTTGGATTAAGTAGATCACGTATTAATTTATTTATGTCTTACGCTTCACCTGGGGTCTTAAATCTGTCATAATGCTACAGAGAAGAAAAATATTTTAAGATGGATAGAGATGGGACAGTTAGGAGAGAAAATGAAAAGTTTATGAACTGATCTCATATTCCTATACTGAAAGAAAAAAATGCACACTTCTTGTTAAAATCCTATGGAACCTTGATGCAACTATCACTTGGGTAGCATCTGGCAGTGTCAGGTAGAGTTTCTTGAAGAGTCAGATCTTTTGGCTTCTAAAATAGTAACAAATAACCCAAACCAGTCTTTTCTTTCCTGAATCACCAGAGCAAGATTAAACAATCTGTACAGAGAAGCAGATTTTTCAAGAAATTTTTTATGTATGACACTAGAGAAATTATGTGGCATCTAAATCACTAATATAAATCTGGTGACAAGGTTGCTTTATTTGCTGTATGTATTTTTTAAAAGTAAACACACAAAGAATATGAGAATCTGAATCTTCTGTTTATCTGAGAAACTGTACACCTATTCCTTATACTTAGAGAGAGATTTCCTGTCAGTATTCATGAATTTCTCTCTTGACCCTGAGCAGCAAGAGAAACAGCCTGAGATATATTGCAAAGGCAAATGTTTAAAGTTTATATCAATATACACGTGGGACAAAGGTAATTTACTCAGTGAAGGAAGAACCCCCTGCTACATTTAATCATGCTCAAGTACATGGGAAAGTGCCCTTACAGCTGTTGTTTCTCTCTGCCTTTTTAACCCAACTACTGAGAAGCCCTTTTCTTCTCATGAAACACCTTAAACCCAAAGCCTAATTAAACCAGTAAAACAGCACTAAACCTAGTGGGCAGACTTATCTCCAGTCACCAGAGTTTGCAACTGAATTTTGGGTGAGGGTACAGGAAATCGATGTTATGTTCACCCCTTAATGAGAACCTAAATACTTCTATATTAAAGGATTATTTTCTTAAAATCCCCACAGGTAGGTAGGGGATTCTTTCACCTGTGAAAGAACAAAACATAGCAAAGAAAATAGTGGGAAGCAAAACAAAAAAATCTCTTTGCCTCATGTGGAAAAGGTATTTTCCTTTCTCCCATGATCTCAAGAAAAGCCAGATGAGGACAGAAAAGAATAGTGTATATACATGTGGTCAAAGCAACAGGGTCAGGGCAAACCTCAGAGCCATTTTGCCTCTTTAGAACCACCTGAACCAGGTTTGTTTCAGTGTATTGATACAATAGATAACAAAGACACAAAGACAAAAAGAAGTCCATGTTGGCATGAAACACCTTCCATCTACTTTTGATCATCAGTGAATACAAACAGGAATGTCTTGGTTGAGGCCAGTGGGATTTTATCACCTCTGATCATGTGAGAGCTTGGCAAATTGTATTCTCCAGACAGAAACTGAAAGTGTATATTTTGGGGCTTTTAGAGATGGAAAAGCAAAAGGGAAATATCTGTGGGAGACATTCTACACAGCAATAGAGACTGGAATCTGCATTATAAATGTCCAGTATATCAGCAAGGAGTCTCACACTCAGCTGCAGATCTGCTGATACCAATGCCATCACTGAACATCACTGTAGTGAGAGACTTCATTGAAGAAACCTTCCCTTCCTCGTGAAATTTAAGAATTGTATAAAGCAAGAAAAAAGCTTCTCCTTACGATATGTAATTTGCACAGAATGACTCTCAAGTTTCTCCTCCAGTTCCCTGTTTGGACCAGCAACTGATACTTTGTGATCACTAGCCTTGTTTACATCTGCTTTTTAATTCCATTTTATTCACTGTCATTTAAAACAGAATTAAGTATTTTCATTGTGGATGTAGTAAAATTAGATGGTTTTATTCTTCCAGACATATGACTGCTAAAAATGTATAGGGTTGGTTTAAAAAGCATTCATTGAGTGGGAATGGCATCTCTGTTGGGTCTTGGGTTTTCTTGGACAGTTTTGGCGAATGAGGGGCAGGGTTTTTTAGGACAAATTTAAACATGGAAAAGTCCTTAAGAATGTTGTAGCTAACAATGTAAGTTCACTTCGGCTGAAAGTGATTATATTTAGGTTTTTTCCCTCCTTCTTTGTATTTGACATTTTGTTTACAGACAGTTTAGCTGTTTTCCCCAAAACATAATTTGATTGGCATTTTTCTTTCTGCATGGGTTTATTCTTCCTTTTACAGAGGAAAAGAATTTTTACACTTCCCCCCCCCTTTCTTTTTGGTCTTAAATAAGGAAAAATATTTTCAACCATGCCGGATGCTCTATCCAGAGGGACCACCACCAACACAGACACCCCTTATGAGGTTAACAAGACTAGAAAAAGGTGTTTATTCACATGGAACATCTTACCATAAAATATCAAAATTGGTTGTAGTAATTAAAATAATTTAATTTCTTTTTAGTCGGTTAACAAGATTTCAATGCTGGTTGCCCTTTAAAAAGCAGTTATTCATGAAGCCATATAACTTGAAGCCATCACAAAAGCACTAACATGCTAAGCTTTCTTTTATTAATGTTATGTGATTTTTTTTGTTCGTTTTCTGCTTCACTAACATTTCAAGAAAAACAAAGTAGTTGCTATGTGGTACACTCAGTCCTGGAACAGCAGCACAGCCTTTTATTCCCAAATTCTGAGAAATTTTTACACAGCAACCTGTATTTTCTCTGAAGGGAATTATATGTCTTATAGTAATCAGATACAGTTTCCATAGTCAGTTTGCCTGTTGTACCATTCTTGGCTGTAAGAACAACAAATTGAATGCTCCTCCTCTTTCTATTGCCCCTTTTACCTTGAATTAACTCCTCTGGTAAAAAAAAACAAAATGGGGGGATGGGTGGAAGAGGACACCCTCTACTGGAAAGCATCAAGTTTATATCTCTGCTCCTGATGTAACAGAGCATGCAGGAGGGAGTGGGGAAGCATGAACATTTAACTGCCAGAAGAGACTGGTATCTCTCTCATAGATCATTATCTTGCATTTCACGAAAGGAAAAGATTTGATGAATAAGAGCATCTGACTTTTTTGACTATGAGGGGCAAAAAGGACTCTGTTCAAAATTACACGACAACATCCCTTTAACATCACACCAGACCTTGCAGGTTTCTCTGAAAAGGTGCAAGTGTCATAAACTTATCAGCAAGTAAAAATAGGGACTGAAGTGAAAAAACTTTACTATGATACACACAAGTTGTAACCCAACTTATTTGCCTCACAGGTGGGAATTATTTTTTTTTTCTTTTTGAAATTTGAATTAAATATTTTTAAAATAAATCCGTTCATTTTGTGTAATTCTCACATAACAAGTATGGTGGGACAAAGCTGCTCTGCAGTTCTACGTGACCTCAGCTAGAAACTGTTTACCCAACACAGAATTTTGTTCAGTAAGCAGATCTCTTCTATCATGAAGTTATAATTATCTATTGAATATATTCACTCTGGCTGAAACCCCCACGTAGCCTGAGTATCTTAACTCAGTGGCAGACAGGTTTGCTCTTTAGGGAAAGGGTGAGAACTTTCGCTCTTCAGAAACAGATTCTGAGCTACATTTCTGAAATCTTGGTCCCCATTTTCATCACGATGAAAGAAAAAAATATTAAATTATCTAAGTAATGATGTATCTACTATCACTGCTTAAAATCTACATCCTAATGAACTAGTTGGAGAATGCTAATACATCCTTTTCCTCACATAGCAATGCCAGGAGATTTTTAAAGGACTGAAAAGGAAATTCTATCAAGCTTCAAGATATAATTCATTCTTCTACTTTCCAACTCCCAAACAAAATATTAAGATAAACAGCTTGACTTGGTATCAGCCATTGTTCATCATATGCTCTCCTTTACAATGCTACAGCTTTCACAGTTCTGTTTGTCTTGCATAATGTACCGTATGTGGGGCAGTGAATTACATTCCTTTCTAAGAGACCATGCTGAATTACTATTTCTTTCCCAGGACTCAGATGTGAATAATTGCACCTGTCCTCCTTAAGCAGACAAAAGACATTAAGTAGCAGCCAAATGGAAAGAAAGATTTAAAAAGAGAATCACTTTATAGTTTGGCAGGAAAACAACTCAATCCAACCTTTCACCCAGCTGTATACAATATGAGGATTTCTACAAGCGCAGCTTCTGAAGAAAATGAAGTCTTCAAAGAGAGACTGCCCTGATAACAAAGCAAAAATTGAGGTGCTTTCTGGAAGTTTAAAAGATCCTACTTTTCAAATAAATAATTGACAATACAAAAAGAAAAAAAAAGAAAGAAAAAAGCTCAACAACATATCTAAGTGTTTGTGAGCAAATGGTCTCGTTTACAGGATACAAACAAAGAAATAAGGTAGGATGGGGGAACGAATAAAACCACATGGCTTTTCCAAGACCACACAGAGATGCAGTAGGAGAACCTAGCACAGAGCAGAAGTGAAGATGCTGGAATTCCTGACAACCTTGACATTGTGTCACAGGTTCATGGTATCATTTAGGTTGGGAAAGACCTTTAAGACAGGGTCCAACCATAAAGATTTTGTGACCATGCTGAACATAAAGGCTGAGTTTTGCTCTCCCTGACTGCAAGCAGCTGGCAGAGAGATTTGCAGCAGCTCTAGTTTCAGCAGAGCAAGCCATGCTGGCAGGCATCCAGGGACAGGTCACCAGGGCAGAAGGACAGAACTTCAACAGAGCATTTGCCTTTGGTGCCAGGAAATTCCTAGCACCTGACCATGCCAGAGGGCTAATGCTCAAGAAGATGAGAAAAAAGCATGAAAGGTGAAAATACTGTAGAGAATCTCTGCAAAGACCTTTGTAATATTTCCAGAACCTTACAATTTTTTTTCCTCTTCCATGGAAGCTGACTCTATACCCAAGGAAGAGAGATATTTGTACATAAATGGAAAAATATTCTGCTTCTTTGGAAACCTAAAGGTAGTCAGTTTATTTGACAGAATCCAGGCAGTCCATTTTACAGCTAAAAAGGTAAATGCCATGGAAAATTGTATTAAAATATTGACAGTCCCCAAATAAAATAAAAGCAGAAAAAAAGGAAACAAAGGAGTGATGCCTTGAGGGGAGATGGCCTTGCAGAAAGCAAGTCTCTTTTCCCAAAAGCACCAATATCTGTATTTGACATCCTTAAAGAGAACTTGATATGGCATAGAAGAGAGACACTGGTGAAAAGCAAAGAACACAACTAACCATACCTGCTTTCAGCTAGAACTTTTGAGCTTCACTAAAACGCCTCCATCACCTTATAGTTCCAGGTTTTAGAACAAAAGCAAACACCGCCTAGTTATATACTTGGAAAAAATACAGGAAAGAGCCTGGTTTGATAGATGAGGTACCAACCTGGAATGAATGAAAACCAAAGCTTACTGCCATTCCTTTCCTCCAACAGCTGCAGGACCTTGGGTGGGATCCCTTTCAGTGTCACTGCTTCCCTTCCTGTTTTCTGTCTCATCTAGTTACATGCCTTGGGATAGGGACTTTCTTTTATAGTATTTTTGATACAAATCTGAGGTCAATAGAGTCCTTATCATGGAAAAAGTCAACACAGCACTATGATTTGTTCCCTGGATTTCAGAAATAAATAAAGACATTTATTTTGTGGATCTCTGTTTTTCCTCTCAAAAACTTCAGCTCCCTCCTTCAAGAGTGATGCCTTCCACATAACACCTTCAGTCTCCTCAAAATGGAGTTCTCCCACAGAAACCTCAAAACTGGACAAAAGTAAAGAAATTAATGAAAAACTTGCCCAAGACAGACACATAGATCACAATGTCTCTCAGGTGTGTCTTTTAGGAGAAACCCAGCTAATAAAAGCAAGAGCAAACATTTCAAGAAAGGTGACAGAGATGAAAATTTAGATTGCTTAACAAATTAAGCATGGTCATGCAAGGAACTCTAGGATTTTGATCTTTTTTAGCTCATGTGCCCTCAACAGAGTGTTTAAATCACTGGTGGAATATATGTCAGAAATCAGCAAGGGACAAATGACCTTTGGTCAGCATTTGGGTTTACAGTAAAGCAACATTTGAAATTTGTCAAGGGTAGAAAAACCTGAAATGTCATCAAAAGAACATTTCAATTTTGACAAATCAATATTTCCCACAGACATGCATTTCTTCCATGTTCCTTTGTAAACAGAAGTCACTGTTGACAGTGCTGTTGATAGCATCCCTGGTGTAAATAAATCCTCAAGGCAAGGAGATAGGTCTAAATGCAAAAGGAAAATTTCATCCCTTATGCCTTTACTGAATTGGGTGGATTTATATTAAATCAATAATTCCAATTAAAATTAAGAGAGAAGAGAAAGAGTCCATCAGCAAAATTATTTGTAGTAGTATTTGCTCAGACTAGACCAAAACTCTTCACTCGTGGAGGCTGCAATACAAAGAAGTTGCCTGAGCATGTTAATAATTTAAAATGAAAGCAACACAGTTGCTGGCCTTTTGCAATAATCAATCTTTCAAAAAGTGTCAGGTGTCTCCAAACATGTGACAGGTTGGCAGTTTGTAGCATCTACTGTCAAGCCCTAATACCAGGATTTTCTCTGGAGCCTGAAGGAACTCATCACCTTAGCCAACAAATCCTAAAGACAACCTGTCTGGCTTACTGAAAATGAGATGGAGAAGCTAAATTAGAACCATACACCTCCTATTTGCTAAATTAAAGCAGAAAACCAAAACAAACACTAGGCCATGTATATACATATATATAGGCATATATTCATGAATACAGACAGAAATGCATATAGAGATGTGTATTGGCAGATATATATCTGTAGCTGTAAATTACAGACCTTTACTAAGATCTGTATTTACTGCCTCCTACAAGCCTATTTTACAGTCTAAACTTAGGGAATTTTCTTCTCTTTAAAAAAAAAGAAAGGAAAGGAAGAAAAAGAGCAGCATCTGGTTTGGGTTTTTAAAGTCAATTAAAAATACCATCTTTCTGTGTCTTCTTCCACTTCAGTACACAAGAATAAAAAATGTAGAATCAGCAAGAAAATTCCCATAGAGTCTGTTTATAAACAAAAAGTTCCCATCTCCAAAATAGTTGAATTTATTAGCATTTGAAGGTGATGAGAAACTTTCCAGCAATAGTTATTTTACCAATAAATAAGCGCTGTGGATATATCTATATAGGTACTTTTGGTAATTTCAAAGATCTCAATTATACTTCCCATGAAGAAACCTTTCTTCTTGAAAATAAGGGCACTAGTTATATACAGGGGATTTTTTTCCAATCTTGCTAGTGTTAATTGCTGAGAAAAGAAAATATTTTGTCCTGCGTTTTTTGCAAAAAATTTGATTTTTTTCTGTTAAATAACACACAGGAAACAAATCAATAAAAGGCATCAACAAACATTAATCTACAAAATTCTTAATTTAATCTGTTGAAATTAAGAGAAACAATAACAAAACATGTGTGATGTGCAAATGAGTAGAGGATACTGAAGAAAATAACATTAAAACAACATTTATGCACAAAAATCAGAATTCTGAAGCCAAACATCTCTAAACTCACTTACGTGGAACTTCTCCATTTCTCCAGACTTTCTGAAAAAATATTTGTTGCGAGTCAGTTGAAAGGTTTTGTGTTATCGGTGCTCTCCCTCCCCTCTGAGAGGCACTGCCCTTTCGGAGCAGAGCATGCAACTTCAAATTGCAATTACCATCCATCAAAAGTACTCCAGAAGGGAAAAACTCCCTTGGCCCACCTGAACCATGGTTGGGCAGTGGCCTTTCACACACTGCTCAGACCTGGCAGGTGGCATCCACAGCACTGTCCCTTTGCAGGAGCCAAGCAGAGCCACAGGCAGCATCTAACACAATTATTACAGCATCATGTACACATTTTGGAATAAAACTACTCTTTGAGGTAAAATACAGTAAACTACTTTGGCTAGAGTTCTATATTGCTAGTCACTTTTCCCTACAACCCTTCACTAAAGTTCAATTTCAAAGCTTAATACACAAAATGAATATGCTGGTTAACTCACAGGCTGAATGTAAAACACATTGGTGGATTTTGTGATTTTTTTTTTCAAGGCTTGGCCAAGTTTTAATGGACTGTCACACACAAATTATTATGAAAGCACTACAATGAACTGAGCTGATAAGCTGATCTGATCAGAATTAACTGCATGTGATTGCTGCTTTGAAAAGCTGGCCTGAAGAGGCAGCATTGAAAGCAATCTCACAAGTCACTGGTACTGCTTGCCTCAGCTATAAGTAAGCACAGATGGTGAGAAAAGTTAATTAAGAGACATATTTGTTTGGGGGTTTGAAATTTCCACCCTCTCTTCTCCAAAGAAGCCAAGCCACAGTGAAAATGTGTTTTACGTTTGCGGCCTAATAAGTTCATGTTTTTGAGGCTCTGTTCCTGTAGATGGAGGTAATAGATAAACAGAATAAATAATTTATGTCAGCAGTTAGCATATGGATTTGCAGCTGATCACTAAGCTACTCATTGCACCTGATAGCTACAACATCAGTTAAAAATATTTCTTTCTCCACAATCCTTCATTATTTTTCTCTGAACTGGCACAGCTTCTCTCTTATAGAACAACTGATACCTAGCAGTGGAGATGTCATCCTTTTAATTCCCACTTTAATGACCGCCTCTTCATTTTACACTCTCGCTTGTTCTTGCAGAATTTCAAGAGGAAAATGTCAGCAACTATATAAAATAGCTTCTCGTGATATGCTTATCTTTTACTTCTGGTTGGGAACTTTCTTTCCTACTTCTTTCCAGCCAGTGCTTGATCTTTCCCCAGATTAACTAATGGGGGAAAGCTGGGGCTGTCACCAGCTTTAGAAGATCAAAACATATCCTGTACACTTTATATACTGTAAGACTGTGACCAAAGTGACATCTGGCAGATATTTCTCTCAGTGGTCCTTGAACAGTGTATAATTTCTTGGACCCATTTCTACTTTTTTTCATTTGCGGCTATTATAATGACAAGGGCGAGTAGCATGAAAGAAATACTGGCTAGAGAATGGTAGGGAGCAATCTCACATGAAAGGCCCATGAAGGTAAGAAAGGGTTAACACTAAGGACAGAGAAAGCCAAGACTTCAGAACTTCACGTGTAATTGAGAGATTCTTAGAGAGACACTTCCAATTCATGCCTACTGTACTATTTATTTCCTTTCCCATCACTGCTGATTATAAGGATGTGCATGTGTATAAAGAAGTTTCTTCCTCTCTAATCAGACCATCTTTACTCCACGAATCCACAATCCACTGTTCGTGACATTACAAAATGAATCAGGCAGAAGGCTCAAGTCAGATCAGAAAGTGACAGCTTTTGTTTAAACAGATATCTCAGAAATTAGTGATGACAGGATTATACTGCATAAGCATTTCACTCTTAGCATTGTCCCTTTCTCTAAGGAGAGAGGCAATAGAATTACTCACTGGAAAGATCTTTGTATTAAAAAAACCCACAAACCAAACTTGATTGCCAATCTGTTCTACTTATATTGCTAGAGAAATAAAGGTCTGTTCTGAATAGGACACCTGCACTATGAATTGCATACTTCCTTAATTTAAAGAAAGCTGCTTCTTAAAACATTATCTTTGCATTATAATGTATGGTCACATCATTATGGTCTATCTTGTGAATTTGCTATGCATCAGTAAATTGCTTCTGTCAGTCTTATTGTGGTGTTATAGAACCAACTTGAGTAGACTATTTCACTTAAAAAAATGTATTCCCTAATCAGGTTTACATTTCAGAGAACAGGATCACATCAGAAAACTAGAGATTGATAACCAACTCCAGCCCTGCACTGAGAACTTTCCTACATCATTCTGTAAAGATTTTAGCCAAAAGCTTGGGCTGCATTTTATATATATATATATCTATACATATATAAAATTATATATATATATATACACTTAAAACTAATAACTTAGCCATTATATATAGGTATATACACAAATTGATAATTGTATCTCACACCCCCAGGTGGTCCCCAAACATTGTATTATCTAATCCCATAAAACTGGCAGGTTTTCTAATTTTATAAATGTATACAAAATAAGTTGTTAAAACAGTCAATCACTGAGACCTCACTACAGATGGTAATCCAATTTGTGTGGTAATGATCAGAACAGTCAGTTTACATAAAGCATTACAGCTGTGCAGTGCTGCAGTCCGGCAGTTCTGTCATCAGCAATGAGGCTTACCTACCTGGAACTGGAAATTTTTCCAATGGACTCTGCATAGTCATGCTGACAGTGAGTAAGCCCTTCCATTAGACTTGTCCACAGTGACAGCCTTGCTCCCTTTCTGCTTTTCTATCCAAGGATTGTCAGTGGAAATGTGTAAAAGGAGCTACAGCTCCTTCTACTGGGTCTAGATTTCTAAGATTAAAGATTTGAGATCCTACTAGGGCTTGGAGAAGTGAGTGAAAGAATGCCTGTAGTGCCTCAGAGCACTCTGCATCACATTTTTTTTTAAATTCTGCTTTTCACATCCCAACTAACAGCATAATTTCAGAAGCAATCACGCATTTAAAGAAGCTGTAGAAAGAAGTCCGGGGACAGGCTGTTGGAACGGGGACTGCTAAGCAAACTGATTGTCTGATCCATATATGACATCTCAGATGTAACAGCTTGTAAACATTATGTGTAGAGCTCCAAATAATAACTCTACAGATTTAACCAATCATGCTTTGAAGGCTGTCACTGATCTAGTGGAGCATGACCAAATCTTGTTAGAGTGTAGAATAGATTCTAGCTGAAAGTCTTACATATGCTGGGTTGGGTATCTAGATGAGGATTTCAAAGACATTTCACATGCTACAGAGATGTATGCACATGGAGAAATTAATACATGCGGCTAAATTCATCATCCCATGGGCATACAACAAAGGTTTCAAACCCTGCAGGTTTGGAAACACTTTCTGTAACAGTTCTGTCTGCTTCATCAGAAAGTATCGCATGGCCAAATTCCTTCATAAGTAAGGACTGACTTTTACAAAGGTGAGCATGGCAGGTACCTGAAACTGCTACATGAATATCCAAGAAAGGCGTAAAAGACTCCCTTACAAGTTCAGCTGGAATGCTCAAAGCTGATGATGATGAGATGATCTGTTTGTTTGCTCACTTTACAGATGTTTCTTTTTTTTTTTAAAAACAACAGTACAGTCTAAGTAGTTCATTTGTTAGAGTTAATTCAATGGACAGGATTTCTGAAGATCTGTGAAATTCTATCATCCTTCCAGCATAATGTGGAGAGAGGGAAATGAAGTGAGTCTTTAAGACTTTGAAAAAAGCATGGGTAGGAAACCTACCCATGAAGATGTGAAAGTCCTCAAAGAACACTATCACTCATAGGTTCCTATCTTGCCCAGCAGGGAAAATCAGAATTACTTTGTCTATTTTTTATCTTCTTGTGTGAAGAAAGTTCAAGAGAAAAGCATGTTAGATGACTAGGTGTCTTCTCCTATTCTGAGCACTACATGCTGTATTTTTTTGGCTGCAAGCCTCTGAACGTGAATGCCAGGAGAATTTCAAGCCCCTAATATCAAAAATCATTTACTATGTAAGGATCATCTACCACATTATCATTTATATTAGTATACACAGATCCTGCAGGGTATCCTGCTTCCCAGTATAGCTAGAAATTAGCACCTTCTTGTTTGCTCAAAAACTGCATTGCACTGTTGACTGGGATGATAAGCAGTCTGTTTTTCCCTTAGATAACTCAAGAGCTGAAAAATTACCCCGTTTAAACAAACTTCCTGTTCTTTTCTTTCCTAGGATGGAAAGCCTGCTTTTAATCAATGATTGCAGAGCTATGGAAGAGAGATGCCAAGAGTTCTCTCTGATAAAAGAAAATAAAAATCCCACCTTTGGCTCTGACATACTCAGGACCAGCCAGAGTCATAAGGGCCTCTTAACACTGCACTTTGTAAGATATTTTTTCTTTCATTTAGATTAAAAAAAAAAAATTAGAGAATAGATTTTTTTTTTTTTTAGTTACATTTGGCCCAATTAAAATGAATCTTTTTTTGTCTCCTTCAGCTTTTCTCCAAACAGTAGAGAAATCCAAAGCTTTTCTCCTAGCGCTGTCTTTGGGGCCTAATATCTTTAAGTACTTCAAGGGCAGATCCAACTCCCTGACATTTGTCTGCCTTGAACTTGCAAAGCGCTTGTAAGTTTGTTAGCCTCCAAAGTGTCAAGGAACTGCAATGATCTCTAGACATATTCCATGTGGGAGGTTTTGCAGAAACTGCTTCATACAGCTCTACAATCTACAACTTGTTCTGGTGAACCTGTGTCAGATGAGGGCAAATAAAATCCTCTGAAGTAAAGTAGATATCCAGTTGAGCATGTAATTCTGGGAAGATTCATGAATAAAGGAGCTCCCCCGTATACAATTTTTATTGCTGTCATTTACCATAAAAAGGTTGCTTTGAGCCCAGGTTAAACAAATCCAAATTAGAAACAGGAACCAGACTAATTCTAACTTTATCATATACAATGAAACAGATATCCAACCAAATATTATGGCTTTTTTTTTCTCTTGGAAACTTGAACTTCCTTTGATGCTGCAGACAGGAGGAGCTGAATTTCCTGGAGTGCCTTGCCCAGGCCCTGCTTATGGACTCACCCTCAGAGAATACAGAAGTAGGGAAGGTATGGAAAAAGTGTGTGATCACAGTGATAGGCACTGCAATGGCAGCTAACCTAGTACAGCTTCTTACTACCAGCTTAAGGAATCTGTCATATCTCTGCTGAGTAGCACTGCAACAGAGCTCCTCAGATGAGCTGGAACCAAGAAACGTGCCAAGTTTTGTAAATGTTTGAACCCAGGGACACTGAGGGCAGGACTAATCGACCAATCTGCAAAAAAGGTTTATGCAATTCTGCACATTCTAAAATCTCTGCTTTCCAGCCATCAGATAGATCAACTTCCAGACTGATGTATAATTTCCAGTGACTACATGTTAGGATACTAATGAAAACAAATATTGTACAGATTGTATATGTACAGCATACAAATATTGTACTACACTTCTAGTGGAGCTACCTTCAACTTTAGTCTTAAAAAAGGAAAGAGGAACTGCGGAAGTAGCTTGAGAAGACTGAAATTTCAATTCAAATTTTAAGCTCTCTTCCAGGAAGTACAGCATTCTTCTTGTATGTTCTTTTGCTAAGCACAGTCAAACTTGAGCCACAGAGGGGATAGTGTTTATTCTAAATGATCAAAGTTAAGAAGCAGTTAATGATTTGAATACCCACTGTTTAAGATAAATTAAGCTGTCATGGGATGTTTTTTGAGCCATCATTCTAAACAAGGAAAATATCTATGCCCTTCTGATGTCAAATACTTTTTATTTCTTCACAACAGATTTTATAATTTTCAATGACACCATAATGGAAGTGAGAAAACAGAAGAACCCATAGAGATGTTTAATTTATTCTGAGAACTCATCATCTCAGAAAAAAAGTAAGATTTTACAAATTTATTCCTCTCCTTTATTTCAGTTACCATGTTAATGTTTGAGACAATTCCTAACCCAAACTTCCAGCCAGAAGTCTGTTGTGAGGTAAGATAGCAAATCTAAATCAAATCATGAAGATCTTGCAGTAAAACTTCATGGCACAATTTCCATTCTGGACCAAAAGCTGCACTTTCCCATTTCCCTACTGGAATTTACTATAGGATGGCAAAATTTCATCACATACACACAGCAGGAAGTTAAGATGCTATGTCCTTTAAGAAGTTCTATAACCAAATGTCAAAAGCCAAGTTCAAATCCAAACATTACAAAAACAAAGTGTGGAGTGGGGAAGAAAGGAAGATTGCTTACGCTAATGAGATTTTCCCCCATTAACTCTCCTGGGGTCTTTCAAAACAAGAAACTACATGAATGAAAGGGCTCTGCTATAAGCAGTCAACAATACCAATATGACAAAACTCACCAACAGCCTATAGTTGTGACCCTTTCATGACTGTCAAATTAAAACACACAACACTGAGTCACCCTTCCCCATTCTGTTTGGCCACCAGTTCATGCAATTACAGAAGACCAGTAGTCTTTGCTTAGCAACAAGACTGCATGTTCACCACTGATCACATTAATGATAAAGTAGTGAGTCTAAACAAATCTAATGATGAGAAGAGATGCTCTCCTTCTCTGACTAATCCATGCAATTTAAAATGTCTGAAATAGAAAGAATAATTCATTCATCTTACAGGCCCACCAGAAACAGGAATGAGGCCATCTGTAATACTGCTTTCCAGGCTATGTGTCTGACACCAAAACCCGGGCATATAACAACAATTTCATGCAAGGAAAAAGAATGCTAAATGTACAAAAATATATTAATTTGTACTGAGGCATAAAACTTTCACATCTGCTTATGTCTAAGACTCATTCTAGTGTTTTTTTTAGCATTAGTACATGTGAGCTGTTCTGGCTGGCATGGGACATAAAGACTGCTGGAAAAGGGTGCTGAACCATCAGCCCCTGAGTGCCTCCATCTCCCAGGGAACCACAGAGATCATTCAGGTAACTGCAGAAAAGGTTTTCATTACTTACAGCAGGATGTCCAGCACAGTAGGTGTAGCTAGCATGAGACTGGTAGTGCAAGCTTGCTCTTGGAAAGGTGTATGTATTCCAAGCAGGTTGGCTGCTATTCCACTGGGAGCTAAAGCCAGGGCTCATGGTCACTCTTGATTTACTGTTTTGGTACGTTCTCACTGTGGAGCTGGACTATCAAAAAAGAAAGAAATGCAACGTAAAAATAGCTTTTAGGGTAGAATACAAATAATGCAGCTATAAATCATCATTGTGCATACATATAATGCCACATGGTCTGGAACTAACTTGAATGTTTCCTGTAAGGAGCTGGGAAAAGCAAAAAATGGATTCCATCAAAGATATCCATGAAAGAGCTATGTCACTGTAATGCCCAAAAGGAAGACTGATGGCTGTTAGGAAGACTTCAGGCTGGTATGCAAATCAAATGGACAATCGATAAGTGATAGAAGTAAGGGGATGTTCTGAAAAATGTGTAGAAGGTACAATCCCAAGATTAATTGTAGAAACTTCCATATCTTTTTATTATATTGACATTTATTGAACAACTGATCAGCTATGGCCCTTTTACAGTAAATGGCAGTTTGGTGCCAATGTTTAGATCTATTTCTTGGAGACTTGAAATTCCATCCAGTGGCTAGCTAAGGCCGAGCCATCACAAAGCTGCATATCAAATATGCAACCTTCTACGCACACTATAAAATTTTGTGATGTTCTAATTACTTAGGAAAAAAAAAAAACAAAATCTTGATTTTTTTTTTTTAATTCAATAATTTCATCTGAAAGTCACATGCATTCTTTTTGTCCTTCCCTCATTTTACTTTAATTGCTTACTTTAAAAGCTTTCTGCTTCTAGTCCTTGTTTTATTAAAAAACATCCCTAATAAACATCTGCAGTGTTAGGGGTTGTTTATTAGGGCAGCAAAAAAGAATCAATTTTCAAAAGAGTAGAAGATGCATAGGAGCAAATGCATTTTTAGCAGGTATTTAGGTTGGTCTTCAAAGACATGCAAATGTACTTTTTATTCCATATTCTGCTCTTCATTTGGGCTTTGCTTGCTTTCTTTTTATTGGCAAAGGTGTTCTAAATTTCCCATGCAAATTTACCCCAACTAATTGTAGTTATTATAAAACTAAACCTATTCTTTTTAGAGCATTAAATTTATGGTGACCTTGTTTATACAGTGAAAGCTCGAGAAATATGAACACAAATAATATTTCTTAGAAATGCTTATAAATGTCCGTGTTAGCAAATTGATGCTATCAATTTCAAAAGCTATACTCAAGAATGACACTTCATTTATTTTTACCCTCCTTTCAAAGACAACTTTTATACATCATACATGTAGCATTAACCAAATATCAATATGGGCCACCATCAAACAAGGTGTTTCGCATGATCCAAGACCATCCTCACCCTGAAGTGCTTACAAGATAAATGAGAAGGTAAGGGAAAGAATGAAAGAGCAGAGTCTGGTGTAGAAGCACGGAAAACAGCTTCATAAACATGACTTTCAGTTTAATTTCAATGCTTCAGCTCAGTCTCATTGGGAGAGAATCAGAGAAAGGGAAGGAAAAGAGGACAGAGAGAAGACATACAAAAAGGTTTCAAGGACACATTCTAGCTACAAAAATATATATGCTGTAGTCTTTCCAATTTTTAATACTGTATTTAGATGAGCTGGTTGCAGAAACTACAGACCATGCTGGCATGGGCTGAACATGCCCTCTTAATTTAATTTAATTTTCAGAAGTTTAAGTACGCAAAGTTTGCCTCAGTTATCAATTGTTGTATAAACTTTAAGTTCAAGAAAAGGCCAAACGACTTCCTGCATATGTTTATTTCCTGTGCCGCCGATTAGGAAGCCTGAAAAGAGCAGTTTCCGCTCACCAGCTCTCAATATCTCGACAGATTCGCCTCCCGCCCCCACCCCTAAGAGAAGGATTCCTGCCGTGTGATTTCTAAAGATTTAACTTACGACTAGCTGAACACAAAGCCTATGAATGAACACTAAAACCCACACTAAACTCTCATTAGTCACTGTGTGTGACAAGTGGTTACTTTGTTCTTACAAAAGGCTTTAGGGAAAAAAAATATCTGCCCCTACAGTTAAAGGGGCTTATTTGAAATAAATCTTTTTGTATGAATTTAAATCATGACAAATCAAAGAGGCTATAGCTACAGCTAGGGAAGAAAAAACAAAAAAACAAAAAAACAAAAAAACCCGAGGAGTTTCAATGTGGGGTTTTTCTTTTTCTTTTTTTTCTTTCCCCTTTTACCCTCTTTCCCCAAGGAGCAGAAACTGCATTTTCTTTCCTTTGACGTATTACTTATCTTTCAGATCACTCCTCAAAGACATATCTTTCTTTCTGGGCCCTGGTAGACTTGCTTCTACATAAGAGATGAAGGCTAGGTTTTGTCTCGGCCAGATCAAGTAGGTTTTTAGCCTTAATGTACTTTTCTGTATGCATTTCTCCCCTTTATAAACATCAGATATTCAAGTGTGGCTGCTTATTAAGTTATCTTGAGAAGCTGGTCCCCCATCAAATATTCTGTGAACATTGTACTATTCTATCCTAATAATAATTTTGCTTTTTCCTATTATTTCTGATGAGTTTTCACTGTATGGACCAGTGGAAGGTATTTGTGGCTGATGGGATGTAAAGGTGCATTGACAGCTGTGATAATTGTTAACTGCTTATTTTCACAATGGCAGCAAGCTCTACTACAGTAAGGAGAGATGTGATACTGGCACTGCATGGATGCACAGAATACCTGTTCTCTTATGAGAGAACAGGAGCGAAAATGAGCCCTGAATGGCCTTGGTCAGGGACCACCATGTCTGAACCCATAAAAGCTGCTCTCTTGCTGCTGGATCACCTCCAGAAAAAACCCAAAACGCATAGCAAAACAAAACAAAAGTCAGTGGAGACACACAGGATAATTGGCTTTGAAATCGTGAAGAAATGCAGGCTGTCTTCCAGAAAATAGAGATCTCTGCACTACCAGCCACAAAGTCCCAGGACAGCTTGGTCCCCTCAGGTGGTCAGGGAGCAAGGATGTGAGACCAGGGACTCCAAAAGTTGATGATTTGATTTCAAGGTGTCCTCTGCTCAACAAAACACTCCATATCTCTGCAGCCTTCTCAGCATAATGAAGAGGCATCTGAAGAAAAGTCACTGGACCAACTGGGAGAGCTGGAAGGGGACAGTGGTGCCCAGTGCTGGCAGTGTAAAGCAGCCCCTGCCAGGTGAGGCTGGGGCTGTACCCTGCCATTCACAGCCAGTCCCAGCCACCCACACACTTCAGGGCACAGCTGAGCCCTGCAGCCAAGGCAGTGCTGCCTCTGGGAAAATGGATTTTAAAAAGAGCAAAACGCTGCCTGGGAATGAGGGAAAAAGTGAGAAACATGCCCGTGAGGACTCGAGGGAGAGCAGGAGGAGGGTGAGAAGGCTCTCCTTAGCCTCTGGAGAACCCTCCAGGAGCAAGTGTGGGACAGGATCTATGAAGCAACCCACTCTGGAGCAGGTGGAGATATCCTGAAGGAACTGTGGCCTATGCTACAGCAGAGGAGGAGCATGAGGAGCAGGTGAGGGAGAACATCCAACCTCCTTGTGCCAGCAGGCATGGGAAGCAGGCTCAGAATCAGGAACAGAAGAGTGAAGCTGAGCCTGGGAAAAAGGCAGGGGGAAGAAAGGGTGGGTATTGTCATAATTTCCCCTTCCTTCTTATTATGCCAACTTATTTTAACTGGTAGTAAGTTATTTTTCCCACGTGGAGTCTGGTTTTGCCTGTGAAGGTAATTGCTAAATGATCACCCTGTCTTTATCTTGACCCACAAGCTTTTCCACCTATTTTCCACCTCTGTTCTGTTGAGGAGAGGGAGTAAAAGAACCTGTGGATGGGCATCTGGTGGCCAGCAAAGATAAACTCACCACAAACTGGCAGGTCTTGTGGCACATGAGTTTTTACTCAGGATTTAGAAATGTGTCTCTTTCCCCTTGACTACTGATTCCGCCAAGAAAAAGAATCACCTCTGCCCATAATCCTAACGTCTGATTTATAGCTCTTAGGTTGTCAATGGCAGACCACCACTGCCACTTCTGGGATGATCCAGTCACCCTCTCTCAGAAAACTTCTGCAGAAAATTATCAGATTAAAACAAACAAAACCCATAACCAAGCACAAAACTAATCCAAAAAAACCCACAAAAACTTTTGCCCTCCTTGCTACGTCTTGTCAGAAATAAGAAATGTTATCAAGCAAGGGGAGAATTTTCTTTCCCTTGAGTAAGTCAGTCCAATGCCTTTATACCCCAAAGGCCTAACGCAATATAAAATTGAGATCAGTAAAATTTAAGAGTCTAAGCATATTTTAAAGTGTAACCTTTTTTTTTCTTTTTCCTGTGCCTTAATTTCTCTGATTTATAATTATGGATAATCTTACTTTAAAAATTTTAAAGTAACCTTTTCCTTGTTTTTGTAAAGATTTGAATATTTTTGGACATAAGCATGAGTGAAGTGGGAAGTGTTATTAGTATTATTAGTACTTCTAGAGCTAATCTGCTTTCGGTTCTTACTTCTTGTAATAGCTGATGTGTGAAGTCTAACAGTGAAAAAAATAGAACATAGTATTTATGGAACATAAATACTTTTTTATCATCAAAGCACTGTTCACATTTTAAATGGTCGCAATGTTTTTTAAAGAAGTTTATAGTGGATGTAAGAACTAGCAACCACTCCTTTCTATTCATATGTGGATGAAGCACACCCTTTGACGAGGATATTAAACAAAACTGATAGTTCTGACACAGCCTTAGTCTTCATGTCATCACACCCATGCTCTCCACTCTTCTGCATTGCATTTTGCAGTGTTACCATGCAGTAAACTAACAGGAAAACTATGTGCTAACTTCTGAATTTCTACATCATGTCAAATGCAAGATTTACTACATCTATCAGACGCTTTTCTGCCAAACATGCCAAGATGCTATGATTATTATTGGCTTTGGCACTCCAAAAGAAGGGAGAGGCTCAAATGTTCTCCACCATGCTACCTCTTGACTAACATCGACCTTCAGAAAAACAAAACAAAGACCAACAAACAAGTGGGATGAAGGGGTGTAAACATCTGAATTCAGCCTCCCTCACCTTTTAAAAGCAACTGTACAGAGTTATGATGTTATTTTCTTAGCCCACACAATTTGAGCTGTTTTCAGTCCCCTGGATTTTGATTATAGAATGGTTCTGTCTTCAGATGCATCTTCTGGGGTTTTCTTTTCTGAAAAGAATTGTGATTGAAAGGGTATCCACTGTCTTCCCATATCCCTTCATGGGATTTGACATCCCTTATTTTGGCTGCTAAAATGATTATAGAAGATGGGAGAAGCCAAGGAGAGAAACTGCCACTCTGGAGATACTGCTTCCAGAAACTTTATATGCCTGTATTTGGATCAGGCCATGATGCAAAGCACAGTCCTATGCTCTTAAAAGTTTGGATGCTTTACAAAATACTACTGTTCCCATAGAAATCAAAGGTTTCCTATAACCTGTTAAAGTAAGAAATGAAAATAGCTTCTTTGGAACACTATTGCATGAGCTAAAATGTTGTGGGGTTTTTTAAGCTCAGAGAAAATACAAAACTGGCAAACCAAATCTGAAGTTAGTTCATCACGAAATCCACCTGAGAGACCTTAAAGATTTGAGAAATTGAAGAGTGAAGGTTGTTTGTTTTTTTTTTCTCTTGGGGTTGTTAGGAAAACTAAACATAGAAGATATTGCAGATTGGTTTTGAGGTTTTTTTTAATGGCAGAAAAGAGGAATTTTGTGCTTCTACTTTTCCCAATGTAATCATTCACTATAGCTTGCAAATCTTTTACAGTCTAGGACTAGATTCCATCTGTTTAAGTAAGAAATGAGTTTTTAATATTTGGCCATTGCAGATTTCAAGTTTATCAAGTTTGTCTCATAACCTTTAAAAAAAAACCTGCAGAGACATGACCAAATTTGAGAGAAACACTGTTTTTCCAGACATGGGATTGAAACTCAATATGCTCTACCTGGAAAAACAGGATCAATTGGGAGAAATAGCATTCCACTGAAACCACAGAGAAATGATGAGGCTGTATTTCATACCTCAGCATACACATAAGGTTTCAGTGAATCCAGGGAATCCAAGAGCACTGAGAGCTTGCCCACACCACGCCAAAAGTCAGGATCTGCAGCCCATCTGCCCAGTAAGTGAGAGAGGAATGGTCTCCATGGGACAGCCTTGCTTGGCAGGCAGGCTCCCTGCCAGCCAGGGACCCAGGTCTGCACAGCTGGAATACTGACAGCTGGGGCCCTGTATAAATGCTAAGTGGAGAGACTTTTAAGGATAGGTCTCAAATAACTCAAGGAATGTATTCCAGAAAAAGAGTTTGCCATTCATTATTTTCCCCCAGAGTTATTATGCCTTGAAAACAAAATATATATGGCTTTCACACTTTCTGGTTAGAATTGCTGTCATTTCCACTGACAACACTGTAATTCATGTTGTACTTTTAACTGTTACTTGAATCCCAAGAGCATTTTTTTCCTGGGCAAATTATGAAATGTTGCTCTTGTAGTTACACGAGAGTGAGCAGAGGAGCTGAAAAAATGAAGGCCTTCACAGCTTGAGGAAGAGGCCATGAAGAGGCTGGTTTTCTGCCATCATAGCATCCACACCAGGGGCAAAGAATTAGTAATAGGAGACAGGCCAGTGGTAATCCAGATTAAAATCTTAAAACATCCCAGCAGCCAGTGTGGGATGCACAAAAGAAGTTGCTATTACCTGGTGGTTCTCTAAGCAAGAGACCACGGAGTTTCAGTGAACTTCTGCACACACACCCCTCTCCAAAAGTTCTCAGCAGGCAAAGTCAGTGCAAAGGCCAAGAGTCTCAAGAAATGCTCCTGTACTTCAAACTAACTTCTCCAAAATAAGAAAAGGAATTTTGCATGCATAAGAGATGCCTCTAATTGTTTTGTTACCGATTTAGTACCAAGCCACAGGGAATGGTGACATTCATGCTTCTGGACCAGGCATTTGTATGTCTTCCACAGAGAGGAAAATGAAAGGTGACTTTCCAAAACGTATGTTTTTTGTTTGTTTATCTTTGCTACCTTGTTTGTAAAAAGTAAACTGGGATAAAAATGTATTTCTGCTAGATGGCATTCTTTTTGGTCTAGTTTAAACCTTTGATTTACTTTTAAATACAGTGAATATCTTGACTCCATGTAAGGCCATGTCAAAGTTTCTTCTGTTCAGAATATTATTTAGTCAATGTATTGTCATAAATTTAAATCATAACAACCTCAGAAGGACATTGAATATGGCCTTGTAATGGTAGGTCATTAAGTAATTATTTTCTGAAAATAAATCACATTGGCATTTGTTAAATTTACTCCAGCCTTTTTTAAAACATCATGGTTATAGTTTAAAGCATCAAAGCATTGTGTTAACCCAAGATGAGCATGAACTGAGTGTTTCTAGTAAACTCTGGTAAGATAGCACTGGCTAAGACGCTTTCACAGATGACCTGAATACTTCTAAGGAAGTCACCCACATAAAATAAACCAGTCCATGCAATATTCCTATGAATGCATGTACAGTCCATCTGTACAAAATGACTGGAGAAAACTATGTTCTTCCACCAGCAGCTGTTAAGCACATAAGTCACAGAGGCAAAGAATTTGTCCTAGATCAGAGAGTCTATTGGTGAGCACTATTACTAAGGATATTTGTTGATTACATACAAAACATATCACTGACAGATCTCCAGAGTAATATTTTTACTAGGTCTAAGAATCCGTGTTTCATATGTGCATGTTGCCACTCTTAAAAGAATTTTCTGCAAAATACATAGCAGTATTTGGGACTTATAGCATTCCCTTGGTAAGCCAGAGAACAAAACAGGGTGCTGAAAAAATTGAAAAAAAAAAATTGTTATGAATGTATTTCCTTAGGATCACATTTCCAAGTACACAATGCTCTTCTATCAATTTTGCTGTAAGTCAACAAACCACTTATACCTACATCTTATTTTTCTGTGTAACACTAACTGCAACACAACTTCAGGAGCTTTACAGATTAATGACTGATTTTAGCATTTACCTGAGTGCCAAGTTGGGACTTTTTACAGACTCCTAGCATCTATTTTGAAACTCATTATTTTTTGATAGTTTGGGGAGAAAAATAATTATTTCATTAACACTTGAATTCCTTCCCTTTTTACAGTACCCAAAGGTATTTTTCATTATGTTCTACAGGATCTTAACGTTTTTTCTGACGTATCTGTTTACTTCATGTATATTGAATTACTCCATGAACAATAAATCAATGACTGTCTTGGATATAAAATGCATTTTCCTCACACTAGATCTGAAATACATAGCTTTTTTTAGACAATCCCAGGAGTAACAACTGGCTGACAATTTAAGGAAATCTGAAACATTAACCAGTGAATGCAATCCAGACTGAGATACCAGAGAAGAGAAATGCTTATGAACAACTGAAAAATGTCTGCGGCTCAACATCACTTTTACAACTCAACCAAATGATAAAAAGCCAAATTTCTTTCCTTGGCTACATTAGGGCAAGTGTTGATTCCAGCATCACATGCATATTACAAGCCTTCATATACACAAAATGCTTACTCTACTGAACGCAGTGCATTTATGAAACTCATTTGGCCACTGGGAAGAATTCTATAAATCCTACAAAACTAACTAATGTACCATTCTCCCACTAGCTCCTGTGGAAGGGCCTGCATGCTTTTGTAAACCTCACCGTGGGATTAGGACATTTATCAAAGCTATGATTTCCTTCCCATAATGTTATATCTATTGTATACCAGGAGTTCTGCAGGTGCATGATTTATCCCTCCTGTCATTAGCTACAATACCCTGCAAACAGTTTTTATTTTCTTCTGGAGAAACAAATACTCCTCCCATAAATTGTTTTACTGCTGATTGGTGAACAGGCTCCTGCTCCCCTGACAATAAAACAGCTTGCTTTCTCTGACCATGGAGTTATAATTTCCAGCACAACAATCTGAAGCTCGGTGCCATTTCTTATGGAATTAAGTAATATAGGGAAAATTATAGCTCATTTTTCAATATCACGCCTGAACTCTCATTATCTGTTAAACACCAACACTTTTGATCACCTGAGAGGCATTAAAGACAACATAGACCTAAAGATCCAAGCAAGGGAACACAGGAGGATGAAGCAACAGGCAGATAAATAGAACAGACAAAATCATCTTTTTAAATTAAAATGAAAACCTAATATGAATTTTGCTACTTGAATCAGGATTTGCCAGTGGTTTCTGTCGAACTGAAAATGCTCAATGAACATTTTAAAAAACAAGGAGCAAACTGGATAGCCAGGAAATCCAGAAATGAAAAGCTATTTCTCACTCAGTGAAATCATACTCCGACAGGCCTTTCACTCAAATTAATTATTCATAGAACCACATATATTGTGTATGACACATTTGAATGTGAAAAGGCTAATATCCTCTGTCTTTTCCAGTACTCAACTGATCTATTAGAAATGTAACAGTCAGTTTAACAATTGCATGACTTCAGTAGGAGAGACAAAAAAATAAAAGAGAAAACAGAATGAGGTACAAAGAGAAAAAGAAAATAAGAAGACATTTTCAAGACCAGCTCTCAGGGTATTCCAAATAATTTCAACTGCCTCAGATATCTGTTGAGTATCAAATACAGAACAGAGGAACATGCACACAGGGCTACAGAATTGTCTAGAAAAGCTGCTTTTTCTTCCCTTCATCTTTGGGCACTCATACTGGAGAAGAGAGAGACTATTAACTTATTAAAAGGGATAAGCAAATTATAACTGGGAAGTTGACTGTAAATTTCCCAGTATGAATTCAGTGTGGCAAGGACTGGTATTCCAGGATACATCAATACAAGGTTACAGATTTCATTAAAAATAAGCAAATCTCAATGAAAAATTACATTAAAATCCCCAAAATAAAACACCATAGAAATACCTAAGAGATAGTATGCTAAGGCACCAGAGCTTATGAGATTTGCTGAGTTTTACTTTTATTCCTCTGGGGGGAAAAAAAAAAAATAAAAAAAAAATAACAACAAAACAATGAAAGGCTATTAAAATCCAACTAATTCTGCAGATTATTGACAATCCTGTAGTCTAAACCGATATGAAGGAGACACAAGCATCAACAAACAAGCAAAAGTTCTATCAAGTTAATAAAACACTTAGTGAATCTGAAGGAATGGAGCAGCATGATGTACACACGAGGCACTCATGCTGGACATCTGACCATGCCAACCTTCTCTGGCTTTGGTCTGCACAGCATTCAGAGCAATGGGCCTAGTCATGACCTCAAAGGAAACTATGAGTATAAGCAAACAGATCCTTGTCTACTGTATGTAAATATGATACCAGTCAAATGCTTCTAAATATATTAAAACACTTTTATTATAAAGCATCAATGTGAATGCAAATAAGCAGCCTCCCCACAATAGTACTTTCCCTTCAAACTATAAACCACTCCTTTTATTCTTACCAGCTAAAGATACAGGGCTGACTTGCTTTTGACCAGGCCACAGGTGTTTCAGATTGGCATTTTATACTCCATGAATTAAGAAACCAAAATAACCACAACAAAACGTCAATTACTTACATTTTAGAAAGGTTACTGCAGTAAGGAAAACACAGGCAGATTTGCAAATAGCTTCAGCTTTCATGAAATTACAATGCTGAGAAAAAATAAGCCCAACACACTACACATTGAGGAGCTCTAAGTGGAAAGCAGAGATCTTTTGAATCTTGTTGGAGGATGCTCAAATATGAGAAGTCATTGAGCCTCAAGAGAGGAAATCCAGCTGAAGCTCCTCAGAGCCTGGCATGTGGAGCTGTACTTCTCCACTTAGGAAACACTGACAGCTAGGGGAATAACTCAGTGCAACTCAGCCTAAGGGATTTTTTCCTCTAGTGCTCAATGGGATGAAGAAGATTCAGATCCTTCCTATTGAACTTCAACATCATAAACTTGACAGGCAAATGGGGGGATGGAAACCTCTACTCTGTGTTTCTCCCTGATGTAACCAGAGCCCCCTTTCATATTACCAAATGCTTGTTAAAATGTTAAAATCCAGATTTTAAAATATAAGTACAGCAGTCATGTCCAGGCTGCAAGAATCAGATGAGAAATGAACAGAGACTGAGCAGAAGAGAGGAGATGCCCACAAACCACAGCAGAAGGCTCTGAGGTTAAACAGATATTGTCCTGTCACATTGTTCCCAGTTGGCTTAAAACCTCTGCTTCTCAAGTCAAAGACTTTTTAGAGGTGTTGATTGTATTTCCAAAGTCTGAAGATGAGCAGAGTTTCTTACAACTCTGTAAGGGCACTGGTCTAAAAATGCTAGAGAATTAACAGCAAAATAATACCCTAGAAATTCCTTTAAAAGGCATATTTTAAATCTCATGTTTCTATGTCAGTAGATGCTCTCTGCAGCTCTGGGATTAGAATATACATTTCAGGAAAATTTCCCATACTGTATATTCAGTCATATTTTTTGTTTCCTGACATGTATGGGTGCCATAACCTTACAGGAGAAACAGGAAAAAACAGTAATAATAACAAGATTTGTACAGAAACTTACAACATTAGTTACCCTATTCTACCTGAACAGTTCAGAATGTCTTGTGGGAATAATTTTGAAGATTGCCAAGAGATATTTTTGGAGGCACATCATTTGTTCAGTTTAAAATATATTTTAAAAGTTCCAATCACCTATAAGTAGCTTCATGATTATTTAAGTGGAACTTTCAGTATCTAGTGAATGGTTACATAGATAGAGGGTAAGTTAATGGGTATAGATGCAAAAGAAAGGAATCTCATCTACAGTATCTGGAATAAAAAGATGTATTTTCACCTAAAGAGGGAAACTACTATTTGGAAGTTCAAAAATCACCATTACCTTTGAATCAGGCTTCTTATGTGACTTAAACATTGCACAGCTCTTTCCTGGCATCTATAATAGACTTACTACTTTCTCTTTTGGACCCTTTGGGAGAATGCGTGACATCTTTTGTCCATTCAAATTTTAACAGCAAAGTCCCAAATTAATCACCGATCATCTAATCACTGAGTCAAGTTTTTGGTCAATTTTCAGGTATATAATGAGTATGAAAGCTTGTATGATCAGGAACAAACAAAACAAAAGACACAGAAAGGCCTCTAGTATACACATGTAAGTGTAATTAAGTACATATATAATATGTATGAATAAAGAACATATATAATATGTATGCATATATAATATGTCTGAATAAAGAACAACACAGGCAGAACAACACAGAGGATGCTTCTAATTTTGCTTAAATCTGATGGCAGACTGATTCTTTAACGAAGCTGAAAGCAGGACCATGCATAAGGTGGATTTAAGAAAGCTAAAGGCATACAAAAGCAAAGATGAGGAAAGTAAATTTAAGGACCAGAATCATAATAACAGAGCTTTCATTCATCTCATTCAGCTATGTATATTTACATGTGTACATCTACATCTATATTATATAAGGGGAAAATGTTGAAATTAAAACCACCTTGTTACAACATTTTGAACATTTTTTTTTTAAATTATGTGTTTTAAAATAAATATCTAGAAACGCTTATTTAGGAGGAAAGGGTAATTATCCTTTTTTTTTAACTGCTCCTAAGATTTTATGTAACGTGAATGGATAAAGACACATGAAAAAAAAAACATTACAGTCTACAGCTTAAATATTGAAGAAAATACAAATGTATTTATGTCCCTCTCGCTGGTAATTTTAGAAATATCTGCTGCAGACATAAAATAAAAAATATCAAATGGATCCTAGTCACACCATGATTTGAGATTGCCCACCTCTTTTACAGGTCTCTTTTCCTTAGGGCATGATACAGAAAAAGGCATATTTTATACACTGATTTTCCTAATAAGAATTGTTAGCTTGGATAGATCAAAATGATAGAACTTCCATAAGGGGTTTTTTTGCTGCTGCCAAAAATTCTGATTTGAGTCAGAAACATTGTAATTCATAAAAAACTCTCTAGAGAAAATATTAATTAATGCAAAACCATTTAATTAGTTGATGAAAAACCACTTTTTGTTTTAAAATATTTTTAAGGAGCAGATAATTTTACCCTAAAAAAAGTAAATATTTTCTTCTATCCTCAAATTCAAGAAAAAATACACAGGAATATAGATACTAAAAACAACAGAATTCAGATTTAGTAAGATAAATTTTAAGAAATTGTTTGATTTCATGGATCACATCTAGCTGACCAAAGAATAGCAAATTTGTTAGATGAAGGAGAAGATATACTGTTTATCTGTCTCTTTAACATCAGAGTCATACAGTTTGACAAGATTCTGATAACCATTCATCTGCAAAAATTTGATAACTTTAGGAAGTGTCATTCAGGCCCTGGATATCAGATGTCAGTTTTGTTCTGCATGCCAAGGTCCCAGTGCACCAAGAACCGTAAGCATATGCACAGCTGTAAGCGCAGGAAGAAGTCTACAGGAGCTCAGAGGATTTAGTACAGTACTAGAATCATAGAAAAGATTTTTATTTGAAAGACTTAAATATCTGACAGAATTGATCCTGTGTTGAAGATAAAAACTTTATTTCTTTGCAAGAACAAAAAGATGGAGGCTTAGATAGGAAAGGGGGGACTTTGTTGTTTGTTTTAAAAGGATATAAATCTTCACGATGCAGGCTATACAGGAAAGCTAGAAAGATTAATACTCTCTGGGCAGGATATTCTACTCTTATTATGCACGGTATATCTTGCACCTTGTTCTGAAGCATTTAGCAATGGCTCATGGAACAAGAGATGTTTAATGGTCTGATATGGCCTTGCTGCATCGATCACTGTAATACAGCCATCAAAACCAGAGGGTGCATATGGCCCCGTTTGATCTTTACATGAGAATTCCACTATGCTAATCTCTAAAACATAGCGTCAGATTATGCATTTCCCTCCCTTGTGCTTTTCCTTGCTTGAAAATAAATAAATCAATCAATACAGCTATGATGCAAAATTTCTGAACTTAAGGGAAGTCAATAGTGTTTGTAGGTTCTTGGCAGAATGCTACCTCTGTGGTAACAGGGTTGCAAATTGAATGGAGCCCTATTGACCTTTTTCTTTTAATATACTCATTTTTGGAAAAAACACACACATTCATTATGTCTCTTACTTCCTGGAGGAAATATTGGTGCAGCTGAGGTCTGGAAGCAGAAGACAACAACAGGAACAAACGACTGAAATATTTCACTGTCTTGCTTTTTTCTTCAGTATTATTCCTACTTCTATTTACTTTCTATAAAGGCTAATTTTTTAAAAGGTCAGTCATCCACTGTATCTTTTTAAAAAATCCCACATTTTTGCATGAAAAAAGATGACAGAACAGAAAGAATTGGTTGTGTTTTCTGTATTTAAACACGTTTGACTAGAGAAGCTCAAGAATTTGCAGACAAAGTAAGTAGGCAACTAGCATCTAGATTTTCAATTATCACCAGCTTCAGACTATTCCTGGGTATTCATTTCATTGTCCTCATGACTCTTCCATTTCTCTCTTATTTCCACACACTTCTGTGAAACTTTTTTCACTTCTCTCTCTTTAGATCTTGCTAGCGGTTGATAGTTTATAGTTTATAGCCAATATATGTAGAATCCTCACCTGATAATTTATATCCTCATAATCTGACTCTTGGGAAACAAACAACAATTTAAAGTCCGAGACTAAATGGGCAATGGAAGAATTTGAGGTTTATAAGGCCAATAAAGCCTCAGTAACCAAATGACTGACATGAAAAAATCTGTTATTAATTGTTTCTGATAAGAGGCACAGGCATCTCCACTGATTTTAACAGTTGATATAGACTTTACTGGTTTTTATTTATCTTTTTTTTCCTCTTCAGGGTCCACTGAGTTATGTTGAGATTGATATCCATGAATTTATAACATTTTTAAGAGAATTTTCAACTTCTAAAACTTAAATGTATAGATTGAAGAGTAGTTTCTCTAAGGTAGACTTTGCATTTTAATAATGAAAAATTATTGTTATTGATATTAAATATTATTAAATATGAAGCAAAACAGTCATAAGCATGACCCAGTTGGACTGACCATGGATGTTAGCTGAGAAATGAGAATTTACGCTAAAGTCCTAAACTGAGCAGTAGCAACATAAAAAGGGTTTTAAAGAGAAATTTTCAAAGAAGATGCTCACATGTTCTTGCAAGCACACTCTATTAGCATCTTATATGAGTTTAGTATTTTCTAAGCAAAAGATATATTATGGCAACTTGGCAGATGGAAATCCCCAGGGGTAGCCCTCTTTCCACTCAGTAATTGAAAACTTTCCCAATGAATGTACAATCCATGCTTTTCCCTCTTACCAGTACAATTTAAAGTCTACAAAGAGCAATGTGTTTGTTTTCAAGTATCCATGAAGAAAGAAGATGATAATCTGAAAAAAAAAATCTACAGGCAACTAAACATGGGTGAAATTTTGAAAATGGCAGTGAACCAGCTGGGAACACTTCCACACAGACTTGGTTATGCAAAGAGAGAAACACTATACTTGCTTAATAATGTCTACAAATAACATTAGGTAATTATGAAAGCTGCACAATCGTGGGACACTTCAACTAATATTAACTACTCAATAGATAAAAACCACTATAGATCACTGTGAAGAACAGTAAGTTTCTTCTATTGAATATTCCCTAAAGGTCAGAAAAGGGCCGAGTCATTCTGAGAGTATTATCAACAAAACACAAGTTTCTTCCTTTTAATTAATGCTACCCCACCCAAACTAGAGAGAAACAGGAGGAAGTGATTAGAAGATCTACTATTTTACTTCTTCTTCTGAAGGGATACAATGAAGCATCAGTCTGATACCAGTAGATGCTAAATCAATTTTTTTTTCCTATGGTATCTAAGAGAGATGGTTGTTTCTGGCGAACACAGTTCAGTTGCTAAATTAATATTCACACTGTATTTCCACATTTCTACCCCAGAATGAGAAAGGTCAGATCATGTGGAGACAGATCTGGGAGGTGGGGAGAGCCAACCGCTGAAAGAACAGTTAGGAGAACTATAGGCATGTTGTGTAGTGCAGAAAGTGGAAAGATCACACAATGAAGCACTTTGACTTCTTGCCAGGTATACCCTGTGAAATGAATTTCAAAACAAAGTTTTAGATTACAGACGGCTTTTCCAAGCCATTGCTGGCAGGAGCACAACTGTGGAAAAGCTGTGACACCAGCAATTAGGGATAGAAGAACCTGAGATATTAAGGGAAACTTGTCAAGCAGAACTTAAAATATCTAAATATTTCTCCTAAATATTCGCCAAAAGAAGAAATAGAAATTGCTTTGGCTCTGCTTGCCTATAAATTTGCACCTTCTGGATTTATTTTTTTTTAAATACTCACAGATACTAGTTCAGAACTTCTATAAACATAATACTAATTCACATCTAAAAGCATCAGGAACAGAGAAGCTAAAGATAGAATTCTTTTAAAATATAGCATGTGGTGTGCCAGCCACATAGTCCCATGAATTTCATGTTTGTCCTATCTGTCCAAGTAAAACACACTGTGAGCATCTAAGCAAAGCTCCTTGAATTCCTCACTTAATGTTTGCAAGGAATCCTGCTGAAGTAGTATTTGCTGAAACAATTAAGTTGAAGAAAAAAAGCATACACATTTAATGAGTGACAAAAAAGGCAAAGTACTTACTTAAGTCCTGTCTTAAATGACCCTTATTATTAACCATTCATGGCAAAAAAAAATCCAAAGTAGTAATTAACATTTTAAAACCTCATGTAATGTCTGCACAAATGCTAGCAGTGCCATCAGAAATGACCACTGCAATGAAAAGAGTCATATGGCTTTTCTAGAAAACTCTGAAAATTGTCAAGAAAAAGATGCATTAAATAAATTATTTCCCAGTACTTAATAGAAAATTATTATTTTTCATAAATATGATCATTCACCAGCTAATGAGCCTTTTGTAAAGTAGTGCAGAAAAAATTCTATAGTCTCCAACACTCAACACCAGGGAAAAAAAATTTTGGTGCCCTTTAACTCCAAACAGAAGATGCAGAAGGTGTTAAATGTAAATGCAAACAACTGGGCTGGCTCCTGCTTCCACAGAGTGAATGAAAAATTGCCACTGGCACTGTTTCAGGAAGAATTTATTTCTAAAAATATCATCCTAATGTACAGTACCCCTCTAATTGCTCCACCAAGCTGCTTGTCACTGTCCCCAACTCCTTAGTCAGGTCTTCTAGGACAAAGAAGTGGAAGAAAAGATGTCCAAACAATGCTCCAGACAACATGAGGTTAAAATCACATAGTTCCAGTTTGCTGCAGGAACTATTTCAGCTCTCAGCAAATCTCACAGCACACAGACTTTGCCTTTTACTTCTCCTGCTGGGTCTAGCTAAGGATTGAGCCCCATAGTTGAATTTTGAGTATCCTTATAGTTTGTGGATCACAAATTGTAACAGATGTCCCTGCTGTGCAGGGAGTTTTGTTTAAAGGTCCATCTGCCTGCAGACTGAAATCTGGGATTCTTTGTTCACATCCTGCAAAACCAGATCTTTCAGGCCACTCACCATAAAAACACAGAGATTTTTCTGAGCAGTATGAAAGATCAATACGTTGCATACGTTTGTTCCTCTAAAAAAAGGAGTAGCTTGAGATATCTCAGGGTTTGGCAGGACACAGTCTTATTTGTGGTAACCTTGCCTCCACAGAATTGGCTGCCTGCTGAAGAAGGAAATGGATATATGCACCTATGGCCTTTTTCTTTAAACCCCACATAAGATTGAGTGCTCTACACCTCTGGGGATGTGGTGAGGGAAGGAGTCACCTCAGCATGGGTAGATGGAGAATTCAGGCCAGGGAGGGGAACACAGGGTCTAGAATGTGGTCATTTAGAGGAAAAAGGCAAAGAGACTACAGCACTGGTATATTTAGCAAAAAGATATAAATGTTTCCAAAATCTGAGCAAAAGGAGATAGTAATGACAAAATTACATGAAATTAGAATGGAAGAGAATTGGGAGACTATGAAGGAATGAAAATCAGGATATGAGAAGAGAAAATGACAGAAAGAGTACAAGTGAAAAGAGAAAGAAAAAGTATTTACTATGCAATTAGATTTCATGCGGAGATGCACTCAATTCCTTCCTCTGTCCAGCTTACAATACCACTTTTCAGAAGAAATTCGCCACACTCCCCTCAGCACATGAACGGGGAGGGCTGGTGGGGGGAAGGGCTTCTTCATGCTCGTCAGACTCCACTGCTCTTTTCCAGGTTGTCCCATTAGATCAGTACATTTTGAGTTTTGGATGAGAAACTTGCAGGAGTGAATGAGATACTTGCATTTGAGCAGAGCCAACTCCAACCTAGGGGTTTTCTGAGCAGGCATTCACCATACTGTTGGGAAAAGAGGCTCCAGTTTCCGTCCTTGCCTTCCTCAGCTCACTTTCAGCCCAGCAGTTCTATGTTTCTTTACAGAAGTAGCACCTCACTTGTCTGCACATTCTCCAATCATCACCAGGTTCCAGTGGGCCTATTTCCCTCCTGTTCATCCACTAAGAGCATGGGGTTATCTCCTACTCATAGTTTTAATTATCTTTTTCTGAGTTCATCTCTTTGTCGGCCAACAGGCAGTCCCACAAGATTGAGAAACAACTGTACAGACAGCCAAGAAATTGTTCTAATTTTCCAAACAGTCTCAAGTGTTGTCTTTGCTTAGGTCAGACCTTCCTAAAAAAGTATTATTGGCCTTCCTTTGACTTCCTTCCTCCTGGACCAAGTCCTGCATATGCAGTTGTGTCCAACACAGGCATGCCACTCTGTATCTCTCCCTTGTCCAAGCTCAGAAATGACACACCTACAGATATGAAGCCTTGAATACAATACAGCAATTTCAAAAAATTGACCAGAATTCACAGGTTGTGACAATGTTCGCTTACTTGAAACTGGTTGCAAGTCTTCTCCTATCTTCAATTCTTTGTTATCTTAGAACAGTGTGTTTTGCCTCTACTTAACAGCCAAAGGAAGTCAAAGAGTGCATCTTCCAGCTATTTCAGAAAACATTTGCAAACAGGAAATATATTTTTTCAGACACTTTCAGTAAATCTTTGCCATTGTTTTAGAATCTGGCATCCTGTTCACCAGTTTAGAGGTAATCTATTAGAGAACTCAGAAAACAAACACTATTACACACCTGTAAAGCTGAGTAATGCTATTCATCAGCATGGGATTTTTTTTACGATACGTTTATATATTGAAACCTAAGAATTAATTATTTTTGTATTTACATCTTTGTAAAGGCAGTAGGTATTGGTCATAATAACCACAATGTGTTTTCTCTGTAAAAATATCACGGGTTCAATATTTTCTGCAAAAAGTATTACTTTATTTTTATGGAATGCCTTTATTACTAGCAGATTTAGAGAGATAGGTCAAGTCTTCAGCATAGCATTCCTAGTTTTTCATGTATCAGTGAAATGTTCTGTATCTCCTTTTCAAGTTTATTCTGTCATTTTGGTAGTTTTCTGCACCGTCTTGTTTGCATTTGAAAGACCTGGAAGTTCTCTAAATTCTATTAAGTTTACCCTTTTTTCATATTGGACAAATCAATCTTTACATTTCACATTAGATTCCTGTGTAGAGTGGTCACAATTTGTTACAAGACTTCTTACGTGGCCCCATCAGTGGCAGAAATTTATTTTTCTACTTCAAGCATCTATTTAAACTGTTTGCTTTTAACTCCTATTGTTTGACCAACAAGATCTTTCACTGCCTATCTGTGACTGCACCTCCTAAACCAACAGTCAAATTGGCCTCGGAGAATTTTTAATGGGTATTTTGTCCTGCTGTTAGCTAGAGAGAAGTTCATCCCTCCTTCCAAGGAAAGACTCCTCAGGCAGTGCAACCTTTAATTGTTTCCATAGTTATTCAGCATGTTCAAGATCCAAAAGTTGTCATACAGCTTCATTTCCCATTTACAGGCATGCTGAAATGGGGTGAGATTTTCAAGTAAGGAATTTTTTTCCCCCAGAAATAGAATATGCGCACAAAAGCAGACAAAGAGAATGCATGCTGAAGATGAAAAAAGAATTCGCTCCACTCAGCTAAAAGAAACCAATAAATGCTTTTACAACAACAGTGAAAAGCTAACTGGGGTCTGAACTTGCTCTCACTAATGTCAGTAACAGTTTGATTCAATGGGAGCAAAGTAAATCCCATTAGAGCCTTTTATAAAAAAATCCTAATAAAAGCAGACACTACAAAGTAAAGGCCCCGTTCAAGCGTCGCTTACACCACAGCCATTGTAAAGCCACACCATCGTATCTGGGGTTGGCATTCAGAGCTGGAGCTTTTCAGTCCTACACTTGCCATGTCACAGAAAGCCTAAAGGAGATGCTGCTCCAAAGTGAGAATTGCAAGTCTCCCCTGGCCGTGGATTTAATACACTATTGTTAGGTTTATACAAGATCTGGCTGGGTCCCAGTTGTGCATTCCCTGACACTCACACTGCCTGATTTATGCTGTCTTATTTGGCTGGTAACAGAATCAAATTGGTGACTGGTTTTGAATGAAGGCAATTAGGGTGCTTGATTGGTTTTGTAATTTGGAGAACACTACTCCAGAGTATAAGTCAATTGTGTAGAACTACCCAGGTCTTTAATCACTGGTTTCCTTGTGCAAAGAGCTGATACTTTACATCATCTGAAATTTATACCACCTATAATCAATTCCATTCTCCCCATTATCCCCCCTTATTGCTCCCTCCCGTGCCCTGCACCTGGCAAAAACATTACATTTTACTGGAGAAAAAGTTAACTGTAGTGTGGCCAATTACTTCAAATGTATATCTGAATTTTATTTGCAGGGTAAACAAAGTATATGGGAGTAACCATCTTTATAGAGCATCTGACAGCTGTTGTGACATAGTGGTCCAACACTTCCTGTTAGATATCTGTTGGAAGAACTTGTTTAAATTTGAGTTGGGATAAACAAGAGACTTCTCTCTGCAAATCCTAGAAAGCAACATCATCAACAAAGACAACAATTTTACATAAGTCTCTTGGGTTCCCCTGAAAGACTGGTAATTCTCTATTCAAAGAGCTTTCTTTCTGAATGGTTAATAAAATAAGAAGATCTGCAGATTTAACACACAAAAATCAAGCCAGGCACAGGACAGGAAATCATACATAATTTGCCGATGTATAGTAACCATATACCTTTATGAAACACAGTTTCTTGTTCAAATATACAGGCCTCACATATTCTAAAGCTGAGAAATAAAATTGTACTCAAGAGTTTCCTCAAGCAATTTTTTTATTCTCAACAGTGGACAGGAATTGAAGTGTACATTTACAGGATAAATAAGTAAAGAAAAACTCTGAAGAGTTACATGATATTCTAGGCAATATCTTCTGTTCCCTCATCACAATCTGCACTCCTGACATTTATTCAGAACAAGGCTGTGCTCTTCACCATGGCTTTCAGATCACTAAGTCTCAAACCTTTGGGCCGATGCTCTGCTGAAAGTCTCTGCCATTGATCAGTGACCACCATGGAATTATTCCAAACATTTACCTGAAATGTCAGTTCATCTTACACAATGCTGTAAGCAGATGTGAAGCACTGAATTTCACTTCTCAGAAAGGCTGCATAAGAAATAACATGTGCTTCACTGAAGGTGTCACAAAACCCCTGGTCAGCTCAGAAAATGAGGCTTTCCATAATGTGCCCTAATTTTATACTCCTCATCGAAAGTCCTTGCTATTGTTGAACTCTGAAGCCCCATGCAAACTGACCACCACTGAAAAAATCACACTTTGGAGATCCAAAAATTTTATTAGTAAGTAATTAAGTGACTAATTAAGTTTTATTAGTAGTTAATAACATGTAGGGCTATGTATCTTTGTACAAATTCCCTGCATACACCCTTAATTTATTGTGGTCTTGAAAGTCCTCAGATTTTAATAAAATCTGCCAAACAGAAGCAAAGTCTGGTTCCCACTCTCAAGTAAATAGCAAATCTTACTGATTATGAGGCAGTAATGAAACCCTGTCAAAAGGTTTGTATAGCATGGAGTAGATTATGTTAGTTAGCTGCATTTAATATTAGAGTAAGCAAATTCTATTGCAATTGAAATGATCCTATTCCTTGAAATAAAATATAGAGGAAAGAAGAAAAGCCTCAGATTACTGTTTTGTTTCATCACTTACAAGCAACAAGGAATAGCTGAAAATTCATGACCATCCTTTGGTACTGTAAGCAGCTATGCTGTTGCTGTGCAATTTAAATACCCAATCATCCCATTCCACCTCACCAGAGCACTACTCATGGTATGTTCAAGAAGAGTGATAAATTTGAACTTGACTGACTTTAATGAAGCTGCTTACATAATAACATTCATATGCAACACTACACACAGAAGCATTTATTTAGACAAAAATTGGTTTTACTACTCCAACCATTGTGAAATTACTAGCACATACTTGTAATATTCCCTAGGATCATTTTGGGTAAACCCCCACAAACTGGACAGATGCTTTGATGTAGTTTCTCCTCCTAGGTGACCATGTTTATTGGAGAAAGAATAAGGAATCACATCTCTGCCAGCTCCTCAGACCACCATTCATGCTTGCCTGATGTTACTGGTAGTGTCTGGAGTCAGCATTTCAGATTAATTTCTGTCTTTAAAAAACTTCCAAAATTATTTGAACACTTTGTTTTGCTCATTATATTGACCTGAAATAAGTGCTTACAGTCCCAACCAAGGCTTCCTGGGGCCAGCAGCCATGGGCAGAAGGTGACACTTCTTCCAAGGACAAAGGCATAAATGGGTAAAAGTCAGGGACCTGGTTGCAGTGTATCAGCCCTCTATGAGAAACTATGAGTTATTTCTCCTCTTGAGTTCATGAAGGGACACACAGCATATTTGTGACCAAGGTGCATGTCTATAACAATTTTTCTGCCTTACTTTTAATAATGGATAGAGGGTAAACTTGGGAGCTCAGATTCCTGGCTGGAAAAAGGAAGTGAAAACAAATATGAAAAATACTGTTGTATTGTTGTATTGCAGGGTCAGGAACCCAGCAGCCCATATCAAGGTCCAGCAGCGAAGCAAAAGAAGATGCAGAACCTTCCAGTGACCCCCTACCATTTTGCAATGAGTTTCTGGTGGTTTTAGAAACAAGGGAAGAACCAGGAGCTCTGGATGCAAGAAAATTGGTGGCAGACTACAGGCCATGCCAGTGGCCTTACCAAGATAATGGAAGCAAGGCAGAACAGGATTATTTCCAAAACTGCCTCCGGACACAAGGAAATTAAGGAATAGCTCCAATTTGAAGGCCTCAGTGATACCAGTCAGAAGCACAACCCAGGGCAAACCAAAGAGCATTGAGCACGAGCCAGCAGGAAAGGGAAATTCTTCCTCGTGATTAGTGGCACATTCCAGCAGTATATGTGAAAGGGATGATGGCAGAAAAGCTTTGCATCCCTTCCTCAGCAGCAGGGAGGCTGGCTCCAAATCAATCAGGAGATTAAGGGATCCCATCCTTTGGGGAGTACAAAGGAGGAAATAATATGCCAGAAGCCTCTTGAGCCAAAATCCTTTCTTACAAGCCTCTGTTTGGGGGTAATAGCAATTCAAATATTAGGAGTACAAAAGAATGCTGGAGAAGAGAACTGGAGGGTAAGAGAGGGTGCAAGTCCTCCTCCTAAAGCACTGGCCTCCCCTGAGACCACAGGCTGAGCTGCAGAACTCCAGGCTACTAAGCTAAAATGTCTGAATAACATCTGGATATAGCTGTAATTATAGGAATCGTTCTTTTAAAGCACATGACATTGTAACTCACAAAATGGTAGGTGTTTCATCCTAGCACTGCCCACTTCTCATTGAAAAGTCAGACCCCCAAGTGCTGGGAGATTTAGAAGAGAGCAATGCAGCACACTTGAAGCTGACTTTCGACCTCCCCTCTGGCCCTCTGGAACAAGGTGTAGAAGGAAGCAAGACATAAGGTTTTCAGCCTGCAGTTATGGTTACGAACACTCTCCATGCCCCCTACTGCTCAAACCGAGTTTTACCTTCGGGCAAAAGAGCCATCATCCTACTTCTTAAAAGTACAAAGAATTTTCTTGACTGTGCTGCTCCCCGCAATCCCTAAGAGCCACATTTTTCTTCACAAAGCAGTGGGAAGCAGGGGGAGGAGGAGAAATACAGCTGCCAATTGATTCTAATAAGAGAACTTCAGATGAAAAAAAAAAAAAAAAAAAAAAAGTTGCAATTTAAAGTGCTATAGCTGGGCAAGCCACCCGATTTTTTAGCTATTTTCCCTAAATCCTAGCTCTCAGGCACCAGGATTCTGCCTGAATATATAAAAGCAGTGGTGGGTTTGTATCTTCAACTCTGACACCTTCACTAGTGATATATCCCACTTCGTACCCAAACCACCTCCTAACAAACAAGCTTTGTGCAGTGCTGCAAGGTGCCAAAATGACACAGTGCTTCACAGGAGATGGCTAAACGTTTCTTCTTGCAATGGGGAGCATGAGGACTCCCCCAAGAGACGCTGGAGAAAGCTGACTTGCAAATGTTTAAGAACCTCATCAATGAACAACTGACTGATTCTGATTGATTTAATGAAAGTGCTCTGTACTGCTGAGAGGGTATTTACAAAAGCAGAGTTTAATCTAGTGAGACTGTGTTCCCACCAGAGCCAATGAACAGACACAGGCTTGCCCTGGGCGATGTAGAGAAGGAAGTCACGCTAAAGACTGTCTTTGTGAAACGTTCCACTGCTTCCCACCGCGCATGGAACGTCCATTTGCTGACATGGGCCATTTCATGTGTCACGTACCCTTTTGGGAAGCATTTCTATGATAACCTCAAGAACAATTAACATAGAATTGTTTCAACTAATTAGAGTAATGAACACGCTGTAAAAGATTCTGATTTCTCCACCAGCTAATTATGGAACAAAGAGTAAACATGGAGGAAGTACCAGGAAACATTGTTAAAGGTGAGTTTTCTGAGCAGAAAATACCTGTAAGCCTCAAAATCCAAATAGACTAATGGAGTTTACCGGAGTTGCAAAGGAAAAAAAAATAATCTGAAGACTGAGCTTGGAAACCCTGGAAAAAAATTATCAAGAGCATTCACAAGTAGGGCCAGATTTTTTCTGGATGAATCTTGCATCATGTAAGATGTGTTACCGTACACATAAGCACATAAATGTTAAACTCATGTAAAAAAAAGAGCAATCCCACCCCTTGTTTTAGATTTTTTTGATATTCAATAGATTACTGAAACAGTTGCAATTCAAAATGAATGCATCAAAATGCTGTAATGTGCAAAGGGCACACGCCCTGTGTCAGACAGTTTTAGCAAAGTCTTCTGAAGGCTACTAGAATATTGAACAACTCATACTCTCCATTAGTGTTTGAAATAGGGCAAATTGCCTAATTTCTCTTGAAAAACAATATAAATATACTTCAGAGAAAGAAAAAAAATTCAAAAGTCAGTCAATCATACAGGCTAATATTATTCTAGATAATCAAATATTGGCAGAAGTTTTGCAAACGGACTCCACTCTTACCACTACCACCAGATCACTTGGGCTAACCTGGCTACATTCCACAGGCACACACAAGTACAAATATTTGTTGAGCACTACACATTATTCATTGTTTTAAAAATTACTAATACAATCTTTATTTGATATTATATATAGATAAAATGGCCCATAAGTATTCCACTATTTTTTTTTTAAACATAGGAAAAATTCACTTTTTGTCAAGGAAGTCCACAATTTTCACTATGCATTCCTCAATTGAAACAGCTCTTGATTAGAGACCCTACCCCACAAAAAAGCATTGTAAAGCAAGCATATCTCTGGTCACTTCAACTGTTCGTTCTAGAAATTTGACCTTCTTCAATAAGTACCTTTGACTCTTACAGTTCAGAGCAGCCCTATTCATGCTTACATTAAGAAAAAGAAAAATTCTTTCATATTAACATCTTTCTTTGTCATAATCAAATGCAGCCTTCATTCACCACATTAAAAAGTTCCAGAGTCCCTTGTACCTGATTTTCAGGTAAATGTGGCCAGTGGGACTTCTCGTCCATAAACAGCCAGATTTTCCATGCTGCATTTCCTATCCAATAGCCTAAATAACATAACTAGTCTATCCCTGCTGCTTAAGCTTTTATATTAAGACAGTCTGAATAAAAAGTCCAAGGGCTTTATCTGTAGGGCTCCTCTCCACCATATAATCACAGGTCTTCTTACCCATGATCCAAAGCAGAATTCTTGCACAGCCATAACTGGAACAGATTTTTGCTTGTTCAAGCCCCAAGACCAAAAAAGAACCATAACAAGAAACTAGTACCCAAGGCAACAAGAAAAAGCATGTACTTTGATTATTCATGACAGCTGTCTGATATCCCAGCTATCTCTGCTGAAAGGGGGTTTCCCTGAATCATGGTTTACCAGGGTGGCTCAAACCTCTGGCCTCAGTATCCTTCTGCCAACTCTGCTCTGGCTGCATTATTTGGATGTCACCCCTTCCAGACTTCAACAGCTGCCATCAGGTTTGTCAGAAACCACCTGTCATGCAGAACAAAGTTCCATGATTCAGGAAGAAATGGCTAATGGAAACATTTAATGGAGTAAAGCAAATTTAATGGGATAAAGCAATCTAATGGAGTGAGCTTGTACCTTGGTGTCTATCTCTTTCACGTGCAGATGCTTGCAAGGGCTTGTTACAAGTTAAACATCACTTGAAATTCAGATCTGAAAATTCTCTGAAGGAAACTTTATGGGAGCAAGATGGGTGCCTCTTTCAACTCTGAAGGGAAATATTTCAGAGAGCTCATCCACTGCATTCAATTCACCTCAACAGTGGAGATAGATGCTCAAAAAGTGCTAATTAGTCAACTCATTAGATTGTGCTTGGGTTGTAGACCAACATTATACAGCTCAGTTCTGGCTATTAATTCTACATTTCATTAGATCCCAAGCAGTCATCGAAAGGAAACACTTGAGGGAAGTTACTTGTCCGAGCTCCCTGCCGTGGGGTCACCTCTGGGTATGGAAGACATCTGTGTGCACAGAGAGCTCACCTCAAACCCACAGACACTACCAAAGGCAACAGAGAGCCCTGCAGCCAGCTGAAAACCAGACTCATTGATCAGCACTGAAATAAAATCTGTGTCAACTAAGGGATTAATATAGAAATATTACAATAAACAAATAAATAAACTAGCAGATTATTTCACTGATTTCCAAAACTACCAGATCAACACCTACACTAACCATCTGGGCAAAATATATCTGGATCAGAGGGACAATGAGGAAAAGGTCATTGTTTTAACAAGTACTATCAATATGCAAGAAGACAGACAAAACTTAAGCACTCATTAACAGCAAGGGATGCCTCAGAGCACACTTTTTTCTTAGCAAACATCAAATGTAGAATTTGTTTCTTCCCTTTATTCTGAATGCAATACAAATAAAAATGAATATTTACTAGCCTAATTGTTTGAAGGCCTTCAGCCCTCTTAACACACACTTTTTATTCCTTGTCCAGTTGAAGTGATGCCATCAATAATCAAATAAAGAAAACACAATGAGTATAAAGAAGGGAGAGAATTTTAAAAATAAAGAAGTCAAAGAAAAAAATTAGTTGGAAGAAGCAGCAAGGGGTACAAAATGAAAATAAGTTTGGACTGCAGGAATGGGAAACATGAAAAAAATGCTTTCACTTCTGATTTAGCTAGTTCCTCCCCTTTCTTTTTCCTTGAGTCAAGCATTTTCACTAGATAATACAGTTAACCTTGAAGTGTTTTTCAAGATAGCAGACCTCAAAAGCTTCTTTTACTGCAGAAAATTGAGCTAAAATGGGCTTGTATTACTAGCATTACTAGTCCAGTTTCATTTATTACTTTTCATTTATTGTTTCATTTATTTACACCCAGACAAATTCCAAGGTCATATTTTAGAGATCATCACATAAGACTAGAGAGAAGAACAAGACTCAGTGACTTTTCATGATGCTTGCATCTACTCATCCTGTGATTTCTAGACAGCCAGCAGCTGGAGCACTGTGTGATAACATGGAAGGATCTCATCGTGCAGAGAGAAAACAAGTTGGTTTTAAAGCCCATTGATATCAATAAGGATTTTACTAGGGATTATGTTACTGCAGCAAAAATTGCTCAGTTGTCATTCTCTTCTTTATCAGTTCCCCTATCCTATGAACTCTAGCTGTGCAAGGAGCATCTGTAATCCTAAGGGAAGGAATAAACACAGACTGCATTGCTTCTGATCCTTCCTAAATTCAGATTTAGTGACCTCGCTAATGTTCCTGGGTTAGTCCCATTTTCTTCAATGCCTGAGAAGCAAGAAAAGGAGAGGTGGCCAAGGCTTGTTTAAGGCAAATGCAATCTGACTTTGAAAAAGCATAACCATTTTAATAGCCAATGCATGCCATTAACTACATCAGTAATAGCTCATGAGACAAATTCTCATTAAAAATCTATTTACAAGCCAGCTGAACCAAATTTCTGAAAATGGATTTTTGCAGGAAGATGTTAACAAAAGAAAAAATACCTTCCTTATTAACGTATTTATAATAAAATTATTTTTTCCAATACTTCTAATAGAAGTAACAATAATGTTATCATGAGAGTCCTTGAAATAAAAAACATGAAAAATTCTGCAGATGAGGGGAGGAAATAAAGCACGTTGCAACCTATAAATCACAAATTATTGTAACATTTTGCAATATGGTATTTTTACATTAATTTGAATTAAATAATGTGAATGAAGATGTAGACATTGATCATGTGGATTTATAATTTCTGTCACAAAAAGTGTATAGTAATTAGCAGTCTTGGTAAAAACTCTTAGTTACACATGCCAGATTCAAAAGGTTACTCCTGTACACCTCTTTCTGCCAGATGTAGCAACTGTCCTTTAAGAGCAGTGGCTTGCAGTTCACTTTGTAGGATGGACACAACAATGTGACTAAACACCAGAGATATCAATACCTAACAATGTGACCTACATTACCTACCAATTATTATTACAGCAATAACATGCACTAATTATCTGACAAAGTTCCTTGCAACTCATGAGTGCAATATATTCTTACAAGTTTGACTTACAAAGATTTAAAAGTACTTGGATGCTCCTTGTGTGAAGATAGCCCCATTCAACAGAAGAGGGATTTGGGGTTTGTTGTTTGGGTTTTTTTAAACTAGTTACTAGACATAAGTGATGGGACCTTGATATTGCTAGTTCATTTACGTGCACAACATACACCATCCTTTCAGGGCATTTAATGAACCATGCAGAAAGAGGAAAAGAAAATATCAAAGGAGTTAGTGACCCTTGCCCCAAAAGTAAATTGTAAAGCATTCCTAGTATTTTTGCTGAAGCATCTTTCTATATTTGCAATGTATCTATGCTAGAAGTCGAGCTGTTATCACCAGAAAAAAAATTGATGCTCAGCTTGGGAAAGCTGATTGAGGTGTCAAATGTCCACAGGTTTAGAGAACAATTTAATCAATACAAGAGGTTTAGGGCATGCAGTTTGCATTGCTGTAACTTGTCTCCTTTGAAGCTTTGTTGTTGTTTTACAGCAGATTGGAAAGCTCCTCTGCATTTGAACTGACAACCAACCCATTGAAGTTCCCACATTAAGGTCAGATGCCACTTGCAGGAGAACTTCAGAGGGTTCCATCATCATTCTCCTCGTTTTGCAGGAAATAACTTCAACATGCTTTAAACAAAAAAAAAAAACTGCTCGTCATTCCAACCCAGAGCTCTGGATCCAAAATACCAGAATTTAGAAGTCTGGATCCAGATTTTGCCAGTTCTTCTTGGATATGACATTCTACATTGCAAGCAGGAATAAACTGGGCAATGATAACTATTTGCCTAATTTTAGTTTTCAAGTATTTAAGCTCCATTGTTGAATCAAAAAGGCAGCTGTTTTTCTTAGGACAATCTTTGTAATACCCCAGTAGCCAGCTTGTGCAAATAGCATATTTCCACTGACTTAGATAAATAGTTTTAAGTGAAAATAGATCAAATCACTTTGCACAGCAGTTTTGATTTACTCAAGCTGAGAATTTGAATGTAAAGAGTAATTTGGAGGTGAGGTTATTTCATTTTTTTAACCTCTACTTATTTCCCTGCCATTATTTGTGGAACAACCTACTAATATTACGGGGCTGTATTTTCAACTTAATTTCTAGAGTTTCCTTCAACAAAATTGCCTAGGCTTACTGAAAATTTGGGGGAGATGTAAATGTTTCACTTTTAGTAATCATTTTATAAAATGAAAACCCTTCTTCAGCATTGTACTTTTCCAGGAGACCAAATGTAACAATGAAACCAGAATGAATAAAAAATTTCATTAAAGGCAGAAAAATACTCTGACATTATAATTAGTCAAATCTAAACATCACAGAGCAATGACAGGACTCTTCAGGTAACAAAAACATTGCTTTAATTTATGTTAACATGCTTTAAAATGCAGAGACATGCCAAAGAACCCAATAAATTTGACTCTAATTTTCACTCTGACTGATACAACAATTTGTGTAAGTGGAGCTGTTATCTCCGGACAGGAAAATCAGGCACTTTGTAACTAGAGGAAGAGTGTAGAAGTGGAGGCAGGACACAGCTATGCTCCTCATACCTCAGTAGTCAGAATCATCCATGTTTAAAAAAAACAAAATGAAAAAAACAACCACAATCTCCGACCCAAAACCTATTTTTCGATTAAAAATGTGACATTTTATGTGAAATTTTTTACTTTTTTATATGTCATTAAAGACCAAGTAATGCTGAGAAATGTCTGGTTTTGGGGAAGAAATAAAAAAAAAATTGGTATCAGCAACACCTCACTCTTCAGAAGGGCTCAGATTACCAGAGTTATTACAGTGAGAAATACATAAAAAGTGAGGAACATGAGATTGCAAATTTACAGTTTTTAATGAGCTCCACCAGGGGAAGTGGGTGGCTATTTCATGCCAAACCAGAATTCTGTCACTAGCAAATAGCAGTGCCTTGGGACCCTCCTTTCCAAGCCCAGTGGCACATGGGCCCCAGGGTGGAGGGGCTGAGCCCTGGGCTAGAAAGAGAGATGGCCTCCAGAGTGACAGGACTTCATAAATGTCACTTACTTAAGAATATAAACAGAAGGAGCCCTGTTATGCTCTGCTGCAACTGCCTCTGAAATAGTGCTTGGCTCTCTGAGCACCTCATCTCACAATAACCACATACAGGAAATTGAGAAGCTACGGGAGGAGGTAACAAAAGTGATCCAAGGTGTGACATTGCTTCCACTTTGGGAAAGAGACAAAACCTGGAGAACAGGGCAATAAAAGTGTATTAAAGAAATAACAAGTAATGTGGACAAGTGGAGAGGAATACAAGGATGGGTTGCCCAGAGAAGCTACTTGTCAGACTTAAAGGCAGCAGAAGAAAGAGCTTTTTCTGGAAAAGCCCAGCTAAGCTGTGCAGCTTGCACCACCCAACATTTTGGTAGCCAGAAGTATGAAAATAGAAATAGCCAGCTGCAAAATAGATCATGGAGAAAGGATCCAGTGATCACTGTGAAGGTTAATAGCCTGGATGCAACATTGATCTCAGAGCCACTGAGCCATTTATTGCCAGGAACTGGGCAAATAAGCAGCACAGCAGGACTGCTCTAGACTGGCGCTTTTCATATTCAATATGTATTCAAGTTTATACATGAAACAGAACTGGTTTTTAAAGGGAATTTTCACAAGAAATTCTACCTAATTCTTTCCCAGGAAGAGTTCATCAAAAAAGGTTATGTTCCTATAAACACTTTAGTTTTGACAAAACTGGCTCTTTCCACCTAGGGGAAAAAAAAAACCAACAAAAAAAACATCCAACCAGTTCTTACACTCCATGTAACTGAATCCAGTGGCAATTTTCTCCTGAGCTACTTCAAACCTGGAAACATTCCAGTCAAACCAAAGAAGATACTGCAGAGTTCATAAAAGAAGCTGCCCACTGAGTCACTGTGTGCATGGAAGGTACGTATAGATAAGGTGAGCACTCAGTTATGTCTCCTGCTGACCAAAATACATTGCATCTTAGGTTGGTAATTTTAAATAATGAGATGAACATGCAGCTTGTATTGAAATAGATTTTTAGAAGAAATTTAATCTAAATTACGTTAAAAACAAAGGTCATCCTCTTTCCCTGCCTTAGTTTTCCCTGCTGACACAGTGGCAAAGCAAACACAACAAGAGAAAGAAAAAATACTGTGTAAGAATTTTCATTGTTTTACACAAAGTAGCTTAAGTGCTATTTTTTAGTCTTGCTGTCAGCCACAACAGCAGCTGACCTGCTTTATTAGAAACAGAGGCAACTTGCCAATTTAAGGCAGAGGTTTCACATATATAATGCCTTTAAACAGCTGGTGATATTCCAGTGAACAGCTCTATGTATGTCTAAATCTCTAGGCATAAAATTGAATGTATATTTGCTTGAGCCACGAAGGAATAATAGCAATAAATTAATAATAACAACTGTGATAAAAAGAAAATAAAGTTTTGGAAAAAAAGCCTTTATGAACAGAAAAGAGAACAACAAAAAGTCTGCTTTAAAAATTACAGATACCACAGGGTTAAAAAGCCTTCCAGTCTCCACTTGGAACAATTCTAAATTCAGAAAAGAAGGAATGAAGGAAGTAGAGTGAGGAAAGCTCACCTGAGAGCACAAATCAAGCAATCATTCCTTTGGAGCACAGTTATTTTTGAAGTTACCATATAGTTTCTCTTAATATTAAAGGATTCTTAAGATCAACATCTAAGATTTTAAAAGCTTTTAGATCTTATTTTTAACAGTGACTCATCACATCAATGAGCTGAAATACAGAGCTGTGTCTAAGATCAAAGAAGACACATCACAGCCCAAATACAATTTAAACTTACAGTTTGTCAGTGTACCACCTCCAAGATATGGGCACATTTTTTTGCAAAACTATTAGGAGTTCCTCAGTGTGTGCCATCAGTGTGAGATCAGCAAAAATGTGTCAAAGTTAAGAGAATATGCTCAACAACACACCAAGTCCTCTTCAAATTTTTTCTTTCTTTGCACATAATTCTCCTATTTTAATGCATTAAAACAAGACCAGAAATGAATATTGATGGCAAAATAGCTTACCTTGATCTTGAAAATATCCCTGTTTTTATACAAGAGAAATGCCATAAAAATCAGACAAACTGCAGGAAGAGAAATATCCCATAATTTTTCAGAGAAAAATGCTAATTTCCATTCCCAGTTGTGCTGAGGCAGTGCCAGAGATTGGCTCCATATGTTTCAGGAATTGGAGTCATATTAACATTCTTACAGTTCTTTTGCTTTCACATGCTTTGTCTTGGTTGCATTATGCAAACCCAGGAAATCCAGCATTTCTTAACACTCTCCCCTCCAAATAAAGACCAATTCAGTTTCTGACTACAGTGGTTTCTCTATCCCAATCCCAACAATGGTGATTTCTCCAGACAATGCAAGGAGGTAGAATGAAACCCATACCCGGCTTCCAAAATATATTCATTTTTTTCAGGAAAGTAGGATTGAGTGCATAACAACATGCAAAGACCACTTTTAAAGGAAGAACATCCTGACTTGTTGTTACAGCAAAATGTCAATAGATTCTACTTGTATTTTGCCTTGGGGGAAAAAAAAAAACACAAGCAGAAGTTTTCATCCTGAGCCCGTGACAAGTGAGCAGTAAAATGCTAGTTGGGCTGACACAAAGCAGACTAACTTAATAACTGTAATTTTCATCAGTGCTGGAATATGAGTGGTAGGATGGAAAACCCACATTCCAGTGCGTAACACTGGCAAATATATTTTTCCAAGATAACCTGTTTTTCTAATGCTGCTGACCACAAAGACATCCAAGTGCACAGTTGTCTTCAGAGAAAGGTAGATCTGCTTAAGATGAGTATAACTACCACAGCAGGATTTTACATGAAGGGTTCACCAAGTTTATGCTTCATCATAAAAAATACAGGAGGATACTAACTGGGAGTGAATGCAATAGTTCTCTTTCAAACAATATTACTGCAAGTCAGTGAGTCAAATCACAAATCTTTTGTCACAATAAAACTCCTACTGAAGTTAGTGCTGGGAGCAGGAAGGTAAGTAAGAACAGAGCATTGAAGAGAGGAAATACTGCTTTCTTGGATTTTACTGCATATATAGCTGCTTATAGGGTGGCAGATCATATCCCCACTCCTAAGTAAAAGATGAAACACCATCATAAAACAGGCTGGCATGAAACAAGTGCTTGTGGTCTGGCTGGGATGGGGTTTTTCAATTTTAAAATCTGACAAAACCCAAATCTGATTCAGATTCCTATTAATTTAAAACAAAAATTCTTGTGTGACTTCCAACCAGCAATTTCTCAAACCAAAGCTTTGAAGTGCCACCTAACCAGCAATAAAGGGGGTGTCTATGCTACAGAAACACCGGGGAATTCAGAAAATTCCTTTCAAGGACAGTGGAATTTTTAGGACTGTGCTCCATTTGGAAATACCAAACATTTTCAAAGCAGTAAAGAGAAGAAAAGAAAATTTTAAAATCCCCTCAAACTGAAAGCAGACACCTTCTCCTAGCCAAACCACAGATTATGGATAGTCTTTCTGACATGCATTTTATGGTACTTACAGAACTTAACTAATGAATCTTGCAAGACACTGGTGACTGAGATCTTGCTGCAGCAAAGGCTTTAAAATCTTCTTAAATATAAGTCAAGTGGAGGGAGTGAGTTTTGAGCATGCACCAAAGATTACTCTTATTATAAAGCCACAAGGATATGTCAAAGGAACGAAGTAAAACAAAAGACACTAAAACTAATCACATTATATTTATGAAATACACACTTTCAGGACTAAAGTAATTTCTTTATAAAACAAACCAGGGAATAATCAGAAAAGAGAAAGAAAAATCACACTAAAATTGTGAAGAAAAATAACTGACAACTAAATGCAGCTGTATCACTGAGGAAGAAAACATAACAATTACTCTTACATTCAACAGATCTTCTTCCCCCCCGCCTTCAAAATGGGCTGACAGAGATTCTGCAGACATAAATTATAGTGCCACATTTGTCAAATGCCATTGTGAAATCTTAGAAAACTATTCAAGTTCTGTTGGTTGTGAGCAGTACTATGGCAGACTATTCCCAACAAAACACATTTGGGTTAAAATCAAAATCAAGATTATGCAGAATCATTAAACAATGCTGGCAAACTGACTGACTATAGTTGAGGAAAAACATCGTCCTCTGCAAACTGGACAATAAGTATTCCTTATTGTCAGGTTCTTGTACTGAATCAGGAATGAAATCGCCACGACCTTTAATTTCTAAAATCTCAAATTTTAGAATTTAGAATAATTTGCAACAGAGATTTGAGAGTTGTATGTAAATCCTTTTTCATGTAGAGTCTCTATCTATTTGAAACTTTTAGAAAATATTAAGTACTAAATATGCATTAGGAAAATCAATAATGTGAATATGAAAAGAAATACCTTCAACCAAGACACTTTGTAGTTTTAGAACGTCTGAGGAACATGAGCCATATTTTGCCCAACCATCCTCATCCTCAGTGGGGAAACAAGGGTGGGCAAAGTTTGAACAATTTGTTATGGAGCTGTGTGATCTTGCGTTAGAACAGAATATAATCTTCAATCCCCCAAGGCCCTAACTCTAAGGCTGTGGTGCTTCCCAGTGCTTTACTCTTCAACTTCTACATTTGGCATGAAGACAAATGCAGACTCCACACAAGCCTTGGCCACTTAAATACAGGATGCAGTGGTATTACCGTTTATCTCTGAGGTCTTTGAAGACCTTTGTTGAACCTCCTCATCTCTCACTTTCAGTGAGAAGTTAATGGAGGTGCTGCTCCACACCATTATCTTCCCACCAGATCCCTCGATGACTTTGGAGATTATGGAGAAGAATGGTGTCACATAGTGCTATTTTAACCGAATATTTCTATATCACTGAAGAAGGGAATCTGTTTTCTTCCTTTTATTTACTTGTTGGCCTGCAGGGAGGCTGCTGAGGACCCTTGAATGGTCCCAGGATGGCGAGGAAGGCCCTGAAGTATAAAGAAGCAGAAAGCAGCAACATCTCCCATAGCGGCAGGAAAGCAGGAATGGAAGCTGGATTAAGAGGGTTTAGGAGAAAGTTTGATCAGCAGTCACCAACTGGCTTCTGAAAGGAGTTTGAAGCAAGGTAGGGGTCAACCTCTTCTACCACGCTACTAGTGACAAGGACAAGAGGACACAGTCTCAAGCTGTTCCAGGGGAAGTTTAGGTTAGAAATCAGGAAGAATTTCTTAATAGAAAGGTTGTCAAGCATTGTAACAGGCTGCCCAGGGAGATGGAAGAGTCATCATCCCTAGAGGTGGTTCAAGAAATGACTGGACACATAGTGCCATGGTCTAGTTGACAAGGTGGAGATTGGTCAAAGGTTGGACTTCATGATTTTGAAGGTCTTTTACAACCTAAATGATTCCGTAATTTTCTCAGGGATAACATCCCAACAGGGTGTATCCATTTTTTGTCCTATGTCCAGTAAACACTTAGAAGCTGAAGGACAAGGACAAGTGATCGTTGTGCACAGGGATTCCCACACCAACCGTAAAAAGGTGGCAAGTAGGTTTTCCACTTGATCACACCCACAGACATTACTTGGCAAAATAGATAATGAAGTAAAGCAACTGGGTGACAGTAAATAACTGCTAAGGTGAGCTCGGAGTCCTTTTGTTTTGCAAACAGTACTGTGTGCCATTAATTACGGGCAAGGAGAAACAAGAGTACCTCCAAGGCAGATACCTGGAGAAGCAGAACACGACAGAGCCAGAACCTTCTCACTGGCTAAAGGAGGATGCACAAGAGGGATATATAAAATGCTCAGACATAATATTTCCTCAAACATTCAGCTCATCAATAAATTTGCCTCCCTAACATGAACACTTGATCAAATGCAAATATCCTGAGAAACAGAAGGCTTTACTACTTTCAGCACAGACATAAAAATTGGTATATTTCTGTATGAAACAAGCAAAGAAACAATAAGTCCTCTTCTCTTGTAAGAGGCTAACTGTTCTGATTATGAAGGACAGTAACATGAGGCTTAGATTTTGCAGACTTTTTAATTTAATTTCTTATCACCCTTGCTGATAGCAGTATCCCTTTTGTTTATGTTTTGAAATTAACAAATAATCACACTGTTTCAGAAATCTGCAAGAAAGGGACTCCCACCAAGGGCTGGGAGACAGCTGTGTTTACAACAATGTCGTTAGAACTTTTCTGTCAGTAACTAAGAGATCTCTTCAAGGCTTAGTGTTCTGGTGGTCTGGACATGCTAAAAGAGAGAAAACTGAGCCATGAAAGGCTTCATTAATCTGTTTGGGCACCATAGATACCTGCCAGAATAGAGCTACACCACATTTCCTCGGTACAGCTCCAAGGAAATGGCTCTTTCAGAAGAAAAATTATCACAGCAGGGGATTAGAGTGACAGCAGGAGACTCCCTTCTGTGTGAGCAACAGCTTTGAGAGTGGATCCAGCATTTAGCTGTTGAATGAACCTGATTTCTCTAATGGGCACCATGGAGAACAGAGAGATTCCCCCGCCACAACTTACTTCTGTGTAGCTCACCCCAAGCAGGTAATATGGCCAGAGTTACCATGAAGAAGTCAATTCAGAAAGCAAATGCTGTACTTTGGTATGCGAACATAAATATTAATGATCTCTGACTGACAATCACCTCTTAATGCCAATGTAAGAGGAGCATGCAATGTTGTTGTCAAGCTGATACAACACGCAGCTTCAATTTCCAAACTGGGGATGCTGAATAAATGGTCAATTTCATACACTCCCACAGGAAGCCAAATTATTCATTCAGAACACCTTATTTTTATACATATTTGCATTCAAAATCTGTTGTTACCTGTTTGCATGAGTTGCAAAATGAAAGATTCCACCCTCCCTGTTTTCTATTTATACATTAATTTTTTTCCACACGGCAGAATGTATCTCTTCACTGCTTCCACAAAAATCTTGTCAACAACCCACAATTAATGATACCATGAATTATTTCACTGAGATGCAATAATACCACGAGCCTCAACAACATTTTAAATAAATGCCCTCCACTCAGCACAAGAGAGAAGAGTGAGTAAGGCCAGTATCTGCTTAACGACCAGAATTTTTACACCATCCCTATCGGAAATACTTAACTGTCCTAACATGATTTAGCAGAAGGCATCCCATGAAAAAAAGAGGACAGTGGCTGGCAGAAAGGCTGCTTAAGTTCCCCACAGGAGTTGGTGCATGCTCCCATTTGTCAGGGTCACTTCAAAGGCTTTGCTTCCTACCTTGTGGGAAAAAGGCATACAAAAGGGACTGTGAAGGACCACTTTACTGCCTCTTTACCTCGTTTCATTAATAGCTGCTATGAAGGGCACTGGGGATGAGGAGTGGAATTATGATAACCTGTTATATGCCCCCTCATCCAATGCCAGATGCAGCGCTTTCCAAGGATCCACACCCTGGCTGTGCAAAGGGTTACAGTGCCTGTTCAGGGACACATGCAATTCAAGCTCTGCCTTCTTCCTCACTTGACACTTCAAGAACATAGGACAAAAGGTGCCTTGAACAAAAACTTCTCAAGATTAACATTTTCAAACCAGCTACCTAATTCGTTGACTTTTCTGGAGGATCTGTGTAACTTCAGTTCATATTGGGGAGGAGGAGCTATCTGAGAATTCCAACCCTAAATGCAAAGAGGAAAACTTGTATTTTAAAGACATAGATTTCATATGAAACTAAATGAAATTAGTAATTTTGCTGTCGCCACAGTTTTCGCAACCCCCACAAGCCCAAAAGAGGAGGTTATTTTTCAGTTGAAAGATCTCAGGACCCTAAAGCTCACCTTCTGAGTCTATCACATTTTATACCTTTCAGAATGGATTCAGGCCTTTTCAGAATGGGTTAACATTTCCAACATGCCTCTGTCTTGTCTAGTTGAACAGAGTGGTTCATGGAAATCTCTCTTGAGGTTTGTGTGGGGAGCTTGGAACAGCAGAGTTATGATTCCAGTTGACACTTCTTGTGAGGAAAGATTAATGCAAAGCAATACACGTGCAAGAAGTCTACAAGGTTTTATTTAAAAAGAAAGACAAGTATTTTAAACATCTAAAGCATCTACTTCTAGAGTATCTGGGGACTCAGTCACAGGTCACTTCCTAAAGTTGCACCAAAAAAATGAGCATCTGTTTTTGAGGACCCCAAGTGACTCCCAAGCTGACTGTGGCTCCCGCTTAGGTAGCAGTTCACATGCAATCTTCAAAATAATTTAAGAACGTGTATAACCATTTGCTTTTTTCATATTTAGAGAAGGAGAAGCACAGGACTTGACAGCGACTTTGCACAAGAACAAACAACTCGAACAGCCAAGGGAAGGACAGAACTCAGGTGCTTTATTCCTAATAAACTGCCTGGTTCTCTAAATCATTTTTTATATTGCCATTTCCTAAGTACACTGTGGCACAGCAAACTCATTAATTTACTAACAACTGTTAGTAAACATTTTCCTGTAACATTTCCCCAGTTACCAGCTAATGTTTCATTTGAAAACTGAAGCTTTTATTGACGAAGCCATTTAAAATGTAAAATGAATCATGGAAACCTGCAAACAGGAGTGGAAAAGTAATCCACTGAAGAATTACACAGGGACGTTTCCAAGCATTAGAGGGAAGGGCTGAGGAGACCTTGCCTGGCAAGGCAAGCAGGAAAGGAGAGCTTTCACCTTTAACTGGAAGCAGTTGCTGTAACCTGCGTAACCTCACCAGAATGCACGTGCTGGGGCCGCGTCTCCGGCATTGGGACCATGGCAGCTTTCCTGTGGGCAGGGAGCTAACTCACATTTCTGTTATGTTATCCTGAAAGAAGTTACCATGGAGACTGGCATGCAAATGGCAATAGACCAGTGAGATAGAGATGGAAAACACCAGAGACACAGAGTTTGAGGTCTCAAACTTCTCAGGCCAGGCACTGGACTTTCCATGCCCACAAAGTTCAGCTCCATCCTCCCGCAGCAGCAGCCTATCAAAGGAGGTTTGATGGAGCAGGTAAATGCCAGCTATTAAAAGTAATCTATCACAGTTTATGAACAGCTAGTTAACATACATTAGATTGTTAAAATGTTAAAATGCAGTGTCAAAATGGCATGGTAAAGGTAAGTGTTTATTTCCCAGGACAAAGCACAGAATGGCAATAGCTTTCCAGGAGAGTGTCTTGTCTTGGGGTTTTACTGAAGCAAAATAACAATGATCAAATACTCTTCTCTGATTCCCTACATGCAAGAATGATCTAATTTGCAAAGGAATTAAGAAAAAAAATCTCATTTTTATGGAATAATGACCACTCAGTTGTTTCTGGTTACTATTGTGCACTTTGAGAAGTGCCAGTGGGAACATCCAGAGCCACCCTTTCTCAGTGAAAGACCTGAAGGACTCAGGAATACTTTAACCAAACCATAAAATGCGCAGGGTGGGGAGGAGGAGGAAGGCAGGAGATTCCCTTCCTGTGTGGAGATACTGGGAGCCTGCAGAGGGATGGGTGAGGGCCCTGGTATTCAGAACACGTTGAACCTGAGGGCTGAAATATGTTCCCCCTCCTGTACCATCTGGGCACTGCTCTTCAGAAAACATTTACATAAAATTCAAAGCTTAAGACTCTGCCCAGAACAACAATAAAACCTGTGGAAAAATAGAATAAAAGAAGGCTCAGGATGAGAGGAATTTCCCCATGCATGGTTTCTGGAGGCTTTTCTTCTGTGTGGTTTTTTCTTTTTTTTTTTTCCTAGATGAAAGCAGAGCTGATGAAGCACAGGCTCCCCACCACTGAGTTTAGCCAATGAACGCAACAGGATTCCAACACACATTTCTGCTTTTCAGACCCATTGTGAACTTTATGGACCATGTTCTCTCTCCATCCACAGGGCAAATGCTCCAGGAGTGATTCACAAGCCCTGCTACTCGGTACCAAAACATGCTCCCCTGAGCTGGTTAATTTAAGACTGGAATTAGTCTTTTTGCACTGACAACCTTTTTATGAAGGCAGCATAATCCCACAGAGCACTTACTGCAAGCATTTCAAATCCTGATGTTTTATAGTGTTACTTTTTACAACATATGTGTATATTTGAAAGGTTTCTTTCATATATTCCTTTGCCGCAGTACAAAGCATAAAATACAACCCACAGAGCTTCCAACTTATTGACATTACTCCTTGCATTTGCATACATAATGGCAATGTCATCTAAATTGTTTTGAATTACAATGTACAGCCTTAAATAAAATGTTGATTTTTAAAATATATTTCTGGTTTTGCTTTTTATACCACAGTGCAAAAAAGGTAGTTTAGTCTAGACAGAAAAACGTTGTTTAATCCAGTAATGTCTCTATAAACCACTATAATAATGCCATCTATTCCTACATATGTTTCTCTGGAAAAACTAACAAAATTTCTGACATTTCTGGAGATACTAAAAAAGCCGTAAGTGACATGCAAGTATTCTCCATAGAAAGTTCTGAGGTCAGACAAGGAAACCAAAGTATTTTAACAGACTGAATAGCTTAAGTTTGCATTTTATGACTCTGAGTAACGATACATACCCAGCAGTTTTACATGTCTACCTTAATTCCTCTTAAAAGTCTCCTTAGCAGCATAATAAATGCAATATATCTGCTATGGCGGGGCTGGTCCTGAGAGTGCTGACAGAAACCCATCAGTCAGGGCTCCTGGGAACGCACCTCTTCCATTTTAGAAAGTTACTTCTCATGTGACATTACTTAGATAGCAAAGCAGGAAGCAAGTCATGGGGTGGGAGATGCTGAAGGACACAGAAGCTACTTCTAACTCCTTTTGCCCCAAAATAAAATATGCTGAGACTGTAACATATGTCAAAAAAAAAAGTCTCACTTCTTGTTTTCATCCTGTACCTTAAATCTTCAACTCAATGTACCACAAAAGTTGCAATTTCAACTGCTTGTCCAGTAAAGAAGACAAGATGGACAAGTTTTTCCTATGTAGCAAAGGGCATCATACAATCTGCAAGCAAGTTGAAGACCTGATAATTCACTACATCCAGCTTCCAAGGAGAAAAAAAATCCCAAGGAAAGTGGGAAGGGGGAAGGCAAATATCTCATATTTCAAGATAACAAAGAGTCCTTTCTATTCTGAGCAGTCCAAACCAAGACAAACTTTTCCAAACCAAAGAAAACCAAAAAGTGCAATTACAAGTGTATTTATGAAACCTATGAAAAAATTTTATATATATAAATATATATATATATAACTAGCCCTCTTATTTATTGTAAGATAATTTTATACCTGATTTTCTGGAAAGGCCAAAATAAATAAAAAAAGGGGAGAAAGGCACACCCAGCCATGCTGTGAGTTCACCATGTGCTCCTTGAACACCCATCCAACAATGTTGTCTCCTTTAAAGCCACACTTAGCTGCAACTTTCCCCTCTGAAAATATTAATGCTGATATTTTAGATATTCCTCCTCCCTGCATTTCCAATAGACTTTTTCTGATTAATAACTTCTTGTTACAAAAAAGAGGGGAAAGAAGAAAAAAATTCCTTGAAATCACAGATCCCTAAGATCTTAGAATTAACACCAAGTGTTAAAATTGATCATAAACTCAAACTACCCTGAGAAATGACTGCTGACCTTTAGCTAGGCTCTCCACTACTGCCACTCACTTTACGGTATTTTGTAACCCCACTAAGCACCTGTCAAACATATTAGCAGGGCCTTAGTTCATCACTTTCAAGAGGGTCACAAATTTTGAAAGCTAGGGGTTATAATTACTCACTTTTTGTGTGTATGCACATGCTAGTGCACATTTTAACCCTACCCTGTCTGGCACTCCTGCAGATGTTATTTGGGACCATTCAAGACTTCACTAGTGCACCTTGCACATTGCGTGTCTGATCTCTGAAAAGGCGTTCGGGTGAGGAATATGTTGCAACTATAACAGAATAATTATTATGCCCAAAGAATTCCTTCTACCTTCTTTTATTCACTCCCCAAATCTATTTCAGGAACTATTCCTATCCCTCTGGCTCTCAAGCATCAATGCATGTGCCGCTGTAGGCAGAATACAATGGCAATCAAAAGAAGTATCATTGATGCCTCTCCATGAGAAAAAAAACAGGCAGACATAGTTTTGTTCACAAGAATTTACATATTAAAAGCTGTATTTATCAATATTTGATTTAAACGTCTGTGCCTGCACATTTATTGAACAAAGCCAGATGGGTGCAGGCAGCTGCACATCTGTATTCATTAATAGAAAGGAAGAGAGACATTCACAGTCAGCCACAGCAACAAATAACAGAATGAAAAATGTTTGGCTGAATTGTGAGCATTTTACCTCTGTTCATCAACTAAAACTGGAGTCTTCCTCAGGCCTATGTTCATTCTTAAGGACCAAAGTACTTAAGTTAGGAGAGTAGCTGATGCAACCAGTGGAAAGAGATGCTTGCAAAGGTGCTACACCCCACTTAAGACATAATTAGGTTGACCTCTCCTCCTTGGCCACATAGGGAAGCTACAGTTCCTCAGTCAGACAATAAATTTCAGCCTCAATATTTAACTGCCAAGAACAAATTTGAGTCTATAGTGAATTAAAATGATGAAATGCCTTTTGTGGAGTGGGCTTACATTATCACAAACACAATTAAGTTTTCAAGGATGTTCTTAGCATAAAGAATTGAAGTAAAAACTTCTATTTAAAATTGAAAACTAAAGTTCACTTTCTGACTGAAACTGTGACTGCACCTCCTATTTGAGCATCACATGTGATTGAAAAAGATATACAACCCAACTTCTCTTGCAATCTGTACTGATGAAACAAGATAAAGTATCTTATGCAGGAATTCATCAGTTCATAGGATGAGGCCAATTATTTGGGACAACCTATTTTTAGTTACCAGACAAATAACCTTCAGACATGCAAAACAACCATCAGTCTGGCAGCTACCAAAAACAGGAAAGGGCAACTGCTCACAGCTGTAGCACCTAAAGACTCAATTCTAAAGACCCCCAGTTTCCAAGAAACATAGTTCTGAAATTAAAACTATCCATGAAACTCCTAATTGCTAAGCATGCTGGGTATACAAATTTTCAAACTAAAGATGTTTTCTTGCTTAAGTGGGAGCTGAGTCCTTCACAAAAATTAATGGTTTCATAGGTGCTGGTCATCCATAAAGCTTATGGAATTCTCTTAAGACTGCGGGCTGAGGAAGTCAAGTGCACTAAATGCAAAAAAAATGAACAAATTAATTATTAGGAGAGAGGACTGACACAGGCAGTGCACGTTATCTCTGATGGACCTTTCTCACGGGGAAGACAAGGGAATGGAGGGGAAGCAGTTAATCTGTTCTGCCAGCATAATGCAATTAAAAAATGAGCCTTGCATGAAACTGAAAGCATTTTGAAGAAAGGTCTTCTACATTTGGATCCTCCTGACAGTACTTGCACATGCACCCAGATGAAATGAGATAATGGGACCTCGGTGTGGGACTTAGAGATGGCACAGGACCAGTGAGAGATACATCACCTGCCTTTGCACTCAAAAATATATCTTTTGGATAAATTACTGAGATTATAGAGCCCAAACCATCCATAGTCTACTCTGAGCGAGAAGAAGACTCTAGGCCTTTCAGTCTAAGTCATACCACCAGTAGCTCTGCTTCCAGAAGGAGACTCATACACAAAAAAGTAACTGGATACTGTGCTGTGTGCAACAGAACTTAAAACTAAACACTGACATAATCATGGAGTTTAGAACATAACGGCCTCCTGCCAGTCTACAATATTATGCTTAAATCTGCCAATAGAACATGGAACAACATAAATATTGCATCAGTGCTTTGGAGCTTTCAGTGTGTTACAACTTTGCTTCACTCTCTATTGGGAGCTCATGTTAATTCAGCAGCTCACTGAAGTGCTTTATGCAGAATAAAGGTAAATACCTTAATGCCAGAAGGAAGAAGTTACTTCTTATAACAGGTTACAGAATAAAGCCATCCAGATTCCTACTTCTGGTGTTCTAGGAAGAAGGCAGTGGAAACGGTGTCACAGCTCCAGCACTGGGCAGCAGGGACTGAGCAGGCAGTGCAAACATGGGAATTGCTGTGCTGTGCAATCCGAGAACATTATCTCTGCAGAAAAGCCTTAGCTACTTATCATGGTTGCTAATCACCACTTCTGGGAAAACAACAATGTGACAGGAAAGGCTTCAGCTTTATTCCAAAATCCTCAATGCAAAAAAAAAAGAAAAAAAAAAATTTAAAACACCCTCTTTTAAATTATTTTCCTATGTCTCAGAAATGAAACAAAGACAGAAGACAGGGCTGCTCTGCCACCAAGAGTATGCATGTCCTTGTGTGCGCTCCACACTCCTTCCCTACACAGACCCTGCAGCAGCCTGCTGAAAGCTCCACCCGCCCTCGATTCTGCTGAAGTTTTAAACAGGCTGTCCTGACACCTTCCCCTCACACACACATACACCTTGTCTCCTGAGGAGGAAATTAAGAGCCAGATGAGAGGTGCCTGGGGCGGCATTTCTCAAACAAGCCTACAGGAGCTGCGTGTGAGGCTCTCCAGTAAACTGTCAAAGCTCCAGCTACAGTGAAAGTATTTTACTTGCAGTTCTTTGAAATTATATGTTTTCACGTGGTGACCACACATGAAGTCCCTCATGGTCACACATGGCCACCAAGGCAGTACTCAGGGATGCCTTGTTTACCAGCATGATTTTACGGACTTTTACTGCCAGAAAACCAGGATGAAGAGTACTGGAAGGGGACAGAATGTTTATACAAAGGAAAAAAGATCTCTCAGCCTGCCAGGAGCACAAGTCCTTCAAGCCCTTCATGCCTTGGCCCTTCTGGTTTTTTTGTTCATTTCCTCATGACTCCATTGGAACCTAACACCCACACACTCAGCAAGAGAGCATTTGCTTAGTAAGAAGAGCCTGATGAAAACCCCAAGAATTACAGCTTCATGACTGAGCAGCTTCCTCAAGTCTTTTCCTGAGGGAGAAGATCTGGTCTTGATTTAGCTCAAGTCTCAGCTGTGGTTCTACACAATGGTAAAGACTGACAGGTACCATAAAGCTACCTTCTACTCTGTGCTACCTATCACAGCAGCTTCACTGATCATCTTCTGCATTATTTACCCTTCACTAGTAGCCAGCACAGTCTGCGAATGAGCACACATTTCAGTCTATTTTCCTGTGCCCAAGACGTGCAATGAAAATCACCCAGGCTCACTTTTCAACCACTTTTCCAGGATGAGTGGCCACTGGGCATCACTCCTGCTGAGTCGTCTCAGGCTCCAGCCTGCATGACCACAGCACTTAGAGGCAGCCACAAAGAGGAGGCACCTGGCAAATCTTCATCTCAGAAAACTGAGAGAAAGGAGGTGCAGCGACATCTTGTACTTACTGTACACTGAAAGCAAAAATCTGACTGACTGCCAGGCCTCAGATCAGAGAAGAGCCACAGCTCCTGATTTGGCTCAAAAGAGAAACTCTCATGCATTTTAATAATTCAACCCTCTACAGCATGCCACGATAGATGAAATCACATATATTTCCTTTCCAGAGTGCTTTCAGTTGCTTATAAATTTGCCAGTGTTGCTTAGCCCAAAGCCAAGGGCTTGGTTCCTGCATGGGAGAGGCAGACCTCAGCCTGGCTGCAGCACAAGGGTGTCCCTGTTCTGACACCTTCCCTCCTGGCCAGCCTAGGGCAGCAAGAAGGGGTGGGAGGCTGCAAGTGATCTCTGCTCAGCCAAGACAAATCTCCTCTCAACAAGTGACCTGAAGGCAACCCCTTATCTCCCCTAGTTGTCAGAAGAGATGGGATTCCCCAAAAGGTTCTCCAGTGGTTCTTCACAGATCTGACACCAGAAGACTGGCTGTTTTGACTAAAAGATCAAGACTTAAACACTGGGCTTGGCCAGTTTTTCATTTCCTCGGTAGACCTTCTCCAGCTTTTGCTGCCACAGCCAAAGAGAATTCTGTCTCTACTTCTTCAGTGGCTCCAGCTGCTGCAAAAGCTCTTTTCCTCTTTCTCTCACCATTCAAAACTGCCTTGTGCTACACAGTCTATGAGCATATAGGTAATCAAAGAGACCAAAAAATGCAAAAATTTAAAATAGATAATCTGAAGGAGTCTTTGCTATCTTTGACAGCTGAAAAAGTAGTCAAGTTTTCTTCTTGAGAGTAGATCACTTCAGAGGAATCAAAAGGATTATGTGGTTTTCAGCAATACCCTGTGAACACCTGAGAGTTCACCGGTGAACACATTAATTTTAACTCTTTTCTCCCCTCTCTCCTGCACTGGAGGCAGTCAAATACCCCAACTTGAAGTTTGTAGCTCAAGGAGCCACGGTCTCACAAATGTTTTTGCATATAAGAAACAAAGAAACAACTGTCCCATGAAAGACTCATTCCTCCAAATATCTATAAACTTGAGTGCCACAACATATCAGCCATCCTCAGATAAACAGAAGAGTTACTTTACGTGATGCTAGTTAGGGAAGTTGCCCTCATGGAACGCTTTGCTGCTTTCCTTCTCACCAGCAGCTGCACACACACCAGCTCAGTTCCTCACCACAGTACAAATCACTACAGAGCTACTGAGAGCCTCTCCTTCTGGGTTTTAACAGCTCACAAACCCCAAACTGCTCATCTCCACAGGAAAAAAAAAAAAAATCCTAGGCTAAAATCCTCCCCCTTAGGTGAGGAGGAAGGGCATGAAAGGCAGACACTGCGGCAAAGTCCTTTGTACTAAAGGACTGAGCCCACCACTCTCCTGCAAGCACAACTCCCACACTGAGATCAGAATTCACAGAATCCAGGGTCAAGTTCTGTTCCAATTTTTGTTACAGAAATTGCTTGGGGTGAGATTCCCTTATCTGCATTTTTGACAAATGTAATTTGCCATTAAACTAAACCAAGAACCATGTGCTTCTCTCTGCTTCAGCAACTTTTTAAGTCATTGTCCCCCAGAAATAAGAAATGTGCACAGCACGCGTTGAAATCAACATCACAGGAGAATTCTGCTCCACTTTACACAAAACTTAGCCAGTGTCATTTTAAAAAGGGACATTCAACATACACAGGTAAATGGATAGATAACAGTAGATACAGATCTAAAATCTCTATTTGTGGACACAGGGAGTCCTAGATCCAGCTCCCTCCTTCATCTCAGGGAGAAACAGCTTGGCAAATGGTTGGCAGTAGGGCATTTTACAGTTTAAACAACACACAGAATCCACAAATGCAATTCCTACCTGAGAAAATCCCATCCTGTGTGCTGACTGACATGTCTCCTGAGGTCATTTTAAAAGCTGTTTGTGTCCTATGGGTTTATTTTGCTGTAGAGTTGTTCTTTAATCTTCCAGTACCTATACATCAGGACCATGTCCCATCTGTCAGTTAGCTGATGGGCTGAGGCAGGGTGATGGAGAGCAGAAAGTGATGAGATTTCACTGCCTCTTGTCAGTCACTGGGAGGGGATGTGTGATTTTTCCCTGGTGGAGCATATAATGAAAGGTTGCCCACCACCACATACTTAAGGCAGACAGCAGGATGATGAGCTTCTCTGAATCTCAAACAATTTCAGCTCACATTCAGGACTGTGGACCTCAGCGTAGGAATATATTCTGACTGCTAGAAATGTCACAGTCATCAACAAGACACAGTTAGGAATGAGGGGAAAAGCCATACGTGAAGAAACAAGAATTTTGGAGTGATGGCCTGGTCTCCTAAAGCTATATGAGACCACGTTTTCCTTTTTATTGTCCTTTCTCAGTGTTAACAAATAGGAGAGACATTTATTTAAAAATAGTTCATTGCCAGTTAAACACACAGGATAACCTTTCGTTCCAAACTCCCGAAGCTTCAGACTGCAGATGTTCTCCCCTGCTACAGTGAATCCTAAAGAGCCTGACTGTGCCAGGACCCTTAGAGCTTGCTTGGCTTATCATTACTTCTATAGATAACATTTATGGAAACAAAGCAGGGCAGTTTAAACGAACTGCTTTTCAAAGAGCAAACACAAGCAGTGATGCTGCTTGCCATGAAAATAAGCATTTTCAGTATCTTTTTTGCACATGATTTTTTGCCTCTCAGACCTAAGCAACCTGGTGTTTCCTATGCTGTGGAAGTCTGTGTTCCCAGCGTCCACCAGCCAACACGTAGGATTTTGTGGTTGTAAAGAAAGCTTGTGTAAAGCACATTTGGAAATGCAGTTCCCTAGCAGGAGCCCTGGGAAACATTTGAGCCCAGTGCCTCAGAGCTACAGAGGCAGAAAGAAGTGAACAGATGTAGAATTAAGTTGAACGCAAAGTTCGTGGTGCTGCAGTTACCAAAGTGAAAGGGAGGAATGTAAAAAGGTAAGGGATTTATTACATCCACGATCTCACTCCCTCTATGCTCCTGCTAACGTGCATAAGAATTTTGCGGGGGTTTTTTTAATGGATGCTGTTTCCATGGGCACAGAGGTAGTATTGGTCTGCACAAAGGCAACTCCTCTACCTGTCCACAAAAAGCAATGGATATTTTTACCAATTAGTATTATTTCCCTAGTATTCACTAGTATCTCCACACATAGCCACAGATCTTTCCCCAAAAACCCAACTGATATGGCAGCATACTCGGTCTGTCAGTAGTGCTAAATTCATAGAGACACACGGTCAGAAAACACCAGCTTGTGCTTTATTTTTGCATGGCTGTGGGTCCTTGCTTTCTAAATGCACCCACATAGACCACAACATGTGGCATACAGCTTTTGCAAATATCACCCTGGGGGGGACACCGACAGAGTTTATTGGTGATGTGGCTGTTGTAATGTCTCCAGAAACCAAGGTCAGTAGCCTTGTCCTTCTCATTGTGTAAGTTGGTACAATGATATTCACTGCTTTTTCAGAAGAAACATGTGTGTTGCTTTTATTTGCTGACTGTGTACAAGCAGCTTCATGTCATCATATGGGTGCACAGGCAATTAATCCTGGAATTTCCATTAGCTTGTGCAACACGAATGAGACCAGGCTGCTTCTGAGCTGTTACACTTACAGGTCAAGACAAACTTAACCTATCAGTTCTTAAGTATACTTGCACTTTATTTTGATTCAACCATTACCAGTGATGAAAGCATCCCAGCTTCACAGCTAATTCAGGTTTAAATTTATCCTCATTTACTTTCACATTTTCATGTAGATCAGGCCACTTCAATATGTTTCCTTTGACAGGATTTCTTTCATAACTAAAGATCCCCAAACATTTAAATGCCCCATGAGAAAACATGCTTTCCTTCAGTGGATGCCCACTTGACATAGTGATCACTTCTACCTATTTTTTTTAACATTCACCATCTTTTCTTAAAAACCATCATACTCCAGAAGCATGTAATTCCATGGAAAAAAACACTTTTTTTTTTTAAGTAAAAGCTAAAATGTTATTTGTTTTAGCTAGAAAATCAAATGACTCAAAGTCACAAGCAAATGAAAAATATATCTATCTTAAAATTATAAAACATAGGATTTTGAAGGGAAGGGGACAACCATGTGGTGCCTGATTGCTGTGGCTGGCTTTTCCTGTGTTTTCACTGCCTGGGATGAGCTGCACACAGCTGCAGCATCACTGCTACTGTGCCCAGGCTAACACAAGGTGAGGTAAATGGGAACTCCTGCTGCCAATGAAGGGCAGAACCGATCTAAGACTATATTTAGAAAACCAATCAGAGTATTCAAAACCAGATAGAGTTTTCTGTCAACATCAGCGTGAAGGGAGTTGATGCCATGGTCTGTTAATGTACATAAAGATAGCAAACTCTCCCATTTGGGATTCTGTAAACTCTGTACTGTCTAAAATAACCTTTAAAGACACCAAGAGATATTTACTCTAAAGAAGCTTATTGTCAGAAACATTCTTCAAATTTCTTATTGACTTCATTGTTTATAAATGATGTTGAATTTACTCTTTAAAGTGGGAAAATAAAATACCCACTACCATTTCGCTACACGCATGAACAGCAGTCTTGCTGTAGTGCTTGCATAATAGATGGTGGGAGCTCTCTGCCTTTGATGTCATCTTAATGAACTCAGCATAATTGCCTTTGTGAAACAATGGCAAAGAGCACAGCAGTACTTAAATACAGCTCCACTAAAGCAAGGGCTGCTCTTGGTAGTGTGCCAACTTCCCATCTCCAGGTTCTTCATTACTTCATCTCTCTCTTTTCAAAACACTTTTTTCTCCAAAACAAAAGGCCAGGATCTCAGGTGATATAGAATGATGCAGCCTTGTCTGATATTTACTAATTCATCAGTTCAGAAAAGAAGAGACATAAGTTTATCCCAGCCATCTCCATGCTCCATGCTCAGCTGTGGCAGCTCCAGCTCCCCATGACACCCACCAGCCCTCTCTCTGTACCATTGGCTGGGTTTGATATCAATCTCCTGGGATGCAAATGGAAATTCTGCAGCTCTCACAGCAACTTTCCAAAGCAAAACACTTTAATAAAATATTAAAAATTGATTAGCACAGTGCTTGATAAATATCTGATTCTGCTGTTCAAGTTTTCAGTATTTTGCACTATTACAGGTTACCAACACAAATCTGTGCTGGACACCAATAAACCAAGTGAAAAAAATATTTTGGGGTAACCATTTATTTTTCAATGCTCAGTAATCACTGTATGACAAAGTGGATGTGACAGGAAAGCCAAATTCATGTCTGAAAACATCTTTCCAGAACTACACAGAGCAGGGTATACTTGACATCCCTAATTTGGCAGTGATGGGCTTGGCTGATTGTGATTTAGCATTTGAATTTTTTTGAATTTATTAAGGGGAAAAAAAAAGAAGGCCAAATTTTTTAAACCTGGAAACTGAAGTTAGATACTTAAATTTGAGACTCATCAAAATAAAAGTGCCCTGGAATATGCTGCTCCTTTTATGTTTTTTGAAGAGATTTTTTATAGTCTCATAGTATGAAAACAATGCACAACAGATCACCCAAGTAAAACCAGTAACTGGTTTTGTATGGATCTGAGCAGTACTGAGAACAGGGCTGGGAATAGTGAGTATCATCACACTGTGACTTTTAATCCAGCTCAAACACTGTTCACACCCACTTAAAGTCTTCTGATGAAGCTAAAATAATCTGAGAATATGACTGATTGTTTGTCTTTAGACTTCTCTCTAAATCACCTAAGACCTTTGCATGCTGTATAAATAAATTGCAACCAGTATTTTAGCTTCTTTCAGACACAGCCATTATAGGAATGTCACTGACATTTTAGTCAGGATATTCTATTTAGTTTGAAATATGATAGGAGCCTAATGAGGTTTTAACCATAGAAAGGCAAATGCTAAGAAGCTCAAATCCAAATATACCTAGGAAAATTAAAGGAAAAATCCTATAAAAACTATATGGAGAGCTGATGGTACCTAATGCTGAGCATACCCTTCTTATCTGGAGCTCTAAACAAAAGAAGTCATAGCAAGAGGACTGTAGCAGTGGAGATTTTGCTCTGGCTGCAGTACATTTACAGAAGCCTGAGTGCTACAGTAAGGACACCCTGACCGCAGCTGCCCAGTCCTTGGCTGCAGAGACAGGATCTCACGTGGCAGGACAAGACAATGCATCGTGCAGAACATTCCCCCGCAGGCACCAGACGATTCAAACCACAGGATGAGCTGGACAGCTGGCATGACAGAGCCCCAGCTGGGGCTTCCCCAGACAGAGCCCTTGCCCCACCACGCAGGTGTAAAGGAAGAAAGCACTCTCCTGCCTTCTCACTTGTCTTTACCTAGCACATGACAGGGTGCACAACCTCCATGACTTTCTACCATTGTGCTCTTTCATTTATTTATGAGTTGCATAGTTCACCTAACAATCAGCCACTTTTTATTTCTGCTTGTGAAAGCTGAACGCAGAAGTCCTTCAAACCATTAAATATTCATCAGTAAAATAACTGTGTATTTAGTGAAGGATTAACATATTCAAAATATGTATATGTTCTAAAGTTAATTAATTTCCAAGCACAAGCACTCGTATGACCACTGGTTAGAACAACCTAAAAGCAATGCTTGAGCAGTATAAATCAAATTAAATTACAAACCAATTCTGAAGCTGTGTGTTAAAGTGCCCCCATCAACTTGTACAAAATTATAAAAACTGGGAATTAGGAATAAAACTCTGACTTGACATTCTTTTTCTTAATTTGAATTTAACTGGATTACACATGAATTACTAATTGCTGTTTCTAGTGACCCATGGTGATAATATAAGCTCTGTATTACAATGACTTGACATTTAATTAGTTTGTATGAGCAGATTATGCAAAGTTTTATCATGAAGTGATTTAAACTGATATTGCCCTTGGTAATGTAACACAGCAATAGTGAAGTTTGTGCGTTGGTACAAACATAAAATTTCAAAGAGAATCCATTAAAGGAAAAATCAATTGATTAAATGTAAAATGAAAACAAGCTCTGCAGAGTATTAGGTACTAAATTCTATTCAACCAAGCTTCAAACTTTGTAATCATCAACTTGAACTATGTAAAACAAGTATTAGTCACACTTCAACTGCCAAATAACTCAGTTTGTATATTACTTGCAATTCAAAAAAGTCCTTAGAGCTCCACTAGACATTTATAGATGAGCTACAAAACCTGCTAATCTAGAAATCATTTTGTGTGGGAAGGAAGCATTTGCCTGCTTGGTTCCCATATGGAGTAACGCTCCAAAATGGGTAGCAGAATAAGACAGCATGGACACCACACTGCAGAAGAAAAAAACAGAAATTACTCTATGACAAAGTATCTTTCCAACAAGCTGATAATGTTTCTGAAGAGCTACTAGCAAGTTCAAACAACATAATCCAACTAAAAAAAAATGCACATATCAGTGAAGACCAGACTCCACGTAATTTACTTCTGCCCATCACTGGAACATCTGATGTAAATCAATAACAAAAGCATTGGTCCTTTCTAGCTTCATTTACTCTTTCAGGACATGTTCTGATAGGAGCTATGGTTTTTGTTTGTTTTTTTTTTTTTTTTTGAGATGCTAATTTCTTTTTTGAATCCAAAAGATTTATTAGGGGAAGAGGAAGTATTGATCTGAAGAAATCCTATTCCCGTATTGAAATTTTCCTCCTACTGAAGAATTTACATAGATTACAGTGTTCCTAGGCTTCGTCTTTATCTGATAATCTCTAAAATGTGTTGCTTTGCTGAACCACTAGATTGACACTCTAAGTGCTGCTTGGTCAAATTTTGGACATGTCTACGGAGAAATGAGTCCAGGCTCTGGAGGAAATGCTTGCCTGTCTAGCACAGTATGGATTAAGAAAGGGAGATCAAGTGTCAGGTTTACAGCCAACCATTAGGGACACCTTGCAGTGTTGCTAAATAATCAAGAGAACCATTGAGCAATAACCCAAGGCCTGTCATAGGAAAACGGATGTTGATCTTTGTCATGGAAAAGTGTATTGTATGATCAGACAGTCAGGGTGTACATTTCATTTGCTGTTCATTTTTGTTGCTTCTGTGCCAGGAAGGACCATTTGATCCCGCAAGGCTCACACAACAAACATGAAGCTGTGTCAGGAAAGGTCTAGGCTGGATATGTAAAAGGTTTCTAACACAAAGGGTGGTTGGGCACTGGAACAGCCTCCCCAAGGAAGTGGTCACAGCACCAAGCCTGACTGAGTTCAAGAAGCATACGGACAACACTCTCAGGCACACGATGTGATTCTTGGAGTGTCCTGTCCGAGACCAGGGCTCAATGATCCTGATGGATCTATTCCAACTCAGCCTATTCTGTGATCCTATAATAACCCTCTTGCATGAGCCAGTCTGACATAGCCTGAAACATTTGTAGAGTAAGTCTCTGAGGGAGTATTTTTACTTTGTGTTTTTATTTCTTGAGTATGTGTACACCTTTCTAGTTTCAGATTTTTGCTAGCATTCATAAATGAACATACACTTCCAAAAATTATGATTCCTGATGACCTTATTGACATCGTATCTTTCAGGGTCCATCAAGATACTCAGCAGAAAAGAGAAGCTAGTTGGATTCGGAAAGGACCTGAATACTAGCCCCTTGGAACAACCAGTTGTCTGTCAATCCAGCACACGGCCTGCAGCTAGGAAGCATTTTCCAGAACAAAGTGTGGCACACCCTATTCTTCTCTCCTGTTAGATACCAGCTGCTCCCAGAACACTGTGCTGCAGGTCACCTTTGCCTTCAGTGCTGGCTCAGTGCAAAGCTGCTTGGCAGGAGCACACCTGTGCAGCCTGGGCTGCAGGAGCACAGCTGCTGCCCCGCAGGATGGTACATCTCCCCCAGGCTCCAACACACTTCAGCAGCACTCCAGAGACCACCTCTCATCCAGCAGGGCTTACAGTGCCTGTCTTGAAGGACATGCCAGTCCCCTCTTAGTACTTTCTCACTTTTCAGCACTACAGCCCCTCAGCCCCTTACTGTCACTGCTAAAGGAGAGCCAATCTTACAGGAATTAATACTATTTTTCAGTTACTCTGCCCTACAGCCCCCTGGAGAAGAGGAAACAAATAATCAAGAACCTGTGGGTCACAGATCACTGCAGCCATACGGTTTCTCATGCCTATCTGCCTGGTGCCAGAGGACTTGAACTTCCACCAAGAAAAATGCAAAAACCAAAAAACTTACAAGAACTTGCATGCTTGCTTACCTTTATAAGCACAAGTGTACTTCACTCACTTGTCCTCACTCTTCCAACAATGTCTCTACTTCACTGAGTCAAGGCTGATAATTTCCAAAATAATCTCCTGGCAATGAGGTATCAGTATCATCCATTTCTCATTAGATATTAAGCCCTTAAAATATATTGCTGGCTTTGAAAACTACACACAAAGTGTATATCTCTAAATTGCTTGTAATATTTGAAATCTACCCTACAGCCTGAGCTTGAAAATTGCACACAGCTGAAGTCTACCTCTATTATTCATAGGCTTCAATGAGACTATTCATGCAAAAGGTCCAAGGCAGTTTTAGGGCTTTTGGTAATATGTGTGTAGATATATCTTTTTACTTTAAAAAATGAAGGGGAATTTTGGAACAAGCATGAAGATCATAAAGTGGCTAAAGATTTTTTTAAACCACCACCAAAATGCAATCATGCTGGAAGAAGCTGACAAATTTCAGCAGCTCTTTTTCATTAAAGTGCATTACTTTAAACAAAAGCCCCCAAGGCAAGCTCTGTGAGAAGTTTGCCATGATGGGAATATACTCATGTGAAAGAAATATAGCACAATCTAGCACATTCATAGAAACATCAATTTTAAATACAAAGTCCATTATTCATTATTAAAATAAATGGATACATATGTGAGAAAAACACCCATCTTGTGGCTACATGCCTGACAGCAGCTTACATTCTTTGCAGAGCATTTTACATCCACAATAAATGTGAAAGAGATGTATCCATCTAGCTTTTTGGATGTTTCTTCAGGTTTATCACCACTGGGAAATAGCTGTGTCTGTTTCAAGAAGAAAAGAAAGCTGCATTTATTGAGTGAGTTAAAGTGCCAGGAAATTCAAAGTCATGGGAATGCTGGACAAGTAGAGACACAAACGTCAATGGCTACTTTACACTGTAGGACACATGGTAGCCCCTGATAACAGGGGGACATTGTCAAGAGCTTGAAAAAATACATTTCATAAAATAAAGTGGTGTAAGTCTGATTTCATTACAGCCACAGCAGTTTATGATGCAAGGTATTGCCTCAGCATTTTGTGGGGTATTATTTTGGTCTCCTGTTTGAAACCAGCCAGAAAGATAGATGGATATTAATAGCACTGATACACAAGCAAGTTATCAGAGTGCATCTACTTTAATTGCTGTTGTATTTCTTAACCCTAGCAGGGCACACAAATACTGAAAGACAGTCACTTGTGCCAGAGAATCCATATTTAACCAATACATCAGGTTAAGATTCGAATTTTTCTTCTGCAGGATATTCCCACTGTTAAAATTTACAAATGACAGATGCTCTGAAGTTTCCCACAGCAAAGACATTTTTAGGAATGTTATTAACACTTTCTAAGACCTTTGTGGCCCTGAAATTGCACAGATGGCATCTCCTTAAGCCCTGATGGTCCTCCCCAGCTGTGCAGTGAGACAGTGCTTGGAGACTAGTGGTAGCTTTTTGTTTTGGAAGTTTCTCAAAACATGTTGCCTTGAAGTGTGGCCATTTCAATATTCTGGGGCTTTTTTCCTTCCCTCCAACAATAACAGGAAACACATACCTGGGGAATGGACAGAGAGTGGAAGGAGACAGAATTCACGTTGGATTGTATGTTTCCATCTCAACTGGAATAAAAAGTTAAACAGGAACACTTTCTGCACCTGTCACAGTGGTTGATTCTGAAGTCTTCAGAGTTGAATTACTTGGTTGGATTCAGGGTTGAAATTTGGTTGAAGTACTCAAAGATTCACTTGCACAAGGTTTATATATCTGAACTCGTACTGGAAGTGAAGTGCATATTGTCTTGCACACAGGACAGTATCAAAGGGCAAGAGTAATCACCAGAACCCCCTCCCTCTGCAATTGCCACGCAGTACTAGGGTCTCAAAATTAGCAGCAGCTTTTGTCCATCTAGGAGCACCAGATTAGATTTGGCAGGTGATGCAGAACAGGAGCAAGCTGGTTTCTGGGGGCACAGGAGGTACCAGGTGACTCAAAAGGTAATTTTGAGTCGTTGCAGAGAGACAGAACCTGTTGGAGAGGGCAGCAAGGGTACCTTTGTTTGGTAGCATGGATCAGTTTCAAGACATCCATCCACCCTGCCATCTTCCTCTGCTGCATTCAGGAAGTGCTTACTCAGGTTGTAAAGGTGGCCTGAAGCGCATGGCTTTACAGTGGCCAGGTGCAATTGACACCTCTGTGACTATACAGAGCATTGCCTTCTACACCACAGGACCTTCTCTTTCAGAGTGCATGGGCTGAATGTGGGATGAGTTTTGGACATTCTTGTTTGCCATGGTTTTTCCCTGAAATAAGGACCAGTTGGAGGAGCAAGGCCCTGTGACCAATGTCTAAAGAAGTTCCAGCCCTCAAGGGTACCGTGGAGGAGGATGAGCAACAGGCTGCTTGAAACCTGCATTGGGAGAGGGAGTTTCTCTCTTATCCCTGGAAAGCAATGAGTAATTTTTAATCACTTAACTATAACCCCTACATTGCTTTTCTGGGACTCATAGTCCTTTCTCCACCTTTGCAGTTGTATCACAAGTGAGAGCCTGGCTTTAGACTTTATACTGATTTTGGTGGGCTGCCAGCACTTCTTGGAGCACACAAGGCAGCAAAGTGAGGTGGCATTTTTTAATATTTGATATTGCAGGACAAGTTGAATGTCATTCTATGGAATAGGATAAAAAATAATAATAAAAAGAGGCACTTTCTTAACCAAAGGGCATCCTTAATGCTGCATATGATCACTCACTGCAAACAAGATGGGAACTTGTCAAAGGAAAGGCTTCAACCATCTTTTGTAATGGAAAGTTTTAAGCAATTTACAAGTAGGAACTGCTAGTGACTCCTCCATTAAACATGGAAGATAAGTCAGTTAATCTGGAAAAAGTATACAAGCCCAACAGGAAAAGTTTCCGAACTGATCTATTTAAACTAAGAGGCATTGATTTCACACAGGCACTGCTCCTGATTAGAACTGGAAAACCAAGTTTGCTACTGTGATTGTTGTTTTACTCTTGTGATTTTGAAGCAGTGTGAAGGGCAGAGAGATAGAGACTGGGTTTTAATAGGAACTACATCTGAATTCTGCTCATCACTGAAGATAGAATGCAATCACTTAGTAAAACTAAGGACACTGGTGAAAAGATTTTAGATGTCAAAATGTTATTGAAGTGACAGATATATCACCATGAGAACAAAATTGCAGGAACAAAACTCTGCCATAGCAAGATCCTGACACATTAGTAACCTTGAAAAATCCTGCAACAAATGTGCTCAATCCCCTAAACCAAACCAGGAGTAGTTTGATACATGCTCCAAAAGTGAGGTAGATTTTGAAGTTTTAGTCACTCAGTCACTCCTATACATTTACAAAGTGCAAAATCAAGGCAAAATATGTGTCACAGATTCACAAACCTAAGCATAAACCTGTGTGCTGTAACTGCATTCCATTTCTCATCCTAGTTAGGTTGAACAGAAGTTCTCTTGCCTAATTGAGGAGAAGCCTATTATCCCAAAGCACTGAAAAACAAAATCATTCCCTGTGGCCTGAATAAACTAGGTTCAAGAGGCTGCCAAACAGGGAGGCCAGGCAGTCTGCACAAATTTTTTAGCTAGCTAGCTGACAAGTACATTGAAATTTGAGACTATATATCAAGTACATGTTAAGCAAAGGTCCTACTGCCCACATGCATCTCCACAACAAAATGCAAGCAGATGGGCAGACAAATACATATTTGTATCCAGATAACCATATTCAGGAAATCTTGATAAAATGTGTTTCATTTTTTGAAATACTTTGAGTTTTCAGATTAATCAAAGTAACTTCAAATCCCAGAAAGATATTGAACGAAATTAAAATACTTGCAAGTAGCAATTAAGCAGACAATGAAAGTTATAAACAAACATAAATGAACTCATCTACATAGCATATCCTAAAAACAATTTATTCCATGGCATCATGGCTCTTATGGAGAATGAAAAAGCAGAAGCTGTACTAGGTCTTGACTTTAGCAACTATTCTCATACTTGTTCACAAATTTATCATAAACAAGACAATCAATAAGGTATAGGTGAAAATCACCTATAACAGTTTGGTACATGACTATTTGAAAAATCATACAAGCATTGCTTCACTGCCAAACAGGAAAGCTGAATTAAGTGCAGGAACCTATTTTCATCCTGTGAGTTTTCAGTATTTTCATTAAAAATTTGGTATGATGAAGGAGAAAACACCAGGCCTGAAAAGAGTATCAAGGTGAGAAAGTACAACAGATCCTTTAGAGGAAGAGATTTAGTGTAAAAGCAATCCTGAGACAGAGGGAAAAGTATCTGAGCAAATGAAGATTCACTTCAGCAAGTGTGGAGCTGCAGACTATGAAATGTAATGACTGCATGTACATATATGCATATATACATACATACATATAAATATATATATATACACGTCTGTATATCTGTGCAGCTGACAAAAGATGTAAGAGAGGTAACAACTGGAGAGGCAGTGGGTCTTCAGAACAAGACTTGGGAATCATTATGGATCGTAAACTGCATGCAAGTCAAGAATATTTTGCATTTGAGAGAAAGCAAATACCAAAGTGGGATGTATAAATGGGAGCACTTCTCCTTAGACAGCTGAAGTAAACCTTCTGCTTTGCTCAGAAGCAGTAAGGCTCCCACAGCTGGAGCACTGCAGCCAGGATTTGGGTGCAGTATCTAATGCCAGAACAACGCAGGCCAACTTGAAGGATTTCAGATGAAAAGAATTATCACCAGAGGTCTCAAAACCTATCCTTGGAGGAAAGTCTGGGAAAAACAGAGTTGTTTAGTCTAAAAATAAAGATGTCTGAAGGGAGATGCGATAACGATCTTCATACATAGAAAAGGGCTGCTAGAAAGAGAAAGGAAATAAGCCCTTCTCTATGTGGGCTGAGGTTTGTATGTATAGAAATAGGCTGAAAAGGCAGCAAGGGAGATTTAGGTTAGACCTCAGGAAGCGCTTTCTTCTAGTGGTAAGAATAGCTAAGCCCTGGAAGAGCTGGCCTACAGAGATCTTGTGATCACAGTTATTTAAGCCTTTTAAGAACAGATATATATAGACACTTGTGGGAAATATATTGGTTGTACCTGCACTGTCTTGGGGCAGGTGGATGGACTGACTGACCTCTACAACCTTTTTTGCTTTCAACTTCCACCGTAACTATGAAAAATAAATGACGGGAGTATCAACATATTTGTTTCTAGCAGAGCATCTCTCTCTTTGAAAATGTATGAGCAGTCACTAGACCAGTGCTTGGTGTCATCACAGCATCTCCTCTGAGTTTTGGTGCACAGATAAAGGCAGTAGAGGGGAGTGCATCAGAACTCACAGGCAGACCTGAGAATGGTTTGCAACAGTGATTGGCTTCTGTCCCAGAATAAAGAGGACACAAGCTCAATCTCTCTTCCTCCCCAGGGAACAGGTGTTCAGTGCTTGCTCTCCACCATCCAGACCAGAAACAGAGCCACAGCAACCACAGAAGGAGTGGGAGTTGGCCTCTATGCCACACTGCCCAAGAAACATTTTCATCCTCCAATTTTACTGCACGAGATTTGAAAACAAGACTTTGTCTGTCAGTAAAGGTGCAGGCAGGAAGACTTGGTCCATTTACTGCTAGATATTTACCCAGATGACTTTAAAAGCTCTGCTCTGCATGGATTTTGGACCAGCATTTTTTTTTTCTCTTGGGGGAGTGCAGTAAAACACCAGCTGCTGTTAATGTACCTTGGTGAATAATCACACTTAGCTAATTTTCAGCTATGAATGATTAAGCACTTCATACAGTATGTGAACATAAAGAGCCATTTTCTCACACTTAAAATATATTTGATTTGAGAACCCAGTGAAGCGAACCCACCCCACGCCAGTATAAGGACAAGCTTCAGAATTAGACAATTACTCTTTTGCATCCATGATCTTGTGTGACATACAAATTCTACAGGAAAGCCATGACACCCCTGCACAAACTGATACTCCTGCAACACTGTTCAAGAGCAGACTACACTGCCTGCTTTTACCCCTGGATTGCCATGCATATATTACACTTTGCATCTTTCAGAAGAACATCTCTAGAAAATCTAAGTTTTTTAAAGAGGAAACTGTCAAAATTTGGCAAGTCACAGTTTTTTAAGCCTTACTCCTTACTAGTATTTACTCCTGCAAGCCATTCTCTGGAAGTCAGTTTGACAGAAAAAAAACCCATTCACTGATCTGACACAAAAATTGCCAAGTCATGCTATCATTCTACATGAAGACAATTGCTGTTGCTTTAGCACAGGCTTGGGTTTGGGTTTTCAGCCTCAAGTTAACCAAAAGAACACTCTTACAAAGCTTTATTATGGAAAAGATTTTAAAATTCTCCTGAAGCTAAAAATTAAAATGCCCTTACTGTCTAGAGAGAGCTCAGTTCTCTACTCCTTTATTTGCTCCTTTCCTACATGAATACATGTTGCTAAACAGGAGCAAGGATTTTGGGCTTGGCCACTAAAAATGTGCTTCCACCAAGAGTGTTTATGTATTGTTCCCCATTACAGAAAGGTAAGAAAGATGCTGTATTGTTTTAGTGCTGACAGGAATTTTGGAGGTCACATCCCCTGGAAAGGCCCTTGTAATTATGCACAGTAGGTGGTCATCCTTTTTTGTGAGTGATTTTTGCTACCCTCCAACCCCAAGGAACTCCTTTGCTTGACACATGCAACACAGCTCTAACAAGCATGGGCTGTCAGGAAATAGCTGTTCTGATTCTGCACCAGCAAATGGAGGTCTGTACGTATGGTAATAACAATTTACTTTTTATAGATTAATAATAGGCTTGGGTAATTCCTGTGCCAACAGATCAGCAGCTACTGTTTCCACTCAGAGGTTATGAAAGATTCTGCCCTCACCCCTTTCCAATGGCCTCTTGTTCCAGAACAGCTGAGCGTTATTTTTAAGCCATAAAATTGTAGGAGAATGGCTGGGCAGCTATTATTAACAATCATACAGAATTCCACATAATGTGTGTCTCAGTCCACTTTATATTCTACCACTTAGCACAGAAAGCACAGACTGAAATAATTTACAGTCAAGTGACATTTTGCATGTATAAAAGATACATCTATTTGAACAAGGTGAGTTCAAATCCGTGGTCTCTGTTCAAAGAAAGCTTAAATATAAGTCAATGAGAACAATGTCTGTGAAAACAGGGCCTGCCTGGCTGCTTTCAGAGCATAAGATCAAGTTTATTCTTTCCAAAATTCCTTAGTGTGCAGTGCTCAGGAATAGCTCTTTTATCTTCAGGTTCTCCATTCCCGTGATGATCCACCTGCAGTTACTACTCCAGCTGTCCTTTTCCTGAATATAATGAGTTTTTTCTGCCTTTTTCTAGTTGATTTTCACCTGCTTTCTGTTCACTTCTACCTTTTCCTGACAATGATATCCTTCTCCTCTTGTCCATCCTTTTTTTATGATACAGGAGTTGAGACCAAGTAATGAGAGAAATTGTGATGGTGGCTGAAGGGATAAACTGGCAAAGAGAAGAATTTAGGTCCTGTTGGGAGGAGATACGGCAACTCCAATTCAGATTCCCTGTAGATTTTTTTTTTCTTCCTTTTCAGATTTGTGAGAAGGAAGCAAAAATTCAATCTTTTCCTTCTTCCTTTTAGGTTCAACAGGAAATTCGCAGAACAGCTAAACTGCCCACTCTGCAACCCTTCCCCAGCAGGCAGTATGAATGCCTCCAATTGTTACAGTTTGTTAATTGCCACATAGAAGTTATCACATTAATGCAACTTTGATGCCAAGAATAGTTTAAACGAAGTTAAATGAGTAAAGCATGCCTAGTAGTTCCCATTGTTCAGCCCCATAGACAGGCAGTGAGTTGGATAATTGGGCATTCTGACACTTCCAACTCATTTGTTTCATTACACTGTGTTGCTTGCACTCAAATAAACATCTGGAAAAATTGTGAACAAACAGATCTAGGAATTCTTCGTGAGGAAAAAGCTGCTGTATTCAGACTGATTATGTGCTAAGAACTTGTAGGATTGGGGAGTTATTTTGTTTTAAGAATGAGATGCAATGCATCCTCCCAAATGCATGTCATGCTAGAGCAACACAAGCCATTGAAGTCAAAGCCCTGAATATCACACAATGGACATCATAATAAAAGCAGATTCCTCCATCCTGAATTTATCCTAACATCACATCCCATTACTATTACATAGGTGCCTTTCACCCCGACAGGGACACACAGCACTTTGCAGAGTCAGATTCCCACAGCCAGATTACTACAGTTCCTGGGCTTCCACCATTCCCACGGGTGCCAAGAGATATCCTGCACTTAGAGACAGGCATTCAGTCCCTGCCAAATAAAATACCCTTCAAAGGATATAACTTACTGTGAGCTTTTCCTAGCTTTCTCTGGTACAGCTCCCATGACTTCCACAAATTTTTCCCAGCAGAGAACAGCTCTGACAGCAAGAGTTACAGAATTGTCAGGTTGGGATGGCACCACTCATTTTTGTGGCCGAACATGACGCTGGAGCCCAGCGTGGACTCTCTCGGTGCCTTCGTGCCGGCACTGTAGGACGTGCCAAAACACATCAAGTCCACTTGTACAACTAGTTCAGTAACCTGCCTCCAGCAGTACCTCCGTGCTTCAGGGGGAGACAAACCTTTTGTACTGTGTATAATGAGAGGAGAATTTCCACTCTCTAGCTATTCATACCGCAATTTGTGGATACCCTGATGGATGAGAATTGATTAGCAAGACTTGAAAGGTCAGAGGCACGCACAGACCTCATCTGCGGTACAAAGGACAGTTTATCCTCCATATCACAGGAAGCATATAGTGAAATTTTCATTGTTGCTGATATAATATGGGACATACTGCAACAGCAGGTTGAATTCTAATGCAGCCTTTGTCATTCAAAATCCCAACACAGTTATGTCAGTCTTCTGAGCCTGCATTTTCAGCCTTCCCTGGTTAAATTGTTAGCTTTTTGAAGGCTACTGAATCTTGATTTATTTGCTAAAATAAATTCACAAAGCTTCACCTTCCTGAGATGTGTCAATTAGCTGGTTGACTTGGCCCCTTCAAAGTCCTAGCACTAGAGCAAGTTAATTTTATTTCTACATAATCTTACTGAACTTTTCTCCTTTGGAAAAGTGCTATTTTCTAGAAATAAAAAGACTAAGATTCTCTGCATAAATGCTCTCACTCTCTGAAATTCCATTAAGAAGAAGATCAAGCAGGCACCATATTAAATACTGAAATAAAACTGCATTACAGCAGTTGACAACACAAGAGCTGAAAATGTTTCCAGTTTGGAAAGAAATAGTTCAGATGTTAAAATTTCTACAGAAAGGATTTTCTGTGCTTGAACCAGTTCCTTTCTAACCTTATGACTTGTGAATCTATAGTGGGTTGTGTATTTTCTTTGGTTAGTTTGTTTGGGGTTTTAACTCAGCAAGTTTCATAGCATTTAACATAAACACCATATAAGCAGATTTATGATTCTAGTTCTGAAGAATCATGTAAAATCATGAACCTAAAGGTCTGAAATCCATATGGTAAAAAAAAATCAGAAAAGTTTATGCTTTACAGTTTCTAGGACTTCTAAATCAATCTCATCTCTTGTGAGCTGGAAGTGTTTTCCTGAATGTGAACATGACCAAAATACTGAGCAAAGAAGTGAGGCAGCAAGCAGACTAACAAGTTTTGTATGATATAAGTATTTTTATACAATTGCAGATGCATAGCACAAGATTTTGGGATGACCAAAAGAGCAATGGAGGGAGCTGTGGACCAAGCACTTGCTCACCTAGGAATGAAAATAATTCTTGTTCCTGTGTCTCTTTTTTCATGTATATATATATATATATATATATATATATATATGTAGGCATATGCACGTGAACACATTCTAAATAGCATGTACTGTCATTTTTTAGTATTATTCTAACATATCAGTACTGGAATATTAAGCACCAGGTGTTGGAAAGATTTTCACAAAGTTTGCCAGTGCAGTCAGTAGGATTATGCCAGCAATATTACATTAACAGAACCAGGCCCTAAGGTCATAACAGTTGCTCTCTCATAGCAAGTGATGAGCAGAATCCCTGGGAATACTGTAAAAGTGGCAGATAATTACATATTTTTACACTTTTATTTAATAATTTTTTTAGCTGTTTCATTCTTGCACCAACCCTCCCATACTTCATAACTCCTACAAATATTTCATTAACATACTTAAAATGATTTAGTTTGTCATCCTGCAGTGCCTGCATGAATCATCATTCCCACAAGAAGGGAAGGAACAGCTACATTAACCCAGGACAGTGCAGAATTCTCAGAAACCTCAATACATAATTCACACATGTTCCTATCTTTTTTTTTTTTTCCCTATAGCTGCATCCTTTATATTTCCCCTCTGGCCAGGAAAAGTGCATAACTGCAGACAATGAAGCCTCACAGCCTGGTAACAGGACCCATTATTTATTAATATGTAGAAAAAAGATGCATATCATATGACTTTTTACTGCTTAATTCAAGTCTGTATTACAGAATTTTCTGATATCCCCTGTGCTTTAGGTTTGGTTAAATACGCCAAATACTACCCTTGGTATGTCATTTGGGTACCTGAACTAGAAAATGAAGTTTTCTTAGGATCCAGGAGTATTAGAATAGAGGCATCCTTTATTTATGGAGAAATCCACGGTTGATAACATAACCTTAATGAAGTGTAGAACACTATATGCTACAATATAATTTTAAAAAAGGACAGGGAACCAGCTTCACCATGTTGTAATGATTTTTTCAACTCAGGACTCATTTTGTATTTTTTGAAGAGCCACTGTTCAAAGAGAGGAGATCAATTTAAGTTTTGTATATATACATAACACAGATCAAGGTTAAAAAAAGAAAAGCCTCACTCCATTCATTTGTTATTTTAAAGCAGAAATATCTGGTAAATTTGCTTTCTGCTCTGCTGCCCCCATCAGATTTCTACATTCTTGAACCTTAGCATTTTCATTGGTGGGAAGTTTTCCCCCATCTGAATCTCACAGAGTGGTTGTAAATACAGAAAGCATTAGTGCTAGTTTCATCAATATTTTGAACTCAGCATGAGCAAAAAGCACTTGAAATTATTTTGGTCCTGGTATCTGAATGAACTTAATTAAAAACTGACTAAATTGAAAAAGAGTTGTTAAAGTGACTTGAAGCTCAGGCTATGCTTTTTACCATGTCTTTACAAAACTCCTTTCCAAAGATCAAGATAACCTTCTCAAAACTGAAACACTTTAAAGCATCTTGCATCTGACACTCGAAGCTCCTCAGTTAGATTTCTGAACTTCTAAATCAGCCAATAGTGTGTAAGCACACTGGAAAGAAAATAAACAAACTGAGGAGAAAAAATAAAGACCTGAAGAAAAGAAACATATGTGGGAAGGGTAGAAGAGCAGAGGAAAGAAGTGGGTGGGGTGGGAAAAATGCATAATAAATCACAGCCCTGCTCTACAAGCACAGATCAGTAGATTTCAGCTGAAGAAACAGTCAAGCTAAAAGCTGCCTATGATTGCAATGAGATTCTGAGCCCCAGAAGGTCTAATACAATTACAAAAATTGACCAAAATTAGAATTTATTGCTTTTTAAACACATGATACTGTTCCCATCAATGACAATAAAAGCTTTGCCAGTTAACCCAGATATGGGCTTAGACATGGCTTTTATTAATCCTCAGTTCTTAGTACAGGGGCATGAAGTGTCCATAGTGAGTAATCAAGCTTGGAGCATGGCATAGCCACCCAGTAAGGCACTGAGCCTTTGGCTTGGGTTGTGTACTGCATTTCAACCCCAGCACATGGGTAGAAAGGCAAAAACACAGAGAGGAAGAGACACTCACTGTCACCAAGCAATATTATATTGTCACAAGAATTTCATAACACACACAGGCATGTCCATACCATTATACACCTGCACATATATATATATGCTATTCAACTGGAAACTGATTAGCATCAGCTAAATAAAAATGAACACACAGATTTCAAAGAAAAATCACACAAGGTAAAAAAGTGCTTGTCTGCTTGTGGCATCAGTCGAAAAATAAATATGATAATAAAAATCATCACAAAATGGCATATGGTACGTTTTTGTACACATATTATTCACTCATTTTTTATTGTATTTGACTTGACACTGACAATATATCTTACTCATTAGGGGAGCTTATATTTCAGTCTCATCTGTATGTTAAAAATCTCCCACTGTCATGTGGCAAGAATACATAAAAAACAAATAGGCAAAGCATGCTCGCCTGGAAAGACTTAATATTTCTCAAAATGTTCAGAAATTATTCTTCCCATTAAAAATCCAAAGTCAAAGGGAGAAAATACAATTGTTACCCTTAATTTTTCCCTAGTGTTTCATTTATTACATCAAGACTTCCTTGATTGGATTCAAATGCAAAGTTGCTCCCATGGCTTCAAAGTCAGAGTAAATTGAAAAATGCGCTTCAACAACATTGATACTCAAATAATATCCCAGAATACTGTCTTAATGGCTTTACCCTTATTAAACAAAAACATAACAAAACTTTGGGGGTCCTTTTAAATGAAGTAACAGAATGATAATAAAAAGCAACAAAACGAACCATGTAACTAAAGAAAATCTTGTCCCCTCTTTAAACCCCCTCTGGAAATACTAGTGAGTTTAAGTTTTCCTGTGATTCTGAAGGAGTTTCCCTGATCCACAGGCACAAACATCCTCACACAGACTCCAAACAGGCATGCTAGATACTAAGAGGAAGGCTCTCATTGTGGGCAGTGCTTTGAGCAAACAGTTGGGTGTAAAACCAGAGCAGCGCTGGGAAATCCCAGGAAGAACCATTTCTCAGAGGGAGAATTTTGACACCAGACTCTCTCTCACAATTCTCAGCAATTCTCACCAGATTTCTCTCCAGCTATATCCATCTGTCTGCAGAAAAACAGGCTGTAAAAGAGGTCCACAATTTTTGTCTGAAAATAAGCTCACAAAAAGTTATCAAAAATCATTTAGATGATCTAAAAATACTTATGGGCTGTTATAGTATCTAAGAGTACCTACTCTTTATTTTAAGTTTGGCTCCAGAGTTTTAGACAGCTGCCATTTCAAGTCATTTCAATAAACCAGAAGAGGTTAAATAATGTAGGGGAAACAAAGAAATAGCCCAAGAGCTGCTGCCCTGTGTAAAAAATATCTGATGATACCACCACTCTGATTCCAGTCTTTGGGGACTCCATATAAGTTAAAACCACATTAATTTCAATCCTTCCTTCCTCTTGGGAGAAAAACAGTGCAAGGATAGAGCAATGACATTTCCACTGCTGGCAAAGCTAGCGTTGCTTTCCCATGAGGTTGCCTCTTGCCCTGTTCCCAGGTGAGCTTCCATCTGGAATGATTTTCTTCAGAGAGAAACCAAGGTTTGATATTTTCTCTCTGACTGCTGCAACTCAGGCAAAAGCAGTGTGTTTGTGAAAAGCGAATGGGGAAAAATGCTATCTTGTCATCAACCAGGTCACCCCTCTGGACAAACAATCAGAAAGCCAGGAGGAGATTCACCTGGAGTAGTGACATCAGCCCAGTCAGCTGCAATGAGTATGTCATCCTCCCTAATGACAGGGGATAAAACAGCCACAGACATACCAAACTGGGATTGTGTCACTGAAGTGAATCAGCTGGACAAACCCCTTTCAGGCCACATGACCACATCAGGACAGTGAAGAGGCTCATGGCTCATCCGTGTTGCTAACTCAGGAGCTGTCAGGATGTCAGTCACACCGTGCCACATAGGGACAATATGCTCAGGGTGGTGTAACAGGATTTCCTGGACTATACCAGGAGTTCAGACAGATTTTCTGCAAAAAGCATGTGCTACTCAGAAGAGAATCAGACAGAATGGCCTATTCTACCAATATTCCTTGCTCAATAGGAAATTAATACTCTCTGACTCTTTACCTTTGTTATCCTATAACATTTTTTAGTATTTCTAAGTGTTTTCTAGGGGTAAAGACATGAAGTGGGTAATCTACACCCAAGCCCTGAATTTAAACTGTGATATTTCTACATCATATAACCCTTGCAATGATGGCATTTTACAGAAGGTTTATCACAGCCTCACCTAAATCACAGTGTGATTAAATGGGTTTTTCAGTTTCCATTCTTGCCCCTCCAGGATAACAGGCCCAGACCATCACAGTTGAGGTATTTCACCTTAACAATACTGTGAGACAGCATTGCTCTTTAGTTTCCATCCAGAGAAATAATACTTTTGAAAGCAATAGAGAATATTCTCCAGAGGGAGAATGCCAGGGTTAACAGACATGAGGTTTAGGAGCATATCCATTGTCACCCAGGTGGCCCAGCATAAAAGGATGCTGCAATCTCTGGCCACTGAGATGCGTGAGGGGACTGCCTCTCCAAGCCAGATATGACTTTCATTACACGTATGAATTATGCCTGACATTTATATTTGAATGTAATATTTTTCGTTTTAATAAAGAATCACTGGATCATCAGAATAATGGATAGCACTGGTGCAAATATAATGAAAATGCCAAGCTTTAAATAGCTTGTTTAATTATTAAAAATGTTACCGGAAAAAACTAACTTCGCATTGCTGTCAAGATCAAATGAACATGAATTTCAATCAAAAGAGAGGCCATTGTACAATATATTAAAACATGAGGTTCTGCCTACAGTAATTATTGTGCACAGCGCACAAAGGGGAAAAAAGGCAACACTATCAATCACAGTCTGTCCACATTCAGTCAATATGAGTCCCTCCCCTGCTTTGTTGTGCAGTTTTTCCTTTGTTAGCCATATTAAACAATACATGGGGCTTTCAAGATCTTGGCATTGGATGTGCATTAAGGAAGACTCTCGAGATCCTTCTTGAAAGGAATTCAATATCTTTTCTTGTTCGAGAAAATTGCAATAAACTATACAGCATCTTCTTTTTATCTATTTATTGTTTTTTATTGTTAAATCATAAGTCATCTGCTACTTACCACATTATCCTTTCTATGTGATCATGCTACACGGAACACAACCTTCTTATATGGTCATCAGCATTACAGTGACAGTACAAGCACCACTCAGGCTGCTGAAGGACTTGATTCTGCATCCAAGAGGAACATCAGGACCAAGATTTTCATTTTGCACCACTGTGCAAGTTTTGCTGAATAAGTAGATGCTTTTAATTTTCATGCTCAGCAACTGCTGGGGATAATACAGAACACACTGTCTTGCAAGAATCCCAGCACAGCATCTGTGCAGGCTAAAAAACTTCAACTGTAAAAGCACATCAAGGCTGGTGGTTCCAGGATTTTTCTTGATTTTTTTAGAGAAGTGGGAAGTAAGACTACACATGTAGATGCATGTCCTTCTTGTCCATCTTTCTGCTTCTACTTCCCAAGATTTTGCTGGTAAGCAACTTCTATATCAATCAGAATGTGTAATATATATCCCTTGGCAGGATTCCACTGACACTTTAAAAAAATTTCCACCACTGCTTTTGAAATTCAAGTTCTTTCCCTCCCTCACTCCCATTTTTTTTCTTTTAATCTTCATTGTTTTAAAATTGTTCTTGACTTCTGATTTTTTCTATTTTTTCTAGAAGTTTTATTGCAGTATGGCAAAAGCTCTTGGACTGTATTGCTCATTTGGATATCAATAAATCACATTTTAAAAGGCAAGAGTCAGCCTTCACAAAGTTCTAGCTTTATGGTTACCCAAGTATAAATTCTGAGCTATATATAATGCATACACTAAAAACATTAAAATGCAATACATATTGTTTCCTCCAACTGTCTGTAACACATCCTGTTCCTATACATCTCACCACATCTGTAGATCTAGTAGTAAAAGACCGCCTCCTAGGGTGAGCTTTCTCTTAGGGAAAGCAACTATGGAACAAGTTTATGCTGAAGCTGATGGGAATTTTATCCTCAGACTTCCTACGAAAGTTAAAGCAGACTTGAAAGTTCTAATACACCTCTGTTAAAAGGGTAGGGCTTGCTGCCCATTTTACTGAACACAAGAGGTGTTTGTTTATTTACCCATGTCTGTGAAAATCTTTACATTCTCTAAACTGAAGATTCACAGGGGTGCTTGAAATTAAACAGCAGAAACAAAATGTCCTCCTGTACACGCTTGAGGGTACGATCACAAATTCTGTAACCAGGGCTTTATCTCAAGAGAGCTATAAAGTGGTAATAAAAACCATTTTATTGCTACACTGTCCCATGATGAGGCTGCTGCTCTCATGAATATTGGAGATGTCCTGCACTTAGCCATAAATGCCCCCAGCATCACAAACCACTAAGCACTTGACTCATTCCAGCAAAACACTTTAAACCCACACAACCTGAAGTGTGTATCCAACCCCATGCAGACTATTTCCAAGTTCATTTTCAGAGCAGAAGAATCCTGTATTATTGTGTCCTATACCCAATGTTACAGGTAAAGTGAACCAAGGCAGGGTAAGAACATGGTGTTTATATCAGTCCAGTGGATAAAGCCTGTAAGCTAAAACCAAAGCTGCTGATTGGCTGTATTTTTTTTCCTTAACCTATGGGACTGAGTTCGTCTTCTCTGACTTCTAATGATTTTCCTGGGAAAAGAGGGAATTATTCCTTCTTACCATACTGTCACCATGATACCTTATCTAGGTGGCCATGAAAGTTACAGCCAAAATACATAAAATGGATTAAAGAACACACAAAATGGATTTCATGAGAGGCTTGGCATTGCATAAAAGCTGTAGTTTCTTCCCTGTTGTTCATACCCCATGGCCACCACCCAAAGCTGGAGAGAGCAGCACCTGGCAGAACTCTCACAGAAGCAAGAGGCAGATTTTATAGCACAGCATCATATTTGTGCAGTGAAACCCCTTCCACCCTGCAACTAGCTTATCTGTGGCTAGTGAGTGACTTAACAAGATCAACTTATAACTACACTGGCTAGCACTTTTAAAATACCTATAGCACTACCCCTATGTCTGTTCAGTCCTGAGCATGGTTTTCCATCAATAATTAGTCATGTTAGGACTAACAGCAGAGGAGATATAGAAAAGTAACTACAGTGATGCTTCAGTTTTGTGCAAGTCAAGGGGGAAAAGCATGTTCAAGACAAGTTGGGAAAGGCAATAAATTAAAAATTACTGAATAAATCCACCCCATCCCTCCACCCTACAGCTTTTGTGGACACAACTTCAAAGGATCAAACAAGTCTAAGTTAAACACACAAACTCAGCCAAGGCATCTATGAAGCATCAGACTCTCTCAGCTCTAGTTACAACCTCTAGTAAATCTGTTCTGTGAATTTTTTTAAACATTAGTTCCAAGTTTCGCAGACTTAACTTAATGCAAACATTTTAACTGATAATAGCATTGAGAAATTGTTTGAGAAAAGTCACATCTTGTAGCTACTTTAAGACTGCCTGTGTTGTCCCAGGGGAATTAGTTGAGAGGACAGGGACAAAATACTGAATCTATTAAGCATGTTGAGCTAAAAGCAGTAATTGGCTTTACTTGATATTCTGCAGACCTAGTTGCATTATGCTGTATTAACTTTCCATGGCTTCATGCAGTGTACATTTTTTGACATTGCTTTCCCCTTGTCCCCATGAGAGCAGTCTGTCTATTCGTTCATCTCTGTTTACATTCTTTCAATAAATTACACGGGTAACTCACTGTTTTGCCAATTCTTCACTACTGGCATTTTTAGGTTTGCATTTACATAAGACATTCTAAGTTTATGAATTGAATTGGAGGCCATAAAGTTAAAACTAACAAGGCTATAAAAATGAATTTGCTTTAATACTGCAAACATGCTTACAGCAAAACATTAGTTGCGGCACGCTTTTCCTCATTTTCTCCTGCTTCCCCTTCTCATACAGCACTTGCCTCAAGCCATGGAGGAGAAAGCACCTCACCCAAGCCCTTCATTAGCAGAATCTATCACAGCATAGCATATAGACGAGCATCTCCATTTATAAATTTAGTTCTGGGGCAATGCAACAAGACTATCCACAGCAGCATCACTGCAGTATCACAGTTGGGGAATAAAGGAGCTCCCATTATGGGGAATACAATTGGAAATGCACTGAGTTGATGCTCAGAAATTTCCCAGTAACATCTTTACAGCTGGTCAGAAGAGAAAGAGACTTATATAAAAAATATTCCAGGGAACAAAAAAAAAACAAACAAAAAAAAAAACAACAAACAAACAAACAAACAAAACCCCAAAAAAACAAACAAACAAACAAAAAACCAACCAAAAATAAAATCAAGGTTCTCAATCAGAGAAAGAAAGAGAAATATTTCTACAAGAAGAGCTGCTAACACCCATACCAAAATAGAGGAAATGAGAAATAGATGGGGCTTGCCAGTCTGCTCCATATTTTAAATTTTACAGCATCTATCTGAAAGGTTGGGTTCCAGTCAGTAGCTGTATTTCCACATAAATGACATAGACATCAGTTCAGCCTTTCAGACATGAACAGACTTCTGCTCAAGAGCAAGTACTGTGCCAAACCACCCCAAAAAAACAGAAAGGTGAGATGCTGCTGAGCTCCATTTGACTCGTGTTACCTACTGACACAGCCTGCAGCATCGCTGCATGACACGGCTGCAGGGAGGAGCAGGAGGCAAGGCAGTGGCTTTGCTTGCTCTTAAACCAGAGCATTTCTCAGCAAAGATATAATTCTATGCCAGCTGAGAAAGTTCAGGTGTTTGCAAACCAAGAGCTTTCAGGATTCTGGGCCAGCCATGTATATTCGAAACTGCAATGCATGTAGTTAAGGCTATACAATAGGAAGTATTTTGAAATAATAGGTTAAAACATTACTTCAAAACATTTTAGCTAGACATCAAAACTTTGATAAAATTCTAACGTCATCTAAGAAACCAACACTCAAGATGACAAGAAATTCGGTGGGATTTAATCATGAATACAAGGAGAAATTTTCTGAAAACAATCTGGCCAAAGAAATAAGATTCTAATGGCAGATCTGATGATTCAATCCTCAGAAAGACTGCATAACAATTTCAGTTCATTAATATAAAACCAGTTTCTTAAACAACCAACCTTAAACAACCAAAGCTAATTTGAATATTTAATATACGAGTTATTAATTACAATTAGAAACACCTGTCATATTCCAGACAGAAGAATAGGATTATTTCCTTGACTTGCATGGTACATTATCCTGATATTATCTAAGCCCACAGCTTAAAACAAACAACAGCAAGGAAAGATCACTCCCAAGAGCAGAACAACAATAACAAACCTGTTAGATTGAGTTGAAAGGATTTTTTTAGCCAAAATAAAGATAATGGATTAGCTTTCCCCTGTGATTCGCATTTAATTTTTGGCTTGCTAAGGAGTAAAACTTCCAGATTATACAAGACTCATAATACAATTTGGGAGAGAAGTCCAACTGTCTAAGGCAGGGAGCAAGAGCTATTAGAGCTATCGATAAGCATTTTCCAAAACAACATCTCCATGGCAAACAGCACTTCAGCAAACAAGATTTCATTCATGAAAAATCAAACCAAAACATTCCTATAAAGCTGAACAACTTTTTAGAAGGCGATTTGTAGACTTTGTGTTGTCTTATATGAAATTAAAAAATAGACAATAGAAATGAAATTATTTTTCCTAAAGGGAAAGAAAAAGATGTACCTCTTTCATACAAGATTTTGAAGTTTTGTTGTTAGTTTGCTTAAAAGAGAATTTTTCATTTGTCCCAAAACTTTGTATCAACTGGAAGAACCCACCTCCTACAAGATTCCATGTTTTTATAACCTCTCCTGGTGCTAGAAGATATGAGTGTGTGCATGCATGACCCTAGGAGTCATCATCAGAAACCACAGCTGGGCACTTGCCATTAATTTTTGAAAATAAAGACTTTTCCAAGCTAAACTGAAGAATGTATCCACCTGCTCCTATTAACGAAATATGTGCATTTTGTTAATTTGTGGACATGGGCTATGAAGCAGACTGAGAAGAAAATAAAGTACCATTTCTGCTTGCAACCTTTGTGATATGTGTCCCTAAAAGTGCATTTGAAACTGAAAAATTCCTGACATTTCAGGCAACGAAGAGTCTCATCATTATTTGACTCATGGGGAAGACAGGGAATGGAATAAGATATTATAGTTATGCTATGCTATCCCTAAAGTAAGGCATGACAAGCTGTGTCCTAGGCCTGAGGGGGTCCATCCAGGAGAGCAGCTCTCCCTTCTACGTCCCATCCTGCCCCAGGACACAGAGATGTACAAACCTACGATGTAGCCCAGGGAGGGTCTGAAGGCCTCAGGCTGAGCTGAGACATTTGCCCTGAGCTACCCTGTGGAATCACAGCTAAGCTGGATGAACTCAGAAGACTTACAAAATCCACACTTTGCACAGCTTTTCCTTTCAAATGACTTCAAGTGGTCAAATTATCTAAAAAAACCCACAACTTTCACCCCCATCAGAAGGCACATTCCTTTTGCCCCACAAATGACAGAACCGATTTGTACAATGGGACATGATTACCCATTCAATGTCTTCTGTTATTGCAGGGCAGTGAAGAAATGTCAGAGATTTCCTGTGCATGTACTGCTAGGAAAAGGAAAAGGGGAAGAAGAACAGAATAGAACAACCCCTCTGGAAGGGAGCTACAATGACCATCTAATCCAACTGCCTGACAGCTTTGGGGCCTACCACAAGTTAAAGCATGCTATTAATGGCATAGTCGTAATGCCTCTTAAATGCTGATTGGCATGGAGCATCAACCATTTCTCCAAGAAGCCTTTCCAGGATCTGAGCACCTTCTTGGTGAAGAAGTGTTTCCTCATGTTAAGTTCAAACCTCCCCTGACAGATGCAGCTTCAAGCCATTCCTGTACATGCTGATATGGGACCCTAGGAAGAAGAGAGCAGTCAACATTCCCTAGTCCATTTCTTCTCAGGAGGCTGTAGAGAGCAGTGAGGTGGGTGGCTTCTTAAACCTCTTCCCTCCAAACTAGACAAACCCAGTGTTCTAAACTACTCCTCAGAGGAAATTCCTTCCAGCTCCTTCAGCAGGATTTCCACCCTTCTCTAGAGTTGTTCAAATATCTTAACATCCTTTTTAAATTGTGGGCCACAAGTTATGGGATTATATTCCTTTACTGTGTTCCCTCACAGTACAATAACTCCATTAGTACAGTTACAGCTAATTGTTTCAGGATGTACTATGTCAGTGTTGCACAGCCCTTTGCAGAGAAGATAGCTACTGCATTTTAAGACTATGCTATCAGTTTGTTTTCAAGCATAAATCAACACATGGCCTTTAGCTCATAAGTCCCATGCAATTTGAAATCCTTGCTACTTGAAGACTGTCTTTTTCCTAAAAGGTTTCTGGAGAGGGAGCACTCATTGTAAGCAGATTCATCTCTAGACTTATTCTGGCTGCTGGTCTCTCAGATCTGTTTGGATACATTGAGCTCGCATCCAAATATTAAGGTTCTTCAACAGAACAGACAGTCTGGCAGCTTCCTGCACTCACGATAACAGTTTTGCAAACTATTATGTGTGTGCCAAAAGATTGCTTTTCACATTTCTTTTGTTAAGCAAAAAGTTGAACCCAAACAACATCACACTGATAGTCTCAGGTTTCAGGTGGGTATATAGAAAACAAAATCTTCAGTCCTGCTTTGCAGTTATCTTACAGGTGTGTAGAAAGTCTTAGAGAGAGGCAGTCATCTTTTATTGGCAGGTGGACACCTGGCCAGTCAAATCCTTATCCTCATCAACATTATCAGCAACAAGCTTTTTGACTAGACACTTGCAGAATTCCTTTAAAACCTCAGCAAAACTTTATTCACACTGCTGGACAGTAAAGCATGTCCCCATAGGCAGGAGCACCACTAACTGCATGACATTGATCCACCAGTATTTCATCTCTTATAGCCCAAACGTGGGCTGATTTGCCACTTTCTCCATAGAAACTTCCAAGCTGGAACCTCAGTTAATGAGAGCTGTGGTTATTTTTTTTTCCTAGGAGGCAGGTATCCATTTTGAAAAGGCTGAGACTGACAGCAGCAGCTTCTTGTTCAGAGCCCACACCACAGTGCATCCACTGCTCAGCTGGCAGATGGAAGGCTGGATGTGCTGGCCATGGCTGTGTGGAGCTGTGGTCCAGCAGGCTACTGATGGGTGAAAGCCTCACTAGGGTAACTTCCAGGCTCTACCCTTCTTTTCTGGATGTCAAACACTGCAGAAGAGCATAATTCAGGAAATTCAGATTTTCTTGCCTATATCAAAGTCTTGATTTCATGGCATCTCAACAAGGTAGTGCATATCTGTTGCTGTTCCCGATTAAACTGAGAAAAGCAGAAGGCATAGAAGATCAAAACCTTAAACAAAAGAACTCCATCACAAACAAGGAAGGACAAACCAAAACCTCAAGATGTGGTTTATGTTAAAAAAAAAAAAGTTACTGTAAGTATTTTATTTGCCAGTGCATAAGAAGTTCAGACTGAGGTAACATCCATGCACTGCATTCAAGCTCTTGCACAAGCTGCCTCTGGTTAAGGGTAGAAGCTGTGCAAATGTAACTAAAAACCAGCATCTTTATAGCCTCGTTTTCCCATTACAGAAAAATTCACTAATTTCTTCATTGTCATTACTTTTAGATGTCATGTATAATATCCTGCAGAACATTACTCTCTGCAGAAATTTGTCAGGTATTAATGTTTGGGAGTAAAAGCAATATAATCTTGTTTACAGCTCTAACTACAACACTTTTACTTATCTTGGCAAGTTTTACTCACACAGATTGATGTTTCATTTTTTTTTTTTTAGAGGGTTTCCTAACCCAGCCACATTACACCAGCAAGAGTAGCTAAGCTAAATTCAGCATGTTCTGAAGATCCAGACAAACACAAACAAAGAGCCACATCAAAACCCAACTCTGAAGAATCCTGCTCTCCATAACAGGTTTGCCAGGCTGTAAATTAGCCACACCTCAGGTTTAAGCACTTCCCTGTGTGGAAGTTTGTACTTCCAGTTCTTGATGGCTGAACTGTGACACCACACAAACCCAAACACTCTCCCAGAGTAAATAAATTTCTTCAGACAGTGAAAAGCACAAGTTACTAAACCCCCTCAGCTACACTAAGCACAGTCAAGCCAAAGTGGGATTTTTTGAACACCCACCAAAGTAGATGGCCAAAAACCTGCTGGGGCCAGGAGGAGGAAGAGGGTCGTACTGATCCTTTGTGCCATTTCTATCCACAGGCCATTGCACATCTCTGCAAGGCTCTTCTGAGCTTCTCAAAGCAGCTGAGAGCTCTCCCTCATCCTTCTGATCCTTCAGCACCCTTAGGGATTCTTGCTAAAGGACTAGATCATCTGTAAAATAATCTAAATACACAGATACTAAACAGGAAAACATAAACAGTGTCATTCACCCATCTGTTCTATGATGAACATTTTGCATACACATATTTATGCAGCAACTACCACTTTCACCACTGAAGTGTTTTAAAGCTACAGAGGAATGCTCTTCCCTGGGTGGCACAGGCAGGCAGCTCTTCAGTTATACTTCAGCATTCACACAGAAGACAACTGGTGCTGGGGTCATGCTTTGTCGATCCTCTGTGTGGCAATATCAGTTTTGCAACATCATTTGCTTGGCCTCCAAGTCTATTGTCCATCAGAGATGCAATCCACGTGCTCCAGAGTAACACTGGAATCAAGCTAGTGCCTTGCAAGCAGTCAGGTTTAGCCGACTTGGTCCAGAGTAGCACTGCTGCTCTGAACAAGTCCCTAACATAGGTGCATCCTGGGATGCGCAGCTGAGGTTGGAAGAAATCTTTTTAGCCAAGCAGTTCAGACCTGAGACTAATGTCAGAAGGAAATGCAGCTTCCACCAGAAATGCTTCTACGTCCAGCCTTATGAGCTTCTGAATTTACAAAGGGTAAAACCAGCCCTGGAACAATTAACCTGTTTATCAAGCACCAAATTAACATGCACTTGATGTCTGCTCTGGTCAGCAGGAAAAAAAAAGTGCTTTTATGTAGGAGCCATGGGTGGTCTGGACGGCCAGGACTGATGGAGAGATCTCTAAAGCCAGGTTTTAGAATTTGTGGTTTATTGTATAGGGCATGGGTAAAATGGCCCTGCTTGGAGCTGCCAGCTGCAGCTCGGAGCAGAGCCGGAAGAGCAAGAAAGCAAGAGTAAAGAGTAAGAGGGCACAAGGTAAGAGCTAAGAAAAGAGTGTAAGAGGTAAAAAGTAAGAGCATAAGAGAGCAAGCTTCCCGTTACAATACATTAAATCTTCTTCTGTGTTGAGCATTCTAATTTTCACTAACCAATCTAATACAAGATACAAATCCTATAGCATTTACATACAGCCTATAAGAACCATTACATTACCATACTGTGTTACACTTTAAACCCTAGAAACTACTCTTTGGACCCATTCTGCCAAGCTAGCAGGGTCTTTTCTGACCTTTGGACCTGTCTGCAAGCAGAGGGGATTGTTCAGTCAGGAAGGGATTACTTTCAGCTGGCCCTGCTATTGTTTTCTAGTTGTTCAGTAACTAAGGTTTGGTATCTCAAAGATGGCTTTAATTTCAATCTCGCTTATAGTTTCCATAGTCTCAATCTTTTGCCAGGCAATCATATTTATAAGGTTTTCCATTTTCATCTTCCCCAACACTTTTTGCTCCAGGAGTACAACTGAGCAGCATCCTACCCTCTTTCAGCAGTGTAGCCTACCAAGGGGCACTCATGTGCCAGGATCTCTGCTCCCTTCCTCCAGATGGCAAGATGACCAACAGGACCCCTGTTTTCCATGTTTTGTTGTGTTCTCTTTGGAGCACTTCTAGTTTTGCCTCTAAAGAAATCATCATAAAAAGATATTACTTTTGCACATAATGCAATGCCTAGAATGAAATGCTAATTCTTAAGTTTTGTTACTATATGGTCGTTGACTAAATATTACTGTAAAAAAACATAGGAATTATATAAGCATAAAGTCTCTCTTTTCCTATTTTCACCACTCAGAATTTTAAAAAGCAGACATAATTCCAATATCTTAAAAAACAGTGAGTGTAGTTCAGAAAATAAATATTAATCAGACGTTTTCATTCCTCTCAGAACAATATGCTTCTCTTCAAAAACAAATAAAAATTCAATGTCCTAATAGTGAAAATGAGCTCTTTTACTGTACTTCTCATTGAACAATTCTATTTCTTGACTTTGCTTTATTCTAGTACAGAAAACCCAACTGATTGAAGAGAGCACTGGTCCCATTTCTTCCAGAGACTGCCGAAGAAGACACACTGCAATCCAATGTGCCAACATCCATAACACCCATCCACTCATAGCGTGATCTCTCATTAACAAGACAGCCTAATTCCACAGCATGGCCATTCTTTTACAAGATGCTGCAAGGCACAAGGTAGGTAAAAGAGCAATTTGAATGTTTTCTTTCATGCCCAGCTGTACAGAGAGTACAGATTTGATCAGCTTCCTGCTGACAGATGTATCGCTGTTTATTCTATGTCCTTGCTTGTGGGTTTCTCCTCTGATCTCTAACAGGATCCATTGGGGCTTGCCAAGCTTCAGCTGCTCAAGTCTCTTCTCACAGGAGCCTGTAATGCTCATCACAGGAAGCCATGTAAAATTCAGCTACCAGAGCATCATAAATTCACTAAAATCCAAAAGGGACCATATCAGTTCTCAGATGACAGTGGGCAGATCTCAGTTTCAAGAAAAACAGCAGTCACACATTTAAAGGTGAAATACAACCCAGGAATAAACTCCCAGTGCTGGGAATAACTGGGAACAATTTACAGAGTCAAATACCTGCTTTTATAATTTTGTGTTTTCATAGGTTTCATACTGAGTTTCTCTCCTTTTATTCAGCAGCAGAAAATTAATAACAATAGGACCATCATTATTGGTTATACTTCCTTAAAGGCTCTGTTTGATTTATGCAGTGAGCAAACCAAAACAAAAATAAAATAGCTGCTTGTAAATTTATGAGTTGGTACTACAGACTGTCAATGCTTTGCAGAAATGGTATTGCAGTGGCTAAGAAAGAAAATCAACTCTTTCAATATTAACATATCTTAGTGCTATTTCCACTAATAACTCAGGGTCTTGCTGTAGTAAGACATTGCCATTCCTATACTGTACAGCACCTTCTGGGGTGCATGGGCAGCCAAAAAAAGTGGACCCAAAATTGGGACCACTTATTGGGTAAGAAGCAAGCATCTTCCCATGAGAGAAGCAGAATTTCTAACTCAGAGATATGCAGAAATGATAGGGACAGAACACCCTTGTATACATATTCAGAACAGGATTAAGATTTACAGGAGATTTCCTAGGTTATGTTGCCATATAAGACTAGCGTTATCACCCCTAGAGACAGAAAGCAGCTATGAGCAACTGAATTATGCCTTCCTGATGAATATCATCTTTACTGCTCTCATGCCCTTAAGATCAAATTAGCTCATACTGGATAATTGCCCATGTCCCAAAAATGTGCTCATCATCAAGAGTAAACTCAGATTTAGTCACAAGAACCTTAGCTAGGGTAATAGACCAGGCCACTGCAGGCAGGGATAGTTAGCAGCAAGTCTGCTGCTAAGACAGCAAATGATGTTTCTGAAGGAAGCTGCAAGAGGATGCTGGGGTTAAAGCTTTTGTCATTGTACTGTCACTAAATTTGCAATTTTAAAAACATATTACGTATCTGAAAGGGAAGGCTTGGGGTGACCACATTGTGGTATTCATGTACCTGAAGGAAGCCTACAAAAAGAGGAGACTTTTTGCAAGGGCATGTATTGATAGGGCAAGGTGCAGCAGCTTCAAACTGAAAGAGGGGAGGTTTAGATACCAGGAAGAAATTCTTTACTGTGAGGGTGGTGAGGCACCAGAACAGGTTAGCCAGAGAAGTTCTGGATGCCCCATCCCTGGCAGTGTTCAAGGCCAGGCTGGATGAGGCCCTGAGTAACTGGGTTGATGAAAACTATCCCTGCCCGTTGCAGGTTAGAGCAAGATGATTTTTAAGGTTCCTTCCATCCCAGCCATTCTATGATCCTTCAACATAGATTTTTCAAGAATGAGATTGCCATTACCTAACAAGGCATATTAGGAGCTTTCTACAAAAAATGGCAGCTTTCTGACTTAAATTTCACATCCAATTCATTGATATGCCTCTAATTTTCTCTAGTGTAATATGCAAGAGGATTGATGTAAAGCATGGCAGACTAGATCTGTAGCAGAGTAAGTGCATCGACAAAGACAGTACATGCTGTTGGTTAACAATTGAGATACTCCAACTATCTAATCCTAACAGCAAGGAATGTTTTGCAAAGTGGGATAGATGTATACAAATTCACAAAAGCAGTTGCCAACTTCTAAAGTCATAAGAAATTGGGTAACCTTGGAAATGCTTTCTGAGCTCATGTCTTTAAGTACAGTTTGCAGTGTGATGATGACTATTGTGGAAGAACCTGACTGAATTATAATGCACATCTTACTGTGTTACTGGCAAGATTACTATCAGGTTATTAAATTCACTTTTCTGTTGTTTGTAGTTATCAATATACTAAACTTCAGTCTCTCTGAATTTGAAATGTGTATTTATTAACTTCTTTGGAGAAATTAAATAACTCTTCCTGAATCTTAAAACAAAATATGTCAAGCTCCTAAATAAACAAAAGTGTTTTCTAAAACATTCTACAGGAAAGCCATATTTCTTGTAGACCCTGATTTCATTCCAAAAAGTCATAGGAATCACAGGAAAATTCGGGAGTGCCATTCCACTCAGAGCCAGCTTAGGCAGAATACAGCTCTACCTAGACATTGCTCCTAGGCCTGACCATTCAATCAGATTCTATTTATGCACCTATTTAAGCACCTGCCCTGAACATGGGCGCACAAATATTGTAGGAGACCACATCAGAAATGTTGCTAAAGACAAGGAAAATTATACCCTCCACTCCTCCCTTGTCCACAGGCGTAGTCCTTTTACCACAAAAGGCTGGTCAGATGCTTTACTCTTGGTAAATCCATGCTGTTTCCCCAGTCACCCTTTTTTTCTTTAATCTGTTCAGAAATGTGTCATTCAGCTGTAAAATAGATCTAAAAAACATACAGTTTTTTTTTCCTTTTATTCAACACTCAGAATAGTAGACCAATGGAAGAGGCCAGCAGGTGCTAAGAACAGAAGTCGGGCACTTTTTAAGATATTCATACTGCTCTGTTCTTTGCATAATAGTCCAAATTCAAAACACTTGCCAATTCATATTACAACCTATCTTTGATAAAGAAAAAAAGGTAAAGCATTATATCTGCCTGTTGTGTGCACACATAAGGTATGGGTGGAGCCTTGCAAGTAGTTCACACTCGAGACCCCTAGAAATGCATAACTACAGAAAAATTCCACCTCTGACTGAGCTACCAAGGGAAGCCTCAGTTCAAGCATATGTTTAAGTGTGGTGTTCCCAATTACTACCAGTGATTTCAAGAATAAATCAAAGTCTTTCTGCTTCAAGTAATAAACATTCATAGCCTTTAAACCATCATATAATCATCATTTTGTTAATGCTCCTTGAAACTAATAATTCCCAAAAAGCAAATACTTAGGAGCAACTTAGGGGCTTGGGAAAAAGTACTATTTTCTATGTATCAGCGTTTATGACTAATGCAGTTTATCATCATATCAAAAGAACAGTGTAGGGTACTGTGACTGCTTGCTCCTTGATGCTATAGCTACCAACAGAACCCCACTAACTTCAAGATTACCATATGATAAATAACAAATTATGTGGCAAATATTGTCTTCCAAGTCAGCAAACTCTTAATTAGATCATATGGAAGAGCCATTATTTCAGTCCTCAAGTGAAATTGGTCTACTTTAAAAAGCTAGACTGTTTAACTAAGGAGTGGTCTGCATATTCTTAGAAATAGCAATAGTCAGCATGGGGAGAAAAAACCCCAACAACAACAACAAGGTTTTGTTCAACAGGAACATATGTTGGGAAGACCACTGATTTTAATGTTTGCCAGTAATATCCATAAAATCTGTATGTTTGCTCAGGACCCCGAGGTTAAGTATATAAATAATTTCAAGATCAGACTTTCATAGCTCAGCTACAGAGAGGTCAATATAATACATATGCACATATTGTTGGGATTTTGTGCTGACATCTCACTGTAAAAAAACAAAACCAAACCAAGTTGTGCATCAGACATCAGGAAAAAAGCCCAGAACAGACACATCCACTCTTTCATGTATGCATCATGAAACCTGGGGAAAAAGAGGAATAAAACTAAGACCTATGTTTACCATCACCAGAATCACAAATATGAAAATAATAGATTCTGAACAGGGGAAATTGTAGTTTTCCAGAAACTGTACTTTCAGAGGGTATTTTAAAAGGGACCACAAAACATTCATAAAAATGAACATTTATCTCTCTCACCTCTAATACACGTTAAACATAAAATGGAAGGGAAAGCCAAGGCAGCTCCTACAGGCATGCTCAAAATCAGAAATTTAGATTTCTGAAAAAGCTGCAAAACTTCAACATAAGACAAAAACTGATGCCACACAAAATCTGTCTTAGAGCAGACTGATGTAAGCAGATAATTTCATCAGACTATTTTTGATCAGAAAAAGAAAAAAAACCTCTTCAAATCTCTTATATTGTTAAAGAGATGAATAAAAAGAACTATAAGAGCAACCCTACTCTTAGTCATAACAGGAGCTTGTCAGAACTTGCTAAAACCATCTGCACATTTCAACAGTACAGAAAAGTACCAGTAATTCCTAGAAACCCTATGCAAGTACATCACTCAGCATATACCCTTTCTCAGTGCACATGATGGCAGAACCATATGCAACTATTAGCTAATTTATAAAAAAAAAAAAAGCAACAACTCCACAAATCCAACTGAAAAACAATATTCACCTGGAGAGAAATAAGACCAAGAACTGCTTTTCCTCTCTAGGTTTATCTTCACCTGCAACTAGAACAAGCTCTGCCAGGTATTCCCCACAAGTATTTTGTTAGTACCCATGCTGAAGATATTTCTTCCCCAAAGAATCTCTTTTATTTTGTACCATAACTTCTTGGGAAAGGTAAAGGACTACAACAGTATTTTTTACAAACATCATCCCTTATCACACAAAGAAGCCTGAAACTCAAGTGTCAGCTGCTATCTGGTAACAATGCTTATTGCAGTGGAACTTCTCCCTCCTCAAATGAGAGATGTATTTGTGGGACTAATCCTATTTGAGGTCACACAATTTTTCAAGTTGCATGAGCAGAAAAGAGTTGAATTTCTCATCAGAAGGTATCTGATGCTCAGAGTTTCCTGGCAAAGGCACTTTTTGGCTGGTTCCTCCACTATGCAGTTCAAACTACCATTAGATCATGAAGGCCCAAAAGATCAAAGGAAAAATAATGTCATCTCAAAGAATCTCATGTTTCTTGATTGCTCCCCATAGATGAGATGTTGCAGCCAGATCCCACGAAAGGGCAGGAACACAGTTTAGCAGCAGTGCTAGTGAAGCTGAGGCACTACAAAGTGTATCCAGGCTCAGGTATGAGCTCTTGTTTTCTCCACTCAAGTCTCAGCCTCTGTTCAGGTCACAAAAGACTTTGCACAGTTTGTCCCTGGCATGCTTCAGGCTCAGCTCATACCATGAGCATGACTTGCCAGTAGTCAGAAACGATGAAAGAGGAAGAGTCCTCAGGTTCTATTGCAAGGTCACCAGTAGCAGGTGCCTAACAGGGAACCAAGACATGAGGAAGAAACAAGCTTTATAAGAACCTTGTGCATGCTGAAAAAGTTATTAATGGGTAATTCCCAATGAGGACAGCAAGGCAGGCAGGAGCTTTCATGCCTACTGCTGAGGGAGTGTGGGAAAAGAAGAGGAAAAAAAAAAAAGAAAAAGAATAAAAGAATGTCTTAACAGTCTTATTATATAATTCCATTTGGATATAGTAGACCTGACAAAAACCAAAAAATGTCTCCAGAAAGAAACAACTGTTGTCTCTTTTTCTATCCTATCTCCTAGTCTGTGGTCTAGACTGAGTAAGTAGGTTGCTGAGTGCCAGAATCTGAGGTTTGATTTCAGCATGTGTCAAGAAGGAAATAGGGACTGGCAAGAGAGGAGACAAAAGCCAGTATCAAAACATTTCTAATTTCTTGGCCTTCATTTTAACCTTAGTTTTCCTCTAGTAACTGAAAGGAGACAGTCTGAAAAAATTATACAGTGTCTCATTAGAGAATTCACCTCCTCCCATGAGAGTGCAAGAAACAGGAATTTCCACAAAGCCTTAAAATATTATTTCACTTGCTTTTTGATCATCTTGGTCAAGTAGCACCAAAACTGGCACCACACTGATCTCATCTCTTGCTTGAAGTCATGGTGGGACAGGTTACCTCTAAAAGGTGAGTAGGAAATAGAAGGTGGCTGTCATTCTTGGGATAATGACACTTTAGTAGATCTTTTTAGAAGTTTTCCTGAAATTATCCTGGAAGTAATGCTGCCAACCTTATGCAGTGAAGATTTAAATGCCTACAAGGAATTGCACTCTCCCCACAAGCAATGGAGGCAATGAGAGCTTACATGTGAATTCGGGAAGGAACTGCAACACATAACACCTGGTCAGAGACCCACCTGGAATTCCAAAGCCAGACAATAATGGCCTGGTTAAAAAGAAAAGACTTTGAGCTTTGCTTCCAGGAGTGGTAAGAGGGGGTTCACTCAGACAAGCAAAAAGAGAAAGTTACATGAAGACAGAGAGCTGTACCCAGAGTGAAACAAAGGAAGCACAGCTGAATGATTTACACCACAGGCTGAGAGGAACTGCTAAGATAAAGGCACAGCCTATAATACAAGTAGGAGGGGGGTTCTATACATAGCAGCTAATAGAAGCATCTTCTGGCTTTCAGGGCTCCTGCAAAGCCATGGTGCAATAAAAACATATCATGATAAATGCTTCAGGAAAGGGACAAGAGATACACAGCTGCAAAGACAAAAGTCAGAAGAGAATACAGTAACTCCACCAAAGCACAGGAAATGTCAGCTAACAAGTTCAGCCTGAACTCCAAGAAGCTGGGGAAGCAGACATACAAATAATTCACTCAGTAGAACTGGAAAAGTGTAAAAAAGAAGGAAAAATATGATTTTGCACAAGACACAAGGTAAAAATGTTAAATGGAAGAGCAACATATAGGTGCAGTAGAGAAAAGCCATGACAAAGTTTATAAGAGACTGTGTACAGAATCAGAGCTAATAACTATGACAAGAAGATTATACCTATCCTTGCAAACAAAGGGAAAGCACACAGCAGTAAGACTGCAGGCAGTCTCAAAAGATGAAATATTGTATGCATATGACAAAACTAAAAAGAATGACAGCAGTTTTAAATCACAGACTAGTAGCAACACCAAGGACATATTTGTGTGTAGCAGGCACAAAACACAACTAAATGGTTCCAGAGACAGCAACCAAGATCAGAATTATATCTTCACATCTTTGCTAGAAACAGAGAGAGAGGTAAAACACAAGATAAAAGAAAATCAATATGAATCTCTAAGAGTAGAGCTATGTGTTCAGACCACGTGTTCATTGGCCACTCAAAGATCATGCTGTTACCTCTGTTACCTGAAGAGGTATGACCATTACAACACAAATCTGTCCTAAAGAGATTAAGTAAACTCAAAGGTTATTTAGTTTTACCAGCTGTAAAAGTGTCTTCTGCAGTTTTCAACTCACAAGTTGTGCTGTATTTATCAAGTAGTCAGAAGGAGTTGGGTCTCACTGAAATTGTGCTTAAAAAATTACAAAACTAAGTCCTGAAATTATTCAGTGAGGCAAAAGGGACCTTTCAACACACAATTCTGATGTTCCCAGTGTTCAGAACTTTTGTTCCATGTTCACTTCTGGTGAGGGAACAAATTACCACCTAAAAGTGGAAAAAAAAAAATTTAAGGTCTGACAAACAGTTAAACTCCCACCATACCATTGTAATAATATCCAAGAGTAGGATACCGACAGAGAAGACTTTATAGTAAGGTCACTGCTTGTACAACTACAAGTTAAAAAAATGAACAAGGGATATATCAGTGACTTCTGTACGACAGTCTTGCAGCAGAAAAGCATTTCATCTGAATAAGAACACGAACTGTTAAACCAAACTTGTTTCAGACCACTTCAAGGTAACAGCTGGGGATGGGGGAGAGGGAATTAAAAAGGAAAAATTTATATCGTCTGCACCTGCATAATCAGACGCTGCAGGAAAAAAACTTGATACTCAAGCACATTTTAACCGTCAAGGTGTCTTGAAAAATACTTCAGTGTTGCACACAGTGAGAGAAAACACTTTGGCTGTGTACTATAAAATTCTTTTTAAAAGTTTCTCAGAAGTATGTGGGAGTCACTCTGAAATAGAACCATTTCTCTGGAGGTTCTAAAGATACAGTGCATTCCCCACCAGGGCCATGACTGTTCCCAACACAGAGCTGTGATGTGCATCAGGATATCCAGTTTAAGCAATAGGCTGCAGTTGTGCTGAAATGCACAGCAGATTTTCAAGCAGAGTAGAAATCACCAATTTCACCAGCAAAAAAAAGAGAAAAGCACACAATAACATCATTATCACAGACTATTATCTAGACACCTGGGAACTAAAAACCTGTCAGACATTACCTCAGTGCCCACTGTAATCAAAGCAGTGGACCATTCGCTCAGCCATGATATCTGAAAATGTGAAGTATCATTATGGTAAGCTGGGCTCCCTTGTCTTTGTGTGATTTACCTGGAAACGGGAAGTCAGGCATGTCACACACCATTTCCATAACAGAGAAGTCAATCAAACGGCAAAATTCAATAGCAGTTCAAATTGTTATGTCTAGTCAAGAGGAAAAAAAAAAAGTGTGGCAGGCCATTCTGAACTGAAGAAACTGATAAAATATTTAAACAGCAGAAGTGAGTTTAAGGTAGTCTTATGTGACATTAAGACATGCACTCCACTACGTGACAGTCACACACCGCGGTTTGTGCAGTCTTGAGATGCACAAAAACAACCCTCCTAAACACGGCAGAAGAAAGGTCAGTTACCAGAAAGGTTAAGTGATTACTTGCATTAGCAGGACAACATAGATCTTACTGGTTGTAACAGGCCATTAAACAGCTTACTTATATAAAACATTTATTTTATGCTCCTCATAGTGGTTTTGACACATCTTTTGTTGAAGTGTTTACTAGTATGTAAGGCCCGTGGCAGAACAACGCATACCACTGATTATTTTTTTCCTGCAAGCACATTATGGAATCACAAAAAAGTGCAAAACAAAGGAGAGAACCTGGATGTTAAACTGCTTTCGCTATCTCCCTTTTAACTTTTAATAATTAATAAAATAATAATAACAGTTACAAAAGCTACGCTTAACCTGAAAATACAAGAGGAAAAGAATTTTAGATCAGAAAGTAGACCTTACTAAGGCTGTTTTACTAGAACAGTGTCATTAATTACAATCCAAAGCTTACAAAAGCTTAGCAATAAAATCAAAATTCTCCCCATTTAAAAGTAGGTATAACCATTCCTTGATATACGCAGTAGCCAAGAAAGAATGTAAATCTATTGATGCATTATTTACTCATCACCTTGTATACAGTCTTACTGGGTATTAATTAACACTTGAAAATGTCCAGTGTATTTGATAACTAATTAGAGTGGAAGCTAGATGATGTGATCCCAAATTCAAGCCCTGGGCTGTGGAAAGACATGTGCTCAATAAGCTATTGAAATATAAAGACAGTGCTTGGAGCAGAGGAAGGTTACAAGCCCCACATTAGCAGAAGTGGGGGAGCACACGCCTGCCCACAGCAATGAGCATTTGTGGTTGCATACGGGATGAGAGCGAAACAATAGGCTTCTCTTCAGAAATGCATCTCTGGTATCAAATGCCTTTTTCCTTCCTTTTCAGTTGTGAGCCACTAAGCCACAGGAACATCATGACTGTATGGCTGATGGTTGCAAGAGTATCAGAAAGCACCTTTGAAGTGTCATAATCAGTAATGTAAACCTGTAATACATCTCAACACAATGGAGTGCAATATCCCTTCACAGGAAGAGGTGTTCCTTACACAAACATTTTTAGTCAGGAAGAAATTTCTTTTTTAAGTGGATTTCAACACACTAACTTACATTAACCAAGACAGTGGTCTAAGGCACACAGCAGAGGATCTGTATTTACAGTCAGTCAGATGAAGTCTGACACGGATGGTAACAGGTAGGACATCTGACATTACAGATGATACCATATCCTTAAACAAATTCCATTATGCCCAGGTACGTATTGAGCTGCAGTAGTTTCAGATAACAGAATGACCTTTCTTCCATATGTGCTTTGATACTTAAGTAAAGGAGGACAAATTAAGGACAAAATACAAGCTTTCACTTTGAACTTTGCTCCCCCCATCCATTTCTTTCATGTGCATTACCAGGTATAAAAAGCAAACACAGAAAACCACCACCAAGCTTTCAATAGTCTGTTCACCAGGATGCAAGTGGGATTTCATTCACATTCAGTAGCGCTGTGAAGGGATCAGACTCAATTAAACCACTCACGCTTTTTAGAATTCACTATAGCTAACCTCTAAAACAATTATCACAGTGCAATCAGACCACATCCTCACCAAAAAGGTAGTCCAGAAACACGAATATGCCATGCTGTGTTTCTGAATTACTGCAAGCAGCTGAGCAAGCAACTTATTAGCTGAACAGGAAACCAGGCATGCTTGAAAATACAATTACTGCGATGTTAATGTGTCACTGTCACTGATCTGGACTTTAGAGTTGCCTTCACAAAGGGAAAGTGACCAAGAGTCATAACTGCGAAATGCAATGGGTGGGAAATGCTCATGTAACTGTTGCCAGAGATGTGCTGGGGGTGTCTCTGCTTTAATTGCTGCTTATATGTTTCTATAAGAAAAGGTGTTTTTTGCACCTTATCAAAACACCTAGTAAAACCCCACCATGCAGAAAATCCTTTGATGTTTTGGATTCTCCTCTGTAAAACTTCTCTCGCCCCAAGCATCTGTATACATCAGAGGTAGCTATAGATACTCTAAAGCATGGTGTTAATAAACTGAGATACATATCAAGGACATGGTTTAAAAGTTTTTTAAGATTTAATGCTTCTGCCTCCTTGTGGCAGATGCTGGCATGAGCCTCCCTCCAGAGCTGGTTCATCGGCAAACACATCTGTCAGCTCTGAAACACACAGAAACATTGACTCTCCTATAAAATCAAAGAGCAGATTACAGTTAATATTTTAACTGAGTGAGAAACCACAAGAAGTTCCAGGACAAAAAGAAAATTTATGGTGTTCCAGCCTCTTCCTGAGTTAGTGGCTATTTAGCACATCCCTGCAGGCACCAGCTCAGGGAAAAGCAAGGTTGGGCTGGATCCTGATACTCATCTAGAGGCCTTAGCAAGCTGAGCCAACAGGAGTCTCTGGCTTTGATGTGGAAAGCATTAGGTTGCTTGAGAGTTGGTCTGTGCAATGCTTACTTGTCTTTTTGGTACACTGACACAAATACAGTATGCCATGGTGATGGATTACTGTCCCACTGCAGCAGAAGCTGGAAAAGCTGACCTGCCCTACACATGAAAAATGTTCTCTATAACCAAGAATAGTCTTCACCTTTATATCACAATGATACACGTCTAAGTAACAATAGAACAGCTGTAAAAATTCTGAGTAAATATCCAAGTGGGTCCTGTACTCCTCCAATCCTAAGACTAGCAACTGCTCCAGGAAAAGGTAAAAAACAAGATTCAAGCATGGAGTTGTACTGCTCCAGAGTGAGCAATCCTGTCTTCTGAGCCCTACGAAAGTGACAGCATTCAGAGCCAAGGGTTAGATTTGCATCATTATTCTGAGCACACCTCAGTAGACTTCTTTTCCTGAAAGGTTAGTGAGCTTTTCAGTTTGTTTTAGGCACCTTCAGTGAAGGACTTTAGTCAGGCTTTTCATGTTGGAACCAAGCATGTTGTGGGATCCATGCTGCTTTTACCAAAGAGTTTGCCAATTCCTTTATAGAGTTCAAGGAGATTTCCTGCCTCATGGCACTTTCAAATTACAGAAGAGGTTTTAATAAAGACCCTTGCTGGTTGCAAGTCCAATATATATAATATATATCAGTAAGTGTATATATTTATGTAATATGTAAAAATATATATATAAGACCCAAACATCTCTTTGGGAAACTGGCATAATATTTCACAACTCTCAGTGACAAGGTGCTAGCCAGAGTTGAAAGTTTGGTGCTCTAAGTTTAGTTTACTTGTGGCTCTTCAACAAGCCCATTCAACAGTAATAAGTTTTTGTACTCAGGGACCAAAATGGAGTAGATTTTAAGAAATATCATATTAAGGACAATATAGGAGAACAATTGAAATACTCAAAATTGATTCTGCAGATCCTTCTATACTGTAATGGGGCAAAGTACAGAAGGAGTTAAAAAATACTACAGACTAAGTCCCTAAATGAAAACTTTCTCACTGAAGACAAAAAATAATCACTGCAACCTTAAACATGAGGAATTCTGAAACTGTTCTGGCACAAGAGTAACCACTTAATTGTGACATGAAAAGACTTGTTCATGAAGACTGCCCATATCAGTCAAAACACATGGCCTTTTATATTTTTTTCTCATAGTTCTTAAAACAGATACATTAACAGTTACAGCCATTGTTAAAGGGAGGATTTCATATTAATATTTGTACTGCAAACACTTGTACAGCCACTATTGCTTAGTAAGTATAAAACTCCTCATATACTACATTCGGGAAATAACATCCTAGAAGAAACAAGATTAAGGAGAAGTTAGAAGACTGGACTTTAAAAAAGAACAAGACAAACAAAGCTTAAGATAAAAGAATCTTCTACTTCATAATGCAATTTAGTTAGTTAAATAATAGACTGAAATTAAAGCATACGAGACTAATGCCCTGAAATACGACTGAGGCTTGATGACTAGAACTGAAAACAAGTAGCCAAAGGACACAGTAATCAGAATTTAATCCTTAATTTTCACTTAGTTTTTCTTAGTTACTTTTCAAAATAAGTGTTAGCACAACATTCCTAGAGAAAAAAATCAACACACAAAGTTATGTGAACATACAGATGACAGCAGCTCAGATAATGCTTCACAACCTGAAGTTTGTCAATATGTAGTTATTTGATATATGCACTGTGCTATTGCCTCAGAACAGGGAACACAAGTGATGGAAGCTCAGGAGTAGTATATTTATTTTACCAAACTGCATATTGACTGTAGAATTCATACTTTCCCTTATAAAAGTGGAACTTCATGAACATCTCTTGCAATGTCCTCCTCTGGACAATTCATGCTTTTAATTTTTACTATTACTTACTGAGTAAAGTATACTATAGTAGTATACTTCACTCAGTAAGACAGAGAAACTCCTTCAGAAGTTCACAGTGTAGTATGGAGAGATGTACTAAATTCTTTGAGGGAGATATTTCATTGTAGTTTTATTTTCCAAAGGAAGCCAAACAGAGCTTGCTGGCCTACTGCATATAGTGTCCTACTACAAGGACTAAGTATTCTACAATCTTCTCCTTGTATGGTCTATTTTCAGTTCAATACAGCTAGATTTCCACTGAGACCATAACATCATCTGTTTATATATTCTGTCAAGTGTTCCCAAGACCTACTTCAATTGTTTTTCTAAGTGTAGGGCCTCTGCTGTAGGTCCTCAAATAAATTGCACACAATATTGATCAAAGTCCTGCTTGAACTCCATGCAAGATTCAATATATTCCTATTAGATGGGTGCAAGCAGAGCTTGATCTTTAGCAGGATAAGCAAGCTCTGTACTGCAGGATGCAATAGAGCTCAGCCGTTCTAAGTGGCTGAGAATTTTGTCTGGTCTTTGGACATCCATCTAAAAGTCACTGGGAAGATTAAGAACAATTTTCCCTCCTGCTCCTTGCGGTCAGCCATGGTTATGAAGCATGATTTTGCTTATCACTTCCACTGCCCATAAATGTAAACCATGGAAAAAAAGATCACGTGCCTTAAATCTAATGCTCATTAGCATACTCTGCCCAATTATCATCCCCCTCCATGAGATTTTGACAGTTACATTTGCAACCTGAACAGTACTCTAGTTTTCCCTGCTTAATTTTACAACTGTGCAACTGACATTTGCATTTTAACCTGTTCGTGAAGAGTGATTCAAATCAATCTCATCCATCAAGGCACTGTCATTCTTGGGAGTTTGGATGCTTTCTCCATTTGAGCACCATTCACACTTAATAGAAAAAGAAACCAACAAAACATCTCATTTTGCCAGAGTCACATTTTCCTTATATTGTTGGTCACAACTGTATGTTTTCATTGAAGCCTGTAGGATTTCTGCTTGCACTACTTCAGCCTTTTCAGTAACTTCTTAGTGGCTTTTGTTTTGAAGATTTAATTCGAGTTTCTACATCTATGCAAATTTTGCCCTGATATATTAATTGTCTTGAACATCCACTGCATCTGAAGCAAGAAATACAGTGGTTTTATGATAATATGTAAGTCAAATTTATACAGAATCCTACTTTCTTGTTTTTTGCCTGCATTATCCCTATTTCAATCCACTTCTTAGAAAACCTGAATATTTAGTTTAGAACGGAATTAAGGTCCTGGCCTCCCACATCAGTGGACTTTGAGGTATTGCTGTAAGTTACTCATAGGCCCTTGGTGTTTTTAACAATGCCATCCCCCAAATGTGTGAAACATTGGTGCTTTTTAAAATAATCTCAGTCAAATCTGAAAGCCCACTTCACAGGCAGGGTGATGGTCACTCTACAGAAGGCTCTCAGACACTGATCAGATCTACAGAGTAATAAAAATGTTCATCAAGGGCCTTGAAAATAGAACTCTTAGATAGGATACCAAGCTATGGATAAGATTGAGTAATGAAAGCTTTGGTGACTTTGGGGAAGTTAACTAGCTTCTGCTAGGAAGACATCATTAAATTCTCAAAGAATTTCCCTCTAAGTCTAAAAGCTGGTCATGAGAATGAAACAGGATGTCTAAACATGCTGGGAGAATCAGCACCCTGAACCTTACATTGATTTAAATCACCAACATAAAAGTTTCATTTTCTTTCTAGCACCATATTCTTGCCTTTCAGATAACTGCCACCAATGCTTAGCATTAACAAGTAACTGAGTCACTGTTAAAACAGAACAGGGGGGGAAAAAGGCTTTGATTTCCTGATTACAGTTTGATTTCAAATATCAACACAACTTGATGGAACAAAAATGGAGTACTCCCACAATTAAGATCTTAACTCAGTAGGCAACTAATCTGTGCCTTGAAATATAAGGCCTATGCATCTTGATATAACTGAATTTTATCAAGCTTATGTAGAGCCATGTAGTTCAACGACTACTCAAGCTTATGTAGAGCCATGTAGTAGACAGTAGAGCTCAACAAGCTGTTGAAGCAAAACTTAAATACCGAGATCTCTAGTTAACAAAAGCTTCTTAGCCAAGAGCAGCTCCAAGATTAGACAAAGAGACCCTTTTTAAAGCCCATGCACAGAAAACCTAGGACAAAGAAACTGACTTTGAAGACAGAAAGTATCTGTTTCTCTGACTGAGTTAAAACAGAATTGTATCCTTTGAGGAACTGGTCCATATGTTCAAGAGGTATTTTCCATCTCCAGTTTTTATGATTCTTACATAGATTGCAATTTCATTGCTACGGGGTAAATACATTTTAAATTAGACTATATAAAGAAGCTCTAAAGTTGCCATGACAGTTGTAGCAAAACGCCTTGTCGTTTCTCATTACAAAGCATAACCTATCTTTATAACCAAATTAGCTTTTTCAGCTATTCCCCCAAACGTAGCCTGCAAATTTATTTTTGTTGATCCACCAATTGTTTCTTTCAGATTTGCATGGTTAATTATCAAACAGAATCATCATCACTTAGATTATTAAAACAATCCATCAGCCAGCTTTTTTCTCCTTCATATAAAAGACAGGAAAGAGGAAAGGCTCTTAAAGAACTTTTTGTCTGGACCTTGTTTAGAAAGGCAGAGAAACAGCTCTATGCCACCAGCCCTGATTTGACTGTCTTCCCTAGACATGCCCCCAGTCCCAGATCAGCCCCTGGACACAGCACAATGCCAGCTGTTTCTCCTCCAAAGGTTAGCCCTCCTCCTCAGCTAATGTTTGCTCTGGAAAACCATCAATCCCTTTGTTAGTGCAGCTGATGGTGGATCCAGCCATGTCTCTTGGTTGCATTTCCTTTCCAGGTGTAAGGCTTCAGGAGCATGAAAGATGAGAGGCACAAAGAGCAAAGTCCATGTGTTACTTTTAAATACTAGAACAAGGAGGCAAAAGGCCCCTAAAAATAACTTAAACTCTTCTGCTCCCACCTATCTTTCAATCTTTAAAAACATTGGAACACTGAAGAAAGCAGGGGGGTGATATAGTATTATGCATGTAGGCTGAATTACCCTACTAATTATCGTCTCCATCAAATTGATTGCATTAACCAGAAAGCAGAATTTAAAAAAAAGAAAAACCCTCTGAACTATTCATTCCAAGAACAATTAAATCTAAAGTAAGAAGAAACATGACGAATTGCTGACAAGTGTTAAAACATCATCTGTTGGCATTCTTTTTCTTTTAAGATGTCATAGCAAAGTCAAAACGAAGACATCTACCATAGAAGATATCAAATGACATTTAATAGAACACGAAGCAAGATGTTTGTGTGTAACACACTTCGTCAATCTTTACCATTAGCCAACACATCAGGGATACTACAGATAACATAATGAAAAGACCCTATTGTAAGATTATGTGCACCTTCAAACAATATTATCTGAAGTTTATATGACAAGATCTGAACCTTGGGAAGAGTCAAGAATAATGTTGCTAGACACAGCAAGGAGATTGTTTCCCTAAAAGACTCAGAGATTTAAGGAGTTCTGAATTCAATCAATCCACTATAGAATTTTGTTAGAATTCAACTGTGTAGCTGTGTGAACAACAAAACTAATTAAGCCTGGTAGTGAATGTTCACACATCTTGCAGTTGATTGACTTGAACTGAATTATTCCTTGAGCTCTGGGGTAAGCTCATCCCTTAATCACAAAATCTGCACAGGAGAGAAAGTTTAGCATCATTCTTGGAAAAAAACCACAGACACCAACAACTGAGATTTTGCCCTAGTGTTAGGAAATCCATAACATGGCCAATGTAAGAGAGCTAATTGTGGACATCAAGATTGCAGGTAGACTGGACTGCAGTGATCCTGCATTGCTGGAGTTTGCAGTCCCAAGAGATATGGGCCAGGTAAAGAGTAAAGTTAGGTCCCTGAACTTCAGGAAGGCAAACATCCAGCTCTTCAAAAAGATAATCAATAGGAACCCCTGGAAGACTGCCTTCAGGGACAGGAGAGTAGAACAGAGCTGGTAGACCTGTAAGGGAGTCTTCCATAAAGTCCTAGAGCTAGTAATCGTCACAAGCAAGAAATTGGTCAAGGAAGGCAAGAGACCCACATGGCTGTGTAGGGAACCGCTGGTCAAACTAAAGGGGAAGAAGTAAATGCACAGTGGAAATAAGGACAGGTAATCTGGGAGGAATATAGAGATGACATTCAGTTGTATAGGGAGGGGGTGAGGAAGGCCAAGGTGAAGCTGGAACTGAACCTGGCAAGGGATGCTAAGAGTAACAAGAAGGGCTTCTACAGGGATGTTAAACAGAAAAGGAAGTTCAAAGAAGGTGTATTCTCCCCAGTGAGCAATACTGGAAAACTGGCAATAACAGGTAAAGAGAAGACAGAAGTACTAAACAACTTTTTTGCCTTCATTGGCAACTTCTCTTCCTAGGCCTCTCAAGTGGATGGAGAGCACGTTGGGGACCGCATTTCCTACTGCAAGTAAAGAACAGGTTCACAACCATCCGAGGAACCTGAATATAAATAACGCTATGGGGCCCAATGAAATGCATCGCAGAGTCCTGAGGGAATTGGTTGATTGCAAAGCCACTCTCCGTGATATTTGAAAAGTCATAGCAGTCAGGTGAAGTCCCAGGTGACTGGCAAAAGGGAAGCATTGCACCCATCCATAAAAAGGGTAGAAAGGAGGACCCTGGGACCCATGCCAGCCTCACCTCTGTACCTGGCAAGATCATGAACAGATTCTCCTAGAAGCTATGCTTAGGCACAGGGAGAACAAAGAGGTGATTGAGGACAGTCAGCATGGCTTCACCAAAGGCAAGTCCTTCCTGAATAATCTAGTGGCCTTCCACAATGGAGTGACTACATCAGTGAACAAGGGAAGGGCTACAGACGTCATCTATGGTCTCCCATAACATTAGTCTCTCAAAATTGAACAGAGGTGGATTCGATGGCTGGACTGATAAGTGGATAAGGAATTGGTAGGACTCTTGCATCCAGAAGGTAGTGGTCAATGGCTCAGAGTCCTGAAGGACATCAGTGACAAGGGGTGTCCTTTGGAAGTCCATACTGAGACCAGTGTTATTTAATCTCTCCATTAATGATGTTGACATATGGTGCACCCTGAACAAATTTGCAGATGACATGTCTGAAAGAGGGGATGCCATCCAGAGGGACCTGGAAAAGCTCAAGAAATGGGCCCATGGGAATCTCACACAGATTAACAAGACCAAGAGCAAGGTGCTGCACCTGGGTCAGTATCCCACAGGCTGGGAACGAACAGATCAAGAGCAGCCCAGCTCAGAAGGACTTGGGGGTGCTGGTGGATGAGAGGCTAGACATTATCTGGCAATGTGCACTTGCAGCCAACGTGTGCTTATGCCAATCCAGTCCTGGGCTGCATCCAAAGCAGCGTGGCCAGCAGGGCATGGGAAAAGATTCTGTCCCTCTTCTCCCATCTGGTGAAAACCCCACCTGGAGCGCTGTATCCAGCTGTAGGTCCCCTAGCACAGAAAGGACAGCAACCTGTTGGAGCAGGTCCAGAGGAGGACTGCTACCGCAATTAGGGAGATGGAACACCTCTCCTATGAGGTAAGACTGAGAAAAATCTTATTAAATTCTTCTTCTAGAAGAAAATAGATTTGAGAGACAACATGAGTGCAGCTGACAGATAGCTTTTGAAAATGTTTTACATCTACAGAAGTAATTACAAATGCTGCTAGTTTCCCTCATGCCCAGCACACACATTTCTCTAGACAAACCTGAGCACACTGAGCAGACACTTAGCACAATACATAAATTTGGTGTTTGTCATCAAAAGTAATTACTCAACAAATGAAAGGACTAAAAAGTTTGCTGGTCTAGGAAAAAAAAGAAAAGCAGCTGTTTAGAAACATCATTTTGGTCAAAAGCTTTTTTTTCTCCCCTGCATGCTGATTTTTAAGATTAGCCAAGCTATAGCTGGAATCTTCTGAACCTTAACTTGAAAATGCTACACGATACCAATGGTATCTGACAGAGCAATGATAACATTCCCTTCCTTACAAAGGAAACCTGCTATTTCTTCCTCTTCTGTAGAAGAGACTATTGAGAGACACAATATTGTGTCTTGGAAGAGTCCTCCTATGTTCTCATAACCATTACACCTAAAGCTTAACATTTATACACTATAATCAGAGGAAATTTAACATAATTGGTTTACCAATATTTAGATAGTGAAAACTAATGCCCAAATCTCATGTTTAGTGAGGAATATGTATATCCAACCCACAGAGTGGACTAGAGGCACCAGATGCAGAGATGGTGGAATAGAGCCTGCATTTTGTCATTTGCAGTGAGTATAAAACATAAGCCCTTCTTTTAAATATAAGTTTGGTTTCCTTCTAAAGATACCATCAGTCTTCATCCTACTATGTTAGTAGTTGTGTCAGACACCAAGTGTTTCTCCACAAGTAGTTAAGAGAAAGTATGGGGATGGATCTCATGAACACCATTGCTTCCCTCCAGGCATAGGCTCTTCCCTTATTGGAGCTTACAAAACAGCTTCATGTTCAATTCAGTCAGCTGCCTGGTGATAATGCCCAGACAACAGGCAGCATACTTGGATGAGCAACCTTTGAATAACAGTGTATGCATTTAGATTTACTCATATTCTACCACGACAAAAAAGAAACTTAAATAAAAACAAGTTTCCTTTTTTAGTTCCCTTCTTATTTCATTTACAAAAGCCTTAACTCTTCAAAGCTAAGCTTATGCTGTATTTTGGTTGGCAACAGACACAACTGCTCCTGAGTCTCATTTGGCTGAGTTATCTTCACACAATAAAAATAGCTTACGCATCCTGGTGTACTGATGCATTTAGCTGAGCAGCCAACTCAGTGTGCCCTGCTCTCCTGTTACTTGCAAAGCAGTCACTGAGATTAACTCTGCCCTTGTCCATGACCTTGGTGAAGTTTGGGTTGCCAGTGCAGATTCCTGTGGCTTTACAAAACGTATGCCAGGTTCAATCTTCCCTTACGCTGTCCTACAAAAAGCATCATGCCTGAAGCAGCTCACAGATTTCACTGAGGAAGCATCAAAACTTTGGAAAACAGAACCCTTAACACCAGGTTTCCAGTTAGCAGAAGCTGCAGCAGAAAAGATGGACAAACGTATGAGAGGTGAGATACACAAGAAAAAAAAAAGAGAATGGCTAATATTTTGCCTACTACTAATAAGGACTGACCTAATACATGAGTCAGTCTTTATCAACAGACAAGATTGATCTTTATCCGTAGACAAAATCCCACAAGGCTCTCATGTGCATAACATGGCATATGCAGTAGATGCAAAAAGAGCAGCAGACCTGGACTGCCAATCACAGATATTCAAGTTTTCCAAACTTTCAGCACACTTAGTCCAAAACATGGTGTATTAAAGAATAATTACTCTAAGTGTTTAACTAGTTCTGTTTGCTCTTGGCAAGGCACTGTCTCCACCTCAAATTCAAATTTAATGAGGAATCGAAGGTAAACCTAACAGACTTGTTGAAATTCAGTGAGTCCCTCTGACATGTCAAAAAATTCAGTTTCTACCATTGCATGCTTGATATTTCCATGTGCTTATCCAAATGTAACTAGGGTCAAAATGCAGTGCTGCAAAACTGTGATGATGTATAGTAAATAGGAATGCCTAGTTCTGAAAAACTTATTATGGAAAGGGGGTATTTAGTGATTTTTCACTCCATTTATTGGAAAACTGGCAAATCTCCCTTATTAAGTCTAATTAAGCCCATTGAATTTTGCTACCCAAGTGCCAGGAGGAAGGAACATATTTCTGTGGCTTGGTTGTCTTTTTGGGTAGTCTGGTTTGCCTTTGCGAAGTTGCCAGATCCCATTTGACCCTTAAAAATAGGGTTTAACCCTAGTAGCTGGACTAAGTCACTGTCATTTTGAGCACACTGGTGCAGATCAAACCTAGGTCAACAGTGGAGGAATGTTGCTGCTGCTCAACAGGCTGTTCAGTGGCTTCTGGGAAAATTGTTGGTGTTCTCAGTAAGTTTTCAAGTGGACAGGCACATAACCTAAAGTTTACTGCCTCAGTGTGCAGTGCTCAGCAGAAAAGCAAAGAGCTGAGTCATCAGGGAGACAGTGACTTTCTCAATACTGACTTTTTCCAAGTCAGACTTGAGGCACTGAAGGAAAACAAGATCCACGGCAGCTGAGTATATTACTATATTACTCTTTATTTAGTATTTAGAACTAGCTACCTTCTACCAGTTTAAAAGAAAACTCACTTCACAGGAATAGATCTTCTGAGCCACTGCTCCAATTATCTTTATGTTTAGGTAGCCTGCCAGAACCCATCAAGGAAACTCACTATTACCCACCTTCCTGCCCCAGCTGTCATGACATTCCATTTCAAGGTGTCTTAGGCTACAACATTCCCAACTGCTACCAGAAGCCATACCTAGTGTGGGCTTCCTAAAACTAAATAAATTCTCTACTGTCATGCTGCACAATTAATCACAAGGTTCATTTTGACCTTGTGCGCTGTGAAAAAGCCTGCTGAACAGACACCTGTTAATTGTCTTCTTATCAACACATTACTGCTCCAACACATACACAGGAAGAATACAAGGGCAAAAACAAGGCAAGGGGAAAGCAGGGACACACACAAGAGGGACAAAGCAAGAGAGAGAAATTACATATACTGAAATCTTTGACCTGAAATTCAATAAAACAGCTGCCACGGTGTAGCTGGAATATCACCTTTCCTAATTTCTGCCTTCCTCACTGGTATACTGGTATTTCCATAATCTCTGTCACAAAGAAGCTGTATTATAAACTAACATATGGAAAACTAAAATATTTCAGCTGTTTGACATACAGACACTACACTGAATGTTTATCAACATCCATTATCTGTCCAGATTCCTCTGAGAAACTGCTAACCACTTTGTACTATAATATAGTACTTATCCCTGTGTTTAAAGAGCAGGATATTGAAGAAAAAACACATTCTGGCCTCAGGGCACTGATGCCAAGTTCAGCAATGGACAAAGCTCTGACTACCAGCAAGAAAGCAATGAGCTCGTTTTCCCTCTACCAGAAAGTCAGAGCAATAACTGTAACAAAGCTGCAGTGGAGCCAGACAGAGAAACATTATGGAATCACAGCTGAGAGCCCTCTTGTCCTGTGGCCCATTGGACATAGCTTCTCTTCCTGCATTTTTTGCTTCATTAGCTCATAAACTAATGCCTTGCTAATAGATATGAGGAGGAGAAAGATGCTGAAATGTTCTATATTATTTTTAATGGCATTTAATACACGCCAATTATTCTGCAGGCTCATTTAACAGCTAACATTGAAGAGGCATTCAAATATTTCTAGAAAGTAATATAATCTAGGCATTTCTAAAGATAGTCTTGCCAACAACCTTTGTGCAAGAGACCTGGAATATTTCCACTAAGATGCCAGCCGACAGTGGAGACCAAATGAATTGTCAGATTTCACCAGCTCCCTAGTGTGCTCATGAGCAAGAAAAGTCAGCCTATCACTGTCTACCTGCATGCAAGGTGGATTTATTTGTGAGCTCTGACTAGGTGCTACTGACTTTTTGCTGCTTATTAACAGTTAAGACATAGAAAATTAGGAGGATCATTGTCCCCTTACTCTTTTAGGACACTTTATCTATGGTTTCTTTCAATGCCTCGACTTTAAGCTGGCATCTGAAATATATGATTTCTTCTCTTTTTTCCTGAGGAAAAAAAAGAGGGCTTTTCTCTTAATTTTCTTCATTTTTACTGGCACACAGTTCTCAAGTAATTACCAGTAGTGACTGAATCATTAATGTTAAAACTGCTTTCAGGAACACCCCAGCTGCAAAGCTGAGTGCCTTGTGTCCCAGCCTGCCTGTTTCCTATGATTCCTAATATCAGATGGACTGTCCCACACAAGGATTTGCCATTACTATAAGAAGCTCTGCCTTGGCTGTCATCCCACTCAGAAAAAGCAGCATCGTGTTAGAAATAGCTATATCATCATCCCTGATAAAGTGCCACTTCCTCATTGATTTTCATCAGTGGTAAGAGCCACTTGCACTTCAGGAAGCAGTCTTCAGAGTACCACAGAAGGACTAAGTTCAGAGCTTCTCACAAAATTGCTGCAGGCTTCTTCACATATCAAGCAATGCCACTAGCCAAGAACATAGTGTAGGCAATTTTGGCTCCTTAGCATCCGTATCTCCTCTTTGATTCCATCCCTCAAGCCAGTTTAGTACATCTGAAGGCACTAAGATCCCACACAGCTCCATCCCACACAGCCAGTTCAGAAGCTGAGATTTGGTCTGGCTTTTCTGCGCACCCCTCAAATTCCTTAATTCAATAGATTAATTCCTTGAATCAAAAAAAAAAATAAAAATAAAAAAAAAAAATCAACCCTTTAGACTAGTGGCTTCTTATTCTGACATTGAGAAAGGGGAATGCTTGAAGAAACCAGGTACCAATGCCTCTTTCCCAGGGCAGTCAGAAGGAACCTCTAAATCAAGTTTCAAAGATGCCTCCCCTGCAACAAAACATTTTCCCAGGCTCAAGGGGCAGTGGAAAAAAAAACAACCTGAACAACACTGTTCTCCAAACAGCTTCATATAGAAAAAACCTTGAGCATACAAATTCCATGTGTCCATGAGAGCAATGAGTTGATAGAAACTTATTAAAAACCTTCCCCAGATAGCATATTTGAGATAGATAAACATACTTCAGTTTATCCAATACAAAATATAAGCATGTCTGGGTAGCACAAAGCAAAACAAGTCAAGGAAAAATGTGTTATTTTTGTTATGTGTTATTTTCTGTGACTCATTAACCTCACCCTTTCAAATCTCTCACCTAATGGACCTTCCAGCTTCACATAGATAGAGGAAGTGAAAAAAGAAAAACTTAAGGGAAAGAAGGAAGGTATCAATTTAACTTTTAACATTTCTTAGATACATCAAAGGTATCAGCAATGTAGTTCTATTAGGTTTGTATGTGGATTCTTATAAGATGCATGTGGAAAAGCCTTCACTGGGTTCACTGCTCGAGACTAAAGAAAATGCAGACTATGAATTTTGAACTTTCTTTCCTGGAAAGCCATCTTTAAATAAACTATATATAGATGCTGGCAAGTTGCAAGGCTGAATATGAATCTCTTATCCAATACAAATATTTTGCCACTCAGCTCATGAGAGTGCACAGCGGTATTCCAGTCTCCCAAACGGAACCACAGCAAGCCTATACATCCTCACAGTTGGTACTGGCATTTATAATATCCATGAGGCAAGTTTATAAGCTTATTAAACCCAAAACACAGAAGACAAAAGCTGACAATAAACAAGGAATAAAAAGAAAATATTAGAGTGGAAATGACAAAGGAAAAGGAGAGTCAAACGTAAGGGGTACAATATACGTGGAGGGAAATTACCATGGGCATACTTTAATACATTAGAACAATTTTTTTCCTGCAGATGTTGGATAGTCTAGACATACTTTCAAGCAACATTCCTGGTAGTTAATCCCTCAACTCTGCTAATGGTTTGACAGGGTTGTAACACGATAAACAATCTTTATCATGCACTTATGTTTCCCTCCCTTCTCAAAAAGCAAATCAAGTGTATAGAGCATAAGGTGCATTTCATATGATTTGTTAGGATGATCTCCTCCTGACTTAGGAATTTATCTCCCATTAACAGACAAGTGCAGATACATACAGGAACAGGGGAACAGTGCTTTTATATGTATTAGTTATACTCCATGAACTTTTTCTTGCTCACTGTCTAATGCCCTAGGATGGAGCAAGCAATAACCACTGAAAAGAGTTAATGTTTTGTCTATGCATTCTTCACTTTTACCCTCAACAGTAAAAAATTCAGTGTTGAAAAAGTAGAAGACAGAAAACTTGGAAAACTTTGCAAGTAAAGAACCATATTTTTATATGAAGACAAGGCACAAAACTCTGACAATACTTTGTGAAAACAGAACTGTTAACACTGGGAGAATAGTGAAAAAGGTAGCTAACAGCCCATGAAGCACTTAACCACTCTTCTTCCCATCCTAATCTGAATACATATTAAATTCATGGCTTCTTTTGCTTTAGTTTTTGAGGCCAAATCACAACTTAGTGGAGGTTTCCTCTCTCAGTGTACAAATGTCCTTCAAAAGGAAAATCCAGCATGTCAGATGAAGGGTTTGGTCACCATGATAGTGTCAAGGGGGAGTGGTGGTTTGGTGGGTTACTGGGATTTTGGTTTGTTTTTTTGTTGTTTTTTTTTTAAATGTATGTAGAAAGAGGTAGGAAGAACAAAAGCAGAGGCTGGAAGAAAGCAATGTCAATACAATCATCACTGAAAAGACATCTGAAGAGTTTTTAGAGACAAAGTTGCTTAAGTTGAAATATATTGTTCTTTTATAACAAAAGCAAGTCATATCCTTGTCTGTAGTCAAAAAAGTCTTTTGATTTTGATAAAGCAACAGAAACCCTGAATACTATTCAAATTCTTAAAATGAATCATTAACTATAATATTGCTTCTTGGCTATCACTTAAGAGTTTTTGGCTTTAATTTCAATTAACAAGTTTTCCTGGAAGTTTTGACCATTGTAACCACTTCACAAAAAAACCTGGGGCAGTGGGGGGGGAAGGCTAGCATAGGAGAACAGGACTTCACGCATTGCCAAAGGGCATCCAACACACAAAATCCAACACACAACCTTGTAGCTTGAGTGACAAGATGCAAAGGATAGGGGGATGCAGCCACAATAACCATCCCTGACAAACCAGAGAGGCACCACTGAATTACAGGAGGCACAGCTGTACAAGCTCCTCCATGAGCAGCAGCTGCATTCAAGAGTTTGCCACAGGATATCCTGCAACAGCCTCAGAGCCCAGTGTGACCTAGCTGGGCTACTGCAGGTAGGTAGCACTCTCAGATCCCCACACGGATTCATTTTAAAAGGAAGCTCGTGTCAACCTGAGTTTTGTATGCTTTTTGACAAGGGCATATTACCTGATGGGGCTGTGAACTGGACCATCTGCTGTAGGAAGGAGCACCAGAAGTCTTGTTGGCTGTAGGTCTCTGCAAAATAAAAGAAGGACATGTCAAATATTCACCAACATGTCTGTCACACAGGCAACTTTACCAATCTCAACCAAATAAATACCTATAGTAAAAAAATTAAAAAAACAAAATCAAAAAACCCTAAACAAGAGCCCCCAGAAACCACAAATACGAGACAGTTGCACTAAAATCACATAGATGGAAGTTTGCTAAACTTTCAACCAATGTTCTGTTCAGCCTCGAACTGCAGGACGTCAATACTCATTTCAATTTGTAGTTTTCCCCCTAGACTGCATATTTAAATGCTAAACCCCAACCTAAACCGAGACTACAAAGCACTACCCATCAGGCAGATAATTTACTCAGATTAAGCAAACATGCTGTAAAGGAAGAGCAACTGACATCATCTCTCTGCACTTGTGAAACACCATTGACACTGTCCCACACCAGACCCTTGTCTCTCTAATTTAGAGACACAGATTTGACAGACAGATCAACCACCAGAAAGAATTGGTAACAAGGTCACACTCAGAGTTTTGGTCAATGGCTCACTGTTCAAGTGGAGATCAGTAACACATGGTGTTTCTCATGGGTTAGAAGGATTAAAGGGAGGGTGTCAAAACAAAATAAAGCAAAATTGTTCTTTCAGAATCACTTCACCTTACCTGTTTCATTTTTTAATATTTTTTGAATATGTAGTGGATTATTTACATACCAGCTTTCTTTTTAAGACAAACAGCCTTTATGATTTATCCCTACATTTCTTTCACCCATTTCTCTATTTTTTTTCCTAAAGCCCTAAGAAAAAAGACCATGTGCTTTCATATCCATAGCATATTTACATATCATGTGTGCCACATATAGACTTTATAATCAAACTGCATTTGAAACTGCAGAAGAATCAATGCAATATGGCACAGAACTCCATTAATTATTTTATTACACATTATCTCTGGCTTCAAAATTATTTTATACCATCAACTTCAACACCATCTACTCCCAGTTTAAGCTAGAGCCTGACGTAACAGAAGATCTTCAAATCCACCCCTTACTTATGTGAACTTGGTCCTTTAAAAAAATAAATCACCAAACAAACAAAAAAAACCCACAACAACAAAAAATCCACTGGATACCACAGCCAATAACCAAGTTTCTTGAAAACATATAACTTCTATAGTGTGTAAGCTTATGTATTACAAAATCTTCATGACAACAAGGCTACTTGTACCAGGAAGACCAGGTAGGTTTAAGTTTCTTTTGCATGAGATCTGAATTCAAACCAGCTTTCCAGACATGAGATACTAATTTATCAGTACATTATGTCATCAGCAGGATGCTAATAAGGGGGACAGATTCATATTTGGACCATATGGACATAAATTACTTAAAAAATGCAATTATGACAATCCATGTGAGATTTATACCACAATGTAGTACATTCTTTGTAAGTATGAAAATAAATAGCTTATGGCTTTTAACACCCAAGGATATAGTACATTTCTATGGCAATTATAGCCACAAGGGCTTATACATCATTACATATTCTAAAGCTGGCATGTCATTCCAACTAATGAGAAACAGCCACTGCTAGAATTGTATTCGTGTGTTAGGCTATCAAAAAGCAGTTATTTTACAAATTTAATTATTAGCATTACTGTATAGTGTATTTATCTTCTCCTAGACACCCTTAAAAGGACAGGCTTTTTTAATACACAGATACACCATGTAACAGAATAACACTTTCTTTTGATAGAAGCTTCAGAAAAGAAAAAGTGCACATAATGCTGGTCTCAGCTTTGTGAAAAACTGCTTCAGAAGAATGACCAGCCAATCTCTGAAAAACAAGTTGAATAATGAGAAAGCTGGAGTTTTTTCTAGAAGCACCTGGAAGCTGTTTTCCAGCAAGATGCCTTTCCACAAGCACCACACACCTTTCTTAATTAATATATATGTAATGTATGTCTGCCTTTAGTATCATCCAATAAAACTGCATCTTCCTCCTGTCTAAACTCATAAATACCTGTCTTGGATTTCATTACTTACTCCAATGCCTTTAGTAGGTACATTTCCTACACAGCAGTAACTCTTTTGAACTTTTCTGTCTCAGTTTCAAGGACATCCAAAAGATAAATAACCCACAGAGAAACAATACTGCAATATTACAGAGAAACAGGCAAATTCTTTCCAGGATAAACACCCAGCAAAAAAAATACTTCCCAAGACAATGGCAGAAGATTATTTATTTATTTAACTTTACAAAAAAGAAAAGACTAGAGCTTGAGAAGTATTTGTGACTTCCATCTTCCAATATGACTACGAAGGCACTTTAAAAAAAAACTGCAAATAGTAGAATAAAAGACCTAAGATTAACTTCTATTTCCCCTATCCTTCCAGGCTTTTTTTTTTTTTTTCCCTTCTCCACTTACAGACCAAGAAGCAGGGTCACTTGCATGTTCCAAGACAACCAGACTACCAGGTTATAGAGCAAAGGCTTGCACTGCTCACACACAGAAGTTTCTGTATCAGACCATTCAGAGTAGATTCTGAAATATCTAAAAAGTACTTTCATCCCAGCTTTTGTCCAGGTTCTAAAGGGCAACAGGAAAAAAACTGAAGGCCAGGCCACAAGCCCTGCTCATCTCAATAGTTCAAATACTCAAAGCAAGTGATTTAAAAAGTTATGCACAAGCAAATTCCAAACATACACAGCCTCACCCCTATATTGCTGCAACCAGTAGAAATTAGACAGTCACCTCTAGGAATACAACTCTTCATACTTAGCAGCAAAGGTCATAAGCCAGACCATACTCTCTGCTAGATGAGTAGCTTTTGCACACAGCTTGCACCTCAAGGGGTTGCATTTTCACAAGCTATTTTACCAGGGAGAACACAGGCTGCATTCAGCCCTTTAAGCCACATCCCTTTCTTAGTTGGAATTACCTCCCATATCACTCCTCCTCTTGAGAAAGAAAGAGTATAAACACAGAGCATTTAAGCATGCTCCCTCTGGCACAATTAGCACTTTAACACAAGCCCTGGACATAAACTTCCTCCCTGGTCTTGCAGAGCTCCCTAACAGCATCACTAAAACCACCTAAACCAAACAGCCATCAATGCCTCCAGCAAGTCCCTCTCTTAGCTAACTTTATATCCATTCTGCTTTCCCAGTCCACCTCTACTCCCTAAGCTGCCTCTCAGCCATATGCAGATACAAAAACTCCTCCCCAACTATTAAAAACTAATTAAGACTGACTGCCCTAATTACCTGCTCTTCCAAGCTGTTCCTTATGTCCTGGCCCCTTCCTTCATTACCCCTACCTGTGAAGAGAGGTCAAACTCAATGAGCCACAGGTGACCACCAGTTGTTTTAAAAGACCACAAAGTTCTGATGAAAATTTTAGAAAGATTTAAGAATCACAGTAGACTGTACTTACGAAGGCAATAAAACTGGAAACAGGATGTGTGAGCTTTCTATCCAAAATGGAAGTTGTGGAAAAAATGGAGAGGGAAGCTGGTGGTTAGCACACTGCTGCCCAGGCAGCAGTCAGTATGAGAGGAGAAAATCTGATGTAGATTCAGGTGCAATGCTTCAAGCACATAGCCAGGCTTGAGCCTGAATGTGAGGAATGCTGATGAAACATCAGACTGCCTCCAAATCCCAGTGAGACCAAGAAAAAAAGTACTTCTCATAGAAGTAAAGTGGCACAGATAAAAGAAGAGCAAATGATGCAGTATATTTGCAAAGATGCTTTTTTTTATATGCTGCTCAAAAGAAAACTGTTTTCTCAGAAGATTCCTACTGCTGAACACAGTAGATAACATAGCAAGAAGCCAGGGAAAAAAAACTTTCAGAAGAATACATGGAAATCAATACAATGGAGCATGGCTCAACAGGAGAGTTCATGGAAATATGTGTTACTATTTCATTCTTGGGATAAGGCTACCAGTGACTGTATACAATCCAAGCCAAGAACATATATAGTCCTTAAACAGTTCCTGAGTCAGTCAAGGAGAACTTCAAGATAAGGCCACACTTGAAATTTATGAAAGAAATTACAGTGTCATTACTCTGACAGTATTTCTAAAAACAAAAGAAGGAGTATATATTCAGATAACAAAGTTCATAACTCGTTCTACACCCAAATAAACTTATAAAGTCTTGTGATGGGCATGGCAATTCATCCCATTAGTCTGGAAAAGTACCTTGAGATGGGATGGTTTATTGTCTGGAAGTACCTGTCTCTTTCCATCCACTCACTGGAGAGAAGGGCTGAGCAGGCAGTTTAATTGAGACATCTAACTGGGGATGGCTAATGTTAGATGAAATTAAATCTACCAGCAGTCCCTGGTCTCCTTGCTACCAAGGGACCTAAGCAATTTGTCCTCTTCTACGTTTCAAAAGGTTATTATGGTAGCAAACATGTTATGCAATTAGGGTAGTTGTGAACTGCCTTGTGAACTCCCACAGCCTGTGTTAACCTCTAAAATGTACCTCATTGGTAAAGACATTAAATACTGTATTGACTTGCAGGACTTCGAAATTTTTGGAGGGGCAATAAGGGGAGAAAATAATTTTCTTTATAAATAGAGAAAATAACACATGAAAAAATGGAACATGTACTAAACATTTAGTCATATCAAAACCATTTTTCTTCAAAGAAAATCTACTTAGACTTACACCTGTAGTACTCTGAGAATACAATTATAGTTACATGAAACACCTGATATACCACCAATTCCTAAACTCTTTGGCTTTCTGGCCAAAAACCTTGCTGGCATTCAGCTGGTCTCTAGTTCATCGTGTTTATGAGATATGCTGAGTCCAGTTGCTTATGTTAAGGCGGGTATGAAACTGAGTATGTATTTTGCACTGCCCAATATCTAGATTTCTTTTTTTCTAGTATTTGCCATTATTTTCTCTTAAATTTAAAAAAAAAAAAATCATTTCCTGAACAAAGTAAGAGAGACAGCAGACAACTCTGTAAGATGTTAAGACACTGAAGTTCTTTCTCTGAAGTTTGCTTTCTTTTTTTAATGGAGTTTTCTATATATATGTGACTTTTGCAAAGAGGAACCAGCAATGTTATGTCAAAAAAAACAGTATTCAGGGGATGCTTCTTGTGGGACACAGGCCTTTGGGTTTACTTGTTTTTGTTGGGTTTTTTTTCACAGCAGGAAGTTATGAAGAAAACACGAGTGAAAAATAAAGTTTTACCTTCTCAAACTATAGAGGGCTATAATATCCTTTATGACTCTCCAGGAACGAATAATGGGCAAAGTCCTTTTGACACTAACCACAGCAGACTGGAGCAGTGGGAGCTGGTTTTTGAAGTATTGAGTTTTATCTCCTTTTACTTATTGAGCTTATCCCACAACAATGCAGTATAGAAAATGACAAGTTATTAATTTCTATGTACAAGGTAAATAGAAATGGTGACAACTTATCTGATATTATCTGATCAAAAATGGTTCTTAGAGGAATTACAGAGTCTGAAATTTGAACCAGCGATATCTCATGAAACAACACAGACTTCATGCCTACATATCAATCCCTACCTGCCTCTGGTCTGGCTCCAGACGCCCTTAAGCCATGCTGGATTCTCTGCGTGAGGTAAGACCTCACACACTCGATAATACTAAATCCTTTACAGCCTCTTCCTCACAAACATCATCTCAAGGGATCAGAGAAGTCAGCTCAGTGGAAAGGGTATCTCTGTGCTTCCACTCTGGTATCACACCTGGCTCCATTTACTGGGGCGACAAACCCCAGTAAAGCCTGTTCATTACAAATGTGCTGCTCACCCAGGAAGCCATTTTCACTTCTGTGCAATAAATATACACAATTTCTTGCTCCCTTCGAAACCTCATCCCAATACCAATTCTATGCTGGAAATTCATAGCTAGTACTCTACACATAAGACTAAATAAATTCCAAATACTTTACATTCCATAGTTTGTTCAAAACCATAGAAGTTTAAAATCCTCCAAAACTTCCTGGAAAACTGCCTGCTTTCTAGTGATGGTAGCTCTATAAAATTGCAGAGTGACAGATTTTTTTTTTTTGTTAGAAAAAAGGAAGACAATAGGTTAGATAATATAATCAGATTAATGACAAGAATGTCATTTCATTACAGCTATGCAGCAGTTTTTACCACTCAACATTGGGCATTGCTCCTCACAGGGTTAGGACATGAAGCGAAGTGCAGTGATGTTGACAGCAGTAGAAGGATGGGACGTGATGTGACGTGACAATATGGTCTTCTCCTGCATGCAATGGGTGCATGACACATCCCTCAGCTTGCTTGGCAGCTGGGAGAATAGCATATGGCAGAGTGACATCATTGCTTTGCAGTGATGAGATGATGCAGGGGAATCACCAAGTATGTTGCTCCATAAAAGTGGAAAATAAGGAAGAAAACATTAAGAAAGCAGCCAATCTGGATAGAATGGCAGGATATAATATGTAACAGAGTTACAAGAGGTAAAGTTTCTAAGTAATGAAATACATTTATAAGTTGTGTATGAAAAAGTGTGTAGTGGGAAAACAACCTTTCCTTAACACTGTTACACAATGTCATTAGGGATTACTTCCTCTAGCTTACAGAAATCAATGTTATGACAGGAAGAGACAGAGCAGGAGAGATATTGACTGAGCTGTCAGCCATAGGAGTACATCTCTCTGAACCTGTGGGTTTGGGCTTTGATGAAGCAAATGCATTGAATAGACACTTTTATAGGAACTCAGGCACTCACTCAAAGTACTCACATTTCATATCCACTGTCTAGTCTTGACCATCAACAGAGTGACCCATAATTTTTGAGGTGAAATTGCCAAAAGTAGTATATGTCTATCACTCGCCCCCATCCTTGGATTCTTGACACCTAACAATTTGACATGGGCTCTGAACCATGGTGCAGGGGCTGTCATGTCACTGTGATTCCCTTTCTTCTTTCTCTTTGTCCACTCCTGTTTACTTATTTAATAAAGACATTTAAAAAGGAAAAGAAGAAAACTTCTAGACAAAGACAGAGATAAAAATATCCTCTCTTCATAAGCTTTCTTTACACTTACCAACCAGGAGCTTTGTGCTAAAAAAATCCAGACCTTCCCTATATGACCTCCTATATCCTACTTGATTGTTAAAAGTAATAATTAATGTATTTTAAGTTTCAAAGTATGTATTTCAATGGTGATGAAGTCCACAAGCCTCTTATATCTCACAAATCAAATAAGAACTGATATTAGAAATTGTGCTATCCATCTCAGATCACAACTACCTTAGCAGAACTGACTGGTCAAACTTCAGCCAGCAATACTGTAACCACTAATTCCTTCTCCATTCCAATTTGTATTGATCAAGTGAAGTGCAGCATCCTTGAAATCACAAACAAGCTGAACAACTGTTACTGTTGGTGAGAAGCAAGAACATATTTCTTAGGAATTTTATATGGTGAAAGAAATTCTCTGTGGAGATGCTATAGACACCATGATTTGCTGTGCAGTCAGCACTTTCTTCCAAAGCTAGAGAGTTTGAAGATAAGCTGCAAAGAGATCAAGGAACAACCTTCAGGTCTTCCAGATGGAGTTGACATAAAGTTGGCATTCTTACCCCTAAAATGTACGATTAAGAAATTGTAAGAAAATCACAAGACATAGAAACATGCAATTAGATAAGAAGGAAAAATTAGCTGGGGGGAAAAAAAATCAAAACTAAAAATATGGAGACATTCAATGCTTTGACGTCAAGAACTCTCCCAAGCACTATGGAGAAAGTAGGGGAGCACAACAGAGCCGTATAAGAGAAAATTTAGTCATAAAGTGGCTTTCTAAAGCACCTGCTTCTGTGGGAAAAAAGACTGTGAGCTAAGTGTGGTATTATGCTGAGCAATGTTCTATTATCACCAATCAGTAACTTAAACAAAGAACCAGGGAGCACCACAGCATGGGTATCACCAGGATACCCACTCCTGTTGAAAGAATGCTCAAGGAAGTATAAGATCTGTTATCAGAGGAACTCGGAACACATGACCTCTTTTATGTCCTTTAGACTCTTACCATTTTCCTGAGTAAATGGCATGCACGAGGAGATGTAGGGGAAGGGTCACAGCACCAAGCCTAACAGAGTTCAAGAAGTTTTTGGACAATGCTCCTAGGCACAGGGTGGGACTCAGGGATGGTCCTGTGCAGGGCCAAGAGTTGGACTTGTTGATCCTTGTGGGTCCCTTCCAACTCAGCACATTCTATGGTTCTATGACTCTGTGACACAGACAGTCTTGCCTATGACAGAGAGCAAAATGGGATTAGTTTTGGGGGACCAAAGACCTGGCTTTCTTCAGAAGCTTGCACAGGCCTGCAAAAATGGAATTAACAAGTCTATGTTGATTTGAGATAAAGGAATAACACCAAGAACGTAAAATAAATTGATTGTAATGAGAGCTGTTCTCTTTGAGCAGCTATTCTGGGAAAGATTATCTGTTCCATTATAATAGCAGACAAGAAATATGAAAAGTGACCCAGAATCTTTGAGTAATATTGGGTCTGAGGTATTAAAAGATAACAAAGTGACCACAGTGAAAACTGATACTGAGCAGGAAGCCATCAGACATGCACTATAGAGAATATAAAAAAACATTAGAAGAACAAATGCAAATATAAAGACAACAGATGCTCTCATGAAGGCGTGGGGGGACCTTTCCTTTTTTTATTAATGTTCACCAAAGAAAATAAGAATTCAGATTTATGCTTACATTGAAGATTATAATAAAGCCAGAACAGAGAACAGTCTTGATAAGACAATGCAAAACACAACAGTGCAGAAATTAAAGTAAAATATGGCATACAGTAGATGTAATAATCAGAATATTTTACATGTGCTTCAGTACTGGGAGGCAAGGGCATGAATCATGAAGGTTCAGTAAAGTACAAAAATAAAAATTTTTATTTGCAAACAATGCAATCATGGAAAGGTGGAGGAGGTACTATAATGATCTCTTTAATGGTGAGAGATAAAAGTGAACAACAAATGGTTATTTTCTAGATAAAGGAGTCATTCTCAGAAGAATCAAATTTTTAAAGTATTCAAAAGGCAATTAGACATTCAGGAAAAATGCTGGCAATTCCTCCTAAATTATTAACACTTGGATGCAATAAGCTTAGTCCAATTTTTTACAACCTAATTTTGATAATATTTCCTAAGAGCAGAAAAAGTCACATTTCCAATTTCAAAATAAAAATGTATTGGAAATGTAGGAGTTGTTCTTCCCATTTCAACCTCAAAAATCCAGCTTTCATACCTTTTATAGACACATACTCTTTAAATAGAGGAAACAGTGAGTGATGGTGAATATTGGTGTCTGAAAAGAGTTCCCTCCCAAGATTAGTCACAAAAAATGAAAACAAGCAATCAGTTTTAGTTAGGTGTTATCTGCAGGAAAAATGCTGATATAAAGACAATTAAGGTGTAATTTCTTAGGGGATTTAGGAATAATCTAGGGGATTCTTGGCCTGTAAGGAGAGTATCTGTTGTCTTGGAGCATCACATCCCAAGTATGCAATGGTTTGTTATGTAGGAAATGGTATGCTTTTCAAGTAGGGAGACAAATTTCTGCTCTGTTTCATAGCAATCCAATCCTAAAGTGGGAAGATGAAGAAGCCCCACACTTTTTGGATCAGTCCAGTCATTGTTTGGAAGGCACTGGAGCAATCTGCCTTGACTTCTGAATAAGTGGCTGCTGCAGGAAAGACAAGGTCAGAAAAAATGGTGGGTCTGGATCAGTGAACATGAATGATATTCAATGACTGTAAAACCAGGTAAATAGCCTTGTAATGATAAGATTTTGAGCAAGCTTTCTGTCAGGCAATGAGATTGCAATGAGTTTGGTAGCCTAAACAGCTAGTGGCTTTAAATAATAGTAGAAGTTTGTGGGAAGAAATAAATGTAGTTAGTTGCTGCTTTGAACCTAATGACAGGAGGAAAAATTTCTTTGTATAAAACACCCTAAAAAATCACCAAATTAAAAAAAGAGATCTCTTGATTTGGCACTGGTATTGCCTAATCATTTGTCAGCTGAGAAAAGCTGACAAATGGAAGGGGTGACATTGTACTGCAGTTTGACTGTAGTCAGTGCAAGCACAATATACCTGTCATGGGTGAAATCTGCTGTGACTGGGATGTGGTACAAGGTTTGCTAGCTGTCAACCACCACAGCAAACTTACCGAGCTCCTGGGTACATAAAGTGATCTCATTTTGTAGTAGAGAGAACTACTTAGCTGACTGCTCTGCACAGCATTCACACCACCACCCTTACTGCCCAAGCAATGTGTTGAACATGGTTTTTATAGGGATTCTAGTCATCCAGGTGATACTCTCGCAAACAGGATGCTTGTTTATGTAAATGCTGTGAAATTCTATACCCACTGTCTCCACCTACCTTCCTCTTCTACCAACAGCAGCTTTCGGGTTCTCCCTGTTCCAAGCCCCTGTACTCACTCCCTGTGTTCATCGAGCATTCCTTCTCCCCCAGGCCTATTGTGCAAGCTGAACTCCAACACCACAGAAGGTGAGACAGGCGTTCAAATCTGGCTGTCACTGCAAGAGGAGAGATGCGACAGTGGCTAGAGCAGCAATAACTGCAAAAATTTATCATCCTAGCTTTTTCATATGCCCCTCCCTGCTCCGTGATTGAGGCACACCAGAGCAATAAATTCTTCTAAGAGCCCTTAAATCTATCACACTAATTGCTAAATGCAGAGTAGCCATTCATCTTTCCTGGTAACATGGCAATGCATGAATTTGCTGTAAGACTTTTTTCCCTAATGTTTCCTTATGATTAAACCATAAAATAAAAGAAAATGTAACATCACTTCCTACTTTCAGGCTAATGCTTTTTTTGAAGCCCGGAGAGGAGTTCAGCATGAAAATCATAAAAGATTAGGAGGACTGTCAGCACAAAGGGACAGATATTTTCCTGCTCTATTCACATGCAGCCTTAGCATTTAAAAATGCATGGGAATAACACTTATTTCTAGACTTCAGAAAGAATAAACAACACCCACATTTCCAGAAATTTCCTAATAATATTCTCTTTAAATTTCTTTCTAGAAATATCACAGAAAGTCTTCCTTCATTTAGCATTTGAGAGTAAGTGAAATTGGACTATATTTTACCAGAGGGGTCAAATATTTAAAATAATAATATCCTTTGCCGTTGGTTGATAAATATACATGGAGAAAAACTTCAATGAAAACACAGGCAATAATAAGAGGCAAACTTCAGATTGTGAGCTTGTCCTTTGTCAATTTGTTCAGTGTACAGTAACCTTGTCAAATTAAGAAAATTCCAAGTGTATTAGGAAAGGCTGCCCTCTTCAGACAAACTTAATAAAAGGTACACAGAAGAAGTTCTGAGTGTCTTCAATTTAAAAAAAGAATGTGGTGAAATTAACTGTGCAGCACAGTTTTAGCATATTAAGTTTCTTCTGCTTAATAATTTGCTATCACATAAAGAAGAACATTTTTTGTCATTAGCTGCATACTAATGTGTATTTGTTCAGACCCACAACAGACCCATTTATACTATTTCTGTAAGGCTGCTATAACTTTAAGTCATATGCTGAAATATAGAGACATAATTAATTAAGAAATCTATTGAGTCTGAACTTTTCCTATGTCATGTTTTGTGCTATCATATGGAAAAACAACACATTTTGCAGCACTGAATTTCTGTCACGGGAATTTTCATTAAACATGATAAAATTGCCTTTTTTCCTCTAACAAAACTTGGGGTTTAGATAGGTTTTGATCTCCCTAATGATCCAAACTAGTGAGTGGAAAAAAGTCTTTGTCATCATGATTGGTGTTTTATACTTCATGGCTATTTTTAATTTCATTCATGAATAACTAGAAAACAGCTTATTTAGACAAAAAAGTAATTTTTTCTTTTCCTCGCTATTTGTCATCTGAGTGTCTTCACAGGTGAAATGGTGGATTTTTATCTTTCATCACACCAGGTGGCAAAACATAAGACTACCTGGTATTTTCCTGGTGAATATCATAGAATTTTCATAAGGAAGTCCACCTGCATGAAATAAGTAACTGTATTTAGGTTAATGACTGTAAATAACAGCTTCCAATTTACTGGGGAGGTGAGGTGGACATAAATATTTTTTATTGGTGTTTTATTTTGAAAACTGAAAGCTATATCATAGAATCTTCTGAGAAGACCTAGAAATACATATTATGCTCCACAATACCAAACCTAATACTTATCTATCCACATTTTTCAAGACCTTTACCAAAACCTGGAACTGTACTGGACAAAACAGCCATTAACTCTCAATGTAGCCCCCTAAAGTTCTCCAGAACAGGGAGCAGACACAATGCTCCTAAAAGAGGGTTCTAAAGACAGAAAGATACAAGAGATTTAGCTGCCAGTTTGATAAAAGTCTCTCCATTCATTAGAAAAAGTCTTTTTTCTAGCTTTTCAGCAAAGGCTCCAATGTCATAACATCTCAGGAGAACACGCCCAACGGCCCAATAAGTTTGTGACTGCAAGATTGCTCTTTTCCTTGCAAAACACCTTCTTTTTTTCTTTTCTTAAATCTTGTCTCAAAGCATGATAACTCCATTCTATATTCTGATCCAAAATTTGAATCAAGTTTCCTTCCTCCTTTACCACATCACACAGGCTTTCTGAACAACAGGTAATTTCATCTATTGTGTCCCTTTCCACAGACAGTCTCCTCAGTCACTGAAACAGACAGCATTTCTAAGTTCTCTTTAAGAAACACCCCATGCTCTTAACTTTAACCATGCGAGGAAGTTTCTCTGAAGACTTGTGGGGATTTTTTTTCCCCCTTGTTAAATAGGATTCAGTTTAAGATGTACTTTAAGTTAAGAATTACTTAAACGCTTTGTTGAACTGGGGCCTGAAATGGGACTTTAATTTCCTTAACAACTCTCAATATACCATTACTAGAATAAATGCAGAAAAATCAGACTTTCTGAAAAAATGTGTCTCCAGGGTGCTAGTACAAGCAAATTATGGAGCAGTTAAATAATGCCAAACTATAAATCTCTTATCTACCAACACTTATCCATCTGTCTTAGCAGTGTGCTAAGGAGTAGGTCTTGTTTAAAGACTGATATGTTAGAGCTGGAAATGAATACTTGCCTTTTAGTCTCCTCCTATGCTATGGTATTCAGTTTCATGTATAATTGATGGGCTGAAATTTTAAGACAGACTGAGTAAATAAATTATGAGTATTCAAAATATCACTCTTTTGCCAGTAAACCCCTGTTATTCTTCACACTGGCTCAGCCACCTCTCATGCTGTTATCTTTATTTATAGGAATATTATTTTCTGTGATTTTGTAGTATATACTTACTAAAATGATTTCAATGGAAATTATTTCAATGGCAAACATAACCATGATTTTGTAATAATCAAAATACAGTACAGATTTGTTTGGGTATTTTTCCTTCATTCTATTGAGACATAGTGTAAGAGAAAGGCATATTAGTTGAATACCAGCATTTTTTTATGCTATTGCCAGTTCTTGCACAATAGAATTCCTAAGAACTGTGCTGTAATTCTTTCCTGCAGTGAAACACAGGGGTGTCCACATTGGCATTCTTGAATTTTCTTAGGCCGTTAAATCATAAGGCTGCCTGTACTATGCAGAGAGATTGGGTTATGAATTTTCTGAAGTGACAGATCCTGTTATATAAGCCACTGGTGAGTCTGGGAATGCCATTCAACATTTTCAGCTTTGGAATTAATTTTATTCTACTTTTTCCCATGAGAAAAATGAAAATGTTCACAATTTTACTGGTAAGGAGTGCAGTTTCCATGACAAAATCACATCCCTGGGAAAACCCCAAGTATTCCTTCTAGCTGTGGGTATACAGAGGTACAATTCTTACCTGACAGCTGTGCACCTGACCTGACTTATTGAAAAACTCAAGCAAGGATCCTAAAATTAAAAGGCTGCTGGACGAGATAGCTGCAGCATATTTCTTCTAAAAGGTAAGGCTAATGGACTTGAAAACAATCTAAAAATCATTTTTGTGGAATGCATTATAAGCCTTCTTTATATAAAAATACTGGTCTTTTCTCACGTGCAAGTCTTTCAGGTCTCAGGCTAGTGAGAGCTAGTCAGGCAAGCCCACTGTCCTTCAGTATTACAGAGATGGCATCAAAAGTGAACTGTGATGTATCTGTCTGATACCTCTTACAAAAGTTAATATCACATTCTTATACAATTTAGTTCATTCAGTGACAATCTGTAATCACAGCTTATTGAGTCCTTCCAGGACTCACAAAGTAAATAACTGGAGCAGTAAGAACTCTTCTATGCACAGCAACTCTCAGTAAAAAGAATTTGAACAGGCAAATGAACACATGCAAGTTTATTAACAAAGAAAGATAGCAAGAAATGAAAATTTGCAGTGAGACAGACACTCATTTTGAAAAATCAGAGGAAGCCAGTGTAAATTCAGAGTCAAGGCAAAGATTACTGATTTTCCTTAAATAAAAACAAGAAAGCAACCTGAGTCTGTCCCAAATAACAGCTGATAAATTCACTCAATTTGGCCTGTGCCCCTTGTACCTTGGAGCTGAGATTTTCAAATTTCACTGGCAGATGAATGTGAAATACCCCTTCATTCCTTTGAAGAAGCCAGTCTGAAGCTGCAATGAGCCTACAAATAGTGATTAGCATTTAAAGTGGCACTCTGAATAATAAAATGTCTTTGAGCTGGATTCTAATTTTCTGGAAGTGAAAGATACTCTCTACATTTACCTCACAGGAGCCTAATTTTGGGCTTGTCCTGCTAAATGAGAGGTCACAAGGTACCAGCTCCTAGGCTCTTTGGGTAATATTTAATTCTTGACATTTCATTTGCGAGTTTTCTGGAGCCTGGAGTTTGTGGCTCCCTGCCCTGCTCCCTTCCAGCCTGAACAGCAGTATATGTTGTGAGCCAGACTGCAGGAAGCTGCAGTGCTTTGGACCTTCCTGCTCCAGAGAACTGCACCTCCTCCCAGGCAGGCCTGAGTTACCATCTCTGAGGTCTGACTTTCCCACAACATTCAAAAATCCTGCTCCCCACATCTGGGCCCTGATAGAGGCATGGGGCTGTGAGAGTTTTGTGGTACAATCTGCACCTCTCCTAGCTGCTGAGACAAAGTTCATGGCAACCACTTCCAGTGTTCAGCTCAGTCTTCAGCCAAGCATTTAATCAGTAAATGTTGTACCAGGCTAGTTAAAAGCACACAGGAAGGATTTATCGTGACATCAAACTGAAGCCTAGTAAATCCAAAATAACAAATGAAGAAACCTGCAGCTAGGTAAAAATATCTGAGTCCACAAGTGGGGAAGCGTTCAAATAGCAGAAAACTCCCATTCCTGTCTGCTTCTATGGAAGCAGTGCCAAGCAGAAATGCCTAATGGAAACAAACCTAACCTGGGCAGGCTCTGTCGGGAGAGCAAATAGACAGAGAAGTCTCTTGATGCCCTTGTAAACGTCATTACCTCTCTTTCTACTTCTGCCTCAGCCCACACAAGGACGTTGGTCAAACAGTTCACAGAAAAGGGCAAGCGCAGGCTTAGGAGTTGTACATTCCCCAGAGAAGACCTCCTCTGATCTGATTTTTAAAAAGCATAAAGTCTCTTGCTTTTCTACAGTAATCTTGAAATCTGTTCCATTTTCTATGCTTGACTATAGAAATCCTCTCTGGATTCCCTGAAAGAAAAATATTAAGCAGAACATCCAAAGTTTTTTAAAATACTGTAGCACTTGAGTCTCTGCCTGCCACTCAGTGAAACACAGCAATTTAAAATTACTGAGGCTCTTAAACTAAGTGCTTAAATTTAAAGGTGATCACCACTCTGAACATGTGAATTGTACAGCTATCAGAACTATCAAAGCTCTTCAATTTACTCCAAGCAAGTAATTTTTGGAAGTGATAAGGGAGTCTGTGATTGCCCAGACTGTACTGATTTAAAGCTTCTGCTCAGTTTTCTACTCCTTTTTACAAGTACTTGAGCTATTCTGCTAGCTTATAGAAAGACTGCTGAACACATTTGAGTGACTTGGGGGAATGTGTGTGACTTTTGTTTTGCTTGTAAGTAACCATTTTGGATCAGCATTTTCCTTCAGTAGTCGTGTCAAAGCAAAGTGGTTTTACCTAACTCTTCAACCGTTGTGTGGAGATAAAAATTGAACACCCATATCCATCTTCAAAGTCTTCAATTCACTTAATAGACAATGTACAATTTTCTGAGTGCACTGAAAATGCCATTGCTTTGTAGCTACAAATTGAACCCTATAATGCTCATCTCCAGGAAGCAATTATTAATGTCTTTTTTTATAATACAATATATTTATTCTTGCAGTTTTGGCACACAGTGCCTTTTGAAGGTATTGTCTTAAACAAACTAGTAACATCTAGTTACCCTCTGTAATATCTTACTCAATGATGAAATACTTCCATTCCATACACAAACATCTTACAGCTGCGAGGACTATAGAAACATGAGAGATTCTAAAACTCCTGCATGATTCTCTCCTGTACCATCCAAAGTAGCTTCAGGCCAGAATGAGGCCTTGACAGGTTTTTTTTTGTTTTTTTTTTTTTTTAATTTGGACAGCTTTCTACACATTCCCAGAATTGTTAAATATTGCACTATTTCCCACACTGCATGAAGTTCAATTAGAAACATTCTTTCTGTGGGCCTTTTTCTTGTGCTCCTCCAACTGCCCTATGGCAGAGCTGTCACGGCTGATGCTCTGCTTTGATTCACAACTCCCAGCAAATATTTCCCATTTTCCTTGCTGAATAGCATTAATGATGAAGCATAATTATCTGAAAACTCTGATGAATTCTAGTATTTGTTATAAATTATTTCCACTTAAAGCCTCGTATTTTTAAGGCACTCTATCTATCAGAAGTAACTTCTGAGCTGAAGATTTGCCAGTGAGCCTTCCAGTTGTAGACCCTTGAAAATCAATTGTCTTTCAAGTACAGGCACATTTTGGCTATTTGACAGCAGATCCTTTTATACATCTGTACTGACCCATAATCTATTGCAAAGGATATGCATTAGCATTTGTATGCTCTGCCTCCTAAAATAACATGTGAGCTGGGACCTGGGGGGCGGTTCTTGCTGCAATATCTGTGGTTTACTCACACCTGATGGATAACTAGGTCATATTTACGATGCTAAGGTGTCTTGAATGCCTGGGGGGATTTTTTGGGGTTTTTTTTGCCATTTTAATCAGCAAAATCTGATTCCAGTGTACAGCTTCTGAGTCATATGGTGCTTGTGCTGCATGCACCTACTTTTTCTTGTAATGGCCAGTCAAATGCCAGAGGTGAGATAATGCAACAATGTTTGACATATATCTATTATCAAATCACTCGCTCAAGATTACATTGATCTAGCTGTGCATGCTGCACCTCGATAAAACTATTTTTACAGGTACAATGTGACACATCAAGATGCTTCAGAGTAATTTGTAAAGAAATCTGTCATGTGATTTCAGAAAAAGTATGAAGGTTTTTTTGAAGCTGTTTGATGTTCTCTTGAATGATTAAACCTTGTGTGAAAAATGAATTGACAGGTTAATTTTCCATGTCAAAGTCCAGGCTGCAGCGCTGCCATTTCTTTTGTTTTGGTTTATACATCGATATGGAAGACTCTGCCTGTCAACAGAAAAAGTGTAACAGTCATAGTTGCTTACTTTGTTAGTTGCTATCACTTTTTACATCTCTGTTCTTTGATATTTTGGCTATAATGCTGCATTGCCCATTGTTCTGTGGGATTTTTTCCTATTTCCCTTCTTTGCAGAAGAGTTCAGTAATTTATCAGCCATCTCATTCTCACAAGCATTTCCCTAGTCATATGAGCTTCATCTGAAGTTTTCTCAAGTTTCTGAATGCTTATCATATCTTTCTACCTGTGAGGCAAGTGCAGCAATAGTAATTTTTGAACAGTCAAAATCTTAAAGCATTAATAGTTGAGCTGGTAGAATCCTTTACTGCAGTTTAACCAACTGTTTGACCTTCTTGATTAACTTATCCATGTATCCATCATTTCTACTCACATTGCCTTGTACTACACTGTCCTTAAAACTTTTTGCTGTTCCTTTTTCCAGAGGTAATTCTGAGCAGTTAATACTTTTCTTGTGTTGCTTCTTTACTGTCCCTCAGTTATGCAGACTTCAGAGACACTTTTCTGAAAATCTGTAACAGCTGTTGCAGCATCTATGCTGTGGTCACTCAAAGAATACAATGGCACATCAGAGCTCACGTGTGCAGGGCCTGAACCTCAACACACGCAGTCTCCTTTCATTGGTACAACCTGAAATCTGGGGTTTGTGTCTTGAATAGCTTTTTACTTATGCTTTTTAAGATTGTAAAAAAGAAGACTTGGAAAAGAATTGCAAAGCAATTTTGGCCCCTTTCTTTGCATTATAATCTGGGATCAAGCAGTTCTAGACTACCCCTGGCAGTTTCCTTCAACCACTTTTTAAAAACCTCTAATGAGGAGCCCTGAATGACTGTCCCAGGGCCACAACAATTGCTCACTGTTCCTTCCCATCATTCATATATGTTTTGGAAGATGAAGTTTCCCCTCAGGCCTCTTTTTGCTAAATTGGACAAATCAGTTCCTTTACCTGATTTCCATAAGCACATTTTCTAATCCTCTTTTCCTGTTACTCTCCTCTGGGGTCTATCCAGTCTGTCTACTCTTAAGCCCATCTAGCAAAAACCATATTTCAACTGCAGTTACACCAGTTTCAGGAGGAGCAGAGCATGTTTCCTGCCACCAAGGAAAAAAGTTAAAACATCCCACAGCCTCATTCTCATGTTTTTGTATCATCATGATAAAAGGGAGTGTTTTTTTAATGAATTTGTTCCTACCAAACAAAAAATTTCTAGCACCAGTTCATCTACACCAGCTCACATCTTCAAGAGTTGACCCAAGTTTCCTTTTAGTAGAAGTTAAAGCAATTGAAGCAATCCCCGGTGAATTTATTTGGATGACTCCTATGACTTGTAGGCACCCAGATTTAACAATTATTTCCACTGACTCTGAACTCTGACACTGGGCACTGATTATTATTTTTTTCCTCATGTTGATCTAAAATACAGGGATGGCGCTTGCTCATTGCATTCCCCAGTATATTTTGACTGCCTCAACTTTTGTTATTGCCATTATTGCAGAGATTCTGGCCTAGCAATGTTGTCAGTTGGAAAACGCTGAAGAGTAACTCCACAGTCATAACTGGCTCTTAACCTACGAGCAATGGTGCTGTTTCTGCATTAACTCATTAACAGTTATGCTCACTGAATAGTAACTATCTTGCACCCTTGGATATATTACAGATTTCCTCATTTTTAAAATGCTTTTTGTCAGTAGTGATGTTTGCACGCTATAAGGATTTAGGGCTTGCATTTGTCCATTTCTTTCATTGCCACTATCAACTTTCATTATTGCGACTATCACTCTAAATGCTCTTGAAATTCTTGTACATGCTTACCTTCAGAAAAGTCTGCTGTAGAGACCTGGCTTTCCCAATGACTTGCAAAATTTACCGAGTGCATTACCTTGTTTGATTGACTACCTTAGTGTGCTTTTGATGCTTGACTTTATTTTGCTAATGAGTATAAGTTATAGAACTATCAATCACCTGCCAATCTAGCAAAACAGAGAAATTAATTTCATCTGACCTCTTTTACCTATTAGACTTAAGTGGCCCTACCAGGAGTTAAAACTCCAGCCAGCAGAGATGATAGGATCATTGAAACACAGGCTCTTTCATTACCACAAGGGGTAGCCCTCAAAGACTGAAATCTCAGTGGTGGAACTCGCAAAGATTAACATTCCTGCCAGAAACCACTGCCCAGCATATCAAAACACTTCTGCCTAAAGTGAACCCCTGAATGTAAACTTAGGAGATGAAACTGAAGTAGCCCAGTTTGGGAAGGTGCTGAGTACTCCCAGCTTTCAGCAATTTTATTGAATTAAATGAAAACGGTATGTGAAATAATAGGCCTAAGAGAGACAAACAGAATCTGGTACATGGCTATATTATTTTCAAAACAGAAATAGATCTTTGTGTGAACTTAAATAACAATTCTTAAAAGGTAAAGTGACTAATTGCTTCTTTTTATATAGTTTAATTGATGGCCTAAAGCCAAGAGCAAATTTAAATTAATCAAAGTTTCCTAAATAATTGTGACTTCATGGTGATACAACCCTGAATAATGGACTGAATAATAGGTTAATCAATTGACTGATTCTTTCACTGAACAGAATATCAAATGAAAATATTCACCTATTATTTGTATTCATTTGTATTTAGATGTAAGCACATACAGATTTGACTTCCTGCCATACTGAAAAACGATGGAGTATTACAGCATGAAGGGTTCAGAGAGAATTTGTCATCCAAAGAACTGAACTGCGGGCAAGGGTGACTGTAACACTGCCTCACAGAACTCACAGCCCAGCACATGCTGTGTTTGATGTGCCAAGGAAAAGGTACTGACTCTTGTCCAGCCCATCCATCAACAGCAGCACTTTGGGAAACTCCCTCTCTGTTCTCTGCAGAATATTCAGGGCCATGCAAGCAGGACAATGAATCTGAAAAATAGAGGCCATCTACACAGGATGAACATGGTACACACTGTCTGACACCAGATTGCAGATTTGGGGTGCAGAAGGGGCAACAAATGCCATAAAGAACCTCTTCCAAAGAGATGAGTCTTTACCCCTAGAAGACTGATACCACTGCCACTCTGATAACTGCTCTCGGATAACTTCATACAAATAGGTTTTGAGTGCACTTTTTATGAAAGATTCAGGCCAGCTTATAGTATGCAAGAGTTGTTCACAAAAGGAACAAAATGTGGAGGAAGACATGGAGATAGTCATGTTATGAATAAATCCATGAGTCTGCATTTAAAAAAGAAAAATGTTTTAAATGTAGGACATCTTTGAGTCAGGTGCTAATCTAAGAGGTTGGCAGGTCAACACGTTTTCTTTTACTCATTTTACTGTATTGTATAGGTAGTATTTTCAAGGGTCAAGTTACTTTTCAGATCAGTACTGCGTGTTTCTTTTTATCAAAGCAAAGCAATACAGATCTTCTGAAATAAAAGTGCATATTTATTTGACGGCACCCTGCATTACAGTAACCAAATTAAAATACATTTAGTATTTCCTGTGCTATATATAACTCTATATATATATATAGTTATTGTTATAGTTGTAGTTACATAAGTACACATATGTAAGTGTGTGTATATATATATAAAAATATATATAAAACTAAATATGAGCATCTTTGGAAATTCGTTATCATTTCTCGGAACCCTCCAACAAGGGCTTTATGGTTAAAAGCTGCTATAAAGAGAGCTGCACCAAAGGGAGCCATTTGGACAGCACAACAATGAACTTTATTGATCCTACATAAGTCATAAGCACAGTTACATTTTTCTGAGTGCCTTCTATGAGCACATTTTCCTAATGACAGTGTATGTGTGCCTATGTATTAATGTTAAAGACAACACCACTGGGCATCGCAGCATTCAGCCAGCACATGGTCCAAAATTTCCAGTTTTGGAGAGGGATCACTGCAATCACTGTATTCTCACTGCTGTTATATAAGTTTATTTGGAGGCAGCCCTGGACCCACACTAAAATACAAGACTGCAAAGATTTTCTGGCTTTTTATTTATACTCGATTAAATTGTTCCAGTTGTGGTCTTGACAAGTATACCTGTATGCTGGTCCATTCACTCACATTAAAAAAAATAAAAGCAAGCATGTGCATGGAAGTGAAATAACAGTGTCCTCAAGTAAGTGTTCTCACAAATAATCTGGCAGGTTACTCAGTAAGCACCATATTTGGATAAATTATCTGTGTGCCCAGACTGCAAAGCACAGAAAGGAGAGCTCTTGCAGACTGGGACCATAAACATAGCCAATGTCAACAGGCTTTATTTCACAGCAAACATGAAAGAGGAGATTTTCAAAGAAACATAAGAAGTTATGAGTGACGAGGGATCAAACACCTTTAGGCTCCTCTGAACAACAAAAGGCCAAACAAAACGACCAGTACAGCAGCCCATACCAATTGCCACACTGTAATGCTCTCTGAGGCTACAGTCCAAGAAATCAGGACCTTGTTTATGGAAACATAATTAAAGCACTTTCTTTGCTTTCCTGCAATAGACACTTTAGCACCTCGTAATCAGAAGGAAATACCTGAAAAATCTGTTATTGGATCTCACTAAGGCCATGCATTAGAAGCATATTTTTTTCCTGTGGCAAATTTGGTCACAAATTCACATGCCAGGGCTTCTTTGACTCACTGGTACAAACCAGAGTGCACATTCCCTAAATCTGCTGTCACTTGGTGAGCCCACCTGCAGAAGCTTCCTTCCCCTTCCCACTTAGAGGAATTTAGTTATTCAGCATTCATTTTTAATAGGCTCAAGTCACTCCCACTGTTTACATGTTTGGACCCTAATACCTGCTACAATGCTGAGAACATGGAATGGGAATCCTGCCCTTAACACTCACAAGTGATTCACATATATTCTTCCCTTGGCTCAGACTGTGCTCAGGCCCATCTGTTTGAAAGCACCAATCCTGCTTTGCTGGTCCAATGCTCAGGCAGCAATGCCAAGGGACAGGAACTGTGAGCAGGATACTGCTTGCTCATGTGAGGCTACAAGAGTCCTTTCCAATGCTCTCACCCCTGCAGTCACATTAGGTCACTTCTTCTGCCAGTCTCTGAAAAAGGCCTCACATCTGCTCACTCAGAGTACAGGGCCATGGAAGTGGGATATGGTCTAAGGGAACTTCGGCTACACATGGTGGTTGCTGCAGGTGAAGTCTGTCTTCATGGGCTTGCCCAAGAGCCCGTGTCCACAGCAGAAATCTGCAGCTGAGGAAACAAAAAGTGATTCTGCTATGGGTAAATCTCCTTCTCTTATTTGAAGGATCAATACAGCAAAGGTGCCACAGGGACCCAGAGCTCCCCACACACATACTCAAGTCCGGAAAAACTAATGAAAGACACAAGTCAGAGACAAAGGACTCTGAGTAATGAAATTATTAAAGGGAAAATACAGTTGAAAACTCCTGGAACACATTATAATTTAATATCTCATTATTTACTAGGCACATTGAATATAACATTAATTTCCCTCTGCTCCACCAAGCCCACTTCATATTCCACAGAGCCTACGCTTCTGTATCTCATCCAAGTCGAGATGAAATTGTCTTGTATATCAGACAAATGTACTAGAGAGTAGCCTACACTTTGGAAATGTACAAGCTGAATGTTCCCAACAGTCCAACTTCCACATCGTTTAGAGAATTTGCACTCACACATTTTCAATGTATAATGAGGGGTTTTAGCAGTTCATAATTATTAAGTAGTTATTTTACATGCCCTTGTGTGTGGTAAATAATACCATAGAGAAAAAAGTAACCAAGGGTTTGTATAAATGATTCTGCATAAACCTACAAGCTCAGGTTTTAAATCTGCATTATCATGTTGGTTCAGATCTCCAGGCTTAGGTCTGAACAAACATGAACTTCAGGGACATTTGAAATTCAACTCTGTATCCTGACCTGGATTTTCTAAATGACCTTTGAAATTTGGAACTAAATCCAAGTGTTGCAGAGTCTCTATGTGGAAGCTTTTTGCTGATGGATTTTCATTCAGTCTAATGTAGGTGGCAAATTATGCTGGGAATAAGTCATTTTCAGGAGATCCAAGGTCTGGCATACAGACTACCGCTTCCAGCCATTTTAAATAGAAAACAAAGGTTCTTCATTTACCTCTGAGGCTTCTGTCTGATTTATTTTGCTTCTCTGGTTTGCATTTATTTGATTGTTTGTGCCAGGTATAATGGAGAAAATGCAGGCATTGCTAGAAAAGCTGCAATCTGCAGTCCCTCAGGCACATTGACCTCTTGCAGACACCTCTGAATAGCAGCAGAAAGGAGAGATGGTAAATCCCTGGACAGGCTGGCCTTTGCAGCTTGCCCAGACTAGTCAGAAAACTAGTCTTTACTGGCCAAAATTGAGGCACCCATAACTTTTTATAAAGCAGTGAAGCCCATACTTAACTTTTCTCGTGTTTTAACTTAAGAATGCACTTAACTGATTTGCTGAACATGGGCACAAACACTTGCCATGCTGCACTGGCAATGTAGGGTCAGTCACTCTTATAGCACTGAAATATTCTCCAGAAATCCTGAAAATGGGAAATACAAGAAATCCTATTCAGATAACCACTCCAGTGTCATAAAATCATAGCTTCATGGTATGGTTTGAGTTGGAAGGGACCTTAAATATCACCTGGTTCCAACCCTCCTGTCATGGGCAGAGACACCTTCCACTAGCCCAGGTTGCTCAAAGCCCCATCCAACCTGACCTTGAACACTTCCATGGATGGGGCATCCACAGCTTATCTGGGCAACCTGTTTCAAGCCTCACCACCTTCACAGTAAAGAATTTATTCCTAATATCTAATCTAAACCTACCCTCTCTCAGTTTAAAGCCATTTCCCCTCAGCCTATCACCACATGCCCTTGTTAAAAATCTCTCTCCAGGCCCCTTAAGGTACCAAAAGTTTCTCTAAGGTCTCTTCAAAGCCTCCTCTTCTCCAGGCTGGACAACCCCAGCTCCCTCAGTCCATCTTCCTCAGATCACCTTGGTGGGCCTCCTCAGCACTCACCCCAGCAGGTCCACGTTCTTCTCATGCTGGGAGCCCCAGAGCTGGATGCAGTGCTCAGGAGAGTGGAGTAGAGGGGCAGAACCTCCTCCCTTGCCCTACTGGCCACACTTCTCTTTGTGTCAATAGATGGAATTTAGGAAAATGTCCCTTCATCTGACAACATTTGATACTGCACTCCAACAACCTCGACAATCTTCTGGCCCTTTCTGTGAAGGCAGACGTTCAACTTGTATTGGTAAGCCAGCAGATCTTACCCAAACAGAAACCAAAGAGAAACATCATCCCAGCAGTCCTCTTCTGAATTTCACTATAACTAAAATGAATATATAAATATAATTCTGAAAACCTGACTTGTATTTCCTATTACTGTCATATGTCTTGGTTATATAGAACCATGCACAATTAAAATTAATAAAAAAGAAATTATTTTTGAAATGCACAGCAATTCAGAGGCAGAAGTCAGTTATATTTTCAGGTATCTATTAGTTGCTTTCTTTATGTGTTGAAGAAAATAAAGGAAGATTAAAAGAATCAGTCTAGTTATTACCTGCAGGAACTGATCATCCTTTAAAACAACTTCAGTTTCACAAAAATGTAAAACCCAAAAGCTTCAATCCAGTTTGAGAAAAAAACATCCAAGTTCCAGGGGCAGTAAGAAAGCTACTGAAGCAAGTCTTTTGTTTGCCTTTTGACCATTTCTGCATGCAGAACTCCCTGCAGTGCTGTCCAGCTCTGCTTCCTGAGTGCTTAGAAAGAAGCAATCTACCTTTGACCATGCCTTAATCTACATTTTTCAGGACAAAAAATTCTTGGCTGCTATGCTGATCACCCAACTAGAATTTTTAAGTACCTTCCAAAATTCTCACATCAAAACAGTGTTATGTCCTCTGCCCATTTTGCTGTCTCACTTTTCATTATTTTTTCTTAATGGGAACTTTGGACACATTTTATTTCTGCTGTACTGACAGAAGATTTATGTCTCTACAGACTCTTCAGCATAATTGTCAATGCATTTTGTGTGAACAGTTGTAATTTTTTTAATTGCAATGTTTTAATTCATATCTTAAATAGAAATTACATATAGATAAAGAGAATTAAGTTCCTGCTGAGATGAAGACCACTGAAGTCAGGATAATCATATTGTTTTTTGACTAGCATTATGTGCGGTTGAAAGATGACCGGAACTTTCTTCCCTCATCATAAAAAGAAGAAACATCAATCGAAAGCCAACCTCGCATTTTAATCAAATTGCCCTGACTATCTGGTATGGATCTAAAGAAGGAAGGTTTAAATACCTCCTACAATGGAAATATTTCAGAATTAATCTGACAGTACAAGCAAAAAGAAGTAATTGATAGAAGCAAATGAACTTACATTGTAGTGATCAGGGAGCAACTCAGGAAAGGGCACAAAAATTTGAGAACCAAATTATTATTGTGGATTGTTTCTACATTAAAAAAAAAACTTAATCTATACTCTTAAGGCTACTTAAAAGGAGAACATAAATTTCTCTGTCTATAGAAGTGCATTACCAGATTGCAGTTTGCTGAATTTTACAAAAAGAGAGTAGTTTCATGTTAATGAAAAAGCTGATCTGATTATATAGTTTTCTTTCTGGAGAATCAAGGATAGTTTTCCAAATGGGGTTAACATGGATGTTAACTAAGCAGCAAATCCAGAGTCAGAATTCCTGCTGAATGCTTAGGAAGGAAAATCAAAACCCTTCACCGGGAACAGCACTCCTATTTCTTGCTTTTCCTATCAGAGCTCTTAGGAATAATAAAATTTTATATTGCCTAAAGAGCCTCTTACCAGGAGCTATTGCTGATAACTATGTCATCTTCTCACCTGGACATAAGAGAGGAAAGATACTGGGGGAAAGGCATTGGGCTGTGCAGACAAACCCCAACTGCTGTGAAACAGTTGAAGTTCACCTCATATCAAAACAGAGGTTTGCTGTTGATCTCTGGCCAACACAAAACTTCACAAACCACTTAAAAGCTCTATGAAAACTCTTGAGTCCTGCTTTATCCAGTGAGAAATAAAGTATCTTAGGTATGCTTCCTAGAAAAATTTAAGAAATCATGATCCTTAACACAGAGTGCCAATGAAAAGTAATTTACATATCCAAAATTGGGTCAGACAAAATCTACCACATGCTGACAGATCAGTACTCTAACACACTTCTGAAACATTTTTCAACATAAGAACTAGCAAACTACAAAATAAACTGGCATTTAATGTGTTCCAAGGACATGGCTGTGATTGCCTTTAACAAGTGCTTCTTTCTGTACCATTTATACCTTAGTTTGTCAAATATTTGTTAAAGGCAGAAACTGAAGCGGATCTGGATGTAGCTGTAACACTCTGGAAAACCCTTTTCTGTAAGAGGATCAAGTTAGGAGACTGTGGAAATTAAAGAGCTGTAATGTGAAACCTAATGTATAGTAACTGTCAAGTGAGGTAATGTAGAAACTGGAAAGCCTTATCTTAGAGTTAATGCCTTAATCCCAACATACCATTTACACTGTGAGCAAAAAATGTCAGAAACTGAAAATCCATGAAACAAGGTTATGGAACAGAGACAATAAAATAAACATTGTCAGTGACAATGTGTTGAAATTGATTTGTTTTCATTCCTGCAACAGGTATTTACTTTCTGATTTGCCAAAATCTCACAGCATCCTTTTATGTTCAAGTTATTTTGAGGTCTGTTCTAAACACTAAATATTAATTATGAGTATCTATGACAACCATTGACACTAAAAATGGAGTCTTTATCCCATCCAATGCCTGAGCTCTGAGGTATTAACCTCTCAAAGTTTTGGATAGCCAGAAAATAAAACTGTGACGCTAAAGGATGTGGTTATGTGGTGAATAGTGAAAAAATTTCCTTTTAACTAAACACAAAGAGTAGAAGAGTTTCCTGATTATTAATGATAAGCTAGTGCTTGGGGCCTAGCTAAATCAAAGCCAAGTGTTCTCAACCACAGAAACAACAAAAAATAGGATTGCATGATAATCACATGTGTTTTGATTATATGCATCATACAGGCTCCCACAGAACCTCCCAGTCCTTAGCCCAGGCTGAGTTCATCTGCTGTCCCATGGCAAACCATGCCAGACCTAAATCCACCAACTTTCACAGTTTTGACATTAAAAAAGTGATGAGAGGGTGAGAAAATGTAGCCTTATGGACCACCATCTTGCCAAGGCCCTGCCTGTGTCTGTCCCCCTGGAGCAGACAAATAGCAGAGAACACCAACAAGCTTAATTTAATGTGTACCTACATGAAACAGGCCTCGACACCCCTGTCCCATGACCACCAGACCAGGACTCTCCAACATGTCCCATCAGATCCTTTCACCATTTCTCAAGAGAATACAGGGGGATTTGGATGCCTTCCCCTTAGAGACAGCTTTGGTGGGGAAAAGGAGGAGAGGAAAGGAAAAACTCACTCTTGGATTTTCTACTCGTGTACACAGGTTTTAGAGGACTTTGTGGACCTTCTGAAAAGCACTGAACCAAGAGACACAACACCATGGACAAGAAATGGGGACACATGTCAAACAGACATCATCAAGACTCAAGGAAGGAACCTAATAAAGACCACTGGCATCAGCTGTGTTGGCCCTTTAAGTTTTCTGTTTAGTGTTCGGAGCAAGGGTGGTGTATATATATACCAGATACAGAGACAAGCATATTATTTGGCCTCAAGGACCACATCTGTGCTGCTAAAATACTGAAGTCCCACAATAGTTAGTGCCTAGCCCTATGTTTCCCACAGGATGCTTGACTTCCGTCCCCAGGTTTTGAGGGGCAAGAGAGTTTATCAGTATGCACACACATTGTGCCACACACCTTTGCTCCTGGGATATCAAAGGATCTTTGGCATAACTAAGTGTAGAGACTTGGGTGCATAAAGGAAGTCCTAAAAATCAAAGAGAGAGGCAGCCACAGTGTCACCTGTGGTGAAAGACTGAAATAGAGACAAGAACAGTACTCATCTTCAGTATGCGTATTAGCAGCAGAAAAGTTCTGCACTGCCCTGTTTATTCCTTCCTCCATAGCAAGGAAGTCTCCTGGCATGAGTGCTTGTTATGCAGGTGTCCCCATACCTGAAAAACATGCCAGTACTGATGCTTTTACCATTTCAAAATTGCAAGGAGTCAGGAAATCTTGCTGCCAGTGACAGTGGTGCCTGCTGCCACTGTAACTACACTATCCTTCAGAACAACCCCTCCCCTAAGAGATGGTAGGAATTACAAATTAAAGTGTTAATTTGTTAAACTGCAATAGCACTGTCAAATTAGCCTGGCTGAAAGTTAAAAATAAATCCATTCATTACTACACAGCCAAAAGAAATATCAACTACAGAGCCAAAACAAGCATCATACCCTTTGATAGTAAAATTCTGCGTGCAGAGCAGTCTTACAAGTCCAAGGGAAAAAGAACAGGGAAACAGGTAGGCAGCTCAGAATATTTGGTTCATACAAATGCAGCAAGTCCGACAAGAATGTTGCCTCTGAAGAGACTTCAGAGAATGAGCATATGCATCTGCTGAACACCCTTGAGGTTCACCAAAGTGACTTGAACCCTCACTTCTCTGACTGCTGCTCTGGTAGTATCAAAGACTGATCACTTGTGACAAAACCAGCAAGTACCAAATAGTGAATTGCCTCCTAACAGATAAAGAAAAAAATACACTGTCACAATTTTTTTTCTGTGGATGGAGGCCAAGCTGCATCTGTTCCAAGCACCAGGGCCAAAATATCATCTACAATTAAAGCATTGCTGACAATGTTGTTGAGGCTACATGAGACAGAGCAGTTTACAGGTCATCCTGAAGCTTGGAGGTATATTGGCACTGTGATGGTAATGGTAATAAAAATGTATTTGTGTCAGTAAAGTAAGCAAATATGACTCAAAGCACACAGGCAACAGACAGGCTGAATAAGAATTCACTTTTCTAAACATAACCACAATTTGAAGCGCCAAGGCAGGGTGGCCTACAGGGCCTCACTGCTGGACAGCTGTTGTGGAACTCTAACAGAACATAATTGAAATTAATGAGAGAAGAAAGCAACACTCACAGGCCTACCACAATAACTGTTTTGCAGAAGCGGGAGTTATTTTCTATCACTGATATATTCAGGAAGATATTAGATAGAGTGAATTATGACATTTGATAAAATACCACAGTATAGGGGTCATTAAAAAGGAAGATAGGTAAATGCAGGCACTGTGGACCCCTGCCATATTCTCACAACTGGAAATACAGAGTTGTGGAGATGGGAAAAAAAAAAACAAACAAAAAACAAGTACAACTAGAGTAGAGAGCATAGCCTTCACCATCTGGGAACTTACACCCCTTGTCTGGGAATGATCTCTAAGCCCATGCTAAAAGATCAATGAACTGCAAAAGATGTCTCAGTCTGCCTGGGAATCTGAAGAATGAGTGGAATCTGGTTTTGCTTTGATTTCAATTTGCCCAGCCCACATTACAATTCTGCAACATACTGTCAACCCAAAAATATTTGTTCTATTGCTAGTGTGCTATCACTACTGAAAGGGAAACAGTGATATTTTGATCATGATGGGTAAATGGCAAAGGCACATGAAATAAAGTGGGGATGCAATGGCAGTGGGAGAGAGGAATAGCTGGGGGAAGACTCATTCCCTAAATAACTCAGTAAGCCAATACTTTAATACTCATTTTGAAGTGTGATCATGCTGCTAATGAAGCAATAAATCCTCCCTTGCATTGGTGCTGGAGGGAGGGAGGTCAGAAGGTGGAGAGAGCTCCCTTTCCTTTCTCATTATAAGCAGCAATGCAAAATGCTTTAATAAAGCTCAGCAATGTCCTAGAAGGAATAATCAGCTAATGCTTCTCTTCACGAAGCCATGCTGCAAAATGGCACGTCTCCTTGGCTCTTCTGGCTTCCCTCTTGGGACGCCTGCACTGAAGTCAGCACCAAGCCTGGCCTGCCCTCCCCATCCTCCCCGCCAGCCTTCATCCACTTTGGGACTTGGACAGTTGACTCCCAGACGTGGACTAGCCAATTTAAGCATAAGCATCACTGATTAATGCCTAATCTGCCTCCCCCTGCACGTACACTCTAAAATGCCTTTATTTTAAATTGCAAAGGAGAGAAACATTTTCTTTCCCAAAAACTGAAACTGGCAACAAAAAATGAGCAAAGCCTATCTCTAATTAACGCTAATCTGTCTGCCTTGTGCACGCACCAGTGAGGGAGCCACAGTACGCTACAGATCAGAAGATAAAAACACACTCAGGAGTTCAACTGCTTTAGAAGCACAACATCTGTTAGCCATGTTATTCTGCAGCTATCCAACAAGCAGAGCACTCTTCACAACACTTAATAGCTTATGCATTATGGATGCTGCTGTGGGTACAGAGGTACTTGGGCTCAGGCTTTCATTCTGCGCAAGTCTCAAATTTAAAAAATTATGGGCACATCTGGGGAATGTCTCTCTCCTCTCCTTCCTCACATGGGAAGTGAGACTTTAGGGCCAAATTCTGCTATCAATTACACTAATACGGCTCCACTCAAAATCAGTTTGGTGTAACACAGAACAATATCTGACTGACTCCAGCCTTAATTCACTCAGCATGTGGAATTAGAATAAAATTGCAAAAAATCTCTTTAGAAGGGAGCATTTTAAGTCAGCTATTGTTGTAATATCCTTGATTGATTTAGCCACTACATTATTATTACAAATTAATAAAGGAAGGGCACACATTAATGGAGTTTATAGGTTTTTCAATTACAGTTTTCCTATTATTCTTCCTATTATTTAATTCACCAGCTTCTTCATATAGTTTATCTATAACTCTAATGCATTATAGTGCTTCAGAATTTATGAAGTATATACAAAACATATAAATCCTATTAACTAACCCATCATACTTATAATTGATTCAATTAAAATGTTGTGTGTGTCTACAGTACATAAAGGGGAGGAAAAATAAAACTGAGACCAAGGGGTTAATAAATCCTTTATTATTTATATTTTCCTAACCTTCTCTGCCACAGTGGAGACAAGACACAGCACGAATATGCTGCATTCTGTTCCTTAAACCCTATAGCCCAGCATGTAACGTAAGGAGTATAGGAGACCTGAGAGCAACTCTAAATTATTTTCATATTCATTTTAAGGCCAAAGGGATTATTCTGTTCTTCTAATATGACTCTAATAATCACATTACATGAGCCATAGTGTTTCACTCAGGGATTCTTTCATAAAGCTAATGGTTTCTGGAAGAGTTGGGTTTTTTTCGAGTATCCAACATTCATTTAGGGATTTCCATCTATTTGCTCCAGTTTTGTAACATAGCCTTGCTGATAAAAATATACATCCTGGCAGGTTTCCACATCATATATGCATGCGCAGGTTAGGTATCTAGCTTAGGAATGATTCCACAGATCCAGGTGAAGGGCTAAAGTTCCCTGCCTAGTCAATGAAAGGAGGCAGTCAATCAGCTTCAGCAGACTGAGTCAGAGATGGCTGAAAGAGCTAAAAGCAGACTGGGAGAATAAATACCTACACCGACTTCTGAATTGCTCGAGATCCTCCTCCTACTGATAGTTGCTCCTTCCAACTATTGTCTTTGGCAATACACTTCATTTGCCAGACTGAATAGGCAGCTACTTTCTCTATAGCCATCCATGCAATTCTGTGATAACTAAACCACATGGAATTTGCAATGTGACAGTGTGACAGATTTTCCAGAATTCAGATCATTCAGAGAGGTCTTTTATCTTATTTTTTTTTGCTGTTATCTTTATTTTAGTACCAACTCAACATAGAGTTTAGGCAACAGAATCCTAAGTGCCACCGAATTGAATTTGTGCTACAAAGTCGTTTAAGTGCTTTTGTAAATCACACCCTTGAACTCTGGCTAGGACTGCAGCATTATACTTGCCACAGAATCTGAGTGCAACATCAATGTGTTAATTCCTATTTCTAAAGCACTTTGAAGATGCACATACTACTGCATTGCACCCTGCAGACTTTCACTGATACTAACATGGTACAATTCTGTTTTCTCCCTCCCTCTAGCCTGAGAATAACAAGACCAAAAAATGTGTTTTTCCCCATACATTTGAGAAGACAAATTTTGATGTCCCAGCATGAATTATTCTGCACCACACAAAAATGCTAATTAAGCCTTTATTCTATAACCTGACAGATGTTTCTGATGCACTGTTCATCCATTTCACACTGTACAAAAGCTAAAGTTTTAAACTTTTGGTATTATGACGCAATTAGCATTATTCATGAAGACAGCCATCAAAAGTCTGCTTGAAGTGCTGCCCCATTCCTCAGAGAGAAGAATTTTGAAAGACATGGCTCGAGATTGCCCTCCCTGTACACTAGGTAGACATGATGAATACACACATATATGCAAGGAGTCCACAGGTCCCCATTCTTTCTCCCCACACACCTTCACTTGTCTTTCCTATTAGGACCATCTTCTGTTGCACATAAATTCCAATCCTGGTGGCTTACACTCACTACTCATACCCAGCCCATGCAACCTAGTGCTGTGCATACAGAGAAGCAGTTCAAGCAAAAGAAATGGCTGCTTTTGTGACTGCAACATCACATAGAACAAAAGTTGAATCAAAAGTCTTGGTAGCTAACCTCCCTATTCCTCTATGGCATAGAAGTTTGTCTCAATGCCCTTCTGTCCCAGCAGTGGCCAGTGTGCCTTGTCAGGAGCAGCCTGCTCTGCAGTTCCCATGCATTCCCTGATGGAGCACAGCTTTTTCCCATGTTCACTCTGCACCTTCCCTGCTGTCATGCTCACCAGGATGGGCAGGCAAAGACAGACTCATTTTCACACAGATCACTCTGCTGTCCTACAGGTGTGGCATGTACACCCCATGGAACGGCCCATCCTGTCTCAGCCTTGTGCCTTCCCTGTCCCCAGAGAGCAGCCCAAAAACAAGGGCAGGGACTGTTCCCACTGTCCCCCAGCTGCCCTGCTCCTGACAGGGCAGGTGGCATGGGCCCTGCCTGCCATGTCCTGCCCTAACACCCCAAGAAGTCCTGACTACTCCTGGATCCCGGCCTTCATTTTGCCACAGTGCTTCTCCTAAGCAAACCACCACTGGCTCTCACTGTCAGCTTCCCTGCAGTGTCACAGCAAACTCATCTTCACCCCTGTTCCTTTTGTCCTATCTTCTACACATCTACACAATATCCTCTGGGTTGTTTTTGGTTATTTTTATTCATCTTACCTATCCCTATTCCCTTGTCTCCTCTGTTCCCCTAAAAGAGCACATTAATACTCCAACCTCTTCAGTCTCCTGCCCTTGTCACCAAATCAACATCTGAGAAAACATTTGTCCTTTTCTCTTTCTTTTTCTTTTCTCTCCAGTTGCTCTGGAGTATCTTTTCTCTTTCTTTTTCTTTTTCTTTTCTCTCCAGTTGCTCTGGAGTAACTGTCAGGAGAACAAAGATTTCTTTAAAAATACAGATTCAGCAACTATATTCTCTTAGTTGGAAGGAAGCTTGTCCCTGGGGTAGTGATTATACATATAAAGACAATAATAAGATTGGAGGCTGCAAAGCTGTGTAGCAAAGGTAGAAATCTTAAAGTCTGTCTTTACAATTCTCCAGAGATTTAATCTATAGCAAAAAAAATCTTATTTTACACATGTGTAAGTGCCGTGAAAACAATGCATTTGCCTGTTCATCGCAAATTACACTACAACACATCTCAAGAAATGCATCAGTAAGAGAATAAACAGAAACAAATAGGTATATAAACTGTTTATGAAAGGGATGCACAGAAATGAACATCCCTAATAAAGAAACATCCCATTTTTTTCTATTTGCAATTTTAAAAAATTGTATTTATTAATAATATATACCAGAGCTATTATCTGTTACTGTAAAGCTGAAGATGTAAGCTATGTGATCTGTGACTTAACAAAGCAAAGCTAAATAGTCACTTGATCATTGCTTTATGTACTTAACATAATACATGAGTAAATAGGCAGGATAAAGATTTCTAAATGCAGAATTTAATTGAGTCAAATTAGGTTATGTCAAATTGCTTGCTGTACAGAAAAGACAGAGTCAGGTAAGTGAAACCTGGAAGTGTGGCACAGATAATTTAGAGATGAGTTTGTCAAGAATCATGATGGAGTATTAAACTGAGGTTGAGAACAAAAAAACCTAGAGACATGAAGATTTCCTATGAGGATTTTTCAGTCCTAAACCTGGTGTCCCTTCCTTCTGCCAGGCTGAATCCAAACATCAGATTTGTGTCTGGGATCTCTGTTCATGAGAATAAATACACACGTCGTGATTTAGGAATGGTACTCCCCAGTTTAGTGCTCCCACTGAGAGTCTCCAAACCATTTGCTGCTTACTCCCACCTCTCTCCCTCAGCAGGATAGACAGAAGAACTGGAGGTACAAAAGTTGATGATCACAGGTTGAGATAAGAACAATTTACTGGAAACAGCAGTGAGATAAGAAAACAAACAGTTGCAGCAAGAATACTAATGACAGAGGGTAAAAGAAAGAGTCAAAATACCCAACCCCTCCTTCTGCCATGCTACAGTGACCCAGAAGAGGACCCTTCCCCCCTCCCCAGCAGGGACATGAGGTGACGTAAAATAATCTCCCGGTCCTAGCCATACCCCATCCTGACTACTGCAAAAATCAATCCTGTCCTAGCTGGAACCAGGACAACACTTCAAAGAGGCAGTCCAAAACAATCAATACCCCCATCATACATCTAAAACAAGCAACACTATGAAGAGGGATGCGACACTGACACTGTCCTTCCTGTGAGCTCCTGAGAATGGTGAGAACTAGAGAGGTTTCCCTGCTGAGCTGGAGGGATGGCAGGAGAAACTGTAAGAGTACCTTTCCTCTCTCACATAAACACGACTACTGTGTGGTTCAAGATTTGTAACACTAGCGAATAAGAAAATCAGGGATGAATTTTCAATTACTGTAGCCTTGAAGTTAAGGAAGTTCTTTTTGGATGCAGGGCACTGAGATTTGAATGAGCCCAGACTGGGACAGCAAGTGACTTCGTTATTCCTACTGAAAAAAAATTAAATTGTTCTTGATCATTATGTATTTGTATGGAAAATAGCTTCCTTTCTTCCTCCAGTGAGTTAAAAAGATAATGGCCATATCTGCCTCTTGGTGAACTAGATATAGGGAAGAATTCCCAGAGGTATAGTGGATGCCTCATCCCTGGAAACATTCAAGTTCAGGTTGGGCAGGACTCTGAGCAACCTAATGTAGTTGAAGATGTCCCTGGTCATTGTAGGTGATTCGGATGAGTTGACCTTGAAAGGTCCCTTCCAACCCAAACTATTCTATGATTCTGTGAAGGACCTGGTTGTCAGGAGGAAGTCAGCAAACCTACAGGGTGGTAACCAACAAGAGGTTTAGGAGCACATGGCTTAGGTGTAAAGTAAAAGCCAAGGAGCTGCCTCTTACCTGAATAAATGTGAGCCATATCTATCCCAGATCCTGTTTACCTAAGCAGAGGAGCTACCAGCATGTACGCCCACGTCACCAAGTCACTCAGCTTCCCATCAAAGGACCTGCAGCAGCAGGCATGACATCTGCAGAGTCAAGGGGCTTTCCTTCACTGAGGGCTTTCCACAGTCTCAGTATCAAAATGTTTGGTCAGACAAAAGCAGCCCTGGTCACTTGCACTAGAGAGAACAGCAGCATGGGGAGTCTCAGGGACAAAATACTCTGTAAGTAACTTCAGACATCTTCAAGCTATGGCAGAGGCTGTTCAAGCACTCCTTATTTCATTATTTGTGAGATATATGACACACAGTGGGATTAATCTAATCTATAGCTTGGTATCCACCATATTGACCTAGTAATTCTCAATCCCCTTTTTAGTCTATGGCTCTTTTTAGCCTAGGTATCTTTAGGATGCAGTCAATTTCAACTGATTTGGATATCTTACTTAAGAGGTGAAAATCACATCTTTCTTCTTGAAAGAAGAACAGGTCTAGATGACCAGGAAGCAGCAGATATCTGCTGCATGCCCACTGATGTACCATCAGAGGCTGGATTTGGTTTCTTTTATGTCACTGTGTCCTGTGGAGCAAGCCCTAAAGATCACAATGACTCCTTCAGTCCTTAAAATCTATTAATCTTCTAATTAGAGCTAATTAAAATGAAATGCATTTTTACTTTTTTTTTAGACAACTTTCTCTTTCATCATTAAAACACTGACATTTTTTAAATGAGCTCCCCTAATAACAAGAGAACATTAATATACTTGATTAGTATTCTTTTCTAATAGTTAAGACCTTGGCTTTCCAATTACACATTTTTATACCATTAAAAAACAAAGTGAGAAGCTACATGTAACAGCACAGCCTGGTTAGCACAAAGAACCCAGTGTAAACAGAAAACAACCAATTAAATGGTTCTTCTGGGTATCAGAGACAAGGGAAAATTTTTCACTGTAGTTTGTGAATTATGTTCAAAGTAAACACAAAAATTTTGTATTAAATATTTGGGATAAAATTGAGTGATGTAGAAGTGGGAGAACAACAGCTAGAAAGTAAGGGGTTGCATAACTAGGGCATGTCTCCTCTCAAGCTTCCATCTTTCTCTCTATAGCTCTCATGAAAAGCTTACAGAAGACAACAGGAGATGTGTCATTTAAACACAGGTAGGCCATTAATATATTGTTTAGAGTAATTGAAATGCATTGCACAGGATTAGTTGCCTGCCAATCATCCCAATTAAGCAGGCGTGTCATTGATCAGCATAGCAATTAAGAGGATTCTAGGGTATCAGAAATTTATTCTTAGCAGCCTCAATACTAATTGCTTTCAAGCACAGAACCAGGTTCAACATTCTTTAAAAGAGAAACGAGAGAGTTATTGGAAAATTCCTTGTTCTTTTCCCATGAACGACCTATGGGTTAAACTAGATTAGGAGAATTGACAATACTGCAGAGTTCGAACATAGCAACAAATTATTCTATCATTACCTACTGCTAGCAACAGGAAATGACAAGATCAAATGGAGCAACACTTGGTGTTTATTTTAATCTGGATTTTGCAATGTCCCTGTAAGTCAACAAACAATTCAAACTCCAAAGGCAGCACACAGTGAGGCAAAGGCTCTGTGGCAGCAGAGCAGAGACTGTGCTCTCCTGCAGGTTCTTTGAGAATGAAAAAATGCAGCTCTGCAAACCACCAAACTTTTGGCATCAATTTAAGTCCAGTTCAAACTGGTGTGACTGCCCGCACTAACACTCTCCAGTTGGTGTTCTTGTGCTCAACCGACTAACACCTAGGTCTATCCTCTGAGCAAATTGATTAGTTTGACACCAGTCTGTGTTTTACAAGTGTGTTGGGGTGTCTGATTTTGTCTGTTGTGTCAGCTGTGCTCGAGAGATGCTCTGTGCAAGCAGGTGAGACTGAAAGAACAAGGCATTGTACTCCGGGTAAATCAGAGGCTCTCAGGAGCCAAGTTGCCACAAGCACGAGTAAGATAGAAACAAATGGATAATTACACAGGCAGAGTGAGGCACTCCTGAGCCACAGGAACAGCAAGGAGTCAGGCTTGGTCATAACCTGAGCCTTGGCACAAATCACAAACCAATAAACCTCATTTAAGTTCCAATGAGAAACCTTATGTGTGCTGCAGAACACTGTTCTATGTTTTCAGGCATTTTTTTTTCTTTTTCTGTTCATATAGTTTTTATTCATGTGCATCAGTGAGGAAATAAATAACAGATATCTAAATTGGAATATTTACATTTTTGCTTTTCTTGTTGCTTTCTTTCAACACCAAAACTACTGTGATGTGAACTGAGTGAAGAAATTAACATACATAACACCTCTAAAAGCACACTGATTATACTTGAATGCTTATGAACAGCAGCATCTATGAATATTATTTTGATGTATCAAAATCTTAGCACAGGACTTTATCTTTCTGAAAACTCAAATATTTGGTACTACAGAAATACATATCCAATTTTAAAATAATTATTATGCAGAAAGCATAATGTTTGCTGTTAATCATAGGATACAATGATTACATCTATATAAATATGCTATTTTACAAGCTTCTCTTTACCTAAGGTGCATTTTGCTTTAAGCAAATCATTTCTCTCACTAGGATCTGCAGTTCCTAAAGAGAGATGACAATAGCAATGCAGACCAACACACTGGAGACAGTGAGAGGAGGAGGGAACCTTCTTCTCAGTCTTTGGAAAATCACAGAATCATTAAGTTTGGAACAGACATCTGAGATCATCTAGTCTGACCTTTGACTGATCTCCACCATATCAACCAGACCATGGCACACAACTAGACCAAGTGCCACATCCAGTGGTTTCTTGAACATCTCCAGGGATAGCAAATGTCTACCACCACCCTGAGCACATCATGCCATTGTTTAACAACTCTCCATGAAGAAATTCCTCTGATGTCTACCTGAATCTCCCCTGGTATAACTTGAGGCTATGTCCTCTCATCCTGAAAATTCCAGATCTCTCTCCAGTTCATTTTAAAACTTCCAAAGCCTTTTGCAGAAAGTAAAGACTACATTTCAGCCTGGAGAAGAGAATGCTCTAGGAGAGACCTTAGAGCACCTTCCAGTACCTACAGGAGGTCTACAAGAGATTTGGAGAGGACTATTTACAAGGGCATGTAGCAGTAAGACAAGCAGTGATGGCTTTAAACTGAGCATTAACTTAGATTAGAAAGCAATTGCTCACTATGAGGTGTGAGACAATGAAAGAGAATGCCCAGAAATGCAAACATGCAAAGCAGGAGTGTCTTTTAAGGAGCATCTCTTCTTTTTAATGAGCCTGGGACTTGCCACTCCCAATTCTCCTTCAGGCCTTGTTTTGCAGTTTTGAACAAAGAGTGATGTCTCTCCCCCAGTATTACGTCCTGTAAAATTATTGTTGGCATCATTTTAAAAGGCTTTGATATCCTGGCCTGACAGATGCAGTTCCTATTTATCCATTAAATGCTATTTGGCATATTGGACCCTTGCACCAAGAGACAAAAAGAACACCCTATTCACATGCTCCTAGCCTAAAGAGTAATAACTGCAATTAAATTGTACGTTGCCTTTTGCAGAGGTCAGTGAGGCTGCTATGGGTAATGGGACAGAAAGTGCAAAACTAGCAATTAAAATAGCCTCAGTGTCTCCTAAGAAAATATGCAAAAGCATGCAGTAGATAGACACACTATGCATCTGTTGTAAATGCATATTTGGCAGCTCAGCAGATAAACAAATGGGTCAGTGAGTTAAGAAAAATTGCATCTTTCCTCTATCATTTCAGGAGAGTAAAGTCTGCAACAGCCTGCAATTTAAGTAAATCAGATTCTTTCTACTTGCAACAGTAGAACTCTTAGAACTCTTGATTCGCACAGCTTCATGACTACACATTTGGTTAGAAAAAGGGAGTGCAGCCCATGTCCCCAACCAGCTTTTTCCTATAAATTTCACTATTCTTGCTCTATGTGTAATGGAGCCATTTGAAATCCTTCCATCTTGTTTGCAACTTGAATCATGTCTCTATTTTTAGCGGACTTGGAGCTACACTATGACTTTACCAAATGGAAAATGTAATCATGTCTGTGTTATGTATAAAAAAGTGTGTGTTTGCCCTGAGCCAAATGAACTTCATCATCAGGATTTTGGATGGATTCAGGATCTGGGGACAGTAACAACCCTAGGAACTAGCCCTGCCAGCAACTTTGCTTTCCTAACTTGTATTAGCTGGAGTTTTGTGACAGCTCCCCAGAGAAAGGCACTGAGGCACCACAGCAAGAAGACGGTGTCTCAAGAATGCAAGAAACCAAATTACTCAATTTGTCCGTATAGTGGAAAGGGATTTGGTCTATTCAATGGGAAAGGACACAGTAATCTTGGGGTAAAAACACCCAAAACATTTCTTTAGGAAGAGGATGTATGCATCATGCCTATAACTGACTCTCAGTTTAACTAGCATTGGCAGAGATTCAAGGATGTGAAACACTCCTCCCAAACTCTACGGGGGCTGATTTATGCCACTGGGCAGCCTTTTCACATAATGAGTTTCCCTCCCAGAGGGTCACATTTACTACTTCTGTCCTGCTCCAGAGGCATATCACATCTAGCTTCCAGGCTCTGCGTTTAACAGGAACAAGAACAGCAAAGCTGACAGAGAAACTGAAGAAACATATGGCAGCTTTGTGCATATGGAAAGGAGAGGTGTGACTGGGAGCATACTGCATGTTGTTGCAATTGGAGCCCCTCAGAAGACCTATATACATGCAGTAGGGAGCAGGAATCCTAAGTTGTTAGTTCATGCACTGGTTTTCAGAGATTCTTAGACTAACACCTACTAGATGTGTTATTCAAAGCATTCCAGATGAAAAAAAAACAGCCATTCTTTTTCAAATACTTAAAACATTTAAATATATAGTGTGCCTTTGCTGATGACAATAGAGAGGCATAATGTAAAAATAACTGCATGCATCTAGTCTGGTTTTCCTCTCACAGCAGTTTTATACCAGTGTAATGTCATTGATCCCAGAGAAATTGCTACAGATTCACTGGAAGAGAATCCTGAGAGAGAAGAACTATCTGGTGAATGTCACTGCCTTAAGACTGGTACATGATATTTTAAAATGCCGTAATAAATGCCCACAGAAGCCACAAAATCTCTTGCAAAAGGAATTCTGAATCCACCACATGTGGGACAATTGTTCCTCAGTAGAGTGGTCTTCCCTCAGTGGAGGAACTGTCAGCATACAATTACAGACCTCTGAAAATCATTAAAACTCCATGTTTACTGCAAATACATTAGTGAGAAAACACCATTCTAGTTCTCCAAATGTCTTTTGAACATAATAGCTTTTTTTTTTCTGAAAATGAAATTCCCAAATCTGCTAAGAAATTACCACAAAATGTCACAGTTCTGTAATTAATAATTCAAGACTTTTCCCTACCCCAACCCATAAAGAAATCAAAAATACAATTGAAATGTTGTTTGCCTGGCAATATGTATTCTACTTCACAGCAGCAGTTGTCAGAAAAGTACTTTTCATGTTAAGAAAGACACTTTGGGCTTGGTTTGTAAACAAATTTTTGCGGGTACAAATTACATAAATCAAGCTAACTGCATGATTTACATCAATTGCATTATATCAAATTAACTGCTAAAATAGAGCAAAACCATTCTGTCCTCCTACAAGATTGCTAAATGAAGAAAAGCAATTCACATCAGGCAATTTGTAGGCATTTCCTAGTTGTTTGCAAAGTTATGCTCCCACTTTTAGAAAGGCTGCAAAAATATTTGGCATAACATCACTCCACCATACGGTAACTTTGTTCTGTATCAATTATAATCTTGCCTTAGCACTTTGCTCTTCAGCAATTCTGATGCTCTGCAATGTAATTTTGTCTCTGCTTCCACATGGGGGAATAAAGGAACAGAAGGAGCGGGTTGAGCCATGGACCCTGCCATTTTCCCACTTTCTAAATAAAAAACAGTGCCAACAAGCACAGCTGTGGCAATGAAAAGGCAGAATAAATTGTACAGGTAAAGGATGATAACAAATCCTAGGAACCAGGGATCCATCAAAAACATGAGTGTCGAGACAACCTTCTGTAGAAAAGCAGATCCACTTAAAAACAAAGTTATTCACCTCTTCCGGTGCTACATGGATTTGGATGAGTATCTGATGCTATGATGTTGACTGTCCATCTCTGAACACTAGTCCAGCCACAGACAGACACATTGTAAAAACTGCCTGCAACTGGAAACCTCCTCTCTTTGGAGACTGCATCAATTCAGTTCTAAAGTTCCCAGCATAATTTTATTGGATCTCACAAAGCACCCATCACTAGGCAACCACTTTTTGGTGGGCTCCAACTTATTGCTTAAGACAAGTTTCTTTCTGATACATCCATCGTCTACCACTCCTTCCCTAGGGCTGTTGAAATCTGCCAACATTTCTTAAGACAGAGGCAAACAGTTTTATTTCTACTTGACCCCGTGGCAAAGTGGTATTGCTTTCCTTGAGTGCCTCTAAATGTCTCAGCATCCATTTGCTTCATATTGAAACCGAATTGGTAATTGCCCAGAGTCTTCTCTACTGAAATGGATTTAAATTCTAATCCACGACTGTACCAGACTTTTTTTAGAGTATTTGAGTTGCATTTTAAAGGCATCTAAAGCCTTTGATACTTGTGCTATGTACAACAGCAGCAACAAAAATGGTGTGGGAAAAGAGCAAGTCCTTAAAAAGTTTGCAGGCAGTGGAGAGGCCTGGAGCCCTGAGTCCCCCAGTGCCCTCCAGCTCCCTATCAGCACAAGCCCTGGGTCTGCAGCATGGGCCAGCTCTTCAAGGGAGGGTGTGCAGGCCAGAGGGGTGCAGAGATCACTCAGCCCCTTAGATCCTATAGGCTGCAGCCTGTGTGTGAAGGTGAAGCCACTGCTTCCTCTCTTAGGAAGTCTTCTCTGCTTCAGAGTCCAGACATTGCAAACAGGATCAGGAAAAGGGATGTGTGCACACCGTGCAAAGTGAAATGTGGGATGTTTCAAAGAGAATTTCTCCTCAGACTCCATTCCTCCTGTCTTTTTCTGTTTGTCATTTTACTCTTAGCCACCTCTCCCCACTTTCTGACAATCTCTCACCATCAGAAAAATATGTTTAAGAAACATAACTCATCTCTCCGGTCCTACTGTCAGATTTGCTGAATCTGTCTTCTAAAGAGTCCTTATGAGAGACTTTACTCTTTAGAGTAAAGTGTTGCTTGTTTTTAAGACTGCTTTCATTGTACAGATGGAATAAGACAATGGAAAATATCCTTTTATCATATATGATTAACCTGTGGCAACTCAGGTGCTTGAATTAGGAAGTTCCCTGAAAGAGCTATGCCCCTATTTCACCCATTCAATTAAAAAAATTATACTTTGTAGGACAGATTCTTATGAAAAAAGCTCTTCCTGCATGGAGGAATTTTCTCCATATAGAAAGATTATACCAGGCAGGAATCTTGCTGAATTTTGCCTCATGCTGGACGAGCTGTATTCGTGTTTTGAAAGGAGTATGCTTTTGGCCACTCAGCATTTACCTTACTACAAGGACGATATAAACCCCACAGAGGAAATCACTACCACTGGAATGCACCCAGAAAAAAACGAAATCCCACACCAGTTGAGTGGAAAGTTAATGCTAAAGAATTCATCTTGTAGACTTTTAAGTTGTCTATGAAAATTATTTAAAACAGCTATCAGAAGGTGTCTTTGTGAAAAACGATATGTAATACTACATCAGTGCCAGCAAAGAGGTACTGCTGCCAGTTTTACACTATTCTCAATAAATCTTGTCCATGCTTGTGTGAGGTATTTCTCATTTGCAAGATGATACCACACAGAAGCTATAATCAATGATGTGGTCTCCATGGTACCAGCCATTAAATACATACTGGCAAAAAATTACTTCTTTCCTACAGAAGGTGATGAAGGGATCCAAAGCAGAAGATTGACCTAAAGGAGACAGAAGTGTTTTAGAAATCTATGTAAACTGAGTTGCCATTCTTTCATTCACTTTACTATGTTTTAAATGCTTAAGTTCCTACAGTTCAGAAATCATCTGATACACTTTTTGTTTCACACAACTCATTTGGAGTTTGATGCATCTAATCATGTTCATATGATACTCCTAATTGTGATATAATTAGTTGAACTCTGGGTCTAGGAAAGTCTGAAAGCTATTCAAAGCAACATCACTTAACTCAAGAGCTATTCAGTACGCAACAGGTCACATGGACAGCCATAATTCTGAACGTTTTGCAACTTTATCAAAACATTAGGAAGCCAGGAACCACATCAAATTAAGAGAACAGATTGTTTTACAATGAAAACTCCTGGATGGAAGGAATGAGTAAAAACAAATTAGTTGTGATTGTAAAGAAATCATGCTATTATATTATTAGCGCATGGGGTTACCATTTATGGTTACCACTACACCATAGGAAATAGTTCCAGAGCCAGAATACTTAAAATCAGTATTTAGATGTGCTCTGGTCAACTCATCAGTAACTCTCAATCAAACCATCTCATTCGAATTAGGCAAGACTGAGCTGCCCATACATAACATATTTTTACAAAAGACTGATAAATATTGAACTAGCAAAATAAAGGTCAATTTTAGGGAAGTTTTCAAACTTGTTAAGAGAGTGATCTTCCCTTCTTTTTTTGCCTTCTTTTAACAGTAGCTCAATGAAGATTCCATTTGTTTAAGAGAACAGTGTTAGCAACCACGGATCAGAATCAGGCCCTAAATGGATAAAAACAAGTAGCATAACTAGTAGTTGGAAGCAGGACTGACTGAAGCAATTAAGAAATAAACCCCTATCACTTGGACCTCCAGGTCAACACGAAAGACCATGTGTCTAAGCCACCAAAGCTGCAAGTTTGTTTTTGTTAGAGAAGTCAGAAACCTCTTGTGCACAGTGACAACTCTAAATGCCCCTTCTTGCCTAACAAAAGAGATGACCTCAGGCAAGGTAAGAATCTTGCAATGAAAAATCCCAATATCCATCAGAATTTATGTGTAGGACCCAGAGGTGAAAGCACACAGAGTGCATCACTTCTACCCTAGAAAGGCTAATATGAAAGGCATCACCAGCTTTTGATTAGGAGCAATTGGAGCTGGTTTATTATTTTAGTCAGAAAAAAGCCTGAAAAATCCTATCTTGCTGTGTATTTTATCTTCCATTGCAGAAAACTAAAACAGCAGCAGCAAATAAACCCTGTACCAATTCAATTTAGAAATCACAAGTTTAGCAAAAATGCAGAGACACAACAAATTATTGAAGTTACCAGGTTTGTAAAGACCTTTATAGGAAGACAAGGTGAACTTGAGGTGTAAATAAGTTTTTTTAAATTGAATGAGTTTTCTAAGAAAGCTTTAAAACAGACAAATTACAAGGTGAAGATATAACAGAGATTCAGAATATCATTTAACCATGGGGATTCAAACCAGGGAACAAGGCTGCTCACCTCTGGGACAAATCCTCCAGCTCCCTAGGAAATCTGCTAGAATGCAAGGAACTGATAATTGTTGCATCAGCAGGTGGGCCAGGGTCCCATGGAAACTTTTCCCACAGCTGTGCTTATGACAATGCCAGAAGGCACTGAAGGCTTGTTCCATAATCAACAGGGATGCAAAGGCACATGAGGAGCAGGACACACACACAAGCTTCCCAGAACAGGCCAAGTGCCCCAGGCACGAAGGAGAAATGTGTAACAGAGGCTGTGTATTATCTCTACAGCAAGGATGCTGGGATGATGAGAATGGCCAAGGCCATGGCCATGTCCTCCTGATCCACAAATATGGCACAGGCAAAACAGACCAACACCACAGACTCATCACTTCTTCCTTTCATTCCCATCTAGAAATTGTCCCAAAACACATGATATTTTGGTGGTAATATCAGTGAAAGTTACAGAAGTTATGAGCCTTTTGGCTCAAAGTCAAATTATTGAAGAACTTCTCAGACTTTCAGAGCTCCTTCCATGACTGCCCTAATTTGTGTCTCCACTGCAAACAGTGAGTCAACAAAGAATGACCTAAAGAGCTCAGATTTTGCAGTTTGTGAGCCTTCCCTTTTCTTCCTACTCATCTGGGCTGGCAGGTTGATTTTTTCCTCAATCTGGACTAAAAAAATTAAAAAAAAAGACACCAATTTATTTTTTCGAATACTAACAAAACCCAATGGGAGAATCAGGCAAGAAGAAAATTGCAGGCTTTTCAATCTCCTATTGTAGGGAAGTATGCTGGAAAGACATTCATAAAACGAAATGAATGTAAAGAGTACATCCAAGAGTGCAGATTAGCAAGGAACGCATGTGCTAGGATTTGCATAATTCCAGCTGGTTGGTGGAACATTTCATATTAACAATAATGCTAAAAATAACGTATTTTGAATATACTTGAATAGACTACGCTTAAGCACTGCTGTTTTCTTCACAGTCGATGGGTGCTTTACGACAATCAAAGGCAATGGCAGGGCAGGAAAATTCACCCTCGAGTGAGGTGGTTACAGACAGCGTTGCAAACAGCTACAGCTACTGCAGTGGAAAACTCCAACATATATAACCAAGCAACACAAAATTCCTCCACCTATACATCAATAACCCTTTAGTGCCTGCAAGAACCCAGACATTAAGTTCTTGGCCAAGTGAATTTCAGGCTTGCTCAATAGTGAGTCTAAATTAAGCATTGCAAGGAAGAGACACTTCTGGAACTCCATTGTCTCAAAAACTCACATTTTTCAAGAGTCTTTACTTCAGTGCCTCTAAGCTTTGAACTGATAAAAAGATATTCTTTTATGTTTCTAGGTTGCTCTCTCTAAGGCTCCTCTACGCCTGGCTCATAATTTTATTTTGTGTCTTTTGATTTGGTGGGTTTTTTTAAAGCTCAGTTCCTTCAATATATGTTTATGTAAGGATTTCATTTTTCCTTTAAAATAAAAACCCAGATGCTCTTAGCCTTCATTGTTGAAGAGAGGAGTTTTGAAAACATCTCCAAGCTGAAGATAAAAGATCAAAAACCAGAAGGCAAGTAAAAAGAATGTACATTTTTTTAGGCTTCTTTTTTTTTTTTTCAGCCAACATCATGATTTTTTTTAAGTATAACATGATTTATAAAGGTTAGAACTGGAGAAAAAAAACCAAAGAAAATGCCTTCCTCTGCAAGTATGAAAATACCTGTTTAACCACACATACCAGTATCCCCAATAAATTAATGGAATTATACACATGCATAAGCGTGAACATGTATGAATATCCACAATATGTGATACAAACTTTTATGAATTTCTGTTTCTTCGTATTAAAAGTGAATATCAGCCTTGAGGATGTGACTGATCATGGCTCAGTCAACAGAGCATCCAAAACCAACCCTAAATTAAAAGTGCTGCATGTAGACTTACAGTATGAAGAGGAGAAAATAGCACATCAACCAAGCTCTGTAGTTACCAAATACCCAAACCAATAAATAAAATGAGGCAGTGACCTGTGAATAGAAAATGCCACTTATATAAGGCTAAAGTTTGGGTGGTGAGGTGGCAAAGAGAGGGAATTCTTGAACTGACAATCTCCTGAAAGATGAAGGGAGCAGCCTCCATTAAACTCAGGAAACTCAGTTCCTAAGTCTGACTTACAAATGAACAGTAGATATTTGATTGACTCATTCATACTCGGCTTTAATTTTCAGTATGTCAGTAGCTCGATTTTCAGTCCCGGAGCACCTACAGCTCCACTGAAGTAGTAGGAGATGTGAGAATTCAGCCTCTTTGAAAATTCAGCTAAAGGCACTTGGAGTTATGAACAAAACGCAGGCTCAGTTGCATGCCTATTACTGTACCATCATTATGACTGCTCACAAATTAGGCACAGAGTCTCACACATGGTCTTAGTCATATGGGGGACAGTTTCAAAGACGCATCACGAGATGATATGAGTCCAACTCCCTGTAAAAGCACATACCTTTGAAAAGCTCACCCTGCACTTTGAACAGTTTTTCACAATGGTTCTCTTCGAGGATTTGGTGGTAATAAAAATAATTCCTTATATATCACTGGATAAAAGCTCAAGATTATTGAAAAAAGGCTTAGGTTTTGTGCAAGAGAAGGGAAACTTCTCACATTGCTCCTGGGAAATCTGTGTTGCAACAAGAGGAACAATGTAGGGCAAAGATCATGCAAGAGTGAAAAAAATATAGCTGCTACACTGCTACATGAGTGACATCTCATCTTAGTCTCCTAGTAAACCCCTTCTTTTCTAACAGTGAATTCATGCCAGAAGGGCAAAAAAATAAGCTACCTTCCAGTTAAGCCCATTCACAAAATCAACAAAATTTTGAACCATCCCTTGTTTGCTTTCATTCCATTACAGTTTAGAATTAACATAACCTAGTTTATTGGTTTTTCATGCTCTTCAACATTTGTCTTTTATACGAGACTCAAAACTAAACTTCAGAGGCCAAAACTGCGGCAGGGGAGAGGGAGGAAGGCATGCCCCTTTCATTAATCTCAGGCAAGGGTTTCAATCTCAGACTCACATAGGATTCACAGTATAACCACACAGTTAGATTTTAAAATTACCCAAATGTATTTAAAATGTTTGCTTAGTTGAGTCTGTTATGCTTTGATAGCATCACTTCACGTCATAAGCGCATGGCAAGGAAATATAATATGAATGATAGCACTAATAAATTATAATTTTAAAATACAACCACACCTTTATATGATCTTCTGATCTTTACTGTGAAAAATGCATTTAGGCAACAGGTAAAACAACGTTTCTTGGAGTATATAATCTTCTGAAATGCTATGAAGGAATGGGAAGAGTGAGCCATTGGATGAAGCTGTAATTTCATGTGCAGTTCTGATGAAGTCAACAGGAATTTTGTTGATATTTGGGTGATTTTACTCTATCCAGATACTGTTATGTACACTGTTATGACCTATCTAGATATTGTTATCTAGATTTTTTTTCTCTGAAGGCAATAAACCGCATGCATCTAAGCACCTGGTTCTGAAAGAGGAGGACGAGCACAGCACAATAAGCCTTTACAAGCCCACACAAGATAACAAAGTGATGCCATCCAGAGTCTGGGCAATATATTGCCCCAAATAAAGTTTATGATCTGTACCATAAATCTGCTTATCAGCCAACATTTGCAGTTTCATTAGTCTCTCTTCCTCTATTCCTTGGCTAGGGACAACTTTGGCCTCTTCCTAGGCTAAGTGTTGTTAAGGAAAGGTGGATTATTCAAATCAGTTTCAATATGATTTGCAATATGCCTGATCTCTAAGAAACAATTATGAAACAAGGAGTTGGACATCTGAATATTTTGTCTCCTAATTCATTCTTCCCCATGGATGAATGCTTGATGTCATGGTAGATTTTGGTTACAAAAGAATGAAAGATTCCTCCCCTTAAACCCTATAAAGCTTGATTTACCACTTAATCCCATACTTAGGGGAAACCAAGAAGGTGAGCAGAGCATGATAGTGATGGCCAACCTTTACCCAGGGAACTTAAAAATGTAGTTTTACATTCTGGAAACCAGATTCTCAATTTGAAAGCAGAATATAACCTGAGCTAAAGATATGTTGGAACACTATCAAAATATTATTTGTCCATGGAACGTCTGCTAAGAGGAGAGAGGAAACATTTTGGAAGTCACCCCTACTTGATCATCCATAGTTTAAGGAAAACAAGTGAAGACACCATTTGAAGAGTACATGGCATTTGGAATAGTTTCATGGGCAACTGATGATGTTATGTATTATCTGGTCTTCAAAATATTAGCTTTTCCTCTCTTCTTTTATTTTGCCAGAGTACAGTTTAAGCCTGAAACTTTTCAGTGAAGTTTGGTTTTTTTTCAACTTAGTTACAGGAATAGTCAGAAGTTTTATATTTTCCAAGTTCAATGCAAAGGACAGATGCTTATATATGCTAAGGGACAATTAATTTTCTCTTCGTGCCGATACCAAGACAGGAGTGAGGATGGCATTTTGTAGGCTTTGTATAAAGAAGAATACGAGGAGAAGGGTTGTAGTTATGCATTACAGTTCAGTCACTGCAGCTGGATACAATCCATATGATTTGCTTACATCTTCACAAGATCTTCAATGCATATCAGCTGCAACGAGTTATTCACAATGTCAAATATTCTAGACAGGCCAGAAATAAATCTGTCTATGAGTTATTACTAAGAAATCATCCATCAGCAACACAAAAGTAATCTCTGCTATATCCTAGTCCAAAGTCCAGTTGAGAGGGTCTAACACACTGGCTGAGATTGTTTGCTTCTGAGCTTGGCATTTTGCCATTTTTTCAGTCATCCCAGAAAGAAACAAGGAATTAGGCAATGTGTTATCTTGCCAAACTAATGATATAAAAAAACCTATTAGTCCTGATTGGATTATTGTGTTTTCAAGGAAGGTGATAAATAAAAAGAAAAAAATATTTTACATTATGTACATAGATGCTCTTCATAATCTGAGACACATCAACTATTTTTTCCTCATGTTCTTCCTCTCTCATAAATCCTCTCCAAAGTGCTGATATGCATCAAATTCTGAAGACTTGAAAGGCAGGCATAGAAAAATAATCTAATTTGATACATTGCCACTGTGCCCATACGGATGCAGAACATAGGTATTTTCTTATACGAGAATTTGGTTTTTGTAAGCGTGATGATAAGAGAAGGTTTTAAAACCCACAAGCATTCATCCCTCTATCTGAAGAACTCCTACTTGTTGGTCACTGATAGAAACAGCTAGGTTTGAAGGGGGTAAAGGGAAAGATATGCTAAATATTGATAATATTTTGGGTTTCTTCCTCCTCCCCAAACCATGTCTTCCTGAACACTCCAGACAAGCAGAGCATCCATTATTGTTGTACAAATTTCTGTCAACAGTGAACTTCAATACAGGCCTAAATCTGCTGCCACTGCAGCTGATGAGAACACTTCTTTAATAGGATTAATGTGAGCCACTGCTGCCAACACAGCCTTCCAGCATAGATCAGCCTGCCCTTAAACCACTCCCTTTGAGTTGAATCCCAGTTCCGAATGCTCAGAGACAATCACAAAGGAGAAAGGAAAGCACAACTCCGGGTATTTTCTTCATCTTGGGATTTTCTTTCAACAAAAAGCAAAGCAGCCAGTCCATGAACTCCCTCTAGAACAGGGTGTGCTCAACTCATATGCTTCAGTCTTGACAACAAACAGCCTGTGCTGCTGGGCTTAATTGCTGTCTGGCAGTTCCAACACACAAACTTCTCCAGCAGTTTTCAGATGCTTCAATAGCACGGCTCCCTGGAAAACCATCAGAATCCATTCCCTGTCCTGTGTTTTTCCCACTTGTCCTGAAGATTTTTCTTCACAGTTCACTCTGGGTCACAATTGTCAATCATCAAAAATGCTGCTTTGACTACAATTCCACCCAGACCATACTGCAGGAATGTAATATCTTTGGGATAGGATTCATCTCACCTAACTCACTTTATTTCAGAGTTTAAGCATATATTCTTGGCTAGCTAGCTAATTCCCATCATAATCAGAATCTTCAGGCAGCTGAAGATTCATTTAATTCCAACACAGGCTTCTAAATTAGGTGCAATGAATTTACCTCCTTAACTCCTTGACTACAGACAGAACCCAGAGAATTAGCTCTGGCTAGTTGCTTCCTTTTTTTAGATCTGGTTTAGCAGTGATTACATGATCTAGCTCCATGCAACAATGTCAGATCCCAGTGGGAATTTGATTGGCGTGTATATTCCAAAAGATTTCAAATATCTTTTTAGTGGCTCTCTGTTTACCCAAAACACCATATGTTCAGTAACTTCAAGCCAATCTCTAAGAAGTCTAGCTGAGGTGTTCAAATGTCTTAATCTGTTCCTCCTGGAAACTGGAAAAATGTATTTTGTGAAATAATACAGCAGGGTCCATTTTTTCATATGACAATCAGCAATGCTTTCTTTTATGTTCAGTTTCAGACTTGCATAGGAAACAAGGTGCCTGTATTTTTCAATGTGTGATATTTTTCAGCTTGATTTTTCATTGGGCTTTCAAATCTGCGTGCAATTTTTGCTCTTAAACCAGTGGAACATACAAACACAACTATAATCGATTTTGGCATTCAATGGAAGAAATAGAGTCTCATGTATTTGGGGTTTCTATTATCAGAACGCATTTTAGCTACATTTTTTATTTTAACATAATAAAATGATTATGCAAGAAACTACAGTGGCATGCTAAATCTTCCAGACATAAGAACAAATTAATGACTTAGTGGGTGAAACTCTGGAATGCTGACAATTGCAAGCTAGGCTTTTCTAATGTACTGGTAGCATGGTTAACTGCCTGCAACCAAAATGTCTTATAATCCTTATGTGAACCATCAATTTATGCCTTTAAACTTACACTGCTATTATACCATTATATTCCTATTTTTTCCTTGCCAAAGCTTACTTTATTTTCTTGGGCAAATTCTACACTAACACAAGATTTTAGCCTAGGGTTGTTTGGAGAAACAGGTGTATATAGAAATGAAATGTACATCAAACTTTGTGGGCATTGACACAGGGTAAAATAGATTTAGCCTGCATGTTGAGATGTTGGAAGGGAGAAGTATCTGAAAGAGTAATTAAGAATAAAATACAGTAAAAAGCCATGTATCACTTTTATCTTGCACCTTTAACTTCTGCATTTCCTTCAGCTTCCTCCCAGTCAGATCTTCTTCCATATAACATACATATTAAGTACTTTCATGTTCTGTGTAAAAATAGGGTCAGGTTGTTCTAGTTTCTAGCAGAGCAATTACTGAGACACAGGTGTTGTGAAAAATAAACATAAAGGAAGTCTTCTTTCAGAGCCTTGTCACAGAGAAAGAGAAACCAGATGTTGCTTCCCCTGCTCAGCCCCCCTCTATTATTGTATTTTTTGGCTTAGAAAATTCCCTAATCTAGGAAAGTATAACCAAGTGGTATCTCCATAAGTTCACTGAGACATCTGCTACTTCCTAGTGCTGCAGATACTACTTGGACTTTCACATTGAGCCTGTTTCTGGCACTTCTTATGTTTACTAAGTCCCACCTGATGAAACAGACCCATCAGCTTACCAAGCCAGGCAGCTCTGGGGCCATCCCTGCCTTGAGACATACTCTAAACAAGTCCAAAGTAATTTTTCCTCCCTGCAGAAACCTAGCCAAGACCCTGTCATTTTGAAATCTCTACTATAACATTTCATGGCCATTCCAAAAGACACCACTGCTTGCAGAATGTAGTTATAAAATACTACTCCATAAACTCTGAAAAATATTCAGGGGACTACAAAATCATCAGATAAACTCTCACCAAAAACGAGGACGGGGGAGACAAGTAATAGAAATTCAAACTTCTTGCAGGAACAAATAATAAATATGTTTTTATTTTACAGTAATTAACACCACCTCCTTATTACCTTCAGATCTTTTAAGGTGTCACACTAAATGATGCTCTTCATGAAAAGTAACTTATAGCCATTTCTAAAAGGCAGAAAAATTAGTTCTGAGTAAGAATTGCTTTTCTTAAAACTGTATTCAAAAAGTCTTACAGGTATGTGCTGATAGAAATAACTGCATCAAAAACCTAGAGATAGTTTGGTTTTATGCTTATAGGGTGATATTCTATTCCCACAAAAGCCAATGGAAATTTTGACATCCACTTCAATGGTGACAGAATTTCACTCACTGAGTTAAATGACATTTATTAGATTTTCATGTTAAATGCAGAGGAAAATCCTGTTCAGGATTCCTGCTAATCCAGACTCAGAGTTTCTACATGACTAAAGCAAGAAAGTTGGTAACCTCAGATCTCTTCTAAACTGTAAGAAATGACCCAATTTCCCACATTCTTTTGAATACTAAATCTTTGAAGCCTGTGATGAGGGAGGAACCGCTATGTTGCACTTTGAGTTTCACTCATTATTCTGACTGCAGCCTTTGTTAGTCTGCAAGGATTTACATTCATTGTCTCTCCAGAGTCACTTGCAAAATGATTTATAAAAATTCTCTCTTTCAACTACTATTAGACACTGTCTAATACAGGAACAAGGAATTCCTGGCCCAAGGGCCAGATACAATCTGCAACTTAATTTCAGGCAGTCTGCAGCCAAATGAGTTTGCATGTGTGTGTATTTATTATTGGCTGAAAAACCAAAGTGCTTATTGACATATGACTTGCCAAATGCCTCCAAGGGACCTAGCTGGTCCTTCTCAAGGAAAGGACTTCTACTCAAAGGCTAATGAACTGCAACTCAACATTACAGCTACCAACCAAGCAACAAAGAAACATAATGTTGCAAATGATTCCAGAGTACATAAATGCAGTGTTCCAATGTGACTGTTACATAGATTTGCCACGCTGGTGCAAAGGGCACCATTAGCAAGGCATTAGTGAGGCTACTCAGTGCTGGCAGCTTCAAATCAGTAAATGGCAAAGATGGAGAGGGAGGAGGAGAGAAGGAAGAAATTACTATACCTTGAGCTTCAGAGTTCAGAGAAGATTTGGGGACTGCCAGGAAAACAAACAAAAAAGCATCTTTTTGCTTTCAAACATTTTTTGAGCATTTAAAATAGAAAGTGAGGGAGAGTGTAATTTCTGCAGGGTTCCTTTTTAAGCAAACTGTGCTGTTATATCAAGCAACATTAAAAGAGAATGCAATGGATTCAGAGGGGAAAAAAGAGTTCAGAACTGAAGAAGTTGCTCACATCCTCCTGTTACTTGATCTGAACCAACTCATATCCATCTAGGTTATTGCTGTTTCCTCTATCTGTCACAGATAAATGACTGCTCATGCAGTAAGAACCACTGCTATGCAACACATGTGCTCTAATGGACATTTCAAAGCTCCTTGGGTTGGCAGATGCAGGGAAGGAAGGGAGAAGGGGAGGGAGGAAGGGAAGGAAGGGAAGGAAGGAAGGAAGGAAGGAAGGGGGGAGAGGCAAATGAGAGAGAGGCAAATGTAATGGGTTTATATTGTCACCCTGCATAAATCTTGATCATGTCTTCAGCAAGATCTAGAAAAAAATCACAATTTCACTCCAGGACAGGGATGTTCATTACCCAGGTTCAAACTGTATGAAAAATTACTGTGGGAGAATCATTCACAATTGATTTATGGCTAAATTGAGGGAAGTGGAAGTGCCATGGCCAATCCACTGCCTGCAAAATATCTTCCAATCTTGCACCAACACTAAAAGCTTTGCAGGAAGCTGCTTCTATCATTTGTGTACCCAAACAGAAGGCATTAGCCCAGAACATTCCATTAATCATTCCAGCCACCTAGAAATGAAAGCTGTAATAAAATGGAGAAAGGGGAAAAATTAATAATTTATTACTTCTAATGTAATGATCTCTATCAGGAAAAATATACCATTCTAAAATAAACAGTTCTCTCTTTACAACTCTGAGAGAGGCCTTAACAATATTTATATTAAAAAATCTAACAAATTTATTCATGTTTCTTTAAGAAAAAAAAAAGAAAAATCTTTCTGTCAGAGGGAAGACTCAGGCTTCAGAATATTTGTTCATCTTATTTTAAAAAAAATACCTAATTTCTTGAAAGTTGTTCAAGGCGAGCTAAACAAAAGGATGGCTTCATATAACAGATCATTTTGGAGATCAGCTGTTCAATGTCTCCATATGCTTCAAATCAATACAAAGGGCACATGGATGTTTAGATTAATTTCTGTGCTCCAAGAAGTGCAAAACTATCTAAGGCCACGCATTCTATGCTCACCAGCAAGTTCATCATCAAGAGACACATTACTTAGGAGCCGCATCATGCCTTCAGGAAAATTTAACTCATACGCTGCTATGGCACAACAAACGTGTTGACCCTGAGCAGCAGCAGAGTGAAAGTAAAGTGAAAGGAAGTTTAAAAATTATGATTTTGCTTCAAGGAAAAATCTCTCAAAGCAAAAGGCAACTTTCTAACACTGAAAGGAACTAGGATCTACTGTGAAAGAGCCATCTGTGTACAACCCTGAAAGAAGGATGTCATGAAAGCCACTAGAAAAAAATCATACCGTGTTATTCTTGTTTGCATCCTATTGAGCGATCCCCTATCACACTTCACTATAATTCATTTGTGCCTGCACACACCCAGACACACACATTTGTTTCATGTACATCTGAGTAAGTGGCTTTAGGCCACTGCTTTTTTCCAAAGCATGCCAACTAGACTAATGAGATACTACATGTTATAAAAGAGATTTTTAAAGTTGCACAGTAGCTGAATTACACTGTATCAGCACAAGCACTAGACATCTCTATCAAAGACTTCTTTTTTTAATGAACACAGTACATTGTATTATTGACTTCTCTTATAGAATGTAAACAGAATTTCAGAAGAGGAATTAATCACGAAAAATTCAAATAGCAGTTTGAAAACTGGAGCATGAAGAAACTAAGTAACAAACCCTCTGATGAGGCATATTTGTTGGGAGTTAGGCTTTTGTAGGACTACAGCTGTCAGGTAGTCCTGATAAAGTCAGGACTTTGTAAAAGTTATTCATGTCATTAAAAGACAAAGTCCTGTCTTTTACCCTTCTTAAAATCTTAAAGTTGAGGTCTTAACTTTAGGACTGAACTGTTAATATCACCTCCCAAATTAGTCATAATTGCTATCTTTTTGAACCACTGTGGGGTTTCATCCTGAATCCCTGTGGGCCTTACGCTATGGGATGAGGAGAGACTAAGTTCCTGACCTCTCACCTCCAACTTAAGCAGTATCCTTCATACTTACATAATTTCTCCTCTTTTCTATCTCCGAAGGATATATTTTTGGTCCTTCTTCTGGCAGGAGCTTTCTCAGGCTCTAGAATGTTCTTGTCACCCTTTTTCCAATCCCTCTATTTCAGTCACGTCCTTTTTGAGGTTGGGAGGCCAAACTGTGCACTGTGTTCCAGCTGAGACCACAGGCGCAGCTTTATACAAAAGGCTGTACGATATCCTCTCAGTTACTCAGCTTCTTACCAGTCTTGAACGATGTGCAACCTAATATCACAGCTGGGTTTTGGCTGCTGTTTGATCAAGTGTCCCCACATCTCTCATACTAATCTCTTCCAGATCTGTCAGGACTGACTGTTCACACTCCATCATTCTTTATTCACCACTGATCTTCATCCACCACTGTTCTGTGCACTTGGTGGAAGACTTTAGAATTAATACTTCTTGCTCCTCCTGAACAGACTGTGTAGTATTTCCACACAGATTTTGCAACATGGTGGCTCCAGCTCTCTCTCAATAAATAGGTAAACAACAGAAATCTTTGTTAATCTGCAGATGTTCAAAGCCCAACTTTGGTCTCTTTCTACCCCAATAGATTAGCCTAGCCCTCTGCTTTTCCTCTCCTCTCCAGCTTTCAGTCTAATAATAGTATTTTGTCTGTTACTCCACAACATTGGAGTTTCTGAAGGTTTTTTTTTGTCGAGAGCTCTGTCACTCACAGAATTTTGTCTCCAGTTACTCATTTTTCTAATACATTCTCCATGCTAGAATATTGCTGAAACATTGGCTCTTATAGCAAAAAAAAAAAAACAAAAACAACAAACCAAAAAAAACCAAAACCAAATAAACTGGTGGACTACATTGTGCCCCTCTGATACTTCATTATTATTTTTAAATGAGGATTAAAAGTTGGTTGCAAAGTCCAGATGTAAAGTGTTACTTAAATATATCACAGAATTAACTAACTACGTCTGTAACTGCTTCACAGCTGAAGCTCTGTTTCCAGTAGAATTTATAGGAGACACAAGCCTCAAATCACTGTGAAACCCAGCCACAAATCAAAGTCCTCTGGCATATGGGACCAATTGGTCTAGCAGAGGTTTGCTGCTGGAGCACTCAGCAGTTCATGCTTGAATCCCAGCCCTGGGCCAGTCCATTTCTGCTCACAGCATTTTGCTGTCTTCAGTATTGCTCTGCTCTCCTTTGTAGATTTGCCAGGCACCCATGCAGATTCACGGGTGTTTCTGCATGGCTTCTGGAAACCAAAACATGCCCTGCTATTCTAGAAGCCTGTCAAGGGTTCTTCTTGCCTCAAGGCCCTCCAGAATTTGAATTCTGAGCCGCAAAGGCTCATCTGCCATGCAGGAATTCAAGACTTTGGTATGGGACACAAATAAGCAATCCAGGATGGACAGTAAAAATGAGTAGGACACAGTGTCTCTCATGATGTGTGCTGCATCAAGGAAGCAGCTCTATCAAGAATGTTTTTAAAATCCTTCTGCTCCAAGAAAAGCTTAACTGGATGCTGTGTACCTTTGAGGACAAATGCTAGGAAAGAACAAGCCAGAAGAATTCCACTGACTCAACCAGCATTTTGGAGAAAAGAAACAAAGGAAGAAAGACAACCTAATGTGTATGCTATGGTCCAACTTCACTTTCATCATCTTAGATGGAGAGACAGAGACTGCTGAAACCATAGCAGAGGCCGATATGACAGCAGGGTTATTGTAGATGATATCCGTAATAAAAAATGCAATAAAATTACAGGGATGCAACTGGTGTTATTACACTTCAGAAATTAAATTCCAGCACAGAAAAACTCAAGGCATAGATGTATTCTGAAATCTTTCAGACAGCCCTCACAATGACAGCATTGCTTCCTCAGGGCTCAGTCCTGCCTTGCCTGAAATTAGAGTCTGCCTTCTTTTCAGTTTCAGCACTGCAAGACTAAACCTTGGCATCTGTTCTGTGTAAGCATCCACAGGTCATTGAAGAAACTGCAGCCACTCTCCTTTGGATCCCTGTCCCACACTCGTTTGTTCAGGAGTCTGCAACATTATCAGTGTCTCATTGTTGAATCAAATGCCACCACAGGGACTGAAAGGCAGCCCAAAAGTGGGCACTTCTTGTCTAGTTGCCTCCAAGTCAACAGCATGCAGGGCAAAAAGACAACAGCAAAAACCCCTATGTGTGTGCTTCCCCTGCTCCACAACAGCTGCATTTCATCATGTCATCCACGCCAAGATCACTGTGTCTGGGTTGGGAATATAGCTCTGTTCTCAGCATGCTCCCCATTTTCTGTCAGTTTAGTGTGGTGGGTGCTGAGTAACCCTCCTTCTTCCTTACATCAGCGTCTTTAAGGCTTTAATATTCTGTTTGATCTGTTTGAGGCTGTGGGAGGAGTAAGCAATTTTCTGTCTGGCTTATTAGCTAGGTAAGAAATACTCCCCAATAAACACATTCTGTAGCATTGCCTTTAGACCTCTTATCCATGACATTGTTCTGCCCTTTTTTTTGTTTTTTATAAGACATTTTTGTTTAACTTTACGCATTCAGGCAAGTAGATATAATGCAAATAACNGAACAACTTTAAAGAAACAGCTTTGCCCAACTTTCTGCCCAGATATTCTGAGCAGCGTTTCACATTAGTTGCCTGCAATTTCTTTCAAGGTACTGATAAAGGGATAAGCGTCACTTAAAACAGAAACATCTATTACCCAAGCCTCTCGCTCATCACAGATGAGGCATATCCCTGGTTAACAACGTGGGCTTCATCTCTGTGGAGGCTTACAGCAGCTTCAGAGCATTTGGCCAAAAGTCACAACAAGCCTGCCATCAGGCTGAGAAGTGAAAGGGCACTCAAATGCTTCTTTTGTGTTGTCTCATGAAGAAAATCTTTAGAAGAATTTTACATGGAAGCTTTAAGAGAAAATAAAAATATTTATTTCTTTCCTCTACTGAGGATTTCTGAATTCACACTGACATTTGACTGAGCAATTACTTAGCATGCTGTACACCGCATTTCACTTACAACAACAGTGGACACAGTAGAGTTCCCATTTTCCCCAGAAGACGACAATAGTGTATACTTTTCATAGTGTTACAATTTTTCAAGGTTTGGGGTTTTTTCCTTTTTTTTAAAGGCTCAAACAAGGGAAAATATGTTTGAAAGGAAGGATCTATGATGAGAGGGACAGTGAAACTGGAGATACAAAACTTGTTTCTATGATACATTAAATATCCTACCATGGTCAAACAGACACACACAATAATATTTATATGTGCAAAGGATCCACAACCATAGGTCTTCCACCACCNTGGTGGACTACATTGTGCCCCTCTGATACTTCATTATTATTTTTAAATGAGGATTAAAAGTTGGTTGCAAAGTCCAGATGTAAAGTGTTACTTAAATATATCACAGAATTAACTAACTACGTCTGTAACTGCTTCACAGCTGAAGCTCTGTTTCCAGTAGAATTTATAGGAGACACAAGCCTCAAATCACTGTGAAACCCAGCCACAAATCAAAGTCCTCTGGCATATGGGACCAATTGGTCTAGCAGAGGTTTGCTGCTGGAGCACTCAGCAGTTCATGCTTGAATCCCAGCCCTGGGCCAGTCCATTTCTGCTCACAGCATTTTGCTGTCTTCAGTATTGCTCTGCTCTCCTTTGTAGATTTGCCAGGCACCCATGCAGATTCACGGGTGTTTCTGCATGGCTTCTGGAAACCAAAACATGCCCTGCTATTCTAGAAGCCTGTCAAGGGTTCTTCTTGCCTCAAGGCCCTCCAGAATTTGAATTCTGAGCCGCAAAGGCTCATCTGCCATGCAGGAATTCAAGACTTTGGTATGGGACACAAATAAGCAATCCAGGATGGACAGTAAAAATGAGTAGGACACAGTGTCTCTCATGATGTGTGCTGCATCAAGGAAGCAGCTCTATCAAGAATGTTTTTAAAATCCTTCTGCTCCAAGAAAAGCTTAACTGGATGCTGTGTACCTTTGAGGACAAATGCTAGGAAAGAACAAGCCAGAAGAATTCCACTGACTCAACCAGCATTTTGGAGAAAAGAAACAAAGGAAGAAAGACAACCTAATGTGTATGCTATGGTCCAACTTCACTTTCATCATCTTAGATGGAGAGACAGAGACTGCTGAAACCATAGCAGAGGCCGATATGACAGCAGGGTTATTGTAGATGATATCCGTAATAAAAAATGCAATAAAATTACAGGGATGCAACTGGTGTTATTACACTTCAGAAATTAAATTCCAGCACAGAAAAACTCAAGGCATAGATGTATTCTGAAATCTTTCAGACAGCCCTCACAATGACAGCATTGCTTCCTCAGGGCTCAGTCCTGCCTTGCCTGAAATTAGAGTCTGCCTTCTTTTCAGTTTCAGCACTGCAAGACTAAACCTTGGCATCTGTTCTGTGTAAGCATCCACAGGTCATTGAAGAAACTGCAGCCACTCTCCTTTGGATCCCTGTCCCACAATCGTTTGTTCAGGAGTCTGCAACATTATCAGTGTCTCATTGTTGAATCAAATGCCACCACAGGGACTGAAAGGCAGCCCAAAAGTGGGCACTTCTTGTCTAGTTGCCTCCAAGTCAACAGCATGCAGGGCAAAAAGACAACAGCAAAAACCCCTATGTGTGTGCTTCCCCTGCTCCACAACAGCTGCATTTCATCATGTCATCCACGCCAAGATCACTGTGTCTGGGTTGGGAATATAGCTCTGTTCTCAGCATGCTCCCCATTTTCTGTCAGTTTAGTGTGGTGGGTGCTGAGTAACCCTCCTTCTTCCTTACATCAGCGTCTTTAAGGCTTTAATATTCTGTTTGATCTGTTTGAGGCTGTGGGAGGAGTAAGCAATTTTCTGTCTGGCTTATTAGCTAGGTAAGAAATACTCCCCAATAAACACATTCTGTAGCATTGCCTTTAGACCTCTTATCCATGACATTGTTCTGCCCTTTTTTTTGTTTTTTATAAGACATTTTTGTTTAACTTTACGCATTCAGGCAAGTAGATATAACGCAAATAACCTGAGCCAATGTTATTTATAACTTTACTGCACATAACACCCTCATTCTCCCCACCACCCCTTCACTCTATAAAAATATACAAGAGTAAACAGGCACTCCAGAAAAAGAAACCCAGGCATCCAGTGTTAAAACTGAACAGTTAAGATCTTAGCAGCAGCAAATGTAACCTCACCTCCTTGTGAATAATGCCTTGCTCTTTAGTCTGGTTACAGATGCACTATGCTGCAAATACTATGCTGTGGTATCAGCTTTTCTCTGCCATCTTTACCACAAGTCTGGAGGATCATATAAGTGGAGGCCAATGAACCCGTTAGGAGAATTGAAAAAAAAGCAAGTATGTTAAAAATTCGAACTTAAAACTGTACAAATCAGAATGAAAATGCTGAAGTATAGACAGTGTAATGTGAAAAAAAAGGGAAGGGAGGGGAGGGGAGGGGAGGGGATGGGAGNACACTGACATTTGACTGAGCAATTACTTAGCATGCTGTACACCGCATTTCACTTACAACAACAGTGGACACAGTAGAGTTCCCATTTTCCCCAGAAGACGACAATAGTGTATACTTTTCATAGTGTTACAATTTTTCAAGGTTTGGGGTTTTTTCCTTTTTTTTAAAGGCTCAAACAAGGGAAAATATGTTTGAAAGGAAGGATCTATGATGAGAGGGACAGTGAAACTGGAGATACAAAACTTGTTTCTATGATACATTAAATATCCTACCATGGTCAAACAGACACACACAATAATATTTATATGTGCAAAGGATCCACAACCATAGGTCTTCCACCACCTCTAGAAGTTACTTCAGCAGCAGATTTTGTAATCGGTCACAGGTACCTGTAAGACAGAAGAATAAGGAACAAGTGTTAACAGAGAGACACTTCTCCTATCCACAGCTTATAGCTCATTAGAATTTGCAAGAATCTTTAAGATCAAGGGTGACTAATTCATCTCCTGGTCCTGTGCCATTCTGTGATCAGCAGATGACTGATATCTGATTTATCTATGACTTAGGTGTACAGCAGGGGCAGCAGGGCTGTCCATGGACACCCAGCAGTACCCAAACCTATAAAAGATGGAGGAGGTGAAGCAGCATCACACCTGTCAGCCACCAGTCAGCAAGACCACCCTCCCTTTGGTGCACAAAGTGGGTGTTTTTACCCACCATGCAGTCTTATGGTTTATGTCACTTGTGTTGTTAACAGCACGCTGGGGAAAGGTAAGACAGCAAACATGCATTTGTAATACACCACCCAGCTCATCAACAGGAGCAGTAAAACCTTTAAAACAGACATAACAGCAAAAGCAATTAAGGAAATTCCTTCAGTTCAGAGCTACCTGGGGCGAACACATGAACTGGCATACAAGCTGCCTGGAGGCCCTGGAGAGCAGTTGCTGAATTAGTGAGGATTGGAACAACTAATTGGTGATTGTTTATCAAATAATACACTAGCAATTCCACTGTGCTCTAAGAGGGAGGCAAGAATAAAGCCATTTCAGGTGCCACCACTGTGAACTTAGCATTTTTCTGAGATACATAAGATGTATTCTTCAACTCTTTTAAGTGTCCATATGCAGACTAGACAGGTGCTGGCAGGAGGCACATTTATAAGTGCATTTATTTCAAGTGTCTCTGCTAGTTCAAAGGACTCAAACAAAAACTGTTTTCTAAAAAAACCACAGATGTGGTTTGGAGAGGAGAAGGACGATAACTTATCACTTTTGAGGTGGGAGGAAGGGATGGGAAATATGGTACTAATTAATATAAAGCCTTCTCCTTCCTTGCTGCCCTGCTGTCCCCAAACACAAAAAATGAAGAGTCTACTCTTCTCTGCTCTCAATACTCTTGGCACATACCTCCTTCTCTCTCCCCCTCACACTCCCTCTCTATCCATAAAGGGGCATGAAATGAGAAATTTTAGCAAGGTTTCTTTACAGAAGAGAGGCTTGGCTTCAAGCCCAGTATACATATGTGGGAGGGAGTCTTCAAAGAGAGACTCCCTCAGCGCTGCCCAAGAAAGCCGTGCTTCTCACAGTCCGCGAGCGAGGCTTTCTGGGACTCGCTGGCTCAAGCCCCACCAGTCCCTCAGAGACAATAAATGCCCAAGGAGGTAAAAACATCTGCATGATGCTGTCTTGAATTTTCCTTAGTTTGAACTTAGAAAAAAATGGCCACATGTCAAGAGGAATGGCTAAAAAAACCCAAACTCAATCAAAAAACAATAAAAAAAATTGAGGTATCACTAGATTTTCCCTTTATGTCCAATTGTATGAATTAGTCAATTTACACTAAGGATTATTTGTTGTCTTTAGCTTCGTACAGATTATTTGTTTTCAACAAGTCCTTGTAGACTCTTGTAATGGTGTGTTGGTATAGTTATACAAGCACAGACAATTTACACTTTAAAAAAGGGCATTTGCAGATATAGTTTAACAACGTTTCCATGAACAAATTGAGTTGCCCAAGAAAAAAATCCTTTTTTTCCCCTGGTCTAACTTCATACATTCTAGGGCTTTTTCTAGCATAGCAAGGATGACAAAACTATAATAAAATCCCTACCTGACACAGCTATGCCAGCAAGACTAAAGCCTTCCTCTCAATTAGGTTGAAGTACTTCATATTTAAGCAACATTTATACTACAAGCTTTTCCCCTCACAGCACAGTGCATCCTCCCTGCAAAGTCACCTGGCTTTGCATTGCTTCCTGCCCATACTCTGGTAGCCATGGGTCTCCTAGACAACATTTACAGCATCAAGTATGCAACTGCAGGTTCACCTAGGGCCATTTAAAAGGAGTTTATTTTTGATTGTTTGAAAAATTTCCCTCCATCATACAGACAGACATTCTGCAATTTCTGATGAACCCACATCCCCGGCTTACAGCCAATTCTGACCCACTTCTTGGTATTGTGGTAGTAAATGCTGTACCACACAGTTGAAATGTATGTTTTAGTTGTGTCTCCATCCTGTTTTAAAATGCACAACATGAATCAAATGCATCCAGTTTCCTCAGCCATATTTCCACTTTGAACATATCAGGAGGTAAACAAAGCAGACAGCTCTTAACTGATCCTTTTTTTCTGTAATTAAGTGGGAGTTGCTTACCATGGCCAATGAAATCCAGAATGCTTCAGTGTAGATGCCTGAAAAAGAGAGAAAAATGCTTAAAAGACAGTCTTTTGCTCAATGAAAGTCTAACTAAAAAAAAAAAATAAAAACAAACTATTGCCACCATAATTCTATAGGTTGAGTTAAATAAATAAATACTTATCTGATTAATTGTTGCCTGGAATCCATTTGTGCTTGTATCTCTTGAGTTAGAAGCCATATTTAAAAAAGTGCACAGGAGATTTGAAATCTGAGGACAACCTAAAGCTTGATTCTAAGAAGGCTTAATGCACCAGTACTTTCCCATGGCGTGGGTGAGACAGGTTTAGTCATCAGGTGTGACAGAGAGCAGTCTGTTGCAATCCAACATAACGTGGAGAGCCAACTAGAAAGCAACGTATTTAGCACATACACTGCACACATTACAATACTCTCAAAGAAAAGAAAATCAGGTGCTTCAGTACACAGGTTTTATTCAGGTCAGCTGCATTTCAGTCTCTCTGAAAAGCTACAGCAAGTGCCTGGATAGAAAGTTGCTCATAATTTGGAGATTATTGCCAGACATCAACATCACTGTTATTCACGTGTGTGTGACACACTAAGGTACTATGGATACAGCTACTAAAACAACCCTTCAAAATTAATACAATATCTTTGCAAATTAGGACTTCACCCTGAATCTGGTTGTGTCCATCTCAGAATTCTCTTTTTTAAAATCCTTCTTCCTTTCTCTTCTGCAAGAACACTCACTGAAATCCTTCCACAAAAGCTCAAATTGCTTTTTAAGGGCAGGAGCTTGTTTGTCATGTATTTAAACAATACCCTGGCACAGGGTAGGTGTAATTACACAGGAAGAGATAGATGGGATTGGCTCAGAGACTAAGGAAGTCAAGCATCCTATCACACTCACGACTTTCACTTTTTCTTCCTTAGGCAAGTGCAAACAGCCTCAGCCTCTTCCCCAGTCCCACTGTCCCAACCTCGGGGACTCCCCAGCTCCCAGAAATCTCTGGTGAGGTGATTCCCTGAACCAGAACTGCATTTTGTGTACAATAGCCTTTGGGAGAGTTTTCTTTAAGGGGTAGGTCCAAACACCCCTGTTGGCATGGGAACTCTTGGCATCTATAATATCCCAGGGCAATTTCACAGCTACAGGAAGCTAGCTTTAAAATTGTCACCTAACCATTCTCTTGAGGCTGCTTGGCCCCCATGGCATGGGAGAGTGAATGGGCATTTTCTATTTGCTTTCTCCATGCCACCTGAGAGTTCACAGACCTTTGTTTCTTCCTGCTCAGATAGATGCCCAAGTGTTGTTTTCCATATGGGAGTCACTTCACACTTTTATCAACATTTCCTGTATCATCTCCCCTTCTTCTGGATCCTTTCTAAAATGATGGAGCAAGGATGCAATATTGAAGTGTGCCATGCATTTATGCTGTAGCATAAAGACTATTCTTTTTGTTCACAATTTCTTCACCAATCAGTCCCAGCATTCAGGTTTTTTCCTTTTTCTCATTCCTACTGCACATTCAGCAGACATTTTTATATAATTATTATAAGCCAAGGTTTCATGACAAATGATAATTTAGATTCCATCACTGTGTATTTCAATTTAGAATTGTTTATCTTCCTCTGCACTATTCTGTGTTCATCAATACTGAATTTCAACTGGCAGGTCATCCTTCAGTCACTCTCTATGGTGAGGTTATTTTGCAGTCTCATAGCACATCCTCACCTCATCTATCCTGTCAGATCTGGTAGCATCAGGAGACTTTTTTCCTCATTCTCCACCTCTTTCAGGACTATGCTGAAGAGCACCAGACTCAATAGCATGATTTCACTGGTCTTTCCATCCCTTCTCTAAAAGTTGGCCAGTTCCCCCTCACTTTTATTTCCTAAACTGAAATTATTAATAATTAAGGACATTGACCCTTACCATATGGCAGCTTGATTTCATTGAAAGGTTTTGAAGATGTATAAATAATAAAACAAACAAAACTTAGAAAATTTGTTGATGTGATTATAACAGAAGCCCAAACATCCTGAAGCTCAAAAGCCTTCTGTCCAAAATCTACCGTCCAACCCTTCTTTATAGTAACCCTTATCCTTCACACACCAAGCTTTTAGCTTCTTCTTGAAATGACATACATTATCTACAGTCTGGAACACCTCCTCCCCAGCCACAGGAGTTACCCCATCTGTAGAGAATGTGTCACTTGCCTCAAAGAGAGCTTTTCTCACTGTGCTTTCTTGAATCACAGAGATCTGCTAACAGGAGGGCCAGTTCCAGACCCAGTTATGGGCTGCAAATGCCCTGTTGCTTCCAGGGCCATTAAGCCAAGGTATGTAGTAGGAAACACCAACTCTGGAGATTTTTTTCCCAAATAGTCCATCTGGAAATACACTTTTTCCTGTTCTTTTGTATTTTGGAAAAGCTGTAGTTCTTCTCTCCCATTCTCAGCCTTCTTGTACACGTGCATACCATGAACAATGATGCATGTTCCATGCTCACACAAACCCTCTGGTTTTGAATGTCATTCAAACAACACAATGCCACATATGGTTTCCCACTGTTCAACAGCAGTTCAGAAGTCCCAATTTAGACTCTGAGGCCCACCAAATAAAAAGGAATGTGATGCATATGTTCCCAGTTCTAGCTCAGCAAATATAGGCTAGAGGAAGAGAAAAACATCAAGCCTGGTAACTTAATATTACACCAGATGAATAAGTATAATTTTCTAAATAAAAATAATTGGCTCAAATATAATGCCGATAACCCTTCAGGAACTTGAGCTGGTGAGTACCATTGAGAATAATAAAAGAGGCAATTCTTACTGCATGCATACACTTTAAGAACAAAAACACAGTGTGAGAATTTTAATTCCAATTACTTGGATAAAGCTGGCTGCCCTGAATCAGCAAGCAAAGCACAATGGCTACAGTGAAGTACAAAACCAAAAGAACTGTAACTTTTAGACAGCAATCCAACCTCAGCTAAGCACAACTCCAGGATTGCTAGGATAACACACCAAGTGAATGCTGTGCTACAAACACGTAGCTTCTTTAGGAATAGGATCTCCACCATAGGAAATACAGGCCCCTGGCACACACCAGATCCAAAGTGGCTGATAGTCCTCAAAGAGCAGTGCTATGGATGGAAAGGTGTCTGCTCAGGCTCTGCATGGCCCTTTCCTGCACCAGAAGCAGTACATAATTGCTCCTAAGCAATGAAGAGTTGAAGAGTACCAGTTGAAAAGCTGGTACCTCCTCCTCTGAGGAGACTACTCCAGAGACTGGACAGACAACACTGCAATTAAAGGATGCACTTATTCATTACACAGACCCTCTAGATTTCCCCAAGGTAACCAGTGAAACCCTAGTCTACCTTTTTCAAGGACATAAACACTATGGGAACAGAGCAGTCAGCCCCTGCCATCCTGGCCAGGATGCACCTCCTGCAGCACATGTTGCTTGCTTAAGACCCAGTGCAGCAGGGAGCAAGGAGTGTATTCAGTCCAGCTCATTCACCATTTAAAAATTAATGGCAAATGCAGCCTCTCTAGCTGCAGGTAAGGCACTCCAGAGACCTCTGAAAACTAATGTCAGCCCTCCAACTCCTGTTCCTATTACAGCACTAATCTTCAGGTTCATCCACACACAGGTAAATGCTTAAAGCAGCCTGTTAACTCTACCAAAGGACTGATTTTCACTCGGCTCACATTCACAGAATGGTGAATGCAACATGCCAATACACACATTCTGCTATCAAAGAAGACTTTGAAGGATCAAATTTTTAATATTGCATACTTATTTACTGATGCCTGCCCTAGCAGGCATATGTAACCTAATACTGTATTTTACTGATATTGCAGATGGTATAACCAATCTCCTAAACTCTCAACACTCTCAATGGATTAGTATGATATGTGGAGCAGTTTCAGCTTACAAAGCACTACTTTAGTGCGTAGAGTTATTGATTTAACTTAGAAATTCTGCTATGTTGTGTATTTTTAGTGATTTACCTTTACAGTAGTGTAAGAACATATTTTCTCCCTCAGAAAAACTTTGACACACTTCCTTATCCAATACAAAATATTGCTCCTAGTAGGATTTTGGGACAGGCGCTCAGTAATCAAAATTACGGACTTTTGGAAATTTTTTCTCTTGCATGGCTCCTCCCACATTACTCATGTCTTTTTTTCTAAATAAACCTGGCATACCCCCTAAACTTTCCACAAATTTCTCAAAGAAACACCTGCAGTTATGTATCAGCGTATCCTCTCCTCTCTTCCAGTCTCAAGCAGGGCAGATACTGATACATAGGGAAACATTTTTCCCCCCATCTGGAATACTTCCCAAAGGTACTGATACATTTTCCTTCTTATCAGCCGCAGTAGTCACTCAATCCTCTAGTTTCCTCTTCTTTTGAATGCTGCAGGAATCTCCCATGTGCCAGTCCCAGTCCCAGCTCACAATTCTAGCACATATGGAAAGCTGCAGCTGAATAGTGCATACAAATGGCAACAATAAAATAATCCTGTGGCATTGCTAAAAGCTTATTTTGAAAGCACATTTTAAAAACAAGACCAAACCTGAGAGCCACTCAGGAATGTCAATGGCATTCTCCTCCAGCTTTTCTTCATCAGCAGCTGTCTCTGCAGCCATGCAACTCCAACTCCTACCTTCTGCCCTGTACCACACCTCTTTCATCACTGTTTACACAAGTATATTTTCTTCTGTTAACTATTCTGTATGTATAAATCCTCCTTTATTCTGCTATGTTAATCAATAACAGACACCTCTATCTTTCATTCCTCTGCTAATCAATGTGATATTGAAGTACTTCAGTTTTACCTTGTGATGACTTCACATGGCACAAACCATCAAAAAAGAAGCTTAGAGTCTAGCTCTATAAATATACTTTCCCCCTTTTTCTTTGCAGAGGTAGACTTACATCAATAATTAAATACACCAAAAGACTCACCTAGTCTGTATTTTTAATTACCCCAATTCACCACATTTGTATACATTCAATGAAGTATAGCCTTTGAATGTATCCATCAAAACTCTCCATGTCAGCCCATGGGCAGCAGCCAGTGATATGGCATGTGACTTTACTAAGGGCTTAGACTTACAAATAGTTGCTGCACATCTGTTGATTCACATCAGCCAGTTCCATGTATGTTTTCCCTGGCTTATGGCAAATGCAGGATAACTCACATTATCTTCATGGAAAGAATACCATATTGTTCTATCCCACTTCAACACCACAAGGAAATTGCCACAGAAAAGATTTACACATTAAAACATTGCTTTAGTCTCAGATACTTTAACTTGGTTTACAGTGTTTCCACACCTTCACACTTTAAAATAATATTACCATAGTATCTGGATGCTACCAAATTCTCACTATGTTAAAAAATATATTTAAGTTTATATCTAAACTTCTGTTATGGTAAATAAAGCCCTGCGATTTCAGAAGGCACATAGATCATAGATAAATGGGTCTAGCAACCAAAATCTTCTCTCTCACACAATGATAAATTGTGCCATTCCAGCAGCTATTTAGACCTCACTGCCTGAACTCATGCTGACCTGAAACATACCCATTCCTTCATTACCCCAAGCTTTGTGTCATGTGCAGCATCAAACAACTTATTTTCTTACTGCTTACAACACCTCCAGCAATAGCACTGTATTCAAAGTTAAAAAAAAAAAGAAAAAAGGCAAAAAAGCAGACTATTTAAAATGAACTGATGCTTATGAAGTTAAAACAAAACAGAACAGCACACCCGACTCTGCTCTGTATTTTGCAGCAGTACAATATCCTTCCGTGGCCTCAGCCAGCTGGGCTCTGTGACCCTCAGACTGATCCCTTGAGTGTGTTTCCATTTTATCAAGCAATGAACACTCCAGCCCCAAAGCCAGCAAGAAGTTTGCCGCTGACTTCAGCTAGGAACAGGAACCGGCTCAATCATAAGAAACCTTGAGCTAAATAAAGCAGCAGGAAAAGGCACAGGAGGGAGGTGGGGAGGTGTCAGCTCGGAGTGCTGTGGGGCACAGCTCTGCTTGTTACCAAGGTTACTAGGTACTTCCCCACATAAGATTGCATTTTCAATCACTAATAAATCTGCAAAAGTTTGACCCCCTTGAGTGGGAAACTGGGATTGAAATTCATTAAATATGTGCTGCAGCCTGATTTGGGGCGGTGGGGGGCAGGGGGGGAAGGTTTCCAGACATAATATTGTAGGCAGTTTTGAGAAAGAGGTTACAGCGAAACGAACAGATAGGGAAAGGCTCTTTTCCAGTAAAGACTCGTCACTATGGCCCTGCTTTGGGTCTGACAATAAGTATGCACATCAAAAATTTACTGTTTGTGTCAGGCATGTCTAAACAAAAACCTGTCTGAATTCAAACAAGGTGTGAGTCCTCAAACAGAACAGAAAAGAAAAAAGTTAAAAAACAGTCAATAAAGATATATTCAATTTTTAGCTGCTTTAGCCGATAAGCTGCTTAGGCAATTTCAGCCATTCCCTCAAGGCTCCCAAGCCAGCAGGTTTGCTCCAGGCTGGGGCTGAGCAGGACTTTCCCTGAGACTGCAATTCCAGTGTGCTGAATGCCATTCTGTATAAAAGCATGGATACCCTCTTCCTCCACCCCTGTCTCCGCAGCCAATATCCCATTTGCTCCAGTGAACATAGAAGAGAAAGTTTTCAGAACCAAACATCGTAGGGACAAAAGTATCAGGCTTGCAACACTTAGGGAGAAATAGAGGGAGAAAAAGTATGTAGGTAGGGAAATTTCTCTCCCTAAACCCTTAATGACTGGCCTGAAGCAGCTGAAATTACAATAGATGAGAAATGGGATCTGAAAGTAATGGACACTAAAATCATTCACAAGTCTGGCACTGAAATCTGGCTAAAAAAAACAAGACAAAACGTTGTGGCAATGTGGGTGTGAGTCTCAGCTCTGATGATCTTGGATGCAGAAGAAATCCTGAGACTATATCAAAGGCATACTAATTGGCTGAAGAACCTTTAGAAAGGAGTCCAGGCCTGAGGTTTAGTGGGAACAAACCAACATGGCAGAAAACACCAAAGTCCAAGCAGAGACAGACCAGAGGAAGATCCTTGATCAGGGTAATTTCTGTGGCTGAGCCAAAAATTGAGATTTCTGTCAAATATCTATGAAGTGAATCATAAAGGGGATTGGTGCTTCTTCATGCCAGCCTGTGACAAAGATGCTCAGCAGCCACCAGTTATTCCACTAGTGGCCCTGCTTGATGCAGTGGACAGGAAGATCTCTGGTCTGTACAACAACTCACAGAGGTGCACATTTTCCACCCTAACCTTACTTTGGGGTTTGCAAAAAGTGAATTGGCAGGGAGCAACTTCTTCCCCTGTGCCTCTCATATTCCCTGGTCTGTTCATGTAGTTTTATTTCAAAAGGCTTGATTCTGTTACCTATAGCTGAATCCATTCCTGTGGTGCCTCAGCCTGTACTTATCTACACACCTTTATCTCTTGAAGCTCAATGAGAGTTAGGAAATTGTGTTTTGAAATGTGCACCTTGTCATTGCATAAATACCTTATAATGTGGAGGAGATGAGAAAAGAGATATTTTCCATGCTAGAGAAATAGTTATGGCCATATTGAAGAGTAAAGCCTCCTTCCCCTCAAATAGTGTTTTAATTTTAATATCATACAAGAGGATAACTTTTGCACTATGGCAAAATCTGACCTGAGCAACCCCATTGACTTAGGACAGCATTCCTTCTCATGAACCAGCACAGACAGTATTGTTCTGGGATTTTTTAATGAATTTCTTTAAAACATGGTGATTTCAAATTTTGCATGCCACTTTCTGTTAGTTACTCAGGGAAACTTTGCTAAATAAAATCTGTAAGCATCACTACATATGGGAAAAACAGAGCCCCATGAGAGAAGAGTATTTACCCCAACTCCCCATGCAACCCAGGAAGTGATTTGGAAGAGAAGACATAACCTCCTATAGCATAAGCCTCCTCTGTGGCAACCTAAAAGAAAAAAAAAGATCCAAGATTATTTAACTCATGCTGACACTCGCCTTTCAGTAAAAAGGCTGAAAAAAATCTTGATCAGTGCCATAGTTCATGAACTTACATAAAACTTTCCAATTGAAAGCACACAATAAATCTGGCATATGGCCTGTCTCACCTGCCACTCTGAGAACTACCAGGTCATTTGTTCCCTGGAAGGATCACTTTATTCAGATCCTGGTGCTGTTTTTTTCCCCAGTGCTACATTAGTTGCATGGCTGACAAAGGAAAGGACAGTTGTTGCTAAACTTGCAGCATCTCAGAAGTTTCATCACCTCCAGGAAATCTTGCATTGCCATTACTACTCCTTTCCCCTTCAAATGCTGCTTCTTGATATTTGCTGTTTAGCACAGATGCGCTGTTTTCCATGCAAGGGTTGGGCCAGCACAAGCCATTTAGCCTGGCAGTTTGAAGAAAAATGTTAGAATGCCTTTCACAGAAGAACATTGATTCATGTTAGTGCTCAATTGCACTTGTGCGATGCACTATCTTGCAAGACCACCATGGTTGCCCTGCCTCACTCTGATCAGCCACATTAATATTTGAATACTGGATGACAGCAATTGAAGATTAATTCCAGTAAGTTATTCATGCCTGGAGGTTCAGATTTCCAAGCAGAAGCATGTGGGCTAGACTATGGCATTTCACCACATCCCCAAGGAAAGTGTGGTGGGAAGTCACCCAGGCCCAAGAGGATCAGAGTAGCTTGTACCTTTGCAAAATAATCCCTCTTCCTGCTTCTCTGTATCCAGGACACTTCCCTATCGAAGAGGATATGCCAAGGGCCTCTTCTTGCTGCCAGCCAGCACTGCCAGACAGTATGCTTACAAAAGGTGTCAACATACTCAACGTCGTATCCCCATTGGAGGAAGACACATCATTTATTTAGTCAGGGATGCGAAAAAGGCCATTCTCAGACAAGCAAGACACTGTGTTTCTGTGCCGATCAAGTCAGGACCTGCTTGGCCCTCAGCATTTATTTCAGTTCCATACTCCTTACATAAGAGTCTTCAAGCGAGAAAGACTTTGAGAACACGACAGTGTGAGAAGAGATACTGTCAAAACATAAGTGTGAGGGCCTAGGCGGTGAAGAGTCTCTCAAGAATGCTCTCTGCCACGAGGACAAACCGTTTCCCTTGGATTGTTTCTGATGCACATAGAGCATGAAACCGATGTCCAGGAGCATCACCGGAAAGCCAGGGCAGAGGGGTTCAGCCAGCCAGCACTTAACCCTCTGCAGGAGGAGATCCAAGGAGTGCCTGCAACCTACTGCCAGCTCTCTCGTAGGGTTTGAGGAATATAAACAGCAGTGAGGTTATTTGAGATATTACATATCTTTTCCTGAAGACATTGTAATACAAAGTTTTTCTTGTACCATGTGTTTTTTTTAAATAAGGAAGGAGAAGCAGTCTGCTTCTCAGGAGGGCCAGCAATCCCAGCTCAGTCCCAGCAACATCTAAGGGAGTGCCTTCAGCATGCAAAATTCCGCTGAAAACAGGACAAGAAGATATTACTTGCTGATTCCCACCTCTGAAATGGAAGTTCAGAACCAGCAAAAAGAGAGTGTCTAGTATAACATTCAATACTATCAAATCATTAGACAGAAGCCACCAAGACATCAGGTCTTAAACACATGAATCCAGTTATTGCCTTCTTGAAACTCACTGCCTGACATCTCCACATAGCAAGTAACAAAATATGAAAAATTTGGCTAAATATTAATTAAGAGATATGCAAATAAGTACAAATTGAATTCTTCAATATACTGGACAATATTTCCACAAATGGTCCCACGTTTATGCTATGCAGAAGTTCAGACAGAAATCATCTTGAAACAGGACTTTCAGTTCCCACATAGGAACAAACTACAATAAAACAATTATTAAAAATAGTTGCAAGTTCTCTACTGATTGGTACTGAAAATCAGAAAGGTTTTTAAAATAACCAACAAGACTGTGAGAAGTTTTCTTGGGCTAAATAGAAACAGTAAAAAACATTGATCTTTTAGGTTTTCTACGGGACAGAAAAGTCCAAATTTAAAGTCCTCTCCTTCTCCCGCCTTCTATGACCTGGGCAGAGACAGCAGACATTTATAATTATGTGTATTAAAGTCAATTTTTCCACTGCTTTGTAGTTATGTACCTCCATAAAACAGACAGAATGCTGCCAGTGGAAAGACAGAGAATTTCTGGTGTGTGCCTTTTATCCTGCTATTTTACAGTGGGATGTGCATGAAACAGGCTCACACAGCTTTCACAGAGCATTACAAAAGTCCAGGTCAACAAAAATTGGGCTCCTTGACTGAACTGTCAGCTGTGACCCTCATGCTGGGATTATCTCTTCCAGTACCAGGCCTTTCCATTTCCTCTTCCTTTCTGCTAAGGACACACTGAGCAGCTGCCACCAAGATTCAGTCCCACCTTCTGGCTCATTCAGGGCTCAGGGGCTGGGGGCGTTGCTTACCTGATGATGGTCAGGCTGCTCAGCAGCACCCGCGCTGTGAGGATTTGCAAGGCTGCAAATACCCTGCCTCTAAAACACACAGCACTGCTCTGGCAGAGGACTGCTGGAAGTGATTCTGTGCTGCTGTCTGCTGAGATTACACAGACCACTCCAAAGATTTCCTCCCCTTTCATATCTATTAGCCAGCCACTGAAGTTTAGTGGCACAAATTATCTATATTGTAATGCAGCATGTTTTATGCAGCTACAAGTTACTCGAGATCACCAACACCTCGAGGAACTGAGAAAACAAACAAACAAAAAAACAAACAAACAAAAACCTAGCCAAGAAAGAAAAAGGGGGGAAAATGTAAATAACAAGCTAGAAAATCATCTCCACCTTAAGTAAGCCATGTTAGAGGCTCTATTTTAAAAGCAGCAAGCTCAGGATTTCAGCCTGAGATACAGACAGTGTTGAGACAAGGGGTTTACTCCAAATTCAATATAACCAGAGGAGGGAAAAGGTTCAGAATATAGAGCAGGTCAAGTAAAAGGATTGTGCAAAATTGAAAACACCTGCAAGGTGTGGCACATATGGTAGATGTGCTGACTATATAGGAGTAGACAGGAAGAAAAAGGGGCTTGTGTTCTGGATGGAAAAGAGCTGTCTACTGCCATGAGCCAGCATCTGAAACTGTTGAAAACCATTACTGCCATGTTCCCAAGCAAACAGCATTAGACTGTGTTGGGCTTAGTTCTCCCAGTTTAACAGGAAACAGCATGGGAACTTACTAGACAGAGGCCAGTGCTTTCCCATTTTATCTCAGTCCTTCCCAAACAGCAAAGAACATGTTCAGGTGCGAGCAAGCATTTGGATAAGTGCTGCTGCAATCCTTCTCAGTCTTCCTTCAGCCCAAATTCTAGCAGGGCATAGACACCATCACTCTGAGCAGATTGTGAGTAAAATACTGGGGCGTATGAGGGGGGGAAGGAGGCAAAAAAATCACCCACCATGTATCTAAACTACAAAGGATAAGACATTGAATTAACTTAGCTGGGGTTATTTTCCCTTCAAGTTTTGCATAATAATCATTAGGAACTAAAGAGATAGGAAAAATTCTGAAAGAACAGTTGAATATATATGGTTTTACAGCCAGTCATAGCATTTTTTCTTAAAATAAAATTGATTTTATTAAAATATTAAATACTAGCTATAATAAGCAATTGAGAAAACAGCATGTTAAATATTAGCAAAAAGCTCTCTAACAATGTAGTTCCAGAGTTACAGCCAAGAGTCATCTGGGAACTGGCTGTGACAACTCTGATGCTTCTAAGGGGGCAGGAGAGGGAAGACAGGGGTAACTCACCAGAGGTAGCTTTCAACATTACTCATTTTTTCTAAGCAACAATCTCGAGAAGAAAACTTAGCTCCATTCCTCCATATTGTTCCTCTCGCCCACACCCCCAAATGCAGTCCCCCAGCAAGTTTATGTTCTGATCCTAGCTGTCTGTAAGTCTTGTAATAGTCAATAAAAGCATGAATTAATAAAAAGATAATTCGATCTAACTGTTTTCATGATCCAGTCTGTCCTGGCTCTCACTTCATTAATCCATGCACAAATGGCCTTCAAGTATAGGTGATTAACACTGCCAAAAGCCAGACATTCCACTTCTATACTTTACAGCAGTTGAGTATTTGAGGATGCAGCACACCCTTTCACATTAACTGAAGCTCCTACTCATCAGAAGCCCAAAGGAGCAGTACTATTGGAAATGCCACTTGATTAGTCTGTGACTCAAGGAGAAGAGCCTTATGTATTATTAAAGCAAAAATTCTCATTAAATTGTATTTTTCAGTAAACCTGGGACTAGCTGATCTCCACAGCTTTTTAGCTTGTTCTGGTACAGTCTTAAGCAGCACACCAAATACAGAGCTTCACAAAGCTAGCTGGAAAGAGTTTGCATAGCCTTTTAATCTCGTTCTTATTTTAGCTAGTATAATGAAGATGGACATAGAAACATCTGGTGGAAAAGAAAAGTAGGATTTTCCCCCTTTGTCAGATTCTTACAGAGCTTCACTTTGGGGCCAATTCTGTCTGCTTTCAGAGCTGCTCTTAGAGACTGTCTTAGGTAACAACATTCAAGATTTGAAAAGTGAGAGGTCACATAATGCAATTACTTCTGATAATCAGATCTGCAGAGTTATTGAAACATCAGCAATGTTTGTCACTGCCTCACAGGAGCTTAAAGCACATAAACAAAATCAATTCCAAGTCCAGAATCCCAAACAAATAAATCAGTTACCCAAACGGACGAGAAAGAGGGAAGCAGTTTCCCCGAAGCCACTCAGATTTACATCAACAGAACAGAGTAACCCACTGTTTCCAACCACTTTAGAATGTTAAAGGCAAAACATAAATTGATATCATAATGTCATCTTAATAAACATAACCAGCATCAGTATCACAGTCCAAGCCTACCTACCACTGGTCCAGCCTACCCCTTTGAATTCATTACTGAACAGGGAAACAAAATATGAAGGTGTTTGTTTGTTTGTCTTTGAAATTAATTTGTGTGTCAGTATTCACCAACAAGTAAGTCAGGAAAAGAACACTTCCACCCATGGTCCTCCTCCATGAGGTTCCAGAAAACTTTCTGCAGAAATCAGTTACAAGTTGTGTCTGTATAATAAAGAGTTCAGTCAGGTACTGTGAGAATTATGGTGCACAACACCTATTCTATTAGAAATAAATGATCTCATTTACATTTTAATTCTGTGGAACAAGGCACTCTCAACAGGGCAGTTTGCTAGAGTTACTGAAGATGTACAGAAGTTGTAATTTTCATCATAAACGCACATTATGTTCTCACCAGAGAAATGAAAGGACCAATAGGCATATGAGAGAAGCTGCCTGTCTGGGACGTCCCTCCAAATCTTCATGAACACAGTCTCCTCCTATCTTGCAGTGTACTGTTGCACAGCTAAATATCACAAGAGGTTTCGTTAGTCAAATGGAAGTAAGTACAGAAAATATTGTACTTTTCATTGACCCTTTGAAATGAAAAACACCATACAGATGGAAATCACACCCAAATATCTAAAGGTATAAATAATTTAACTGAACAACTCTAAATACATTCCAATAACTACAGAATGGACTGGTTCCTCTCTTTTATTTAGAGTTCCATTTCCTTGAATCATGTACTCCTTAAAATAAGAACTTGCCATCCCTGGTGGATCAGAGAATGAAAAGACAAACTCTTGTGTAGGTGCTGCAGTGCTCCAAAATACCATTTCTAATTTTTTTCTCTTTTAGCAAAGACTGCAATCAGGGCTGGGTCAAAGTCTGCTTAGAGGATGGGGACCTTGGTTTAATGCATGCCTTTTGTACTCACTGTGCTCTTAATATTGCTCATGAGAAATTCAAGTAGTATTTGGCAAATAACTATGGCTCAGTGAAACAACCAACACTCACTCAAATATTAAAAGACCTTGAAACACACTCTTCACAAGTTATTTCTACGGTGGCAATCACAAGTTTATGGGGTGTTAGTACTTACAACAAACAGAGATAGAGTCCTTATTTTAAGCTCATAGGTAGGGAAGTAACATTAACCCAGCACTTTCATTTCTGAGGAGACAGACCCAATCATTAAGTTGAAAGCTACTGTGAGGCAGATTTTTCTTCAGCGTTTCTAACTGGGCTTGCATCACTTTATACAAAACAATCATGGGAGCCAAAACGAGAACCCTTCCAAGTCACTTTCACTGTCTTTCTGGCTTTATGACTATTAGCATTATCATTTTCATGACAGAAGAGCTTAGAACATCCCAGGAGAGCCTATAGCTCTTTAGTGAGCATTCCCAAAGTAGGGTGAGAGATGGTTTTGCACGATGTCAAGATTTGGGTTGATGCCAAACACAACCCAGACCAAGTCTCTGGGATATCCAATAATGGGGTTTCGACAAGCACTGTTTCCTTCTTTCTTCTCTTCCCTTCCCATCTTCTGGGTTTTTTTAGAAAACCTCAAGATGAAGTAGGGTTACTTTAGGATGAGATCATCAGTTATCCACAAATGATATCTGTAAAATGCTTTCTTCCAAGTTTCCCAGAAAAAAAAAAAAAAACAAACAAAAAAACCACAGAAAAAGCTCCTTTCCCAAACCCCCTTTCCTGCTACCCTGAAAGAGGCAGAGGGCTAAAACAGCATTATCCACTGATATAGCTTTCATTATACATTGAAATATATTCAGATCATTTTCAAGATGCTGTCAATGGTAAAAAAAAAAGTAGCTTGTTTGAAGAACTTCCCTTAGATTCAAAATTTTATGTGTAAACGGAGAGTATGAATTCAGCAGTTCTACCTACCTTATAAGCACACTATTGTCAAAGGAAATCCTCACCTCAAGTGAGTATTTTTTACTCATTATTATTTTATAGACCCTGCCTGAGAACTGGGGCAACTCAAGAAGGACACCTCGCAACAGCACACAGCTGCTTGAGTACCACACTGCTATCATCTCTAACCACTCACTGAGACATGCCTTGCAGCAGAGACAGAAAAGGAAGTCTGTAGCCAAAAGAGCAAGGAAAGAGTCAAAATTATTTTGCCCATTCGCCACCCCCCCCTACACTTATCATCATGCAGGAGGAGGAGGATGATCTATTGATACTGGGTGTAAAGACAGCTGCTCTTCTGATCCAGCGTGGCTTTTGTTAGCAGCAGCAGAGCTGGTGAAAGAGAACAAACGCTCTCCCGTACATGTATTGTTAGGGCAGGAGACAAAAGAATACCTGTTTTGAATCACTGAGGACTATTACTGTAACAAAGTACAAGATAACATTTCGCCAGAGGATACAAGAGATTCTGAGAGGAGCAACAATGAAGCCAGACAACCTTTCTGTCATCTTATCAAAAACTGCTTGGAGTACTTACTGAACAGTGGGGGGGCAATAATAGCAAATAGAGAGCGAACACAGTTAATCTTTGCGCAAAGGCTTTTTGATAAGTAATAAAATAGAGTTAAGAGTGGTGTGCTGGCCTTTGCCAACTTACATTGCTTAGAAGAAAGGATATAAGACAGGCCTAAACAATTTTAAAATAAACAAATCCATACACAACAGGGGAATGTTGCATGAATGAATTTCCTCATTCTCTTTTTCAAGCAATTCAAGAAGCAATCAAAGCACTCTGAGGTTTGCTATGCTTTTACATACATTTTTTGACACATTGCTTTACAGAACCTTCACAACAGCCCACTATCAGTAGCTTTGGTGTCACTGTATGGTATGTAAATGGAATAGGCAGATCTTTGGCATAAAAATAATAATCTCTGGTAAAATTACAGTACTACAGTGTATCATAGCATCAGAACTATGGAAATATTAATACATGGATCTTTGACAATACAATGTAAGATGTCACTTTGAGCAGTTATTATGCTAATAACAGATACTTATTATAAAACAACATGAAAGAGGTAAGCTATGTGGGTGTAGAAAGGGATATTTAGTATTCAGAAAATGTATTTAAAAGGGAAGAAAAGCAAGTGTTTCATACAGCATCTAATCCCACATTAGACAGATGAGGAGTTCCCTGGCAGATGGGTGTCAGAGTACCCTGGGACTTGGATGAAGCAGCACATTATCTCTCAAGGGACCACACATGCCAGTATAATTTACAACATCCTTCGAGCTTGTTTTTGTTATGCAGTGGGCCAAACTAGGACCGAAATCATGAAGGCATGAAAAGCGGGATAGTGGCACTAGAGCTTTGAGGATTAACTAGAAAAACTGCTCATCAAGTCCAGCAGGGTTTCAAGAGAACATATACTGCTCCATGCTCACTGACTTCAAAATAAAATAAAATAAATTCCAATACTAAAGAAAGAAAGAAACCACAATGAGGAAAATGTCTCATACCAAATTCCCTATACAAAGCAAGCAATAAGCCAGCATCATGACTGGTTCCATTTAAGCTACAAGAAAGTGTCCATTTACATAAAAAATATACTAAGACTATTAAATGTTGCATTTAAAGCCAAAGGAAATATTTACGAAGAGTTTGTAATATAAGGAGGAATCCAAGAAAAGAGAGTCTCTGTTTGCCTGATGGCTAAAGAACAAATTTGTCTAGGGTTTTTCTAGTTGGGAAAGGAGCAAGTTATAGATATTCTGCATTAATTCTCACCTGGGCTTTTTTACTTTGTGGTAAGACCGTGTTTTCCACCTGATCTGAGCTACAGAGTCACTCTGGGGGCAGAATCACCCATTTGGCACAGGGCTACTACACTCTGAATTCAAACCTTAGCTGTGCTTGACAAAAACTTCCATACAAACGAAGCCAACCAAAGCCATTCTCATCCTTACAAATATATCCCTCAGCCCTGAAACAAACACAAATGCCACAATTGTGAAGACAGAGCAGGAGATGCAACACTTCAGACAACAGACATAAATAAAATTCTTATACGCACAAACATAATCCATTTCAAACAGGAATGTTGGTGCTTATGCTGCAGCAGTAGGAAATACCTGTCTTTCAACATTAAGCCTTGCGAGGATAATGCTTAGCTGCAATCTAAACCTTGGTGATTGCAGCAGAACAACCAGAAGCTGTTTGATTACTTATTGCAGCTCCCAGTCAGGGAGAGGGAAATCTGCCACGTAGCTCACTTACCAGGAACCCCTTGTCTCAAACAAAATAACACAGGGAATTATTTGGATTTTGCTTACAGTTGCAAGGATTTCCTCATGCACATTTCTGTGCACAGATGCATCTCCAGGACAATTGCATTGACCATGGACTAGATCACAGATCCTTCTTTTAATTACTTGGCAGTTTCCTGGGCCAAGTTTATTCAACTGCCCAGCCATGCACCACCTATCCTTTCAGATTCCTACAACTTTTCCAGGTTAGATGCAGGCTCCCTGATAACTTTATGGCCTTTTACGTGGTTTAGTTACGTTCTGTGTTAGAGAGAAGGCAATGGCCACCTGCAAAAGCTATTAACAAAAACCTGGGAGTCTGCAAACTAAAAGTTACTGCTTTACTAGCATGACAGCAATAGACAGCTGTGACCAGCCACTGCTCTGTTCAAATCCCTGATACCTCCCAAACTACAACTTGTCCTTCCCCTGCTTCTCATTCTGAACTTATTTACTGCCCAACATACTTCCCATTCAGGCTGGGAAGACAAGAACAGAAGGCATAGAGGAGAGACAAGTAAGTTTTCCACTGTACACACCCTTTAGAGATATGCAGATTGGGGGGNACATTCCTGCTAACTCTCATGATTAAATTCCTACTTTTACAGTACTTGGGTTTTTTTTCCCCTAAACCTTCAGTTCTAATAATCAAGGTATTTTGTCATACTTGCAAAATATCCCTTTACAGAAAGGTGGTGGGCAGAGCATAAGAAAAGTCTTGAAAAGGAGATACCTCCAGAAGCTAAAAAGCAAAAGTTATTCATAAACCATTCATCAGTCTGAAGCCATATTCATCACTGGGATCCTGTTTCATGACTTGAACTGCAAAGTCTACCATAACCGCTGAATTTCCCTTCCCGACAGGTGAACATAACTCATTTTGCACTGTGTGTTAGGAACCCCTGAAATTTTTCTTGGCATTTTAAGATAAACTGTCCCTTCAGGCTCTTACAGTCTCCTCTTCCTTTCTAATACCAAAGCCTCAATTAGACCATGATTAAAGAGGATGTACTTACAGATACCAGCAGAAGGTAAAGGTTGCCAGTTTTATTACAGGTCAGGAATGTGTTTCTCTCTGTACTCTAGGCTTCAGAGTTTAGTAGAGAATTACGATTTACTAACAGACAAGTCAGATCTTCTCAATAGGATTCAATCTTGATTATCAGTTAAACAGGCATAAAAATATCTAACCAGATGGTTTCTGCCAGTCAACAGAAGTCTTAAGGGGAAGAGAACTCACTCATTGACAGAAATATCTAACAGAAAACTAAAACAAATCCAACAGGAGATGTGCTCCTCGTGATGGTTTAAACTCCTCTTTGCTGAAAAAAAAAAAGTGAATCTGTGTTCTGCAGAATATTGTTTAACAGAATTCTTCAGCTCCATTTTCTTTGTGAATTTGTTTATCATGCTTCAGAGTGCTGATCAGTTTTTAGGAAAATGTGATGCAAAAATATTAACCACTGTGGCATAGAAGCCAGCCACTGAAGTCCTCACCCTGTTTGCATTAAGGCCCAGTTCCGTTTATTCTCCTTTGCTTTTGACCAGTTTACCTCTGCTTTCCTCACACTTCAGCTTCTGCACAAGTTCAAACAGATACCTATTTTTTAATTGCCAAAGAAAACACTGCTTTCTCCTGCACAGTTCTTCACGTGGTTTCCTCACAAAGACGACACTGTCCCATAGTGTTTAGTGCGCAGCATTAATTTTTGGATCAGCAACAAGTTGAAAGTCTGATTATGCGCTCTCTCTTAATTTAGAAATGGAGCTTTATACCACTGAAATATTGCAAGAAGCTCCACTGCTTGCCCTTCCATTAATTTGTTACTTACTGTGTTGGATTCTTATCAGCAATTCTTAATTGATGTACTCTGAGCCATGCCATCAAATATCCTCTACGGATCTAGTTGGCACTACTGGTTAATTTCTAAATTTTAGTAAGTTAGTGATTATTTAGGTTGTGATTACTTCAGCGTAAATATATTCTTACATTTTGGAAAGCCCCAATAAAGAGTGGGCACTGCTACAGATAAATAATACACAGCAATAAGTATTCTTATAATGGTAATGTATGATGTACGGCCATTTTCCAGATGCTACAGAACTAATTGTGCTGCCAACAGAAGCAGCCAAATCCAAAACAGATCCATATGAGGAATTACTGTAGAATCAACCTCATCAGTGAGAAAAGCTTCTGCCACACAAACCTTTTTTCACCTTAACATAATCTTCATAAAATTAATGAAATGCAGCCTACCCCTGTTACATCTGTAAAACCAAAGTAACTCCCAGACAGGCGAGTTGGATGTGATGTAAAGGAGAGCCAGGACTAAGAATATTTTCCATCAGGGCAAAGAGTGATCTGTTAAAGCAGTCATGTGACACCATTGCAAAGCAGCCTCTGTGTGGAACAAACAGTGCCTGGCACAGATTCCACTCCGACCCGGAAAAACAATGTAGTGGCAGAACTGTCACCCTGGAGCTGCATCACCACCCAAATGTCCTTTACATCCTCAAGCCTTACAGCACAACTGGCCCCCTTGGTTTGTCTGCAGGGTAAAATACTTCTCCACAGAAAAAAAAGCATATTCCTCCTCAGGTTTTAAAGAAGTAGGCAAGTAGGATGTATGGACTTTAATAACAGAAGGGTGAATAGAGCATCTAGTTTGACTTTCTTGAAACAAAAGCCAAAAGCCTTCATCCAAATATACAGTACAAACAAAACCACGAAGAGGAAGACTTATATCACAACCTCTCCTAGTCATCACTTAGCTAATCTTTAGATTTTCAGTATTTTTAATCCTCCCTCATAAATCAGTACATCTAGCTCCCAATTATTTTAGTAACAGGATCTCTGAGCTGTATTGTGTATAGAAAATTAGTGACCTTTAAAACAGAAGGTTTACTTACACAGACCTTAATTTCTATCGTAGCACAGATGAATAGTTAAGCAGGCCCATGTAATGTTTTACTCAAACACCTTATTACAGAGAAGGAAATGCTTTATGCAAACCCTTGGATGACAGAAGGCCAAACACAATGAAGTTCCTATCAGAGTAAAAACCTGCTTAGGTCTATTTATCAAGTACTGCAAACAGGTTAACCATACACATCATTAAGTTCTGAATCACATTATGATCATATGGCATCAACCTGATTGCAATTACGGAGCCTTAGGCAGAAGATGTCATTTTAAGTAGAGAATCACTACTCTGGACAAGTTTTATAAATGATTCTCATTGATTATAATTTCCAATTAGAGGAAATAAAAGCCTTAAATGGCCACTTTGATGTTGGAAGTGACCTTTCACCTGGACTATTTCCCTAATGGATGAGGGTTAAATTTACTGTGACAGCACCTAACCACATTTGGTATGGCCCCAAATTTGATGGTACCAGTATCACATCAGCAGCAGGCTGAGTTGGTAAGACCATGATATGCATGTTTGTACCAGAAGCATGATTATTATTATCCCAGGGAGTCAGAAAACCTAGGCATTTTCCAATTACCTACTTCTGTCATTTCAGTAGCTGAAGAATGACACATAGCTATACTGTGACCTACAACAGGATTTTCATAGGAACACACATTTTTCTCTTTTATATTTGTTCCTGCTTATTGTACCTCAATTTTATTAATTTCAGCTCCAAAATGTTGGCATTTCCAGTAACATCCAATAACCACAAGTAAGCAAATCATAGGTAACATCCCTCTCTCCAAAGAAAGAAAATATTGTATTTCAAACATAGTAGTGTCTCTCTCAGTTAGCCTAGCCATGTGAAATTAAATATAAAAGCTCCAGTGAGTGATCTTTTTACTAATCCTGTGTAACACGTTTTGCAAAAGTGTCAAAAAGAAATATAGTTCAGTTGCTGAATACAGAATGGAAATTGTTTACTTTACAATCCAAACTTCTCTATTTACATAAAAATAACCTCACAACAGCAGAAATTTTAGGCTACAACACAATATTAATGGAGTTTGATTGCATATTATTCTAAATGGGTTATTTTACAGTCATTGTAACATTAGATCTAAATACAAGACATAGACTTATACTTGCAGTATATTTTAGTGCGCAAACAATATTTCAAAAAGAGCCATAGGTAAGCATCAGAAAAGAGCTTTTCTAAAACTACCACCCTCCTAAATCCCGTATTTGTATACAGGCACAAAACTCTATTTTAGTATTAATGTTATTTATCTCGGAATTACAACCTGATATTCCCATGAGAAAGACTGACAAACACTTTCTGGTTGTAGAATGAGCCATGTATCACCTTTGCTTTATTTCATCACTGACATTTTTTTAGTGTTCCTTTTACTGGCACGGTTTTGTTTTATATTGGTTTTACTGTCGTCCTAGCTGTAACTGTATGTTACACATGCCTCTCTACAGTCCATCCATGAAAGAAATGAATCATTACAGCTTTTACTTGCAGGGCCTGACTGTTCAGTGCAAGCTGTAAGGCTTCCATCCTCAGCATAACTCAGCACAGGGGCACTTCCATTATATTGTGTTATTAGCCAGCAGTCCTCTGGAGAGCTCTGCTTCCACCAGGAAGTGCCATAAATATGAGCTGCAGTGAATGCCAGCTGGGAAGAGAAATGCATTGCTGCATCCCTTCAATGGGAGAAGATGCTCCCCAGTGCAGCTGGCAAGCTGTTCTCAGGCTCCCCTTTGGAGCCAGCCAGAAGACAGTAGTTCATGTTCACCAGGAATTACTTTCTATTTGCTTTCATCTTCCTTTAGATTAAAACAGTATTTGAAGCAGTATTTTAAAGTTGTCTCTACCATACGACTAGAACAGTCTGCAGGCTTCTGCTTTGGGAGGTAGATGATCCCCACCACTTCCCTGAGCCTGAGGGAAACTAGTATTGATGTCAACAGTAGCCATGAGTCTGAGGAACATACCATTTACTCCAAACAGCTGTCATGCTTCCCAGGGCCAGGGCTCCAGGAGGGCTGAGCACCCTCCTGGCCGTCACACTGCCATTGACTGTGGAACAAGAGCTTTCACACCTTTGATTCTGCTGCCTCTCCAGAGCTATCTGACCTTTTGAAATCTCTAGGCTTTTTCCTGAGGACCTAAGAGGTAAGCATCATTTACTGCTGGGACTTACACGGTTCTGAAAGTCTTGGCTCCACACCAAGTGTCAAAGTGCAAGGGTATCAGACTTTCCTGCAAGGAGTATCTTCACGTAACAGGCTCCTGTTCATCTTGCCATGAATCCATATCTGGCTGTGAGAACCTGTCTCTGAGTTACCTGAAATAAGATCAAATCTGAAACTTTTCTAAGGAAATATTTTTTTAAAAATTCTTTTAACCAGCTCACCTCCCCCACTGACCCATTAACTCTCCCTCCAGTCTGCTGGATCAGTTGAAGCTGCATCCCCAGAGATCCACGAAGAGGGACTAAAAGAAATGGAGAGGAGGAGAAGAAAGCAGTAGACAAAAAGTTAATCTTGACTCTCTCTTGTCCAGTACCTAGCCCTCACTTATATTAATGAAGAAAAATAGAATAATAACAAACAAAAAAAAAACAAATAAAACCAAGGAAAAATAAGGGGGAAGAGAGAAAAATAGGGGGAACTTTTCAGACTTTGAGTATAACTGGGTCATTGTCACCAGGCTGTGACTCTGTGGAGTACATAATTTCAGAGACAGAAGACTTGGTGCACAAAGCAGGCCACAATAATGAGCAATGGCAGATTTGCATGTCAGGTCTTTCCACCATAGTACAATTAGTCTACTGATACTGTAGGCTTGACTAAGGATGGTGGGATATGAGGGTAAGTGATAAAGACAAAGTGAATGATTAAATGGCCTCAGACCTAACTTGTGACCTCATTCTATCATAAACAGCAAAAAGTGAGAGAACTCGTGTGTGGATCAAAAACCTGGCAAAGTTAGCTGAGCACATGAGACAAAGGAAATAGCACAGTGCACTCATTCTTGGGCTGCCACGGTGTTCAGTCTGCACCAGCAACACAGAAGACCCAGGTAGCATCTGGGTCCCAGAACAACCTCGCTAACCGTCAGGGGAGATGATTAGGCTGCTTCCAAAGATAAAAAGCAGCAGCTGCTGATTAAGGAGAGCCAAGAGGCAGCAGAACCACTCTCAGCATCTGCTGCAGAGCAGTAAGCAACAAAAAGACTGGAGTCCACATGAAAAAGATGTCACTCTCCAGATCTTTTATCCATGTAGCACAAAGCTCACTAGGCTGAAAGAGGCCAATCCAGAAATGCTGGTTAACTCTGCACTGCAGTCTTTCCCATGGTCTCCACAAATCCAATTCAAAAGCCTGGTTCTAGGCTCTTGTGTTTGCTCAGCAAAATATAGTCCCCTTTAGGCTCTAGGAAGTGTGTTCAAGCGGTGCCAGGATATGTCTAAGAGACTAGAGTCACCAGGGTGTGGCAGCGGGTGAGAACAGGTCATCTTAATTTTCCTGCTCTGTCTGCATTGCTTCTCCGTGGCAATTTACAGGGGCCCTTCCCTTAGACTGTGATATTAGCCAGGAGTCCTCTGGAGAGTTCTGTCGTCCCAGTTCATTTGATTGGCAGCTACAATCATGAACAAACTACCTTGTCCTCTGATGCACTCCCATTCCCAAGAACCAAGCACTATGCAACACTGAAAATTTTCCAAACCTGCCCTATGTCATACTCTGCTAACAAGACAAAGGTACTTGCTATTATCCACATGTGTGGGAGAGACAGTCACCTTTAGAGACAAATTTGTGGCATTTGCTGTTTAGAATCACTGAAATGAAGCGATTCAAATTCCTGAGGAGACCACAAAAGAGTCTGCTGTGGCTTTTAGTGAATAAGCAGACATTATGAGATTTTGGAAGGAAATGGGCACAATTGTGGTAATCTGTACAGTAAAAAGAAATTAGTACTAGAGATCTAGCCAGACACAACATGGCAATAAGATTGCACAAGCAGCTAAATATGGAGAAAAATTGACCTCATCAATAACAGAGCTGCTTCAAACAAACAAGCATTTACCTTTTCCACCATTCTTTTTAATTTTTTAATCCCTACCATTGCAATTGAATAGAATCATAGAATCACTTAGGTTGGAAAAGACATCTAAGATCATGAAGTCCAACAGTTAACACTGCCAAATTGACCCTTAAATCATGTCCCTAAGCCTACCCTGTTAAACTCGTGCCCTCAGAGTTATCCAGCCACTTCAAATTCTATCAGCAATGGCAGAGCATTTCTTCTGACTTACTTTTGACTTTGTCTCTTTTAACCTTCACCGAACGTTCCTTATTCTTCCCTGATGGTAGAAATAGCATTTCTTGCTCTGTAAAGCCTACACCTTCGTTGTCTGTAACCTTTTATCATCTCACTTCTGATTCATTTCCTCTCCAAGGTAAACAGTCCCAATCTTCTCAATCTTGTACTATATGAAAGTTTTTCCTTGTCTGTTTAAAAACTGATTTATGTAAACAGTTAAAAACTTACTCTGTTAGCTTAGCTTGTATCTATAAATTAGCCATGCATATTAAATTTGTATTAGCTAGGTTTAACTGAATTAAGTGTATCCACACAGGATTTTTTCCCAAATTCCTAAAGTCAGTTTAAAATTACACCTTTTGTTAAAGCAGAGCAAATGAAAGTTTAGTTAGTTCTGATCCACAAATACTTCCAAGAAGAATTCAGACAGTGCTTCAAGAAAGGGTATATTTCAGCAGACCCCTCAGAGAGTGTTATCTCCATTATCCTGAAATTCATGAAGCCTCCACGCATAGCAGGGAGTAATTCTTCTGAAATATTTTCCATCAGCAACACAGGGATTTGTTACAGAATTAACTTAACATGTTTTACCTTGATAGCACCTCCATTTGTGGGAGATAGTTTATTGCCTAGGCGAGTCAAAGTACTATTAAACCACAGATTTTAATTCAGCTGCAAGTAAGCTGCCCTATTGTACCCAGAACACAACAGCAATATAATGAAAACTGCTATAAAAATTAATTCTGAAAATATCAAATGCAATCATTGTTAAGTTTAAACAAAGGATATTTGCTAGTTCGTTGCAAGACTTAGCTGCATTCAAAATCCAATGAAAACTGGCTTTTACACATACAGACACACAGAGACATTTGCCTATGGAATAAAAATTTTAAATTATGGCTATTAAATGCATGGTATTTCTTAATGACAGCATTCATTGTTATCCTTGTAATAATACATTTGACAGAGGAAGAAAAGAGGAATTTATCGAAAAGCTGCCAATGGATTTTAATTAAAAAATACTTCCCAATAGAAGGCAACAACATCCTTATCTACTAGGCCACAAGTGCTTGAGTATTTCTCAAGGAATTTTGATGCACTATTTTTTAACAGAAACTGTTACAGAAAGTTACAAAGAAGCAAATAATTCTAAAAAATCAAACATACAGGCCATGGAGTTGCAAGAAAGTAATTTCCCACATTAACATTCAGATCTATTATACATGCATACAAATTTCCATGCAAATCAGATTTCACTTATTGTGTATTTTGCCTTATTTAATGAAAAATGAAAAAGACAGAAGAACACCTAACCCCCTTCATTTTGCCTATTAAGTTGCTGCTGCCAGCAGGACCCTGGTGATGGCATTTCCATCGAGGCTAATCACAGAGAAGAAGAGTGCACATAAACAAGAGAGAATTCATGCTCAGGGTAGAGAGAGCAGCCACCCAACCTGTCCGTCAGGTTCACCTCTCTTCACACAGTAATTGCTGTACTCTGGAAAGCTGACTAGACCCATCATGATCTCAGAACACTAGTTATCCCCTACTGAACTATTTTCAAAATTGGTAAATAATACACCTAAGTATAAAAGGAGAGATTGTCAGACAATTCAGCTTCAGAGAACTCACTTTCACCGTATGCAGAGAATTGGCAGAAGCAGCTGAAATACAGTCAATCCTGGTCACTTGCTACAGCTGCAGTCATGGCAGAGATGCCCCTTGCTCAGACTTCTTTGTGTCCATACCATGTGTATGTCCCCTTGACACTTCCCTATAACCTTCATTCCTCTTTTCCTACCGGGAAGCACGCTGGTAGTCTCCTGCCCCCATCAGCTACATGCTAGCGGGATGTGCAGGCCGGATGGGCAGAGCTGCTGTGGGAAAGGCTTACGCAGAGCCCCATTCTGCTCTAAAATGTCTTCCTGCCAGCTCACTTCTCCTGCCTAACTCCACTATCTATAGCTTTCAAATGCTTCCCCTTCACAATCACACCTCCTACTATTCTGAAGACTATTTTCTGGGAACGCTGAACATATTTGTTGGCTCACTGGCCCCTAGCACACTGACTGCTCATTCAATAGCATTCACACAAGACTGGAAAAGACTTGTCATCCTCTTACTATCTGGCACTCTGTTACTAGCTTACTACTGTTTCCCTCTGCAGTACAGGTCCAAATTGAATGTCAGACACGGGAAAATGCCAGCAAAAGCTCCAGTTCACAGTCAGGAACCAGCCACAGGATACAGTCCAAAACTAGATACACACTGGCACATTACCATTATTAACACAAGGTTTGCCATGAGTAAAGCCCTCTTCTTTTTGACAGTGAGGAACAGGGAAAATTAGGGTTATTACAGTATTTCAAATATCTGCTGGATGATAACATCCTATAGCAGTAACATTAGTCAAAAACTCAGGCAGACATTAAGATGAACAGATTCTCCTGCTTCCGTAGCCAGGACTTCTCAGAAGCAAATTCCCACAGAGATCACACAACCCACATTGTAATTGTCTCCTGGTTGCCTAAATATGCAGACAAGGAAGGAAGGGATTAGGCCTGTAAGTCTTCCTGGTCACTAGCCAGCCTGCCAAGCACATCCACCACCCAGCCTGATTCCTCCTGCTGCCTGGCTCTGTGACTGACTGACCTTCCCAGACTCTGCACAGCCACAGCAAATACACCTGGGGCATTCCTGATCGTGGCTGAATCAGCTAAAATAACACCTTGGTTGTCACCAGGAGCAACACAGGTAGGGCAAAGGGGAGCAGCTCAATGTGAATGCTTTCAGTCGACATGGTAAACAGCTAACGTATGGTAATTCTAAGAGGGTTGACATGCTGCAGCAAATTATAAAAAGGCTGACACTCAGCTGAAAGAGCTGACACTTGAAAGTTACTCCCTACCACAAAAGAGAAAAAATATAAGTGAAATGTGACTGAACTGTTGTCTCGCATGCTCATATTTTGTTGACAAATTTATTTGTAGGTATGAATTCGGCCGTTTCTTAAGAGTGTCACCATCAGCTGCAGATAAAAAAGCAACCTGACTTTATTACAGATGTGTTACTCTTAAAACTGACGCTCCAGCAAGAGCAAGAGGACAAAGAATTCCACTCATAAATCTGTTGTGCAGGCTAAGGCAATGCTATCAACTGCAACATTTGACATTGTTACGCATCCCTTCTAAAAAAGACTACTTAGAATTTGAAATATTGTATTATAATGAAATACCTCTTTATATACATCAACCTTGGAAAATGCAAGTTAGCCAACAGTTTCCACTTCAGAATATATTTCCTTTTTAAGGTGCTTCAAACCACTGTTCAATTATTACACTGACACTTTATATCAGCTATTACCAAAAATAGACTCAGATTAGGTATCACATCCCTATCACACAGGTGATCCTGAGCTCTAAGAATGTTTTTGATACAGTAGGGTATGCAATTTTATACTGTTGAAATATTATACTTAGTGATACATGAACATGTAAGTGCACAGGTTTCATTGTAGCAGCACTGCTTAATTACATAAAGGAAGATGGTACTACTCACTCAAAACCTCAGAATTCCAAGATCTGATCATGCAAGTATGTAAGACTGCAGTGAGTAATTTTATTTATAGTTGCATTCACTTTAGACAAGTCAGGTAATTCGTACCAACTTTTGAAGTTTGAGTGCATCTGAAAACTCTCTGTAGATGCCATTTAGTTTTTGAAAGCATCAAAGCATTTTCCAGCACAGAATCATACAGGAATGACGTGGAAGATTTACAGCATTCTCTTGCTCCAAAGAAGGATAATTCCTAATCCCAAACAAAATCTCATCAAGGGACTTCCTAGATGGTTTTGTGTGGAACATAATAAGGTTTGAACTATGCATGTTCAGTAAAATTATTATTTTAGCAAACTTTAAACCTTCAGATTTATTTCAAAACAAGACCTGTCCATGCTCCTTTCTTTTTCTTCAAATGGAGAAATTACTCCCAAAATTATACTGCTCAAAAAAATTCTCTTACAGCTCTGAAGAATGGAAGTGAGTTTCAATTTCTCACTGATACTATACAATGTGGTTCCCTTAAGTGTGTAAATGTAAGAATTCTGTAAGCTGTTAGAGCACTGACAATGCACATCTGACCCCATCTGAACCTGCTAATACACCTTCCTCTGGATTTTTTTTTTAACAATCTGTACTTCTCCACTGCCTCCTGCATAGTTTCTAATTGTAACAAGTTTTACTTGTTCATAAATCATTTAAAGTTAGTAAAATATAACATGCCTGGGAAAAACGTGGTGAAATTCCTTTGCTAGTAGGACACAAAATTTGTCCTTAGCCTACTACGAAGTGAAATAGTAGATCTGAGCTTAAAAGATATTGTTAGAATATCAGAAGCACTTTTCCAAACCCTGGGTTTCTTAAATTTGATAATTTACTAGTCCTTTTGATCCTTACACATCTGGGCTGATGCTAAAGTGCTGTCAGAGAGGTACAGTAATACTCATAGCAAGAGTGCGGTCTCTGTTTTCTGTTGCCTAGTCCACAGGAGCACTGCCAGCACACCCTGGCACTGGTTTGGAAGATCAGAAGATAGTAACAGACTACAGATGTGAGGTAAGACTTTGTCCCTCTCAATGGCCAGTATTGCATTGGCATCCAGCACCAGCTGCGCAAATGGCGTACTGGAATAGTATTTTACTTATGGTGAATGTGCCTCCAGATAATACAGATCAAGCCTGCCATACAAGCAGGTCCCATTCCCTCATTCCTCCTAACTGAGGGAAAATGATGAACTGCCCTGTTCTTCTTTTCTGTAACTTAGCCCTTAAAATATATTACCAGATCCCATTGTTGCATTTATGCATTTTATATTGGTTTGGCTTTTAAATAATAATTTTATAATTTTTGCCTCACTGATGTACATATGCTTCTCCCCCATTATTTTATGCACCATGATAACACAAAAAGTGTTGGTTGGAAGAAGAACTCAACATTTCTGCCTTTACTCTGCATAACACATACAATTCTGTTTGTGCACAGCATAGCCTGGTGCACAGTGCATTCCTGTACTATTCATTTGGTAGCACACCTTTTAAATTCTCTGCAGTGATCTCCACACCAGCTTTCAGAGGTCCTGACCCTGGCTTTTGAACTTCTGCACTTCTCAGTATATGCCATGAACTACCCAGTGTTCTGGGTAGCTGTGATAGTCTCTGCCACAGATTTACAACAAAACAAGGACCACACTGCATGCTGAGACTATTGATATCACAGAACTGTGTGTCAACAGGTGTAACTGCTCTGACCTGCATCTTAAAAATGGCAAAAGTTCTACCTATGACAGATTCATCTATAATTTGCCTTTGTGTAGGTGAGAAACAAGTCATCTCTATCAGCAAGTAAGAGAGTAATGCTTTAGGCCCCTGTTAACTGTTGTGTCACTGTGTCCTCCTGCTCCTAGTTCTTAATATCACACAGTACATAATACATAAGCACTTGTTATCTATGGTTTTCTGACTTTACTGTCTCTAGTCTCTTCCAGTTACTACCACCAGACGTGAATGTATGACTAAGAGGTGTCACAATATGATCATAGGTAACATGCACAGTCACTTGTGTAATACATACTGACGTTGCAGAATGACACCTTTCCATGGGCTTTGCTTGAATTTGCAGACAAACACGGGCAGTATGGATAGTTCTGGCTACCAGGAATAATGCCACAGTCAATGGGATAGTGTGACCAAACAGATAATCTGCTGTGAGGAGCTAAGTCTGACTCTAAAACAGCAGCAGTTAAGTACAAGTGTGACTGCATCACTTGATCTGTCGGGAAGACCTCAGTGACTGTTTTGTGTGCAGAGCATGCAAAAGCATATGACTGCGAAACACGGCCTAAAGAGAAAAAGTTGTTGAATCTTACCAACAGGCAAAACATGCAGAGCAGAGAGCAGACCAGAGAGCCCAGAGCCATTTTCCTGCCCTAAGCAGTGTTTCCCAGCAGACAGTTATCCCAGTTCTGATGTTGATCTGGCTGATTATCTCATGACAGTTCTGTGGTGTAACCCTTCTTGAAAAGATTCCCTGAGACATGTTGACCTCAATCACCTCTAATACTCCAACTTCCACACAGCCTCTCTCTGAATTGATCCATCAATTATTTATCTTCTGCACAGGGTGTCATCTTGACAAGTTCAAGAAGTGGCACCTTTGGATCCCATTTTAAGGTCTAATCAGGCTATGCTTTGCGTAAGACCACAACAGCATGTGACACTGCATTAGCCGCCTGCCTACTGTGGGAGGCAGATGAAGTCTGATTCTTTGCGTCTGCCTTGCTCCTCTTGGTCTCTTGAAAACCTGCATGGCTTTCCTTCCCTCTAAGCTTGCTGCTCCTCCCTTCTACCTTTGGAAACATATTCATGACCTCCTCCAAACTTAAATGTTCTCTGTTTAAGCAAAAATTTCCCCAAGCACACAACAGGCACCCTTTAACCACATGCACTGAAGTGACTACAGAATATCTGTGGATGTCTGTCTTTGAGGCCATGCCAGCAACCTTGCCATTTCCCTGCATCCGTCTTAACAGCCATCTAATAATAGTGTGTCATTTCCTATGCCACACCATGTGTGCAGGGATGTAGATGATAATGTGGATGATGGCTGCTCTGCTCAAGGAAGAAGTCATTTTTTCACTTGGAAATTTCAGCATGTCCCTGACACAGTAAAGTTGAAACATGCTTCCAGTTATAGATTAGTTCATATAGAAGCACTCTAAAAATGGACTGATCTTCCCGAAACCACTTACTAGATAGGGGAAAATTTAGTTTAAGAGCACATCCTATGATAGTCATGGGAGAAATAAGACAGGACAGAAAAATGGGGATTATTTAAATTCCAAGATCTTTGGGGAGATCCTTTTTAACCTGTCATATCTCAAACCAAACTAACCTAAATATTATTGTATCTGTTTTCTTTGGCAATGACTTGCTGTTGCGTTTTATTAGATATGAAACAACAGGTAGGAGAGAGCAAGCCAATTAATTATTAAAAGTGGTTTTCACGTACTTCGAAAGTCTGCATGTCCTCGAAGCACACTCAATAAAGTTAACAAGGCTAACCAGGCCACCATATAATGTCTGTGAAGCCTCAGTCGGTGTTTTGTGAACACTGTGGAATTCTGCTGTGTGCTTCCTTAATTCCACATGGACCCAGTGCACACTTCATAAAGCTCTTTTGCCTCAGAACACAAACGTTACAATCTCCTCTCTTCTAGCCCTACTCAAAAGTTGCTGCTTTCAATTAGCTTTCCAGCTACTGCCTCTCTGCCCCTCCACGTCACTCCCTCTCACTCTTATTTCACCTGTAGAGCAGAAGCTATTTACAACCTACCCCCACACATCATGCTCACCTGCCCATCTCAGAGGACTTGTAGTCACCCTTCCTGTGTCATGTCTGATTCACACAGTAACTACTTCAAGGCAATAAAGTACTCTTTTTGAATCCACAGAAAAGCACAATGCCTATTTATTTATACTATATTGAATACAAAATTGCTACTAAATATAATAGTCATTAAATTGTCTTTGGTAGATACTAACCCTTTAACTTCTTTTCCACAAAGACCTTGAGTTTGCTAGTTCAGATCCAAAACCAGATTTTCTGCTGTGGCCTCCTAAAAATCAGTACAGACTCAGTAACAACTTCAGTGAGAAAACCATCACGAGGTAATAGCAAAAAAGAGATGTCAGTGGTGCTTGAGGCACTTGTTGAAATCAATTAACACAGACTCTGTGCTGATGGAACAGGCAGGGGTTCCACAGTATCTTAATTTCATTCTCCAATCAATTATAAGAATATTTTGTAGATGGTCTAGAACTAAAGGGGGTAATATTACCTTTCTTTTCCCTGCACTTGCTGATCACATTATCACTTTAAATAACTTGTGTTGAATAGCTTTTGGAGACAATAAACTCTGTAACCATAGGACAAGGTGTTCAATGGAATGAACTCTGAAGCCCAGGAACACAAAGTGCATTAACCAGGCTTTGCGGCTTGAGTCTGTAATTTTTATTCACACAACACTTTATTTTCAGTCAAGGAAACTATTTGTATTCTGCTTCTGTAACAAGATTGCTCTTCATATAATATATAATGAAAATAACAGCTGTATTTAAACACCTGGCAGAAGCCATTAGGTATGGAAGAATTATTCTTTTTCTAGTAAATCATGGCTGTCTAACAAATTTTATACATGACTGTCCTTGTCCACAGTATGAGCCAAATGTTGTCTTGTTTTATCCCAGTTAAGATGCCCTGACTACTAGAGATCCTGAAACAATTAATATTGCCCCTATATCTCAGAACGCAATGTGGGGAATTGAAAGAAAACAGAATTTTTTGTTATAGGCAGAGGAGAATTTCAGAACCACACAAAAAGGATGACAGTGAGGAAGGAAAGAAACTGCTGTAAAATACTAACATCTGCATTGCCTTTCAGATCTGTTTTTTTTCTCTTCACTACATTTACACATCACACTAAAACCTGACCTGATTCCTACTTTTATGGAAATTATTATCAGTGGTCCTGTTGTTACTTTCCCATTTGCAGCTGTAGTCCCATTTTCTTTACTATTTGGGTATTTTCAGAGACAAGAAGTTAGAAAATAATAATTCCACTGAGACTCTGCAACTTGTTATACAATTGCCGGACAATTACTACTGGCAGCTAGTCAGTACAAAAATCCACCTAGCGCAAGGTGCTGGGAAATAATCCCAGTACCTATATGAGCAGCATGGTTACAGCCAGGCAGAGAACAAACAAATATGGAACCAAACAAAAACTGAACCACTTCACACATCAGTAACTACATGTCTCTCTTAGCTTAGGCAATTAGGTAAACTGAAACCTCAGTCTAGTAAAAATTGCTGTACTGTAAGGATTCAGCACAACACAGTAAGTTTTTACGACAGATAGAGACGGTCTAAAAACACTGTGAGCATCTAGGAAAACACTGGGAATAGCATGCAACAACATGGGTATTGTTCATCTCTAGCTTCATTGATTATCCATTGTTTGGAGCCTCAGATTTGTTACAAGCTGGCACTCAACTCTTGGCCAGGAACTCCTGTGAATACTGGGCTTTTGAGAACAAGCTCTACTTAAGTGGGAAGGATATGCCATGCACTGGCCAAGCTCTGAGCTGTCATATGCAGTCGTGAATAGGACTGCTTTCCTGTCTCAGCACATAGGCATGAACACATACCACTACATCTGAGGCAAGGCAATGTCCCAACTGCTCAAGAGGAGATAACAAAGCCCTTTTCAGTGCTGTGTCTTCCTCCAAGCAGGAATCCTCACAACCCTTCTGCAGCTAAGACAAAATTGCCTTTAGCCAGAGAGTCAGTTCTGTGTCTTCTGCATACAAAACTTGTGGTTGTGTTGCTGATGACTCAACAGCATTGTTCAGCTCCCACCCATGATGTTCATTGTTTATGTCCCTGGATTTGTAACCTAATCAACTACATATGCACTTAATTTCACTTTATATTAACTTTAAGCAGTATTTACTTTTCATGAAATCTCTCTATTACAATGAGTATGTCTATGTTTACCCCAGGAACCAGTCAGAGTGTGATCACTTTTTCAAGCTTCAACCACTTAATGATCATGAAAAATTTAAACAGCTGTAAGACTGATAAATTTCATCAAAACATTTCTCATACAATTTATCTGAGAGGGCAACTATTTTAAATAGCATATTCTTCTTTCAGAAATCTCAGTATTGGTAACATTTTAAATAATAATTCACATGCAGTATCACGTGTGTGGTTTTAACACAGACACAGGCAAATCACAGAATTCCTCACTCTCCAACTTTATGCTTTAACATAAAACCCACATTCTCCACATACCAGATTCTGGGATACAGTTAATTTTCTTTTCCATAGCTGGTATGGTGCTGTGTTTTAGATTTAGTATCAAAATAATTTGTCCTACTGTTGACATCTACTTAAAGTAAGATTTTTTTCCCATGTCATAGAATCATAGAATCTTAAAGTGGTTTGTGTTGGAAGGGACCTTAAAAACCATCTAGCTCCAAACCCCTCACCATGGGTAGGGACACTTTCCACTATACTGGGTTGCTTAAAACCCCATCTAACCAGGCAACCACAACTTCTCTGGGCGACCTCTTCCAGGTGCCTCACCACCCACACAGTAAAGAATTTATTCCAAGTGTCTAATTAAGAATTATCTCTTCCAGCTTAAAGCCTTTCCTCTTATCCTATCATTCCATGCCCTTGTAAAAAGTCCCTCTCCAGTTCTCCTGTAGGCCCTCTTTACACACTGGAAGGATGCTGTAGGGTGTCCAGAGCTTTCTCTTCTCCAGGCTGAACAGACCCAGCTCCTTCAGTCTGCCTCCATTGGAGAGGTGCTCCAGCCCTCTGATCATCTTTGTGACCTCCTCTGGACTCACTCCAGCAGCTCCATGCCCTCCTTATGTTGGGGTACCAAAGCTGAGTGCAGTGCTCCAGGTAGGGTGCACAAGAGTGGTGCAGAGGGGGAAAATCACCTCCGTTGACCTGCTGGTCATGCAGTAAAAGGAGTTCCCAGAACACAAAACAAAAAATAATTTTGGAGATATGAAAATAATGAGGTCTGGTTCCAAATATCTTGTCTCCTTTTGGATTCTCTGATGTCTAATAGAACATGAGTTTGTTATTCTTGCCTTCCCATACTAACAGTTTCTCTCTTTCTCTCTCTTCACACCTGTTTAATTTTGTAACAGAGGCACAATCCTAGGTTCATCCAAGGATTCATTCTCTCTCTAGAAAGTAAGAGAACAGTACATGATATGCATCAAAATGCAGAAGTAGACCTGCCTGCAAAGCAAGGCTTTCAGTTCATAGTGAATTTCCTCTTTTTGATATTTTTTTTAATCTGAATTTTTTACTTGGTCTCCTCAGTGCAGATGGCTCTTGGGTCTGGCTCATCAAAACAGGTTAATGGCAGGGTTAATAGCTTTGCTGCCCACAACAGCAATACAAAGGACTAAAACCTCCCTTCCAGAGGCATCTACCAGGTGCTCTGGCTTTGGGCAGCCATTCCAGGAACATGTGTCCAGGAGTCTCCCCATACTGTCATGAGCTAGCCTGCCCCAGAGCTGTATCTGGGAATGTGCAGGATAAATATCTGAATATGAAAGACTCAGAATGTCCTGGGTCTGTGGCTTTGGGTCAGGCTTACCACACGGGCAGCCACCAGGTTCTGGGAACTCTGGAAGAATAGGGTGCTGACTTTTTTGCAGACCACTTCATCAGGAAGAAAATGAACTATGCAGATCAATACCAATATTACGATGGCCCACAGCACAGATAGGAACAGCTTAAGAATGAAGAACAGGTGCTTAAGAGTGGATCTGAAAAAGACAGAGTTGATGTTGCTGGGCTGGGGAATGATTTCTGAGATCTTCTTAGCAATGATTTAGACAAAGACACATTATTCTCCAGCTCTATCCTCACTTTAGGCATACACTTGAATTTCTGTCTGACATCAAACTGTCAGAATAGCAACAGCCACAAGTATAATTTTCTGCCATGCCTGTGTGGTGAAGAATTTGTCCATCTATGCAGATAGTGGCCTGACCTTGACTATTCATGACTGCATTACATCTTGGCAGAACCATAGCCCATGATACACTTGGCACAAAACCTTCAGTACCTGGAAACTCCAACTAATACAAGGTGGTACATTTTACACAATTATCAGGAGAAGCTGCTACCATCAGCAACCAGTAGTGTTGTCTATTTCTTCTTTCTTCATCCCATCCACCCCATACTGGTTCCTCAAATCCATTACGTATTTCAGTTTCAGCTTTTGGTTCTTAACTTCTGATTGCTCAGTGGGTCCAGATCATCTGACAAATAAAACTCGATCAAATCTCCAGGAAACAAGACAGTGGCTGACAACTCCTCTTCTGTTCACAATGGAACTGCCTACAGTAAAATAAGCACATCTGATCTGAGACTGGAAAGATCTACCCCCTGAAAGAATCCCCACCATATGCTTTAAGCATAAACTTCACTTCTTGAGCCTTCTCTCTCTAAATGTAAACATGTAGGAACATTTTGCTTTTTAAATCAAACAAAACTAAATGCATAAGAGAAACTATTTTAAAATAATTCCCCTGAAGGGTCTTCCACTATTCCTGACCTACTGCTTGTGGAGGATGAGTGAACAAACACTGTATAGTTGATAGCAGTATTATTGTAAATACGCTAGCAGAAGGCTTTCAGACTGATGATCAGACCATGCGTACAGCAGAAGAGAATTCCCAAGTTAATACCAAGTGCCTTCCTCCAAAGCACTCAGCTTTTCCCCTCTAGAGACTCACACTTGGGTGCCACTATCAAACAGCATTATCACAGGTCCAGGGAAATAACATACAAAAAAAAACCACAAAACACCTCAGAACTCTTGCATCGAACGCTGGCAAATTGCTTGTGAACCAGAATACAATGTACCCAACCCACATAAGCTTGGTTTTGCTATAACCTCTGAGTGGTAATTTCCATGCAAATACAAAGTTCTTCACTTTGGAGCTATTTCACAGATGGTTTTATACCTGGAATGTAGGTATAAAGTGAAAGCTCTGGGTGTGCTTGTAGATCATTTGTGCTAGATGATTTGTGCATACCACAGAGATGCAGAAGTCCTCCTCAGTATGAAATGTTACATTTCATATACCAAATCCATACCTCATGCCAACTTTTGGAGAACTTTGGGGCTTTGGAAAATGGAAACACTGTAATAGACAGGCTGTAGCTGGAGGCTTGAAAGTCCTAACTCAGGGCTCAGGGTACCACCTCTGGGAAAACTCTACCCATCCTGAGCTATGAGCTGTGATAAACCTCACCCCTAGTCACCAGTCTGCAAAGGAATTGCAAAGCTGCCTTCTACTCCCAAAGTGCTCCGTATGCTGATCCTTGTAAAGATGCAATGACTCTAAGCTAAGCTGGAAAGAATCCTTGGTACAAATTAGGGGCCTGGATCCCTTGGCACCGAGTCATGGAGTAGCAAGATGGTGTGACAATCCACCCACACAACCTGTCACAGGCATCAGCTGCACCTCCAGCCAGGAATGAACAGCCAGGATTGCAGGTTGTTCTCTCCCTCAATCACTCACTTTGCCATACTGGAGAATGTCAACATGCTTCTGTATATAGGATTAGACCTATATGCTTTTAACTAAAATAACAGAAAACATTGTAGGAGTGTTGAAAAATATTTTGTGATGTGATTTGCTTTAAGAGAAAAAATAGTATCCATATAGAGTCAGCCTATTAGCTTTCTAAATCTTGCACTCTACTATTTGTGCTTCATTTTCTCCTACCCAAATGGCAACTAGGCTTTAAAACACCAAGTACTGCATACTTAATAAATTATAAAGTCAATCTTCATAATTTCTATTCTCATATATCAGTCAGAGATGGTTTCAACAGAAAGATATATGAGAAGTAACCTAGGTCTTCCTCCAACAAAGCACTTAAGCACACACTTCGGCATGTCAGCATCCCAGCTGAAGACAGCGGGATTTATTTCAAGTCACACAACTTTCAAAATTTTATTGAAGCTCAACAACAAATAAGGAAAACTAGTATACAGCAGGAAAACAACCCTTCAATATCCATATAAGTGAGACTGTGGTAGTATCTTCTGCTGAAATTCCATAGACTTAGGAAAATACTTGCTTTGGTTAATTCAGCAATGTTGCTTTTGGAGGCAGTGACAAAAAGTACTTTTATTAGAACATAAATTTGACCCAGTTCTGTTTAGCTGGAAGTAAAACTCTTTTTATGTCCACTGAAAATGAAGCTCAATGATTAAATACAAGATTTTTTGATGATTGAAGCATGATACCAAAAAGCAAATCTGACAGTGAAATCACGAGACATTGCAAGATCTTAATATTTAGCTAGTCATAATCATACATTGTCGGGAATCCAGGTTCTAATATCCTTTACAATTTCCACATAGAGCACTTACACTTCTAGGATGTATCAGTGTGCCTCAGAAGTTTGTGTAAGGACCAAAAGAACAATGGTACAGTTATTTTAATCAATTTAGAAAGTACTTAAATGATATTTCCAGAAATGCTTGAGTTTGGTTTTGTAGTTGACTTGGGTTTTTTTCACAATGGTGTTGGATTTTACTATCACTCTAATAGGTTTACCCCTTCTAATCATATTTCTGTTGCCAGCACTTTACCAGATATCTGAAATAGTTCTGCACTAATAAGAAGTACTGGTTGTCCTGGGACAGCATCCAGAAAAGATACATACATTTAGGGAGGTTCGAAATATCACAGCACATCCCAAAAATACAAGCTAGTCATTGCAACAACCTTGGCAATGGCAAACTTGGAAAAGCTAATAGTGGAATTAAAAAAGAGGAATACATCACAGTACTTTAGAATGGCTATAGATAAAACAAACAAAAAAAAAAAATTAAAAAAAAAACAAAAAACAAAACAAAAAAAAAAAAAAGGTAGTACATTTGTCTCCATGTCCAGAAAATGCTGGCAGATACAGAATAGTGCAATCCTGAGTCATCTAAAGATGTTAATTAGCCACACCAGAGAGAATCAGGCCATCTTTGGTGTTCATTTACCTTGAGTCACACCTTCTTTGCCTTCCTCATGTCCATGGCTGGTGAAATGTTAGACAGACTGTGTGGCACATCAGAAAGTAATTATTGAGCATGGATTTCTGCTGATGGCAGGGTTTTAAAATTCTCGAGGCAGTGGAAAAACGAAGTCGTGTAAATGGCAACCTTGGCTCTACATTTTAATTATTTTGAAATAAAATAATTTTAAGTTTAGTAAGTAGCATGAGAAGGGATCCTAGAAACAATCGCACGCACAAATCCTTCAGCTAGGTACAGTAACATGCAGTCACGACAGAACTAAATATTCATAAACTCAAAAGAGATGAAATTCTGTGTTCATCTATCACAATATGTAAACCACCAGTTACCATTTTAAAAATAAAGCCCTTGCATCCACCTTCTTAAACTGCACAGGCCCTGTTTGAATGATCTGGCATCTATACCCTCTTTTAGCTAAAACAATAGCACAGATTTTACTGAACAGTAACAAACCTAAAAGTGTAGGAGGCAAATGCTGAAAACTCGGCGTCTACATTTAAAACCAAAATTTTTTAAAAATGCCTTGTCTTTCTCATGACAACTGGAGCTCTAGTCATGCAAATATGTGGTGTAACATAGTTGCTGCATTGATTTATTGCATTGCTCGCTTCATTCCTTCATTGTGTTACTGTTCTCTTACACATTTGTAACAAAACCAAACTATAGTAAAACTAGTTGAAGAAACACGGCTCAAATCCAGTTCATGCCAACATTTCTTTTTTACATCACTCTACGATTACAATCTGTTTGGGGGTATCTGTGCATTCAGAGAATTACTCGGATTTCAATAAAATATAAACGGATGTCTTTTACAGTCTAGCACACACGGATCACACCTTGCAACCATCACCGAATTATGATGAAACTTACACATTTATCAGTCTCTGCCTGTCACAGACCTACAGACACAGCAGAATTCATCGGCTTCAGTTTGGCAAACCCATGCCGAGAAAAATGAATGGAAATGCAGACAGTGCCCAGAGACAAAAGCACTGATCAATGCACTCCGCTGACATTATCTTAATGGCAACCTTTTTCCATCCCATCCTCCCTACTTTCCGATTCTCCCAGCAGCAGACACATCCACACCAAAGGGTGCGATCTGACCCATTTCTCGCTCAACTCCGTCACCCTCAGGTTCTCACTCGGCAGCGAGCAGCCGTCCCCCGGTCCGCAATGACACAGCAGGGCTGGAGGGACACAGCGCCCGGGCTCCTTCCCCCAAGCGACTCGCCCCTCGCCGCCGGCTGGAAGTNTTTCTCACTGCCGTGCCTCCGCTCCGGGTGGCCGCTGTCGGCGGCGGGGGCCGGCTCCGCGGGCTGCCCATCGCGGTGGTGCGGGCGCTGGTGCGGGCAGCCGCCAGACCCCGCCGCCGGGGGGATGGGCTCCGGGCACGGAGAAACTCCCTTAACATCCATCTCCATCTTCCAGTTCACTGTATTGCGAGACAAAAGCAGGCAAACACTTTCCACCACCCCGCGTCTTTCTTCTGCTTTCCTTTCTCCCGCTTTTCTTTTTTCCTTCTTTCTTTCTCTCTGTTTTTTCCTCCTTCCTCCCTTCCTTCCTTTTCCCCCCTCAGGAGGCCGTGACACGCATGGCTCTGGCCGCGGCTGCTGCACCGATCCGGCGGCTGCAATTCTCCCCTAGATCCTCCAGACTTTTGTATCCAGCGTGCGTGTGTAAGAGTGAGTGTGTGTGTCTCAGTGTGTGTGTGTGCGTGTCCTTGGCACGGCGGCCTTCAATCGCCCCGAAACAGCAAACGCTAACTAAGCAGATCTCTCGCCACGAAGATCAACTCCCGGCCCCTGCCTAATTGTGGTGGTTATTTACTTTACGCTATCTGTGTCCCAGGCCCGGACAAGCCCTCCCGGCTGCAGCCCTTTGAACAAAGTTAACTGGAGGGAGCCGAGCCCGGGGAGGGGGTGGGGGCGAGGGGAAACCACCGGGGTTTAACACGGGGGAAGTGACAATAACCCGGTAATGTCAAGTAAAAGTTAAACCTCCCCCTTCCTCCCCTCCCCCTCCCCTCTCCACAGCCCAGGCAAGCGCAATACAGCAGAGCAAAACAAGCGATTTCAGACCTGTGCAAGGTGCTGGTGGCGAGAAGAGACGAGCATTTACCCGATTGTTGCTTTTATTTTATTTTCCTCTCGCCTCTCCCCCCAGCACCACCCGCTATTGCAAATGTGGGCTCCTTGATGTTAATCTCCTCTCAGCGGTCTGAGTCTATGCGTGTGACTGGAGCTCCCTCTCTCTCAGGCTGCCAGCGCCACGCAGCACTGCACAAGGAGAACTGAAGTAAGGAGAAAAACAAGAACAAATCCAGGCTGGAAATCTAAATCAGTGCTAGCCACCGGCTCTCCGATTTTATCAACACAGATAGAAGAAGAGAAAAGGAAAAAAAAAAATCTCGTGCAAGCTGCTAAATCAGTTGTGACCGCAGTGCACTATCGGCTGTTTTATTCTTTGTGTTATCTTCCTTCTCAGACTGAAGTTGGACATGATAGGGAAGAATGCAATCTCATTAAGACTGGTTTATACCAAAACAAGAGTTTCCTTAGCGGTTCCAGGGCCAAGCCAACTCTTCAGCTATTCTCTATTTCATTTCAGAGAGAGGAATAGTGAGCACCGACCTGATCGTTCTTAAATCAGGACACCATCAGGTGACCAGTCTGGACTTCTAAATATAACACCACATTGTCCTGAGGAGCAGCTGCTCTGGAAGTTAACTCTCCTAAAAGAAACATCTCCTAAAAGCCTGCAGTGCAAAGACCTGATCTACACATCGTCTGGCTGGTAGTAAGCTCTCCAATAGTGAGGAGATAGAGAGGTATCTCTGCAGAGATACCAGGCCACATCCTCAGGAGCTGGTCTGTTTTACGCTAACACAGAACCTGTCTCACGATATTTTGGGAAGCAGGTGACTATCAGGTACTTTATGACACCCTTTTATTCCTGGCCTTGGGTTGTGTTATCCCCAACAGTATTGTTACTGTGGGAACCTGAACAGTTCTTATTGTTACAATATATTCAGACAAAGGGCAAGAGCTAACCTTGCAATAGAGAAAAAAAAGTCTGTCACACCAAAGTTGTATTTTTGAAATACACATCTCTAAAGATCCTTTTGTATTATTCTCAAAGCATTTACAGTCCCAAATTACAGTTACAAATTTGCTGTTTTCTCAGACTGGTGCAAATGAGAAACCTTTCTGCTGAAATTACCAGCATAAATGTTTAAAATTGAGGTAAATAATTAGACAATCAAGCTATATATATGTTAACTTTAAAAATCAAATGTGTTAGACTACTTACAATCATCCATTTGTAATCATTGCAATAGACCATTGAAAGACTACATTTTGGGGTAGAAAGCCTTAAATCTTCTGGAAACTCTTGCAGTTTTGGTCTCAGAAGCAAAAAGCAGTACTAACTGCAGACAGGCACTTTGGAGGGGAGGGTTGCACAGCCACAGTGGCTGTGGAACATGTACCAAGACGGCAGAATTGCCCAGAACAGAGCAGTGAGCCCACACAGCTGATAAGCCATCCCACTGTGCGTCCACCTGCACAGTCACCCCTTCCTTCCACAGAGAAGAAGATATGCAAGGAACAAACTTCTGTCCTCTAGAGCTTTTCAGTCAAACTACTTCCAGTATCACAGGTTGGAAAATGGCAAAATAAAAGTGAAAATAAATATATTGTTCATTCAGGCACTGCAGTGCACATTTATAAAAACAACTGATAAATTACATAGAAAACTTCCCATGGTGAGTAATACTAAAAAATCCTGTTAGAAAATAACAATTCCCAATCCACCATCTTGAGGACTGTAAAGTAAAATTTAAAGTAAAACCAAACCACCTAAAATACAGAAAAAGTTATCCAAACACAAATATTTGTCCATGTGCTCTGAAGATTACTGGAGCTGGACATTGGCAGAGAACCAAGGAAAACTAATTCCAAAAGTGGAAGCCCTGGACTCAGAAAGTTCTGCTCCTAATCCTAGAGAGTTTAACCCCCCAAACCAGAAGAAAGTTCTGAGATAGTTTAAGTGAGCATGATCATACATAAGAAGAAAGAGGCAGGACCTAGACTACATGAAAGTCAGTACAAAGTTTTGCATTTGGCTGCCAAATTTCAAACTTCCCTTTCTCTCTGTTTTTTTACCCCATCTTTCCTTTTCATCCTGCAAGACATTTACAACTCTGTTGCAAAAATAAAATTATTTTAAAAAAATCATCATAACAGTGTGTTCTCAGTCTTCTCTGCACAAACCAGATTGCTGTTATTCAAAGGACTTCAAGAGAACCCTAAGCAGAATATATTTTTTCAGGTTAAGGTAAAGTTCTGAATAATCATGGCAAATCTCAGTGAGAGAAAGAAAGATCTCCAGGCCAAGCATACTTTGAGATAGAAACAGTAACTGCAAATCTAGAATCACTAACAGATTGGACAGGAAAACATGATCTGAACCAGCAGCCTGGAGAGATATGAAGCATGACCTCCTTCCAGTCTCTTCAGCGGTCCTTCTGGAGAATGGGGCTACAGACCACGATAATGCAATGAGCCTCAAAACTGAACAGTTCATCGGTGTTGCCCAATGGAAAGGTTTTGGAACCTTCAATTTCTTTGGTACATACATTGAACTAAAAGCACAGAATTGCATTTGGAGCTGCGGTGGAAGAATGGCGAACCAGAGTGTTTTACCACATGGCAGCGGTCTTGGAAGAGCATTTGAGAAGCAGAAAGCAGGGAGTCTCACTAGAGGGCAAGCCAATCCACACCAAAAAGGCTGAGTTCCTAAGGAAACAGCATTGTTTTGAATGCTTTTCAGATGAGCTGACAGACTGAAAAAAAATATCAGTGATCTTTCACTTATGTGCACTATGGTAAAATAGCATATATTTTAGCTTCTGTATAGAATAATAAAGTGCATTACTGAATATGTACTATCTATTACCATGCACAACATATATTAAGGATTTCTGAGCCCAGATCTATTGTTCATTTTTCAAGAGAAACAGCATTAAAATACTGCTGGTGAAATCAATACTATGACTCATTAACACACACTCCATCCTCTTGCATATTTTGCAGTTGTGTGTTGTACTGTAAAATGGGTGTAGGTGACTAAATAGACTGCAGAGACACTGATGTTCTAAAATGCAAAAGGAAGACCTTTCATGACTGAGCACATTCTTCGTAGCTCAAAAAATTAAACTCAGGGAGTGATGACAATATGAATTTAATTACAGGCCAAGAATTTGAACAATTTGATGGAAAGGGTTAAATAATTCTTCTAGAATCCAGTGTAATTTTTATCTTGTTATTCTTGGTTTTGATCAGATGATAGTAAAACACACTGTGCAACCAACATGGCAGGGGGATTCTATGTAGTTGTAATTAATAAGGCTAGAAATGGTGGGATGACATGCACAAATTAAATGAGTTGCCTAAGATCATAAAGTAGTTCAGCAGCAGATAAAAAAGAACATCTATGCCCTTTCCACAAGCTCTTCTTTTGGTAATTTGTTTCACTTAGCAATTTGTCAACTTCTTCTTATGAGTAGTTAGGATAACTGCTCAGAAATTAACTAAAACATTTATTGATATTTACTTACATAAGAATTAACGTTCAAAGATATTTTCAGGTCTTTCTCAAGCACATTTACATTTACATTAATGTGGATGAACTGAAAATGTTGCATGTAAAATATACAAAAGTGGCTATTACAAGTTAGAAACACTTATGCAATCCTTATAAAAATGCAGCTATAGGAGCATTTTGCTTTCTGCTGCCTCACAAATCTGTTGGTTCAGGATTCATCTATCTGCTGCATTCAGCATTTGAATAATTTTGACCTTTTACCACCCTCAGACAATTCAAATAAAAGGTTTCCTGTTGTCAACACAAGCTCCTTGGGGCCTCACTCAACAGTCTTATCTGCCAACTTGCATTCTAGGCAATTTAATTTCTCACTTAAGAGTTGCAAACAGAGTTGTTTTCTGATGAGGGCTCTGATTTTATTGATAATTCCCTCCATACTATACCTTGCAAAGTGGCTAAAACAAATATCCAATGAGTAATTTTCCCACTCATCAATCTCTGCTTCTGCACTCTTAGGCACTTTATTGCAGGTAAGCAAACATTTGGTAACCTGGGGACTCCTGTAATTTTTGAGATCTATCCATGCAGGTATTTTATGTCTCAGAAAGTCTCTAAATTTATGTGCTTGATAAATGCTATCCTAAAACAATTACATTGCATTAGAATATAAAGATATGCTGTGGATGCTCATAGAGAGTAAAAGCTGAATATACTATTTGAACTTCACCATTGTCTACACAGTCCACATGAAAATTGATACATTACAAGCTACATTTTCAAAAGCATCTCATCTTCCAGCTTTCCACCCACAATTTTGATTCAGTTCTCTCCTGCATTCTAGCATTTTTGCTCACAGATCCCAAAACCACATAGAATGGCTGCCCAACTCAAGCCTTGAGAGATATTTTTTGACACCTTTAAAGACTTATCTCTGTTCCTTTTTTGGAATAAAGACTCTTGTAACTTTTGTGAGATCTACTGAACTCCTACATCTCCTTTTCTAGAAAACCATCAAAATAGAATTGACAGGCTTAATGACTTTTAAACATGAACATAGCTTCTTGCAATTTAAATTCTACATGGCTGACGAACGAAATTATTCTCTGGCCATAGCCAGAGCTTCATCCTTCCTTGCCCAAGACACTGCAATGAGAGCAATGGCCATGCACTCACTTTTCATAGCTACATCATGACTTGAGCACACAAGTATCTGTTATTTTTGTGTGGAAGGCTTTATTCACCTCAAAATTGTTATGTAAAGTTGAAAAAGAAGCAGCTATTTCTGCTGACTTTTCTGAGAGTGGGCCTGGACTCATAGCTAGTCAGGACATCACTGGGTGGGACAAAAGGACTAACCTGGGAGACTCAAAGTGAAGAAATGAAACTCTGAGGGAAATGGGTGGGCAGTAAAGCCACATTTGTTTCACACACTGAAAACATCTGTATTTCACTGGGTGGTGCTGCAGTTTTCTCGGTTCCTGTGGTAAGCCTGGATCTGTGTCAAATTGAAAAGTTTGAGGCAGTTTTCAGTACTTGGGAAAGTAATATTTCCACTGAGTTCACTTAAGTCAGAAATTGGGAGAAAAAGTAATTTGTCACTATAATAATTTTTAGAAACAAAAAAAAGGGAGATGCTTTAAAACAACAGAAACAGATTTTGTCTAGATAATTTCTTAATGGATGCTAAATTTTCATTGCCAGAGAAGAAACTTACAGAACTGGACAAAGGCATGAGAATGTTCTACAAGGGATACAACATCTCCAGTGGCAGCCAAGGGTTGGTGTGCAAGAACTGAAATTTGGAGTTACACTAACAGGGAGAGATGGAGACAAGATGATGTGTGGGCTAAGCCCTTCAGCATTTCTGCTTCACCAGCTGATACGAAAGCCACACACAGCCCTGCTATGTAAAGTGCAGAGGAGATTTGTGGAGGAACTAATTGCAGGTGTTAGGAGCACCTACTCCTCTCTTCCATGCTATGGAATGTTCCTATGTGCCTTTATATCTGATATTTCCAGTGGAATCACAGGGAAACATCATCAGAACAGGAGCATGGCATGGGATAAGGAGGAAGCCCAGAACAATTGCATGTTTAGCTTCAGCAATCCTTTTTTTTCTTGGTTCTTTTTTTTTCCTTTCCCAATCTCTTTTCATAGCCTCCATCTCTTGTAGTAGGGTGAAACATAAGGACTCAATGTGCTGATAGTATCTTATTTTTTTTCATAGCAGACTGCGTATATACATATGCAAATACAGTTTTGAGCTGGGATGAGGGGTTTTGTTTAAAGCTGTCAAAATTAAGTCTGGAGAATTTTCTTGATGATGAAAGTAGATGAGTAACCTGTTTGGTAGTGTCTGTGTAAACAATATGCACAAACCCACTCTCTTAAAACATTTCTACTTTTAATTCTTAAATTAATGCATACTGCTCAATTTGACTACTTCTTTCAACTTCTTCTGGCTCTCTGGTCCTGCTGAGATATGCCCCATTCTCTCCTTATTCCTTCTGCAGATTGGAAATATATTTAAACTTGTCAAACTTCTGAGAATAAAAAAAACCCAATGAATTAAGCATAAATAAGACTGAACACAATTCATCACATCTCCTTAAGGCTAAGAATTGATAACAAGCATACACATTTTCAATTATTCTTCTATTCAACTGCTGGGACTTGAGTTCAGGATTTTCCAGTTTTGTCCACTATTTTCAGGTCTTGACCTGCAACTGGTTGAATCCAGTGAGACAGAGAGTATGTATTTAAACAGAATAGTCTTCAGCACTTTGATTGATATTTAGAAAAGAGTCTGACTTTGCTGTCTCTGCCTACGATAAACCTGTTTTGATACCAGTTTTACAACTACAAGGTGAAATAAAGGACATAGTTCTGAAGGAGAAACACAAAATCCAGAACTTTAGCTTTCCAAAATAATTTTAAATTCCATAGATAGTTTTAATATAGCTATACTTTGGAGCTAGAAATGTCTCCTCAGTTGTAAAAGCCATGTTTTCATTATTCCTACTTTTGTTGGATGCTATAGAGAAAAAAAACCCCACAGAGTAAAAATTTGAAAGAAACCTTTGCTGAGTGGAATATCATATGTCTTCAAAAAGCAATCTGAAAAAATTATTTTTAATTTTTCTACTAAGAATTGTAGAGTTTAAAATGGACATTTGAAGGAGTGAGTATTAATGAATACAATAGTGAAGCAAATTAATGAGGAAATTAGAAAACTAGAAGATGCAAAAATCTAGGTAACTGATGAAAATTAAAACCCTGCAAACAGTTTTCTGACTCTGAATGGCAAACTCAAGAGAGATGAAAGATGAATGCATCAAAAAGAACATCTTTTTGTTCCTTGAAAGAATAGGTTATTGTCTACTTGTATTTCTTGGACACCATCACTGGTAGTTCACTCACAAAAAAACAATGGAACACACATCCCTACCCCAAGGAATGTACAATCAAAAGAGCCAATGGAAAAACGTTCAGTCATTGCAAAATGAATAGAATTAGATCCAAAATTAAGCAAATGTACTTAAACAGCAATGCCTCCCAGCATATTAGCAATAGCTCAGTAAAAGACACCAGCCTAACAATTCAAAGATAGATGTTTTGATGACAGATTAAAAATAAATAGACATGGTAATGGATATACAGAAAATAAACTGAAGTTGCAAGGAAATGTTTTGATTTAAAAGCTGAAGTTCTCAGGTCAAATATGCTGTCAACAGGGTATGACACTTAAGGTCTCAAAAAGCACTCAAAGCTAAACTTCGGCTATGTGCATGCAAATCACTGGTGTGTGTGGTTGTTTATCACTGTCACTTGTACAAGCAAATGATAGAATTTACATCTGTAAAAGCCCGTTTGGGCTTAGTTTGTATTCAGTTAGCACATACAGCTGAGTTTTGTATGCATATCTGTATATTTTATCATTGGCTTGCAGAAAAAGCAGTGCTCAAATTGTACCTGAAAAATAGATGTCATATTTCGAAAATCTGGTTCTGAGTAGTGCTCAGATAAAGCAAAAAGTCCCAATACAATGCTTCAGATAGAATATAATCTATTTCCAGCAACGACACCAAAATAAGATTGTACAGTTTACGATCAAACAAGATGCCAGACATCATGCAGATGTTAGAGTGTCTTTGTGTTTCCTTTCTCATGCCCTTTAATTGACAATGAGGTAGTTCATAATTTTGATCGTCATTAGGGGTCACTTTACCTCAGAGAAAGTTTTAATGCTTTGCTACAAGTAGATACAATTCATAATTCTCAATACTCTTGTTTGCTCCTGCCATGAAGACTCATGGCATGTCTGTTCTTTACAATGGTGTCAGTCACGTAAACAGAACCAAAATTCCTGGATCAGGAGAGGTGTAAGGCTGAATTAGTCAGCTAACCTCTTTCTATGTCATCTTCAGCATTGAGCTGGGCCCTTCACCAAATTCTGTATCAGCACAGTCCAAGCTATCCCCAGTACACAGGGATCCATTGGCCTTCTTGTATTTGCCACTAATATATATTATTTTTATATTTATTCATGTTTGACAGGGTATTATAGGAAGATTTAGATAAAATTTGTTTAGAGTAAGTGCTTAGATTCTGAAACACAAGGCCCTACTGCCAAAGAGAATAGCAGGACTATAAAGCTGTTCACAAGTTTAGCTCTTGTGTTTGCCTCTAAGAGACAATGTTAGCCCTCAAACAATAAACCACATTCACTCATAGTCTGGGAGTATATGTATACAGCTATTCATCTCATTTCATGGGAGCACCAGAAGAACTCACAGCTGCAGAAAATAGTTGAAGTCAGATTCTATCAGCAATCCAAGAGACTATGTTTTTACTTCTTCATCAGCCACTTAATATATTCTTGACTTCCAAAAGGTACTTTCCTTGGATCTGCCTGTATCTACCTCAATTGAAACTCATCTTCCAGATAAGATAAATGGTATCCCACAGTAGCAGAATGCAGTATACTTAAAAATGGAATTCAAGTTTGAGAGCTAGAGGGTGTGTCTGTGAAGGGAAGGTCTCTATGAAATAGATCTAGCAAATGCCTTCTGGTTTAATACTGGAAATTTGTCTGGAAGATAGTCAAAGTACTAAACAGCTTTAACAAGAAACAATAGAGCTGTATGATAACCTGTGCTAGTTTGGTCCTGGGAAAATCCTTATTTTCTTAGAACTAAGCCAACAGCAAGATGCCTGTCCTTTCTTGGGACATTAGACGTTACTACATTGATCTCTCACAATAAGAAAACAATTTTGCAGAAAAAAACCACTCTTTTGAGTGCCTTCTATGAAATAAATTTGCATCCTATTACTTTCTAATGAAAAACATTGCAGTTTACATACTTTGCTATATTTATACAGCTTTTATAAGCTTGTCAAGTTATCTGTTTTGTTAGCCTTCCATTTAGTGCTTTGGAATAATTTTGTTTACTATATTAGGTACTTCTGTCTTTTCTAAAGAAAATTAGATTAAAATGAGGAGTTGATATCTTATCTAAGACCAACAAGCCTCCTACTCCAGTACCCTGACAGTGCCCAGTGTCAAATACGCTTCAAAGGAAAATAAGTAGACAAAAGTGTCAAATAAATATGCAATAACTAGTTGGTACTAGATTTCCCCTTAATTACTACCACATCCTCATTAATTTATGCTAAAAATAACAAATTATATCTACAGTGTAAAAATATTTTTTGCTGTAACTTCTGTAACTGTTTTTCTCTTTCCCCATATAAAGGTCTAATACTCTAAGAATTAAAAAGCCGTTTTAAAGTTCAAAAATAAGATACAGCAAAGCAAATGCAAATCAGCAGACATTACATTCTCAAACATGAGTAATGACTCAGCGTTGTTCAGATGTGCATTTTGATTTCTACAGCTGCATCTTGCAGTGCAGTGCTATCAGTCAGATTGAAGCTCTAAACAATCTGGTGATTCTACAGTTCTGTGACATCTAATAGCTCATTTACTTTTTCTACCTGTCACAACAACATAACAATCTATTTAAAGAGCTCTTATTTAAAATTTGCCTCCTACTAAAAAACCTGTGTTCTGGGACATGATTCAGAGGGATGGGAGGATTAAATAGGTACAAGCAGATAATGCTGCCTTTGGGCCATTCTTTCTGAAGAAACTAACTTCGCAAATGCTATTTAGAATGAGAACTTTCTTATTCTCTGTTTAGGAAACAATATGGTTCGAGTATAACTGCAATGTACAAAAACAAAGAGAACAAGGAAATATTAAAAATAATCTCTGCATTTCATTAAAACATCCACTCAAACTATATTGTGTATTTGTGCATTTAAACATATGGATATGTATCTTTATATAAAGCACAATTATATATATAAACCATGTATTTCCATATCATACGGATGCACTTACCCCCCCATATGTGACATGGAATAGTGGATAGATGGTAAACTAAAGCATCCCTGCTTGTCATTTGCCATGTTTCAGGATGAGCTAGAAAAGCATTTACAAGCAAGAAATGCTAAGGCATTGGGAAAAAATCATATTAAAAAAACCCCAAACAAACAAAACAAACAAAAAACAAACCAAACCAAACAAGGGTATTTAGCAATGGAAATTGAAAAGTTCCCTTCAAACAAAAAGGCCAATTGAAAGCAGTCTCCAGGGAAGGAAAACAAAACCCAAAACAACCCAGAATAAAATCTTGATTGATGAAAAAAATTCTAAAATGTTGGAAAAAGAAATTAATCTGAACAGAAATTAGCTAATTGGTGTAGCTGATTATGGACAAGTGTTAAAAGAATAGCAGCCTGATTCAGAAAGCTAAGACTATGTTTAAATGAAATGGATGCAGAAGACTGGCTGAGAACAAGTTTATGATTCAAGAGTAGCAAAAAGAAGAGATATAAATTGAAAGGATGTAGGACTATATTGGCTGTACATGCTCTCAAGTGGAAATTCAGAAAATCTGGAAAGTTAAAATTATGGGTATTGATTTCACTAAAGAGATAAAAAAGTTACTATTATATTGGAAGATCTCATTTGGCCCGTTCTGGGTAACAAGTTTAGTATGTATTATTTGTCATAGTACAAAGAATTCTTAATTGCTTGAGATGCAATTTCACAGCTCAAGTCTTCAAGTGAATCCATGATTGCTTATTTAGTACTGGTGTATATTTTAAAAGTTGTGGGGAAAAAATTCTCTGGAGTAATTTCTTTTTCAAAAATGAAAACTTTACTTTTTGGCATAGCAACCAAGTTATCTCTACTGGTAAAAATACAGCTCCTTGTTATGTCGCTAATACTTGGCTAAATATGTTTTGTTTTCAGGAGGCAACTGAAAGGAATCTGATGTATGAACAGCCTTTATGAGTTACGATAATGGTTTGATGCACGAAATCCCCGCTCTTCTTCAGAAGGAATTTTACATCAATAAACTTTTTCTCTACACTGAAAAATAGGGACTTCAAAACAAAACGGTTCAAAGGTGAGAGAAGCTTTTAAAAATTCTTGTGGAATACTTAATTTGGGGGAAATAGCTTTGTCATAATATTTAGGTGCTCATTGGTTATCAAATTTTGGTTTTCCTTCTCATTGTTTAACATTTGCAATAACCAGGGTGCACTCAACATTGTTTATTATCTTGAAAACTTTCCAGGTGCCTGATAGGCCTCATTTTTTGAAAAAAACATAATTGTAAATGCAAAAGATAATTGACCAATTAAGTACAATTCAAGGCTAAAGGAAATGCAGCTACAGTATATCACTTAAAATGACTTCCAATTAAACTATCTTTAAAAACTTCTCACAGTGATGTTTCAAGATTTCTGTATGAGCTGAGAAAAGCTGTACTTACAGCAATATCCAAAGAGATTAAGGGGGGATTCAGTTTTTATAGACATAAGATCATCAAAGGGAAACCTTTTAGAAACTATAGCAGAAGGCTTCAGAAAAAGGCAAATATGATCCAGCTTCATGGGCCTCAGCCACCAGAGGATGATACAGCCTATTTGTAAACAAATGGTTATTTATCAGCTGTGGTATTTGAGAGATGATGATTGCTAGGGATTTATGAGTAACTCATCTCATTTCTCTTAGTCATGGCAATGACTCGATGTTCGTAGCTAGAATGGAGTTTCAGTATTTTCCACCAATCTTGTAATACACTTTATCACTTGGGTATTTTGGGTTTTTTCTTAACTCTAAGCAAAAGTGATCATAAGACATGATATCTGTGGGCAGCATTTCCCATGACAAAGCACTGCATACTAACCAGAACTACAGTCAAAATACTCTTTTCTGTTTCATAACAAAACTTCATTTGTAATTTGATGTAGAAGCAAATATCAGTGCTATTAAAAATGACAGCAGGGAAGAAATGGTAAATAGTAAGAAAAAAGTATAAAGGTTGCATAATAACCCGGTTAGTTCTACTGTGCAAAGGCAAAGGAAACTCTGAAATGCTTATTAACACAATCAGTTTTTAAATACAGAGCACCACACAGTGTGTGGAAATGGGTCAGCTCCTGTCTCCCTAGCTCTAGTAAATTGGGCAACATAGCTGAAATGACCAGAAAGCAATTTACTGGATTTTTGTCCTCTAACCTTGCAAATTTCTCATCACTGAACTTTTCCAGGCAGCTGCATTTTGAGCTTATACATATACACCTGTCCTTTAACTTCATGAACTTAAATATGTCTCAGATACTTTAATTACTTGGATATTCTGATCTAGACTTCTCCTCAGAGGCACGTGGTGACAGAAACACAAAGTACAATGTAGACTCTTAAAGGTATTCTGAGAATATCTGATTCATGTCAGGTTTCAGTAAAACACTTGTCACTATAAATTTTTGAGGAAATAGGTATGTGTTATTCATAAAAGCCCAAAGAAAACAGGACTATGTTTGGAAACTCAGTGCAACTGCCTAGCTTTTAAGAGCAAAAATTCTAAACAGACATTACATCATATGTACACACTCTCAACAGGTTTGTGTTGGTGGGGCAGCGCAGACCTCTGACTTAACCTAGAAAAGTAATTGAGTTGTGAAAAGCTGTCTCTCTTCTGTGAATCAGCCACAAGAGGCAGGTGAGACATGCATGTCATCTGGCCTACAGGAGTAAAACACTGGTTCTAGGGGCAAACAAAGGTAATATGTATCTATCATTTTCTAAACAGAAATCCTCCATGGGTGCTATTTCCTGTACATCCATATCACAGTCATAGATTCCTCGGTGGCCTTTCCAGTCAAATAACTTCTTTCTGAGATGTAGACTGATCCCACTCCTTTGTATTAACTTTGCATTTTAACTTCAGCAAGCTCTGCCTTCATTTGTTTTCCCTAATAATTTCAGTTACTCTCCCTTGCCCTGTGCTCCATCGTTTTCCCCATTCCTATAACACTCAGGCCCAGCTCCTAATGCTCCACTTAGGCAGTATTCCTTTTATTGCTGTGGCACCAGCAGGGGTTCTTTGACACTAAAAGAGAGATAATCTCCTGCTACAAGCTCTGTTCTCCAAACCACAATGCTTGTCAAAGAGAGGAGGAATTTCACAAAGCCCCGCTTGGCCGCTTCAGTCCAGGCAAGGAGCAGATCCAGTGAAGATGAAGCTTTGGAGAAAGTAACTGCCAAACCCTAGTGGCTAAAAACATGGAGGCTTTTTCTTTTCCTCTCTTTTTTTTTTCCAGGAGGTTATAAATGCAAGCCAAATGTAGGCAGATTTTCACATGGTAGCTCATGCCAAGCTTTAGGCCACTGCTCCAGAACATAAAGATAATACAGTTTCCTTGGTAATTGTAAACATTTCCCATAGGAGCAAAAATATTTTCCTATGAAATCTACTGTGAGGCATGGACCTACTTGCTTAAGCTTTCCAAAACAAGTGAAGTACTATATTCATTTCAGCCTGAGGCAGACACCTGCCACAGAAAACTTCGAGTTGAGTATTTAAAATTTAGCAAAATTGTATTTTATCTGAAGACACTTAATAATGGGGAAATACAGTGTCTTAAATAAGGGGATTTCTTATGTGTTTATTTTAGATTTTAATTGTACCCAGCATTGTGGGGATTGAGTTATTTCCTCTCAAGGGGATGGGAGTGATTTTGCAGATAATCTTATAAACAAAATTTAACTACAGCTGTCTGCTCTGTTCTTCAAGGGCATGGGTGCTGCTTCAAAAAGGCTGAATTGTGAACTGAACAAAGCTTGTTTTAATAATTTCTGTATATGCATTTGCAAGGCATCCGAAAAAATACCCATGTGATTTCATCAGATGCAGAGATACTGGGAGTGTTTCCCAGGATGAGATTAGGCAGATTGCCTTAGGTTCGCTCCACAGGGGACAGGTCAACTACCTTTATTGTATGCCATCAGCAATGTGCCACTGAGACATTTCCAAAAGATTAAATTCTTCTCAGGATTAGGAGACCTGATTAAAACAGAAAATTTCCTTTTTTGTTTTTGCTACATGTAATGCCTATTAGGGGGCTATAAAGGGGATTATGGAGTAATAAATCATCAACAGTATTGTTTGCTGAGGTCTTTTTGTTCTTATTGCTTATATTTATGAAAGTACATGCATTTTCAAATTGTATATGGATGTATATTTTTATTAAAATAAGTTCAGAATATTATGTTGTTTAGCCTCCCTAGACAACTGCTGAATTTCTCAAGTCACTGTGCCAGTTAAGATTTGCTTTGTGGTTGGAAATGGCAGTTGGTATAATTATTAAAGAGAAGAGATTTTCAAGGATTCAAAGAATTGCTTATCAGCAAATATTCTTTATGTGACTCCATAATACTTCCCTGTTCTGTAGTAGAGATTTCTTTAAAATTCCCTCTACAATCAAGAAGAATGAAATTTAAGAACTATGCTAATAATGGTAAACTCTATTTCTTGTTAATTATTTCTCAGTTGCACATAGTCACTCTTTCAGTTTATTTTATCTGACTGAATAATACAAGAGTCACATATTTTGGAATTTATTCTTTTTTATCTAAATGTTATTGAGTACAAGATACAGAATCTCAGTCAAACAAATAATTAATAAAACAATTACCAAAGCCTCACACGATGTTCCCATGTTTTTAGTATTAAATTTTTTATTTTCTTTTGGAAGCAGTTGTAACCTTCTGTCCTTATGTTTGCTCAATACACAAATGAAGGCTGGCATGAGATTTATAATTTCACAACATTACAGGTCAGTCCCAGAGGCTGCAGGACTATGGATGGAGAATCTTATTTTTGGCTTAAGTCTCACAGAGCCCCCACTTTATCTTTCCAGCTATTTTGCTCCTGAATCTGACCCTGTCTTTAAAATGGGCATCATGCAGTGAAGCACAGAAGTTCAGATGGCACAGATCTATTTTGAAACTTTTACTTCCAATGCATCTCTTCTAGAACTTTAAGAAAATCAGTCTCAGATCAGGGTCCCATTGTGCTAAGAGCTATACCAAAAAAAAAAAAGGGGAAAGAACAAAGATGACTCCTATTCCAAAGAACAAAAATAAAAAGGAAGACTGGGGGGAGATGCAATCATTCATTCTGATAGATTTTGATAGGCTAGGCACTTAGGTATTAGTATAAATATTAGTAGGCATTAATGCTGTATAGGGAGATGAATTCTGGCATTAGACACCATGCTATATAATTTAAGTGTTTTAAACTAGATGAGAAATACCAAATCAAGGGACAATGGAAATAGTCTGAGATCAGTAAGACTGTACTTTCCACTTCTGCCAGACTTAACCCCAGAGTAACTGAATTAGTCTTAGGTTTAACTTAGCCTATCTATAGAAAGACTGACAAAAATAGATATGTCCACTTGCCATATTTGTACTAACACTGGTTCAGATTAAGTCTCAGAGACAAAACGGGACTCTGTCCTGAGAAAACATTTCACTGCCACTGATTCCATACTCAGTGTCCCAGATGAAGATACATTAGAATCCTTGTTTCTTTGCAGCTTATTGTTTAGAACTAGGATAAGGTTTTTCCCAACAGCTGCCCAGCTGTTGACACTTTCCTGCTCTTTTAGAACTCTTTTATTTTTTTAATCATAGGACTGCAGTCTTTCTGCCAAGCTTATTAATAATGCACTGCAAATGTGTATCTCTTACAAAATATCCATACTGCACTGTTTTTTAAATTATCTCTTTTGTCTCATGTCTCCTGCTTCAACATTTTTTTAAGCCTCAATCCTTTGAAATATTTTCTCTCTTTGGCGCAGGAATATTGAACTCTTCCTGATGCCTAACTCAAGTGTGGAAATCAACATGACATATCACATATACTAAATTTGGGATACTGAAATGTCAAGTGCAATTCTGAAAAAGGTATGAAGGACACCTAGTGCCTAAGGAGACAGACTGAACCACCATTTCCTGAGATACCTGCAGCCAGATAGGATGAATGTGGTCATGGCATAAAATAAAGCTATTCAAACCTGGTAGCACCCTTGGAAGACAATAGCTGTGCAAACTTTTCATGTTTGGCTCAGCAAAGTGACAAGAAACTGCAAAATAGTCTAGCGACAATAGCAATGGAGAATTCCAGTACATTCAGCATGCTTTAGAATGCAGGATAGATATCCAAATTCTCTTAAGAGTTAGCACTTAGTAACATCCTAACATTATCTTCTCATTTACCGTTGCTCATGTTAAATTGCACAGTACTGTACACATGCCAGTTTCCATTTTATTGTACAGGATCTGTTTTGTTAGGGAACACTCATTAAGTTCTCTTCAGTTAGCTGTTAGGCATGTTATAGAGGCTTTGTCTCTGTTTTTGTAGAGTGTGTGTTAAGGTCCATGGTTGTCCCAGGCCCACACTGTTTGGGTATGAATGGTGTGTTTATCACATACTGGAAAACTGAAAGTGAAATAGATATGGGGTGTGCTGCAGACTACAAACTTAGATCATGTCTGAGCAAGTTGGAGCATGCTTCTGTCTGAATCGCACATGGCCAAGCATCAGCTGCCTTGCAGTGCCATAACATGGCCAATGACAAGTCAGCCATGTGACTCTTCATAGGAGGGTCCCGATGTTGTGAAATACAAAGGAAGATGGATTTGTAGGCTGTGTGAGCTCCAGAAGCCTTTCTAAGCCTGTAGGGAATGCTACAATTGTCCTGTATTGACCATGAAAAGTACTAAGGGACACCAAGGGGCACAGCAGCCTTAGTGAGCTCCATTGTCCAGCCCCGAAGGTGCCATGCAGACATAATCATATTCATGAACATATGCCTAGTTCTTTTATTCTCTTCCAAAAGCCAAACCCTTCCAATATCAAAAAGTGTTTTGATTTTGACTCTTCCTTACAGAGAAAAGAAAGCTCTGAGATACTTAGAGCAAATAATTATAATAATTACTTGACTGCATTATTATTACAGTGTTCCACCTCCTCTCTTGTTCTCCACCATTGCACCAGCAACTCACTGTTGCTCAGTCTTGACTTGAGTGAAGCACTGCAGTTTCTTTCCAGCTCCTCCAGTGATGGAGAGAAACTGCAGTGCTGTGCAGGAACTGGAAATGTGAGTGCAAAAAATATGCTTTGCAGATCTTCAGTTGGCAGAATGCCCCACCGTATGACCCAGCCTGCAGAGAATGATCTGAAACAATGGAAACGGGACACAGCCTTTCCCTCTGCCATGAACAGCTGTACTGCACCTACCTCTGTCTTCAAAGATAGTGAGGGATTATAGTTCTTCTGCTTATATTAATGTAGCTCACATCATCCATTAACTTTGTGCATGATAAAAATGCTTCATTGTGGTGATACACCCTCTCTTGCAACCAGCTCACAAAATTGGCGAGATAAACTTGAGAGAACAAGATGCGCTGTTCTGAAAGAAGATAGAGTTTATTTACATGCTCTGCAGATCAGAGAGCTTGATAAGGGAGTTTGCTTCCAAAATATAATTTCTTGATTTTATTCCATGTTCCAATTCGCAATCATATACTATTTGGTGTTCAATTATTGTCCTTGTAGCTTCTTTATTTTTACTACTTTCTATATTTCTAATGCTGAACTTTTTAAATATTATTTTTCTTCATATAATTAACTTTGAATTTTCTAAGCAAACTTTCCTTGGTTTACTTATTTCCCTCCTGTATTTGCAACCTCCTTTTGCCCTTTTTTATCTCTGTTTTCACTAATATTTGCAACACCTTCTAATTTAGCATAATCTATGAAACTTATTTTTAACACTTCTCTCAGATTATTAATTATACTGCTAAATAAGACAAGTTTCAGAGATTGTGATGCTTCTTTTCTTGTATTCTCAATGACTCTTTGCAGTGTGCAACCAGAAGAAATCTTTTTCCCCAAAGATCGATGTGAATAAATGGTAGGACAGATTGGTTAGGGAGCATACTGTGCTCTGACAAACTGGCACCTCTCTGATCTTTCAACAAAAAACACTCCTACCTTACACTCAGAGAGTTCACAAGCTCAAGATTTACTAAATTTAGGTAGAAGATTCACAGATTGTAGATGTAGCAAGAGATTTTTTATAAATCCACTGCTCTGAAGGAACTGTCCTATCCAGCCACATCAATCTATTAACTCTAACTTCAGCTCCTTCCATGCATGCTAAAATCCTGCTCTGCATGCCATTCTTGTCCAAGTACAGCCAGCTGAAACAAGATGATGTGCTGTTTATCTTCCTGCAAGGTAGTCAGAAATGGTACTGTGCCCATACTGCTCATAATATTTTGTCTGTCAATCATCTGCTACAAGTACCTGAACAGTAAAAACTCAGAGATAACTCCTCTCCAATATCCATTACCAACAATCTTTGGTCAAAATGTTCAGGTGTAATCAAAATACCAAGGAACCAGGGAATTTTCTGTTAAATCTTTCTCACCTCTGCATTAATTTTGGTAAAACATAAAGGTATTTATTCAGTTATTTTTTTAATGGTGAAATTTTACTGCTTTTTTAAGACTTCTGTTTGGCAGGAAAATCTCAGACCAGAATTTAACCTAATTAACCATTTTTTTCTGACTCTATTCCTACTAAACATCTGGAAAAAATATGAAAGATCCATTTGTTCAATATATGTGAAATGCTATATTAGTAAGCATATTTAATAGAGTACATTATGCATGCTTATATTTTGTTTTGTAAATCTCCAAGCATCCTGTGAAGTTCAGTTATATTTTTAAACATTTCTCATAACAATGCAGACAGGACTCTTCCAACTCAAAAGAATTTTAATATTTTTTCTTAGTGATTACCAGTTTGACTGGTTGGTTCAGTAAAGTGAAATGGATCCCAGCAGAGCTGTCTGGTGAAAATCAATATATAGCTTAAAGATGCATCATATCTTATTACAGACCTTTTAGGGTACATCTCATCATCACATTTATCAGAAATGTCTACCATTTGCATTTCTGTCTCAGCTAGCAACTATTAGAGTTCAAGTTTGAACTGAATATAATTGATTTCACTACCTGTTGTACTGCCTGAAGCTATCTGTTTCACTACCTGAAGCTGTTAGATGCAGCTCCAAAATAATGTGAAGGAAGAATAAACAGGTATTGTCATCAAAAGAGGGGATCTTTTGCAGCCACTATTCCTGCCCTTGCTCTATTCCCTCTCTTGCATCACCAGATGTACTTATGTGACTACACGGCGAACTGGATAAACAAAGTAACCTGGACAATCTCTAACTCCTTGCTGGAGGGAATATGGGATTATTTTGATCCAGATTGGTTTTCTGATCTAATTTACTGAATACTCAGACAAATACTTTACTGTGTCAAGGGACACTTAAAAAAACAAAACACCAAAGTCAGAAGGACTGGACTTCAGCAATGTCAATTTGATATTTTGAAGCTGTGATACTAGAGAAGTGTGATTAAAATCAAATGGTACCTAAAATACATCAGTGGCCCTAGTGAACTGTGATGAAAAGGCAGTCATGAGAGACTTCCTGGAAAACACCAATCTAGGTAGCATAATTATTGAAACAAGGTCATTTATATGCTAGATGGTAAAAGTATAAAACCTTCTTTTTCCTTAAATGTTTCGTATTGACTGATAAGAATTCCTCCCTAGTCTGTGAAGAAACTATTTATTAAAGCTTCACTTATTTTGTCTTGCTTGCTTACTTACTTTTAAGCCTTCTCAGAATTTTGGTCTTACCTCTTGGCTGCTTTATTTTTCTTCCTAATTTCTTCTGAGAGATTTTGTCAGAAATCCTTTTGAAAAATCCAAGTAGATTACTTCCTCAAAATGCCCTTTATACACTGTACTGTTGACTTAAAGAATTTAGCTGCTCAACAATATGTGATTTACCCCTGTGGCAGCTAGGCCGGTTTGATCATATCAGCATATATTTATCCAAGTGTTTCATTACTTTCTCCTTAATTATACTACATCAGTTCTTATAATACTGAAGAGAAGTTTGCAAGCCTGTGACACCTGGAGTCATTCTTGAATCCTTTTAAAGATGGGAACAACCCTAGACATTTTTCAAACATCACATTTTTTGCTTTAAGTGATGAACAGATTTTAGAGCTTCACTTTCATATTTTATGTTTCTCTTTTGCTCTGAGTTCTTTTGTCTTTTAGTCACAAGCAACATGTAGCAAAGAAGAAGTATTTTCAAAGGTAAGTTATGTTTGCTTGAGGCCATAAAAATACTAAAAGATGACTGGCTGAAATGAGGTTATTTATTACTTAAAATATTTCTTAACATTAATATGTAATTATGTGACACTTTAAGAAACATCAATAACAAGATCTGTCAGAAATAAAAGTGTTTTGAGAATAATTTCAGTAATATTTTCTTTATAAAAAGTCTCAAAAGGAATTAAATTATTGCAAAAATTGCACAAAATAATTTTAAGGGGCTTTCCACTGAAAAATTAATGTGAGGGTGGTGGCCATTTAGCCCATAAAATAGCAAAGGGAAGGTCTTTATATTTAAAATTAATATTTTATCTGTCTCTTTCTGCCTCTTTCCTAATTCCATTTTTATCCACTTTGTTCTGTTTCTCTTTTCCTTCCCTACTCCTTAGGGTGGGAGGAAAGAGGTTTGCTTTGATCTTTATTATATTTTGTAGGTTTTTCTTTTTTAAGTATAATTTTAGTTGTAGGACAGTGAAATGAGCATGCCTTGGATATTCCCTACCATAACTAAAAGCTGTGTAGCAGCTAATAATCCTCTGGACAAACATACTATTTTTGAAGTGAAAAGACTCTTAGAGACTACTTAGAGTTAAATTTTCCTGTCCTGAATTTAATGTTAACCAAAAGGGATTATATATGAGGATCAAAGAACAATTAAACCTCATTGTTGTTTAATATTGGAAAAAAGGAGTGTCAAGACTATACAGTTGAAATGCAGTTTCTCACCACTGAAAGACATGTGCATATCAGTTCCAAACATGTAAATATCCCACATTTTCCTATAATGCATTGAAAATTGATTTAGAATCAGAGAAATTTGACTGGTTTTATTTTAGCAGCTATCTAAACAGTCATACTTCAGTTATCTGCAGTTTTGTAAAATCTAAATAAAAATATTTCTATGGTAAAAAATTACTACTTCAGTTTTCAACTTTAAACTAGAAAATACAGCAAGCTTTTTAGAAATTGTACCCTGTCTTGCAATGATCACTTAAAATAATTATTCCTTTTAATAGTTCAAACTATTCTGCTTCATGAAGAACCAGTGAATTTGTGACAAAGTGAGCAATATGTGAGTACCGTTCAGCAGGGCAGTAGTGACAGTGTGGTGACACAAGTCACTAAGTGATTCTTCATGGCTGAATCCCAAAGTATGTTATAAAGTAAATGCAAAAGGTCTGACTTTGAGCACCCTGATCTAGGGAAAGATGTCTCTGCCCATGACTGGGGACTTGGATTCAGTGATATTTAGAGGTTACTTTCAACCCAAAGTATTCTGTGGTTCTCTGAAAAAATAAACTTAATAAAGCAACATTTCTTAGATGCTGTCCTTATTTCTGTACCATCTAAGCTTACAAAAAATTATATGCAAAAAACCCCCAGCATTTGCCAAGAATGCTGTGAAAAGTATCTCATGAAGAGCTACTATATTATTCTGGACTGTGAAATATTACTGTATTTTTAAGCCTGGCTCTATCTCATATGACTGGGTGGCTCTACAGTATTCCTCCTGGCACCAGATTCCAAGAAAGTCTTCAAAGGTGAGGTATCATGGCTCTGAAGATGGCTCCAACAAAACAGAGTAAAAAAAGTGGCTGCTTAGATAGCATGTGCTTCTGAAGAGAACTGTGGTAGGAAATGGTATTCAGTTCAGCTTGAAGAGAAGGCTCAGGGTGTTCTAACCAATGTATACAAATAACTGAAGGGACAATGCAAAGAGGATAGAAGTTCTTCCCAGTGGTGACCAGCAACAGGTCCACAGCCAATGGGCACAAATTGAAGTACTGGACTCTGCCCCCGAAAATCAGAAAACACCTTTTCACCATGGTGATGACTGAGAACTGGCACAGGCTGCTGAGGAATGCTGTGGAGTCTGTCCTTGGACATATTTAAATGCCACCAGAGCGTGGCCCTGAGCAAACAACTCTGGATGTCCCAGCTAGAACAGGGTGGTTGGACCAGACAGCCTCGGGAGGTTATTACAACCCCCAGCGTTTTGTGTTTCTGTGATAATCCTTTCATGATGGAGCAATTTTGTACCAGGAAAGGCAAAACAATGCAATAGTAAAAAAAATCACAACGTTTTTGTCCAGATTTTCTCGCATTTCAAACCATTTGTAGATCTGACACTGCAGAAGTGCAGCAAGAATATGTTGAAATAAAATATTAATACCTGGGAGATGGAAAAATACTATTTCTACTGCATAGAAATATGAAAGGTAAGACCCTGTGAATGCAGTCACTAAACTACACTGAATAATTACATTTTTCATTTTCAAGTGGGTACGAGGAGTACAGTCCCTTCTGGTACTGCTGCTCCTCCTATTTTCTTTAAAAGCATTTGGGGGAAGAGGCCAATTTTCTAAACAAATTCTAGATAATTTATCCCTAATTTTTTGCACATACATGATCACTTTTAAGACATGTGATCAAAGTCTGATATATGAATCTTTCAATAAGAAATTACAGTACAACTAATCTTGCCAGAATATATTTTTTTTAATAGAGTAAATAATCGGGAGATAATGTTCTAAATAATGTAACACCACAGCAAAGTCATTCAAAAGACAAAAGTAATTTGATGAAAACTTTCTAATTGCTATAAGGCTTTTGGAAATGCTGGAAGATATCAACTTTTTTACAGGAGATTAATGTAAGTAGTAAATAACAGAGTTTGTATTTCATCCAATTTTGGTTTTAACATTTGGAAATGGTTTACTTCTACTCAGAAATAATGAAGGAAAAAGATTTCTTCCTTACCAACACAGGATTTGTTGTTACCATCAATTTAGTTTATTAGAAGTCAATCACTGTTACAAGTTTCCCTTGTCAAAAACTCAGAATGTTAAGATAAACTCTGTCCCAACATCTGAGTGGGTAAAACCTAAAAGACGATCACTTCTAGACTTTAATTTCTGAGTTACATCCCTTTGGATGATGTCTTGGATCAAATGCCTTCAGAACAATTGACTTCAACTATATGGAAACATGCTTCATGCAATCAACTTACTCAAACATGCTATTTGATATCTCAAAGGAGAACTTTTGGTTTTGCAAAATTTTGGAAAAGATTTATAATAAATTGCGGTTGAAGAAATGCCTTAGGCCAGTATGGCTGTCCTCAAAGCACACTGCACTAGCAGACAATGCACAAGTCTAAACTTTCTCTTAAAGCAAAGTTATGACCCATTGCCTTATAAATAATACTAATTTCAGTCTGGCCCCCCTCTGCATGTACACACAAAACCACCCTGTGGAAAGAATCAAGAAAACTTTAATGCAGAATACTTAGATGCTGTATAGCCCTTCCCAGCCACTTTTTAAAGTAGATGAAGATTCTGTCTTGCTGTAGGAAAAAAACAAACACATGAATTCATGACCCCATTCTGGGGGATGGGGCAACAGGGAGGTAAGTTTCTATCCTTTTCACAAATTTGACTCAAAATGAGGCCCTACAACACAGGTAAAACAAAGAACTTCCAAACCATGCCCAAGAGGCTCTAGAAGCAGTGTGCATGAGGGTGCATTTCAATCCCAATAACATATAGATTGCATAAACACAGTCTTGCTGTGTCTGACCTAAAGGGTCACGATGAGAAAATAAAGACAAGAAACAGATGAGAGCTGAGAGAGCTCAAGTATGTCAAAAGCATTACTCCTAAAGGGCTTTCCTGTAATAAATAGTATGATGGGAACCAAACAGCCTGGCATAAGATAGAACAAACCCTGGGCTTTCCTGGGATAATGCTCCCAGGAGAGAACAGCAAAAGAAGTGTATTCTCATGTCCAAAGACAATGCAGACCACTAATGTTTTCAAGGGCTGTGAAAGGAACAGAGTGTAACAGAGCCTAAAAAGCTGTCCCAAGTGACAAGCCTCATTTCTCTGAAAATAAAAAAAAATTGTCATTTGAAAATTATCCAAAATATTTCTTTTTCAAATAAAAGAAAGTGCATGGAACAACAAATAATAACAAAATCTGAGTTATAACACTGTCTTTTAAAATACGCTGCAATTAAAATAGTCATTAAATTAAATTAAAATTTAAAATAGGCTGAGACATCTTTATGAGGCATAGAAATTTCTATCTTCAAAATCAATTAGAAAGAAATTGCATCAAAAAGGGCAGATGATTATACATCCCTACATATTCCCAACACTGAATAACAAATGTTGATGGCAATGAAAGAGTTAAAGTGGGGACCTATTCTGGTATTATCTTTTCCACCTCGAATGCTCTATTTGTATTCAAATTCCAGGGTGTCCACTTATTGTTGTGTTTGTAACTACCATTGAAACACCAGCTCAGTGTAATCAAAAAAGTTTGTTGTGAGACTGTCGTTCTCACTTGATTCTTACACTTTATCATTTCCATAAAACACCAGACATAGTAATACTATGCAAGCTATCATTATTCTCTGCAGTTCTATAAATTAATTTCCTATTCACAAGACAGAACTTGCATTGAATCCAGTTGAGACTTAGAAAGGCAGATCTCATGTATAATATTTTAGCACAGAAGGGAATGAGGCAGAAGGGAATAGCTCTGATTTTTTCCATAAAGGTCTGACCTTAGAAGTACACTCAAGACCTTTATGAAGACTATGATGGCCCATTGGAAAGCTTACAGAAAACAAACCACCAGCATTCCAGCCTATGCATCCTACCTTTTCTAAGAAAGGCAGCAGAAATGTCAGCACAATGTGAAAATTACTTTCCATATCTGACTCTTTGTGATAAACTGGATGCAAAATGAGAAAGTAAAAATCTGCCTTAGAGAATACAGGCAGGATGATAGGATGCAGCCCTTTGAATCACAGCACTCAGGACTTGATCCATGTCAGAGTGATCAAATTGATCAATTCTCATTAAGCAAGAATTAATTGATTAAAATTAAATTTAATCACAATTAAATATAAACATTTAACTAGATATGTGGACAGGGTAGCAGTTCTGACTAATGTAGTACATATTAAAGGAGTAAACTGGGCTAAGAGTGGTCTTTGTTTTTACAGATGGGTCAAGCAAGTTACTTCAGAATGAGTAATACTGCACCCCTTGACATTAAGGATTTTTGTAGGCCAACAAGGAGGGATTCAAATTTTAGTGTTCAAATTATGGAGTTCCTCATAGGAGGAATTGTTCACCATATAAGAAATGCTTGGAGATCTCAACGTTATTTGCTTCCAAAAATAGTTTTATTAATTGAAAAGGAACTTTAAAATTTCCTTTTATAATCATGCATGTACTTGCAAAATGCAAGAATTACTCTAGTGATGAGTTACCAGCAAAAATAAGTGTAATTTATACCTTTTTCCTTGTATCTCTCCTTTTTCTTTCTAGTGACTCAGAAGCTGTTTTAAACATTTGCAACATGCCTGAGAATTAGTTTCAGATATTTTATGCAGTATTATTTCTATTATTTGATCATTCAAAATAGTATCTCAGAAGCGCACTATTTGTAAGAAAAAATATTATTTTAACCATTAAAAAAGGGTTTCACATTAACAAAGCATATAGAACTAAAACCAGCAGACAAAAAAGATCAGCTCTCATTGATACTAAAGCAAGAGAGGTTAACTCTGTTTTAGGTTAGGACATAATCTATCCCAGAGTTTTTACTTACTTGACATAAGTGAATAATATTCAAATAACTATATTTGAACGTGAAATTATTGGGTCAGTATTATAACTGACAATAGTAGAAGCATTATTAAAAGTGAATACTTAAGAAAAACATATTTTTTATACAAAACGATCAAAATAGATATCTTCATCTTTTTGGGCAGAAGACTCTGGAAAAATTGTTACAGAAGACCACAAGAGAAAATAAAGTTCCTGAGGCTGAACTCTCTGGAAAGTGCTATGGATTTTTTTGTTTGGTTGTTTTTTGCTCATCTATCTCTCAGATACAGAATTAGGACAGCTTGGGAATTCTCCTTGGAGAAAAGAAGATTGTGGGACAAAGGACTATACAGAGCCATCTTCCGTATTTCCATACATGGGTATAAGGCAAATATAAGAGTGAAATAAATTATTTATATATTGGTATATATGTTTTAAAAATTGTTTTATTTCATGTTTACCACAAATACTTCTCCATTGTTTCTACTGAAAATAAAATAATTTGAAACTGGTCATACTTTACATGGTTAATATGTTTCCTCACAACTAAAATTTACTTCTCTAGCCAGGGCTCAGAGTTCCATACAGGAAATCATTAAGAAGCATTTTACTGCTTTCCAGCATGTTTACATGGACTAATTTTATAACATACCTGCAAAGATGGAAGAAGGCAAAGAATTATTGCTGATAGCTATTTTTAATACAATGTAGTCAGCAGATAATTGTGTTTGCCTTAATGTTAACTAATGCCCCTCCTACTGTGTTTTAAAAGGAAGTGGATCAGCAGGAAACATTTAATTTTGCAGCAGCTTCTTGCTGTTTATGTGAAAATCAGCTACCAGAATACCAAATGGTTATTTTATGTATGATTTATTTCTTCCTTATTGATAAAAATTCCTCTTTTAGAAGAAAACACACATACCAAGAAACAGGGAGAAATATTTTAAAAATATTTGAAATGTCAAAAGTTCAATGCTCTTTTTACATATTGTAGTCTATTGTAGTCAGACTATTTTAGAGTATTAAGAATATCTGTCCCTCAAAGCTGTAGCTAAGGAAACACAGTTGTACTCAACTATATCCTAAAAGTTAATACTATTAATCATTTTCGGTGTCACTGCTAAGAATGCTCAGCAAGAAGTCTGAAAAGCAAAAGCAGAAGGTTTTTCTAACTCTGTTTTGATTATTTCAGGATGTTTGTTTTTTTTTCTTTTGGGGGACCTGACTTCATTTTCTTTTTGTCTGATTGATAGTACTTATCTTCATAAAGACCATCTATATAAGTGCTTACACAAAATTCCATACAGTATTTCCAAGGACTTTTACATCAACCCACAGCTAGCTTGTTGGGAATGCCAAACAAGAAAACAGGGAAATAAAACAAATAGTTGCCATTTAGCCTCTAGTATAATTTTAATATTACCTTCAGGGGTTATTTCACTTAGTCTTATTTTCTTACACTTTTAGATACTGCACCTCACAGCCACTTCATAGGTTTATCTATCAAAAACACATACTTTAAAACTGGTTGTGAAATCTAGTGGTTTTAAGGAATTTTTAGCACAGCTGAGAATGGAATTTTATCAAATATCTGCTTTATTTTCCTGGGTTTTTCCTGTTAACCATTTCCCTGGAATGAAAAATGGAAAGCACAGGAATATCCAGCAAAACCAGGTCTAGCTAAAGAAAATTATACAAGTGATTGGAGAAGGTTTAGGCAGAAACAGCTGGAACTCCACTTGGAATCAGTACGACGAAACAACTTGTGAATACTTACTCTTGTAAAATTGGGGAAAAGAAAGCCTTGTACTGATACTGATATTACTTCTGTGATTCTTGGTTATTTCAAAACTGCTTTTATAATTAACAGTATAGATGAGGTTCAGGTTTCCTAAGTTTCACTTCTTTGGTGTCCTAGATAAAGAACATAGAGAACTGTATATCCAGACAAGAGCAAAGCAAGTCCAGCTTCTCTTCCCTCAGCCCTGATCCTCCTTTTCCATCCTAAACTTTCCAAATGCTCTGCAGTTTATATGGAGATTAATTTGGCTGGGAACTGTAACATGGCTTTTTTATATCCCCATTTTTTCCAACAGATCTAGATTAAAAATTCTTATATTTCATAGCTCTTTCTAGGTGGAGATTTTTCACACCACACAGTTTATAAAATAATTAACTAAATTAACTGATCATCTGAGATGCTGCACAGAACAATGTGTGGCATGAGAATACCACAAAACCTAGTAGAATTTTCTTTTGGATACTAATGACACCATTTGGATCTTGTGAAACATCCAAACACCATTTACTTATATGTTGGTTCACCTAGTTTTAAACTAAATCTAGTCCAACAGAACTCCTTCAACTAAAAAATGTGAGGCAAAATAAATATTGTAATCTCTCCTTACACAATACTTAATAAAACAGTAAGGTATGCCAGTGGGATAGCAAACCATCCTGTGTTCCAGTGCAAAAATGAAAACTGTTACTTATACTGAAACACTAAGAATGTAGCTGCTGAAAATTAGGGGTTTACTTGCTTTTGTAATTTATATTATCTTGAAACTGTTAGAAGTAAAATGTGGTATGGCAATAACAAATGTCTTGGAAAATGTTTTTTTCTTACACCATTTATATATACTTATTGTAACTATAGTAGTATCATTACAATTGTAATCATTTGAACATATTAAAAATAATAAAACCAAACAAATCAAATACTGTAAGAAGAAAATATTTTTTAGGCAAAATAATACAGCTGGGGGGAAAAAAAAGCACTACCAGAAAAGCTGGGCCTGAAGTATACAACTGGCTTGACTGCCAAAACATTGCTACATCAGAAACAAACTCTTCTCTCCTCACAGAGAAAGTATTAAACATTTCACATGTATTATATGACTTGTATATAAGTAATTTCTGATGAGACAGCCCTTGTAAGTGAGGACTCTTATGTGTCTTACCTCCCCACATGAACTGTTTCGATAGAGCACATTTTTCCTTTAAAAAGATTTTACAGTTTTGTGAAATGTCATTAAATACCCATAAGACTCACCATTTCAAAAAATGAAATATTATTTCCAGACATACCATTTCATGAAAGAGTTGGTGGCTGGAAATTGACTGTGGGAAAGAATCATTTCACGATTTAGCAATAATTATAGTACTTAGCTTGTTCTGCTTATGTTTTTTAACAGGGAAATAATTCCACAGTTCCACACTCTGAGAAACAGCTTTTCTATTTTAGGGAACTCTGTTGCCTAAATAGCTCACAAATTACTCTAAGTTACGTCGACCCTTAAGTCATTACTTTCACTGATAAATGAGACACTGAAGAAATAAATGGCCTGTCCTATTACCCAATAAGAATTGCATCTCTTGTTGTTTTCATTAACATAGCTTGGATCAAAAATTAAAACCTGGTAAAAATCACAACAAAAATCTAACTAATTATAAATAGCAATAAGTCATTTAATGAGGAGCAGATGTGATTTTGGGGAGAAAAAAGAAAGAATTCTTACTTAAGAGTGTTTCTAACTTCTGAATAAAATAATCTTATATTTACTCTGAAGATCCTTGCAGTTTTTAACTATTACTTTATCTGTGTCTTCTTCTTCAAAATTCTTTATTATAGAGATCTTGTAACCATAATGAGCTTCTTTCTCTCAGCAGTGTTGTGAAATATTTGGATTATATGTAAGGGGTTAGGTTTCAGTGCATTTCCACAGCATCTCATGCAGCAGGGCTTTTGATGCACATAATACATTAACAAAAGTTTACTATTATCTATTAAGATTCTCTAAATTAGAGAATCTAATAAGAACTAAGGAAAACCAGGTAAATTTATTGTGATTTTTCCATTGAATGGTAGATAAGTAATCATTAAAAAAATACTAACAGGTCACATTCAGTTCAAAAGCACAAATTAATGAAGCAATAAATGTGCTTACACTTAAAAACTAAAGCAACTTCTTGATTTTTCAGCCTGTGCAATGAAGTCAGCTTGAGGAGTTACTGCCCACATCAGACATCGCACCTCTATGCATAGCTAAGATTTCTTCTTGTAACTGTTTCTAAGAACCTTCATATAAGCCCTGCAAACAAAGAAAAACCTATGTTCTCTCACTTTCACCTGTACCTACATAAATATATGCAGTTCTCAGAAAGGGGCTGTTTTAATAAAACTTAATTGTGTCTTATACCTCGTCTTCTACATAAACCAGCCAGGTTTCTTTTATTTTCTCAAGCTTTTCTCTCTCATTCTCTAAATCTCATGAATTTCAGATATTATCCACCCGGTCAGAAACGTCTTTGAGCATTTGCAGACACTCAGGAGAGAAATTCAGTAGTCACCCATACTTGTTTTTCAAATGCCTAGAAGGACAAGAAGTCCTGAAGTTTATACTTAGAAATTCTATCAAATGAAAATGCATTACTGTTCTCCAGGCCTGTTTATTGCAAGCCTTCAGTCACTCCAATATTACTGGTTATAACAATAATTATTACTTTCCCTTCTTATAGTACTAACAATTATATGCTTAGAAGAGTCTGCTTTATATGTCATTATAACTTATCTGATTCTCTCAGTCTTACAATATTGTTCTATTAAGTTCTATTGTGAGTGCAGGCAATCTGCAAACCTTTTACTTATCAGTAATACTCTATTCAAAAACCATAGCTCTTGTGTTCACATGTAATTTAAGAAATAGAAATTTAAATATTTTCAACATATAAATTTAACTTATTTTAAGGTGAGACTAATTTTATGCCTTTTTAACATTGTTTTCACAACATATTTGAACTTTCTGCAAGTTCAAGTGAACAAGAAGTCCCATACAATAATATGTAAAGTCCTGCACTCATTTAATAAGCAATTTTTATCAAATTATTCTGGGTGAAGAAAAAGCATGTTTAAGAGCAGCAGAAACTGCTACAATAAATTCCAGGTTTGGATTGAGGCTTGTTCTAATAAGCTGTGCATTTTTTAACAAGAAGTTATCTAAGAAAGATGATACCAATTTGTAAATTATTTTTAAAACATCTATACTGAGAATATACTTCAGATAAACTAATATGCTTTAGTGCTGGCTGCTGTAGATTTCCCCTAAACATTTCCTATAGGGCAAAATGGTGCACTGAAAATCTGCTGAAGCAATATGCTACCATTTAGCAAGTTCATTTAAAAATGGAGTAGGTAGTATTCCTGTAGCCTCTACTAGATCACTGTAAAACCCACCAATCTGGCATGATTTAACATGACACAAAAAAGCTGTGGAGAATGGAACAACAACAGTACTACAATTTCAAAGTTATATAATGTACACTATACAGAAAAAAGTCGAATATCTCCAGCATTGAAATAATTTTTTTTTATAGTCAAACATGTAGCTTTCTAAATCCTCTGTTTAAAGACTAAAGTAATTCAGTATTTATCCTGGACATCTGCTCTAACAGACAAATCCAGATGAACTTTGTACTTTTGCTTCAAATTTGCCCTTACAGAAAGAAATTATATAATGATATACTATCACATTTCACCTCATCATTTTTCAAACGTCAAGTAAATGTTTCCTAAACTCTTTGTATGTTCAAATAAATGATCATAATTATTCTGGACTAAAATGCTCCAGATAAAAAAATTACAGAATTCCAGGCATGGATTAAGTACCATAGTGCCCATTTACACTTTCATTACTTAGAAGGCAAAGGCAGGGTTTCGCAGTAAGATTCTATACCATATTTTAATGTTCTTGAATCAGATGCTAAGCGAAAAATTTGTATAATTGTTATTGAACACCTAAGAATACTGTATTCTCTTCATACAATTCTGTAAAACCCCATTGATTTCCTGTCCTTAGATCCTCAAGATTCATGACAATTCATCAGTTTCAACTTTCTTCTGAAAACTACCAATATATTTTTCACAAAATAGTGCAGTAATTAAACAAATTTTATACTGAAAGTGTACAAAATGACAATCTATAAATCTATCTCTCAAAGACTGCTTATTCATCTTTACTTTGATCATCTAGGTTAAGATTTCTCTTAAAGGTCACAGTTAATTCAGTCTTCTGAATTTTATTTTGTGTGCAATGTGAAGTAATGTTACCACAGTAATCAGGAGTGCTGTGCTTGTGAAGTGAAAATGTTCCGAAACTAAAATGAACAAACAAAAAAACCGTCTATGTTTATATCTCCATTCATGTTTTTTTTTCTCAAGTCATGCTAAGTTTTAAATTGTTCAAATAACACACAAACAAGTAAAATGACATGGGAAAAAAGAAGAAAGTGATATAATGAAATATTTTAAGATGCAATATTTTTAAGCTGACTCAATTTCCTATTTCCTCTGTTTAATAGAAACCTCTTCCTTAATTATTTACTAATTAATGAAGTCTGGAGAGATATGGAAGGCTAAATAATTTTCCTTTTTTTTTACATTGAGTGGTAAATGCAGAGCATAGAACTTAAACAATTTTTGTTAAAAAACCCCAGAGGTCCTCACACCAGAGTCACCTCAAGCAGTGGCCTATCTACTCCTATGCTTTGTATAACTGCACCATTGCTATTCTCTGTCACCCATCTTTCCTAATTAATTTTTGTCTCTTCCCATAAAACTTGGCTCAAAAAAATCCCAATACTTCCCTGTCTACAACGGGTTTCCCACATATAATAGAAGTGTAGCATTTTGCCTTTTTAAGTGGCTACCAATATTCAGCATATGGGGCTTTTTTATTCTTAGTTCTCGAAGCACAAAGAAAGCAATGCTCATTTGAAAACAGACTGACTAGGAATTCAAGCTGAAATAATCTTGAATAAATAACAAACTCTGCTGTATTATAAAAATAAGATAGCCTTCCCAACACTTTATGTCTATAAAATGCCATCATTTACAGATTATCAAGGCAGTAGGGCAAGCAGATTTCATTTTGTAAGGTCTTTTCCTCCTAAGTATAGAAAATGAAGATAAGTGCATTGTACATAGCAAGCTGATAGGAGAGGTTAATGTTATTTCCATTCTTTTGCATGTTTGAGGGACTTGTTTTATGTATCAGAATTTTAAAAAAGAAGCAGAAAAATATCGAAGACAAAAGGGACTATTAACTAAATTAGTACAAACACACTTCCTCTGCAGGCCAAAGAATCTCCTGCTATTCCATCAAAACTAAATGTCTTTGTAAAGATTCCAAGTAATGACAATCTAAATCATGTGTTCCAAGTGTTAGTTACCCTCATTGTTAAGATATGCACCTTTTTTATTACTCTGGGTTTGTCTACATTTCAAGCTTCTGGACCTTATTATATTCTATACTGTTTGAGGCCATTAAATACTAGAAATCTTATTTTCATGCACCTATTTGTGGACTCTGATCAAATTACATCTGAATCCTCAGTCAGACATATTGAACAGATTGAGATTTCTAAGCCTCTCATTATAACCCACGTTACAAGTAGCACACAAACATTCTTACAGCTATTTCTGAATATTTTTTCAATTTTCCTTTTTTTGAAATATAACAACCATAACTGAAAATAATATTACAGCAATAGTCTAACTTATGCCATTTGCTAATGTTGTCCTACTTCTCTATTCCTATACCTATTTTATGTCAGCAAGCAGTACAGAAAAAAAAGTGATCTACACACCTGAACACTTTACTCTGATGTCAGAGTACAAAATATCTAAACTTCCAAAGAAAATAAACCGTTAAATATATAAGGGTAAACGGAAAATGAGATAAAATGACACAACTAGCAAAGCAATCCTGCCAGAATGACTGGATATCTTTAAAAAAGGAGCCAATTTTATGAAAAAATAAAAAGCGGAAATGTATTTGTCTAGATCTCTGTAACACTCTACATTAAGAGTTTTACATAAAATTTGGGTTATTGCTGCAATTGTAAGAAGTAAGGAACTGGCTGTGGAGATGTCAACTCCTATGAGCTAGACCTCTGTCCTAGAGTGAAGCTAGTAGTGGAGTTCCTCAAAGATCATCTTTGAGAACAATCTTATTAAATATTTTTAAAACTGTCTGGCATAAAAAGTAGGAGTGATGTCAATGCCTCCTAACCATGTGTCAATACAGAGAACTGAACTAGGATAAAGGAAAAACCGGGTGACTCGGGGACTGGAGTAATAGAAGTGTCATGACATTTAATAATACGAAGTATGAGGTTGAGGCACAGGCTCAGTGCTCAAGGCTTCTTAGCAGTGTATACTAAATTGGATTTTGATGCCCTCAAGGAGAGGATAAAATTACTTATTTTCTCAACATGAACAGGCTTCAAAACTATATTTTGTGGTGATGACAGAGGAACCGGGACAGGAACATCTTCCCTGAGAAGTTTGTGTTGCTAAGCTAAGCAACATCCCTACCACCAATAACAAACTGCCATGGTCCCACTGCCTTCTGCACAGCCCTCTCTGTCTCAGGGCTGGGGCTGTGCACCTTGTCTGAGGAGACAAGCTACCAGCAGAGGCAGAGAAGTGAAACGGGCACATATCGGGTGAAAAGAATTTCCAGTTCCACCATCAGACAGCCAAGATCCCAGTTTGGTCTGTGCTCACCACCAAGTTGACAGTGATGGGGAAGAGGTGTGAGCAGGAGGGGACGAGTACACAGCCAGCATAGCACCAGTCACATGAAATTAATGCTTGTGTGATCTTGGCACCCTAAGCTGCAAATAGAGGGTGAAATATGGGAGCAATTCTGTACCATGATGATTCTGCAGACACATCAGTCTGTCATCATACAAACTATTTATGCCTAAATCTAGTTCTGTGACAGTTCCTCAGAAACTAATACACTGAAAACCTATTAGGGAAATGAAGATCATAACATATTTGTCAATCTCAGGACAACTGAACCACCAATGTGATGCAACCCTACGAGGCAAACATGACCTTAAATCAGAAATGATCATTTCAGTAGAGTAAGAGAAGCTTTTATGCTATTTTACATTGCACTAATGAGCCCCTGTGTATACTGCTACACAGAATTCTGGCAACTTATATTAAAGAAAAATGGATTCAAACTGGGACATATGTGGAGAACAGTCACTAGGGTGATCAGAGAATGGAAATTTTTGTGTTTTGTAAGATTAAAGAAAGTGATAGCACACTACCTTTTTTCCTTACCTCCCATTCCACCAGTTTGTTTTGGCTTCTGCCTCAACTGCACCATTCTACCAGCCCAAATGCTCCTGTCTCAATGCAGTGAATTGGGTCAAGGAACTCATAGTCAATAAAAACCTTTCAATCATGAGTTTCCTGATGGGATTTCTTTTCTGAGTATGTAAGTCTATGCTGGCACATAGAAAATAAGGCCTGAAGCTAAGAGTAACAATGCCAATTTGTGATGCAAGTGCAGATCATTGTTTGCTAATAAACACATGTTGAAAGGAAACACCAAGAAGAAACGTAGATGTTTAAACATGAGGACAACACAAGCTTGTAGAAAATGGTTATACATCTATTACAAACATTTCAGAGTGGAAATCAGAAATTTTATCTGTCGCAAAAGTACAGATGTAGTTCCAGTTACAGGGACAAAGGCATATCCTGTTCTTACAGTACAGCTGCTATCTGCCAGCACTTTAGAAGTTCTTTCTCAATCCCATATTTAACAACTGTTCCATATTTTTGATTATAAGTATGCATTTAATTGTGTTGAAGTGTAGTATTTTCAAAAATTAATTTCCAGGAAGTCAGAGATTAGTAAATTAATAAATAAAAAAGTAGTACCACTTCTACATCTGGGTGAACTGTAACATTGGGAAATGCTACTAACAGTAGCAAGGTAAAAGAAACTTCAGGAAGGGTGTAATTTCTCTAAAGTTCAAAAATTACTCCAACAGCTTTTTTCAAAGAATTGCCTCCCATACGTGGTATGAGACTTTCAGATGTGCCTTGTACACCCTGAGACCCATTGCAATATTGTGACCTGATTTTTAACAGAGTCTGGTACTTAGTATTTCGGGTTTTTTGAAACTTGTTGACCAGTTTATGTGTCTAAAGCCATTACTTGGCCACAAAAAGGTGACATATGCAAAAAAATTTTATGTAGCTAAAATATTTTTTTTAATCACCACAAAAACTTCCAAAATGTAGGTAACCTGTCTTCATGGATGTTAAGTGGGAGTTTAATCTTAGAGGGGGAAAAAAAGGAAGAACCTTCCAAAATCTTTGATGCCAGTTTTGAACATGGTTAGAGCTCATGATTTTGTAAGAGAAACTTGAAAAACTATGGAGTCCTGAAACACATCAACCTCAGGAATTGGATTATATTTAAACACACATGATAACTCTTACTTTTCATACTAATGAGTTGTACTGTGGTAGATCCTTTAGGAATCTCTGCTGGGAGCAATGAATGTGCTCTTCTTTGCTTGTTTGTTTTCACATTCTCTGCACTGAAAGAGTGACTTTGGGATTTAGTTTTCCAACAACTTGATAGAGACTGACTATTAGATACTAGAAACATGCCTTGATACAATTTTAAAGAAATTCTAACACATTTAATTAAATTCAGACATATTTCAATGGTTAGCTGAATTAAACTGTTCAACATAATCACACAAAACAAATATTTTACATGCCATTTGTTAAATGACATTCGTATGTGACCACATAAGTCTGGACTATGTCTAAACACATTAAAACCCCCTAAAAATTTCCAGATTTTACACTTGATCCTGTTTTCTTGCCCCTCAAAACATGCCTCCTTTATGCCTCACAGTTCTGGTACATTTCAAATATCTACTTATAAAATACAGAATAATACACACAAAAGAGCATGTGAAAAAAAAATGAAGAATATGGAAAAAACAGTAATAAAAAGCAAATTCAAAAATCAAATAGTATTTACAAGTACAATTACTTTTATGATACCTTAAACCACATTATTAAAATCTTCTAGGTATGCTTTAAAAAAACTTTAAATTATTTTCTGTCCTAAAGAACATCAGAATTGTTGTGATGGAGGGGTTCCAGTTGTTTTTTCAAAGTACTTCAAGAGCTACTAGTCTAAAATTGGTTGACAGTAAAATAAAACACGGGTAAGAGATGCAAAAACTACGAACCTAATACCTTGCTTATCATCTCTTTTAATCAGAACATTAGAAATTTATATTTTACAGGAAATTTTATAAGAGATCTCACTCTTCATTTGGGCATCATTACCACCTGTTTGATCCTGTTGTACTGCCAAAAATGTTTCAAAACCAATACAGGTAGAAGACAAGTACATCTGACAAACAAAATAAATTATATTATATTGGTTATTCATAAGATATATGTACTCCTTACCTTTGAAATAATAATACAGCTATTGTAATTGATTTATTATGTCACACTAAAAACCAGTATAATAACATTTCAACACACTTTTCAAATTACTTCCATTTTAGACATGTACATCCGTGGTCTCTGTTATTATTTTTAATGAATAGAAAACATCATACCATCAATAAATAACATATAATAAAAATGTTTTTATGTCTCATTCATTGTTAAAACATCACCTTCCCCTCAAAGGGACACATTAAGTCTGTTTATTTTTCGGAAATTCCTGCTATGTAGCGAACTACCCACAGCCACTTGTCACCACTGAAAAGGTCAGTGGATTTGGAGCACTTCTCTTTTTGTAAAAGAAAACTGTATCAAGTTTGACAACGCTTTTAAGCAGTTCGCCTCAAGTTATCCAGAGAACCACTGTGTTGTGCCAGGGATGTTCCTGGCCTCTCCCCATCTCATTAGGAAGTCTGGTAAAGGTGCCACTGTTTGAAGGGCTCTTTTTTGTCAAGTTATAACATTGATGTCATCCTGTAGGACGTTGTGCACTCCTGACTCCAAGTACTTTGCTGCGATAGCTCACCCCTGAGTGAGGCAGTGAAGGAGTTTTCATGTGCAGTGCTCTCTCTCTAGCCTTAGTCTGAAGTCCTTTTTTTTTATTCCAGTCAAAGCAGCTACTCCATAAGTAGCTACAGTTGCAGTTGTTCCATCAAACGTCGGTTTCATTAAAGAAACGATTTCCTGTTGAGAATAGATCTTCTCCAGTACATTTAGAGCAGTAATTGTCCAAATGCTTGTTTCTTCAAATCTTCAACAGCATCTTCTGTGCATCTTTCAGCAGTATTTACTGACAAAAGAGTGCATTTTAGATTGCTGCTATATTGTTTTACCTCTGTTATTTCAGTGATTTTTATTGTCGTGGGGATAACAATTGTTTCCTCAATGGCATGTGGTCTTTTGCTATTATCTATGAAACTTCTAGACTTTTATCATTACATTTTGCAAAGTGCTGGGTTGAGCAGTATGACTGAAAACATCACTGAAAAATATTTGTGAAGGTCTGTCTTCACATTCTGAATGCGTAGCTTTCTAAACATCTTGCTAACCATAGTGGCTTCTTACCACCTTTAGCTGATATCTCAAGACACAATACACACTTTTGGTGAACTCCTTTAAAAACAGTAGATGTCAATTCACAGAATCATAGAGTCGTAGAATGATAGTTCCAACTCCCCTGCCATAGGCAAGGACAACTTCACTAGATCAGGTTGCTCCGAGCAACCTGGCCTTGAACTCTTTCCAGGGCTGACATATCCACAACTTCACTGGGCAACTTCTAAACCTACCCTCTTTCAGTTTTAAGTAGCTTCCCTTTATCCCCTTTCCATTCTTCTTGTAAAGTGTCAAAAAAGCCCTTCTCCGTTTTTCTTGTCAGTTCCCTTCAGGTACTGGAAGGCCACAATTACGTTGTCCCAAAACCTTACCTTCCAGGCTGAACAAACCAAATTCTCTCAGCCTTTCCTCACAAGATATTTCAGTCTTGATAAATTTCAATGCATTTGATCAACTTATTGTCAGATCCAATCAGAGCACCATTGGTTTTGATGTTGTGTGGCTGACAAAGAATTCACACTTGTAACAGAAGTGTCAGCTCTACCATTTTCTTGTTACATGCTTGTGCTCAGTATTATCTTCAATGACAATTTCTTTGTGGGAATCTTTTTAAGACACTTGCCCATTTTGTGAGGGCTAATGTAATCAAAACTAGGTAATACAATCTGTAAATCCAGTTAAGCAGGCACATGGAAATGGGAGTTTAGACAATATGCTCAAAACAAGTAAGTGATGGCACCACTGTCAAGCCCTCTGCATTGTGGAGCACCCAGTGCTTCCCAGAACACCTCGTGCGCCATACCTGAGGTGACCATCTGACCAAATGAGGGCAGCAGTTTTGTTTTGGGGCTTTTGCCTTCCTTAAAGACAGACTCGTTGGAGGAGCTATCACTGAAGCAAGTATGAGCAATGAAACCAGATGGAGAATAAACAACAGCAACAAAGATATCATGTTGCTAATGGTGCCTGTTCATCTGGATTTCTACTGAAAGGAGAGGAATTCTCCCAGTGAGACCTAATAAATCTGAACAATTCGAACGGTTGTGTGGTTGTGTGCTACTGGGTTGTGTGTCTGACTGCTGGCTCCATCAAACTCTGAGATGCCATCCAGGCAAGCTCTCAGTTTTTTGTGGCCAGTCGCAACTACATTCTTGTGGCTTCCTTCTCAGACTCACTCAATACCTGTTCCATTCTGCTTCCCAATCCTGACTAGTCTGCCTGCTTCTTGAAATAAACTCTCACCTTGCCCTTCTATTTAGTATATATTTTGATTCTGTGGCTTTTTCATTCCAAGTCTGATTCCTGAGTATGCTTTCACTTTTCTGCTTTTTTTCTTTCTTTTTCTTTTTTTAAGATGCTCTGTGCTACTCCTAATTTCCGCTTCTTTGGCTCACCCTAACGTTTTTCCTGCATTAAGTCTAGTCTATCAGCAATCAGTGGGCCCAGCTGCCTATTTATAGTACCTACCTACAGTTGTTTGATATCGTGTGGAAGCTGACAGTATGAATCAAGAAATGGAACTTTCACAACTACTGAGCATGTTTAGAGCTGTTGCTTGAAAGCAGCATCAAAACAAATTGAATACTGCAGTAATTTTCTATATATTTACTGAAACATGAAAACTTTCTGGGCGTCTGTAGGAAATCTAGTGTAGATCACTCTCTTCTACTATGAACACTGTTCAACTCTCAGAATGTATCATTGATGGAGCATCAGGCCTCTGACTAATTATAAAGTTTCATCAGGTAGAGTAACTTGTGTGCTATGGCATTACCTAAGCTAAAATGTGGAATATTTTCCTACTGTTTCTAAAATAATAAGCTGTTACTTTCAAAAACTAGTGATTCTGATTCTGAAAAAAATTAGGCATAAAAAAGAATATAATTTAAAATTAATCTTTTTAGTAACTATTTCTAAATTTGATACAAATCCCAATACTAATACATACTAGGACTAAAGTCTTCAATATTAGACATTACTTTAATAAAACAATAATAAAATCTATACTTGTAACTGGTATACAAAAATAAAAGACTTCTAGATTCATTATTTACTTTTTGGCTTCTGTTCAAATCTCATGTCCTTTTGAGATTTCTAGTTTCACAGCTTTAAAGAAGCCTAACAGAGATTCTCTGTATTGGTAAAAGAGCACTGAACTGAAACTTAGTAACTTGATTGAAAAATCTACCATGAAGGATCAGATTTTTCTGGGATCATGCTTTTCACTTTTTGACAAGAAAAGAAAGTGAATGCCTGTAAGTTTTTGACTTCTAAACTTAAGCAAATGTTCATATCTGAAAACAGATAATCTTTAACATATTCATAGCACTCTTGGATTTTGCCATACCCAGGTATCAGGATTTGCATCTGAAGATACCCAGCACTGCTCAAATGAAGTGGAAAGACCACTACAAAAATATGGACCCTTGTACTTTGTATTTTTTGGATGGCATTATAACTTGACAGTTCCTATTCAACTCAACATTCACCTTGACTGGGACAGTTCAGTCACACTAGACCAAACACACAGCTGCTGGACACTAATGCAAGTTTCATTAAAGCCTTCTGAGACTAACATTATCATGATGGTTTGCTGTTGTCCAAGATCTTTCCCGTCAGAATCCTAAACAAAATCTGGAATCTGCTCCATACCACTCTTTAGGGTGGAGCTCCTCATGAACTGCATTTTGCCAGCAAATTATGAGAAATAAATCAACACCTTAAGAGAGTTTTGAAACTTGAGAGACTCAGTCAATGGGAGAATTAAATTCTTGAGCATATCTTAATGAAGAAAATTTACCATTAATGGTTATTCTGTATACTGTTCATGGAATTAGCATCCTCTGATTATAAGCTTACAAAATCCTTAACAAATTGCAGGGTCACTGAAATGAACATTTGAAAGTTAAATGCTTGTCTTAAATCCTATTTCCAAGTATGAGTATATTGTAAATTGGCATCATCAACTGGAAATTCACTTTTTGCCAGCTTAATTTCAATCTTCCCTTTATTTTAGAGCAAGAACTCAAAAGGAAGGACAGGAATTCCTCCTCCAGTGGCACTGTTATTGAAAGCATTCATAAACAATAACTTGGAAATGTCTGAGTGAAGTGACCACACACAGAGTTAAATCTCTTTGACTGTGATGCTACCTTGAGCAAAGTAAACTTCTATGCAGAAGATGAATTGGTAGAAAATTTATGGTGATAATTCTTAGGGAACCACCATTACTAACAAGGATCCTTCAAAGACCTCAGCAGATGTTATGGTAACAGTCAGAAACCCTGCACAGAACAAAAGGAGGTGTAAAGCTGTTCTCCAGTTAAACACATGAAAAATGTATTAAAAAAAAGACAAAACATAGTATTTAAGCAGAATTTCTGATTAAGGTGCTGGCTGCTGAAGAAAATCAGCATTTCATAGCAAAATCTCTAGCCACGAGGCTACTCTACATATTTTGATTTGTGCTTCTGCAGTTAAGGCTACAGTATGCAGAATAATTCAAATCCAGGACAGGAACTTCAATCAGACTTACCAGTGAAGGTGCACCAGCTAGGTATTTGGATAACTCACCAAGTTTTTCAGAAAAATGGGATAGAATGATGCTCTATGAGAGCCCAGCATGCCCCCTTAAGGAAAGTCAAACTGATGCGTCAATTCTGTAAGCACCCCGTCCAGATAGAATTATGTCAGTAGTAATGATTTTTTTTTTAAAGTTTGATATTTTTAAGGCATTGAGAAAAATGAAATTATACATACAGGTTGATGCTAAAGGAGTCTCTAGGATTTCAGAAGTTGAACTATTCACCCAAAACCCAGAAAAAAAATCTCTCTTTCAGAGCATAGGGATCAAACACAATTCCAAAGAAAAACCAAACCAATCAACCAACCAGACAAAAAAACTGCCCAGAAAAGTACTGCCATTTTTCTTTCCAAAATAAGTTGCACCAAAAAATAATCTTCCTATTTCATTGTTTTTTCTGAACATTGAAGTTATGTAACCGGGATAGATAAGGCCACGGCTGAGGAAATATCCACAATGAGAGTGTAAAGGCTGTACAAGACAAGTTCTAGGATACAGTGCTGGGATGATGGTCCTAGTATGGAGAAAATGGATCTATGAAATGCTGCTGAATCAAAGCAGTGCTTTGAAAAAACACTACTTTTCAAAGATACTTCAGATGATGGGCATACTGAATCATATATTATCATAGAGAATGAATATAGATGTAAAGATTATTACTTCCACTCAAACTCCCTGAAGAAGTCCGCAAGTATCTTGACAAAGAAATCAGGTTAATACAACCTCGAATTTCTGAAAGGCACTTAGTTCCTCACTATAGACTCTTAAGACAAGTAAGAATGTCATGGTTTATGGATTCTCAGATGACTAAGCCAATGAAAAAATAAAAGAAAGAAAAATGGGTAAAAGCATATTTGGTCTGTTTTCTCAGTAATGACTTTTTACTAATGGAATCCAAAATGATCTCTGCTTGCCCTTTTTTGTGCAACACGTGTGCAAATTATCTGGAAAAGTGAGTAAACACTGAGGGGAATCTTTAAGTATGCTCCAATATTGATAGTAACTTGTTCCAGAAAGAGGAAAGGCATGGGGATAAGGAACTGAAAAACAACACTAACAAACCAACGAAAAAATAGCAAAAAATCTTACACAACTTTCTAGTCCTGTCTGGGCAACAAAATGGCAAATGAAATAAAGGGTAAATTAAAACTTTAAAGTGATGAATATGGGGGAAAAAATTACCTTTAGAAACATGACAAGCTGAAAAATTGACAAACACGACCTTGAAGTTATGACAATTCTATGAACACATTGGTTCAATGTTCAGGAGCAATCAAAAAAGGAAATCAAGTATTTGGAATTACTAAGATGGAACAGAGGAACACATCACCATGCCACCACACGATTTCACAAAGCTCCCAAATCTTACAGGCTGCATGGTTTTTTGTTCCACAAGAACAAGACAGAACAAAAAAGAGAGAGGTAACAAGGAATCAAGGTAGAGAATACCTTTCAAATACCACGACATAAGGTAGAATCCTTTACCTTAGAAAAGGGGTGGTTGACAAGATCATAAAATGTAGATATATTAAGTCTTGGCTGGCACAGAGAAAGTGAAGAGGGTTTTTACTATTTCCTATTTTGCTATGTTCTCACAAAAATACAGACTTAAAACAATAGGGGAAGCAGTTGCTTAAAGGAGAAAAGCAGAACAGTACAGCTGTGAAGGAAGTCCAATGAATGTTTGTCACAGAACAAAGTATTTTGACTACCGAGTTAGCACATGGAGAGCAAATGATAAAGGCAGCCGAAGACAGAAATACTTGCCATTAGGAAATGAATACGTTTCCGAAGACAAAAATGGGAGGGGGTGGTGTGTGATGCTCCTCGAGAGCAGGGGCAGGGAAGGCAGTCGGTGGGGTGAAGCCGAACTCCGCACCCGCAGCTGGGCTGTGACATCTCGTGGTCACACGGTTTAAGTGCAGCCCAGAACACCGCGCTGCAGAGCACCATTTGTTTTGCTTTCGGTATTAAAAACAGAGACCTTGATGATGTGATCAGTGACGGGGAGCAGGCAGAATAAAATCGGAAAACTACCTGTAGGCTCTCTACATAAAAATGCATATTTCTCTAAAATTTAAGAAGTGAGATTATTAGTGATATATGAAAGAAAAAGTTGATATAGGTTAGGTATTAGGAAAAAGTTTTTCACTGAAAGAGTGATAAAGTACTGGAATGATCTTCCCGGGGAGGTGGTGGAGTCGCCACCCCTGGATGTGTTTAAAAAAAGACTGGATGTGGCATACGGTGCCATGGTTTAGTTGAGATGTCAGGAGACAGGTCGGACTCGATGATTTGAAGGTCTCTTCCAACCTTGTGATTCTTGTGACCCAAATCCTGTTCTACCCTTAAAACAGACATGCTTTCATTAACACTGTTAAATGTGACTTCAATTATTGAAGAAAACAGACTAAATTTTAAGACTAATCTGAATCCAAAACATCACAGACCACCTGATTAATGCTCCTTCAGCTGTGAATGGAATTGGATTTGGGTTTCATGACACACAAACTGTATGGTTCTAGCAGAGACAAGGACATGGAATCTTAAAGACTCATGCCTCAGAAACAAAATATGACTCTTTATTTGAAAACCTTACTGGAATGCAATTTCCTCCTAACCCTTGTTTTGGATCTGTGCAGCTTATAAGAGCAATTCAGCTCATGGCTAAAGCAATAGTGAAATTTTATTTTGAGATCCTTACAAGAGTAAGATATATTGAATTTCTCACAACTATAGTACAAGATTTCAAGTCTTACAGATACTTTCACTTACCTACATTTAGGTTTGCAAAGAGATTGAATATTTAATTTTAAAGGCAAATCAGAATCACAGAATCACAGAATACGCTGAGTTGGAAGGGACCCAAAAGGATCATTGAGTACAACCTCTGGCCCTGCACAGGACAATCCCCAAGAGTCACACCACGTGTCTGAGAGCAGCATCCAAACGCTTCTTGAACTCTGTCAGTCTGGTGCTGTGACCACTTCCCTTGGGAGCCTGATCCAGTGCCTAACCTTATTAGCGTTGAACCTCAATGTGTAAATATATTGGATAACATGGTCACTGAGATACCTGTTCTAGTGAAACTTCTAATGTAAAAAAACTTAAAATCCTCTACTCATCAGAAATTTCAAATCAGAAAAACAGTATTTCTTGAAAAAAAAATATTAATAAAGTAACAGGAGGTGTTTTTTAAAATCCACACTATTTTATCTGCTTACAGTCATTTAGATTCGTTGAATTTCTCCTATTTTATCTGCTTACAACAACCACAAAAGCATTCACCTCTTTAGAAAGTCCCACAGAACCTTTTATGAGGGCTTTTTCTTCTCCAGAAATCTCAATTAGTATTTGGTTTAACAGCCTAAAAGAAATTTATATATGACAAGAGTTCAGCAGCATTACAGATCATATTCATCAACTTTTTAATCAAATTACAATCTTGGCAAGAATATACTATTAACAAAATAAAATGAGCATAAGTAATGCTCCCTTGTTATTAAGTTGCAAGTATGCTTTTCCTAGGCAAGAATGAAATACATCCATGTGGAATACAACTGTGAGGAATAAAGTCTCCCATTTCTATCTATTTTTTAAGTAATAAAAATGAATTCTGCAGCAACATAAAGCACATTCTGAACATTTCAGAAGGAAAAGTCTAATTTTAGCAACAGGATGAAGTCATGCAACAGTTACTTCTGTGAAAATGATTGCAGTTCTATGACCTTTCATAAAACTCTTAGTCAAGGCATAACTAAGTTCAGAGGGAAGACAGAACTACCCAAACAAGAGGCCAGAGAAACAAAAGGTATCTACACAATAGATAATGTGACTGTATACATACAGAAAGAGGGGGACTACGTTGCTGTGCTACAAGTAAGTATTTTGTCCCACACATAAAGTTGTACAACACACACATTTCCAGAGAGTATCTTGATTTACAAAGTCATTGATACTCGATCTTGCATGAACTAAGCCATGATGTAAAGATAAGGATCAGAGAGCCTTTTCTCCATATGGAAAGGAGATACTGCTGGGAGGTAAGAAAATGTCAATGCTGCCACTGTCAGATTTGTATAGAAGAAGCTGTTTTGATACATTGTGGTTCACCCTGCATCTGTCTGATTAACACTGCTATTGACAGAAATTCTCAAAAGTAAATCCAGCACAGAACTATTCATGACCAAGTTTCCATCCACTTATATTTGACAGCAGAAACTGCGAATACTTCCTATCCATTAGCTCGTATTTTGTCATCAGGAAGATCAAGGCCCCTCCTGAGTAGCAAGCTCAGTGTAATATCATAGTCTAAGCAGGACTTGTGAAATCCTGAAGAACTTGCAGTTGAGACCTGCTGGTAGGGTTTTACACACCTTTGGCAAAACTGGCATCAGGTGTACTTGAGAAAGTAAACATCAGTCCCAAAGTGCTACCAGACTGAAAATATGTATACTCCTTTATGTTCATTAAAACACAGCACTCTTATTTGTGCTGCTGCTGAAAGATGCACCTCTTGCTCAGATTTGAGGGTAGGACAGAAGGAGAGGGGTCAGAGTTCTGGAACACTTACATAAAGCTGCTTCTCGTACCCCGCCCCTCTTGGTCAGAGACAGCCTCTCCAACAGGCAGATCAGATGTGTCTAATGATCAGAACAGATGGATGTGAAAATTGAAATAAAGTCCTGAAGCATGTTATCTTGGAGTTCTCACAAGCAGATGGTTCTGAGGTCTTTTGGAGGAATGCTCCACAGACCTCATGTATAGTACCCATTTGGAGTTAATTTTACTGCCAATTAGTGCTGTAGGTAATCACCTTTTCAGACAGATATTAGCAAAAATTCTATGAAAGAAGTCAAGAGGACTACTAATCGCAGGTGTAATCTTGCTTGTCTAGCAAGAGTGGCATGGCAAGTTCCCTCACAATCTTAGCTGTGACATATGCTTCAGCCAAACGCAAGAACACAGTAATTCCTTTAAGAATTTTTCCCTTTCCACAGGAATAGACACATCTTTATTGAGAAAAAGAGTTGAAATGTCTGAAAAAAACCAGAAATTAGTATATTAAGAAATACATGATGAGCTGGGTGAATTAAGCACAAGTCGTATCAGGCACCTGACAAATACTTCTGGTCCATCATAAAGGCCAACAGTTCAGTTTGTCTCCAAGAACATAAAAAATAATTTCAGCCAAACTGGAAGCTATTTAAATTGTCAGCTCTGCTTGGGGGCCTATCTGTCCACACTCTACACCTGTACATTTAATAATCTGTTGGAGGCTCTAAAGATCAGTGACAACATGCTATCTTTCCTAAAGAAACCACTCCGACACTTACCAGAGACATAAAAAGACAGATTGCCTTTTGTGGTGGGTTGACCCTGCCTGGCTTCCAGGTACCCATCAAGCTGCTCTGTCATGTCCCTCCTCAGCTGAACAAGGGGAGAAAAACATGACAAAAGGCTTGTGGTCAAGATAAGGACAAGGGAGGTCACTCAGCAATTACTGTCACAGGAAAAATAGAGTTCACTCAGGGAACTTAGTTTAATTCATTACAAATCGGATCAAAGTAATGAGAAATAAACCCAAACCTTAAAACACCTTCCCCCTACTCCTCTTTTCTTTCCAGGCTAAAATACTGTTTTTCCTTATCTTCTCCCAGCAGAGTAGGGGGACACAGAATGGGGGTTACAGTCAATTAATTACACACTATTTCTGCCACTGCTTCTTCCTCAGGGAGAGGACTCCTCATACTCTTTCTCCGCTCCAGCATGGAGTCCATCCCATAAGAGACAGTCCTCCACAAACTTTTCCAACTTGGGTCTTTCCCACAGGTTGCAGTTCTTCACAAGCTGCCACATCATGTGTCCCTTCCATGAGGTGCAATCCTTCAGGCACAGGCTGCTCTAGCATGGATCCCCCCTTGGGTAACAAGCCCTGCCAACAAACCTGCCCCAGCATGGACTCCTCTCCCCATGGGTCTGTGGGTCCTACCAGGAGCCTGCTCCAATACAGGCTTCCACAGGGTCACAGCCTCCTAAGGGTATCCACCTGCTCTGGCATGGGGTTCTCCAGAGGCTGCAGGCGGATCTCTGCTCCAACATTAACCTCCCTAGGCTGCAGGGGCACAGCTGCCTCACCATGGGTGCACCACAGGCTGCAGGGGCATTTGTGATGGTGCCTGGAACACCTCTTCCCCCTCTTTCCCCAGTGACCCTGCTATGTATGGTTGTCTCTCTCACATATTCTCATTACTCTCTCCTACCTTTTCACAGCAGTTTTTCCCCTTCTTAAATCTGTTATCCTGTTTTTTTTCCTTTTTAAATCTGTCATCCTAGAGGCACTACCACCAGCACTGATGGGCTCAGTCTCGGGCAGTGGCAGGTCCATCCTGAAGACAGGCTGGCACTGGTGCTGCTGGAATTGAGGAAAGCTTCCAGCATCTTCTCACAGAAGCCAGCCCTGTAGCCTCCCCAAGACTACCAAGACCCTAGTACACAAACTCAATGTACCTTTTCAGATTTTTCCTCTTATAATGGTAGTCTGAAAACTAAACAAAAACAGTAAAAAAGGACATTCATACTTGGGCTAGTAAACTTATTTATATATGGAAAAAGTTCATGGTAATATTACAGAATGTTTTTAAGAATGAATGAGGACTCCCTTCTGCACGAAAAATTACATCTCTCTGGACTATTTTTATTTATTTAAAACCAATTTCTTTTTAGTTTCAACATTCAGAATTCCAATTTATTAGTATGTATGTATGCACAGGTATATATCCACATATTGAAAGCTGTGCTGTGTCTGAACATTCAAAAATGACAGCACTTCAACAGTTTCTGGCCCAAATAAGTGAATATTGAGTCTTACAGATTCCTGTATGAATATATTGGCATTCTGCTGTTTCTATCAGTATCAACCAAGCAAGCATTGGCTGTGGGTAACATAGCAACTATCTTGCAAGACATTACTGATTTATTTAAAATTAAGGTCATCTGAAAAATGGTTCAAATAATATTAAACAAAAAAAGATTGCACTTTTGAGCTCCCTGATTTGTATTCCTCTTAATGGGATTCAAGGAGTAACATCTTCCAGAAAAAACATGCTTGTCAAAGAGGAACAAGTGCTGATACACTGAACAGAAGGAAGAATAGCTTATAGTTGATGGCAGCACACAGAACATACTCTCTTAAAATATCCATAAGCTATATTACATTCAGAATTCCAAAATAAATAAGACAGAGATTTCATATTTGATTTGTTCTGGCACAAATGTGGGTAAACTAGAGTGCAGGGCTATCTAACATGAAGTTATTAAAACAAAATTATATCCACAGTCTAATCTCTGGCAAGCACTCAAAAGCAGCCAAAGCAATAGTTATGAGATAGTTTTATTTTATGGTAAATATCTGACATTTTCATTAGTATACACTGGCAAGAAATGCATATTGATGTTCCAAATGCCTATAAAAAGCAAAAATTAATATACACCCCCAAAAAATAGCAAATAATTTAGAAATTGCTTTATATTTCATATCAGTTTTAAGCTCGTATGAGATTGCCAGCAAGCATGAAGAAAAAAATATTTTGGTGAGAAAAACTGAAGGTTTTATATGTAAGTACTGCTAAGTCAGACAAAAGATCCACATAGCACAGCACTCTGAGTAGCAAAAGGAAATGCTGTGTAGGGAGAACACACATCCAGCCAGTTTCTCCCAGCACACTCCCACAGCACCTACAAGTGTTGGGTTGGGAATGTTAGAAACACACGCTTGCCTACTTTTGTTCCTACTAAGTAATTACTTTGGTTATGACAACAACTCCTTTACGAACCCACTTGTACTACCTGACTACACAATCTCCAGTAAATTCCAAGAGTTCAATGACTACTGCATAAAGCAGCACTTCACTTGTCTGTTTTAAATTCACCTCCACCTACCTTAATCGAACATCATCTAGATTTAGTACTGTGAGATTTGGCAAGCAACAGGTCCACATTTCTTTTATCCATTCCTTCACGATCACAGGAACTTCAGTCACATTTCTGTACCTTCTTTTTTGCCAAGGCTTTGATTACACTACTGTATGCATGTGTACTTTCAGATAGACTGTAACTTCCATTTTTCAATCTCCTTTGTACTTAAATTTTACTTTTGAATGGAATTTTTAAGCCACTTCTAAAACCTGGCTTTACTTTTCAACTTTTGACAGTCGAAAAATCTCAAAATTCCCAGAATAATTAGTGTATCATTCTTATACAATATGAAAATATATTCTCATATAATATGAAAAATCTGCTTTCAACTACCTTTAAGCATAGGTATATAAAGTAATTCATATCTGAAAATAGTCTATCAGTCCTGTGTGCATAATGTGATATTTTCCCAACCTTAAAGGGGTTTGGAATAACTGTTAACGTGTTTTGGTGCAACCCAAGCTCTGGGACAAAGAGTAACCAGGAATTCAGCATGATAGCTTTAACAAAGACATCTAAATTGTACACCATGCACTGTCTGTTAACTGGATTGGAACAAAGTTTGTCAGATCACCCTAAAAAGTAACTGAAAGAAAAAATGCCCTCACACGAAGTCTATTTGGGAGATGTATCCATATCTCTGCTGCCATCAATTACTGCATGGAATGAATTAGGAGGAAGAAATAAAATCCTTATCTAACTTTGAAAGCTCTCACAGGTGAACAATTATAATCCACATTGACTTCATCTGAATTTTGTGATAAACCTCTGTACCAACACAGAGCAAGTCCAATCTGATACATTTAACAAATTTACTTTTTCCATTTCATTGCTATTCCTGCAGTAGCAGGACACACTAGCTGTTCATTTTTTACTTTGTGGATTTGCTTATTATAATTTAAAAGCAGAGGAAATACAGATATAAAGCTTCAAAGATCCTTTGCTGATCAATTTTCCAATTGTGATTGTCTTTATAGACATTCAGAAATCCTTTTAATGAATTTGAAGTACCTGTTGATGCTAAAATCTAAAAGTACTATGATACAAACACCACAGTTGTGCATTTTTTCTCAACTGGGGATCATCCTGCCCCAAAATAAATGATTGTAAAACTCCAATTGAAAGAACTTCTACTGGAGTAACATGCAAGATGCATGTTTTGTATTTTCTATGTTCTTAACTTTGTTATAAAAGAAAAATTCACAAGACTTAGAAAGCTTTCCTGTCCCACAGCAAAGGGCCAGGCATTCTGTCAATGCTGCAGCTGGCAAGCAAGAGGTAACCTTTGCTCCAGAAGTGCTGCAGCTGTTTGGAATCAATGCCAAACGGCTTGGGAACCACAGGGCAGGGCATAGCAGTGTCTGCAAGCTCTATAAAAAGCTGTGCTGTGCTATGCTGTGGGCATTGTGTGAGAGAGGTGAGTGCTGGGGGTGAGGTTCTCCAGAGAAATAGGCAGAGAACAGCTGTCTGCTAGAGAGCATCAGACAGAGGTTTGCAAGAGTTCAGCATATTCATTTGTGGACAAGATTATGGTATAGTTACCAAGAGAGTAAAACTAATAGAGAGCTCTGAGGAATAAAAAGCTTTGAAAAACGCAGGGGTAGGGTGCGGAGGTCAGGAAACATTTTGCTCTGTTGAAAAGATGAGATCAGTTTGCATGTTCCTCTTGTTTCTGTACACCTTAACCCACGCCTTAGATCATCAGAAAAGTCAGATTTGCTCAAAAGCAACTGGTACTAGAAGCTGGAAATCACAACAAAGATTCTTAAAAACCTTAGTCAGTAAAGGTAAATAGGTATCAACAGAGAAAACATGAAGGACAATCTCATTAAAAAACATAGTGGTGCTGAAAATTTTATATAAATCATCCTGCCCCTAGTAATGGAGCACAGATTCAGCAGTGATTGAAATAATATCAAGTGGTTTTCTACAACTAATTTTTATTTTTCATACTCTTGAGAAAAAGAGCACATCTGAAATATTTCTGCCTATAATACAAAGTAAGTATATGCATGCCTTGACAAAAAAGAAGATGACCAAAAAATTAGGATCGTAGCCCTTGTAATCTTACCTTGGCTATCTGCATATTTTTCCCAGAACTGCTTCCTGTAGGAAGGCCAGACAGATATAACTACCTTCACTCTTAAGGGGCTCAGTCTCTTCAGGAAGATACTTGTCAGAAATCCACACTTAAAATATGGATGAGTATCCATATTGCAATATCACGGCTGAGCTGTATAAACTTGCATCCTCAGTCCCTGCTTTAAACACTTTTTCATTTTCATTATGAACCCACACTTTATACAGATAATGTTTTCATTTTTTTTCAGCCATAGGAAAGTAAAGGCTTTTCAAACCCTTCATTACAAAGTATCAAGCTGTATTTATTCTAAATTCATAAAAAATCCCTATTTATAACAACTAATGCAACAGATTTTTTTCTGTATTTTTCTGAAGGAAGATTCACTTGCCAGTAAAGTTATTTCTAGTTCTTTTCATGATCTAAAAGTAACATCTTGTAACAAAAGCATTTTATCTTTACACACCACAAAGATATCAGGAAACTGTCAGCACATATGCAACAGACTACTCCAGCTACTGACTTCTCTATTACCTTGTGAAGAACATAGAAGGAAAAAGGGAAGAAAGTATTGTGGAGAAAAATCAGGATTATGTAAAATATATATGTCAATACAGTTCCTTGAGATCTCCATTTCTTCATAGTTCTTACATCCAAATGAGTATCACATATTTAAAATGCATAATTAATTATATGCACACTAATGACATTTCAACAACAAAGTCATTACATGGCCTCCTATTTTCCCTCATTTTTAGTTTGCAAAACCAGGTCTGTTTTGTTTTATCACAGAAGCGTGACTATACCTTAAAAGATTTTTTTATTTTAATTTCATCAAATCAGAATATTGCACAAAGGGAGGAAGACCGTCTTCTTAAAAAATTAATTGCTTTGATAATGAAATCAAGTATGACAGCAATAACCCTCACCTACATTACAAGGTCAGTGCAGTGATCAGGGAGCATGGTAGGCACAACTTGAACCCAAGACTGGTTTAAGTGGTTTAACTGTAGAATATGAAATCATTGATACATGTATGTAAGAAAAAGAAATTAAAAAAATAATTTAAAAATCAACAATATATTTTGATATCTGGATTGGATGCCTGGTCCACACTCTTTTCTTTTTCTGTCATATACATTCCAGATGATCAGGAAAGACATCCGTAAATGCACTCTCAAGCAAGAGGCCAGTAGAAAAAAAAGGAAGAACATAGGCTCAGGAACATAGGCTCAAGAACATGGAGCCTACCTTCAGTACAGTGTGGCAATCTGCAACTCTCCTTCTTCTCATGGTCCAAAAAAGATGGAAAAGCTCCCAGGAAAATGTTTTTCTGGGAATTACATTAGTCTATCCTGAATTGTGATTATTCCTCCAGAATTAACGAAATTAATTATCTTTCTTGGCCTTCTAGAATATGCTGCAGACCCATCAAGGAGCAGACTGGACTGAAACGTCTCTGCATTTCTTTTCACCTCAGGCTTACCAGCTAATGGCTTTGAAACTGCAGCCTTGGAACTCGACTGGCTCATCAGTGTTTAATTGGTAGAAAACAGAGATGGACAATTATGCCAAAGGACCTTCCTGTTCATGAAAGAGATCTACACCTCTATAGTAGGAGAATGTTTTTGTTATCATCTGAAGGCCCCACAAGTGTCAGTTTTCCTGAGCTGGAAAGTGACAATTTTCTTGAACTCAACTAAGATATTTAAAATATGGAAGCTGTTGAAAAAGACAGCTGGTTAGGGAAGACTAGAGAATACAAAGCATTTACACCTTGTATCATTGAACTGGAGGCTTATTAAGCCAATCTCTAATTAATGTAACTATCTCAGCAGAAAATTACTCGTTCTTTTTATAGTACCAAATCATCTATTTATCACAGTACCCCTTAATAATTTCCACGAATAAGGAATACAAACATTTCCTTCCTATAGCCTACTTCCCCACAAAACACCTCTTCCTCCCCTTAAAAAAAAAATAAAAAAGAAAACAAAAACAAAAACAAAATAAAAATAAAAAATATACTAAAGAAATCCTACAAATTCTTCTCCTTTCCCTCTGCTTACTTAATGTGTTTCACTAAGATTTGTACAAGAAATACATAAAGAAACAGCCATACAGTGGGGAAGCCTGAATTTGAGCAAGTTCTGAAGACATTCAGCTAAAAAAAGCAGCTAAATTTCCAATTCTAAATACTCATAACTGAGAGGTGAGCAGTTTGGGATTAATAAAATAAAAAAGCTTAGTCAGGAAAGGGTAATGGAATTTTAACTGGTTTTATCATATGGGCACATGGAAATTCAAATTCATTATAATTAACAAGAACAAGTTCAGTGTGCTCAAGACCAGTTCCCTTTGCCCAGCTGAAATGCTTCCAGAACAAACTGCCCTGACAGTGAACAGATGTCTCTGGCTCAGGTACCCTGATTACAACTGCTAGACAGTAACAAAACATTAGGTACCATCTACTGCAGTGCCTTCCACAAGGGAAGGCAGAGCTTATGGGGCGGGACACAGTAGTTTTTGAATTCAGATGATTTAATGTCTTCAGAGAGCTGCAAGTCCTGACCATTTCTCTACTTTGTATTTTGACATTTTAACAATCTGTTACTGGAAATGACAACAGTGCTCATACAATGTGAAAACTTTCTATAAGAAGGCTTATGAATAAGATCACAGAAGATGACAGAAGATGCTAACAACCCTAAGTCATCAGCCTAAAGGTAATTAAAACCAAGGGTTACACAAAAGAATAAAAGCATTTCACAAGGAAAGAAAACATCCGTTAGAATCCTGACTGTGGAATCAGACAAAAAACAATTTGCTACAGGAAGGTGTCTCAGCTCGCTAGAATGTTCTGAGGGTATTGTTAGCTCTTACCACTTTCTTCTGCCGTAATCCATGAAACAAAGAGTAGACAGACATAGCTTTAATTTAGGAGACATTTGACAGACAAATTAACCCAGAGCTACCAACTAGCTTGATAATAAAAGTATTATTTATTCAGTTTATGAATTGCATACTACTGATAATTTAATGTTTTCTTTATCATACTGAAATTATCTGAGTGTGCTTCATCCTGGCCCATTTGTGCCACATCCTAGTTGCACTGCAGAATAAAACCAAATGCACAGATGAAATAGATAAGAAAAAAGTACAAATAATGAAATGTCAATTTAAAAAATAAATGCTTAATAAGCTTGATACCATACTAAGCCAGTAGCAAAACTCTGGTCCTATTCCAAGCTTCCTCCCCTCATCCCTAATTCCTTTCCAATCTAAAATCTTTTTCAGTAAAAACTGTGAAAAAAGTTTATGGCAATAAATTGCCATATTTGGAATGACAATGTCAGTGCCTCAGAATTTTGTTGACAAGATTTTCTTTCACAACAGAGTTTCCTTTAAAAAAAATGAGTGACCGCTCCAAAGCATGATATTTACCAACAAATTCATTCTCGACAGACCTCTTCCTGTTTCCTTTTTCTTTTCATTCACACACAAATATACCTTCTGGCAGCATCACACAAAAGTCAAAATAGAACATCCAAAAGTTTTCCAGACATTTGTAAAATTGTACAAAGCTTCAAACAGATAGTTCTTCCATTTGATGCACAGAACAAACCCAACAGATGTGTCTTAGCTACAAAGAAAGAAAAGTTAGTCAAGCTTACCGAATACAGTAAGGACCTAGTATTTTGTTTTAAACTTCAAAGTAGAGAAGGGACAAAGTAGGAATAACTAAAAAGAATATTTGCTTAAGCACAAATGGGAGTTGTTCAATTTTAATGCACAAAATAATTTAGCATTTCAAAATCTGGGGAATTTTGGGGACATCATTAAGGGGACATCAGCAAGAGAAATTTAGCTCAGCTGAATTCAGTAAAAGGTTTCACACTGATTTTGTCAATCAAAAACCACCCCTACTCCTTAAGCTGTGGATGATGATGAAAGCTGAATTTTTAGTATTTTATATTTTTAGCCTCTTTAAAGTACTTTCTTCCTTATTAGGAACTTAATATTTTTCATCTATGAAAGCACCTGTTCTTGGCAAGGATTCGCCATTTCAGCTAATTAACCAAGGCAGCACCATTAGGCTCAGGGAATATAAACATACATAGACCTATTGTGACTAAAAATATCTTTTTCAGATTTACTGAGAAGCCTGCTAACGGTTAGCCGAAAAAAGAAAAAAAAAAAAACAAAACCCTCAGCCACTAAGCTCCTATTACCAACCACGTTTTCCTTCAACCTGTTACGGTTCTGGACGAGGGGAATGAAGGGAGGTTTTTGCGACGAGCCTTCAGGGCCGGGAGGGCTCTTGGGACGACCCTTTCTGCCGGGGCTGCTGTGCTTCCAGAGCTGCTGCTGCTTTCCGAGCGAACCGGAGCGGGCGCGGTACCTGCGGTGCTCCTGCAGCTCCCATCTCCTCACGGAAAGCCTCTGAAAGCCTCGCATCTGAAGCGAGGGGAGGCGGCGGAACCACCTTGTCCGCGGCCGGAGCCCTCGGGCCGCCCTGCTGAGGGGCGAACCGGGCATCACTGAGCGGCATCAGCGGTCCTGCTCCCCGCGCCGTCGGACAGGGAGCCGGGCCCGCCGCCGCTGGGCGCAGCCCGCGCTGAGGGGAAAGGGCTCAGCCGGCGCTGAGGGGAAAGGGCTCAGCCGGCGCTGAGGGGAAAGGGGCGCAGCAGCGGCGCCCCCCGCCCGCCCGACGGCGCTTCCCTCCAGGAGCCGCGGCCGGGACAACGGGGCTGGGCAGCGCCGCTGTGCCCGCCGCGACCCGGGGCCTCATCCGCTGCCCCGCACCCTTCGAGCATCTTCGCAGCTGTTCACGGGCTCGCTGAGCCCGTCAGGCAGCGCCCGTCCGGCGGCCGGAGCATGGAGCGATGTGAGGGAAAACGCTGCGGGAGTGCCCGATGTGAGGGCACCGGACCCGGGCAGCAGCCTCGGAGCTTGTCAGCTTTTTAATCTGGAGCTTCATCTCCTTTGCTGGCAGCTGGGTAAGACAGGTCTTAGAAACTTGTCTTCATAACTTTTTACAGCACAGGACCCAAGTCAGCAAGCCCTGCCAGGTGAAAACCAGCTTTAGAGCTCTTTCTCAAATCCTTTTAAACTCAACCTTTAGAAATTATTCTGCAAGGCTATTTGCTATTGCAATAGGGATAATTTCTACGCTGTAAGGTTCACAAGAAAGGTGTTGTTCCACCGTAGTGTCCATAAAGCATTTGGCTCACTGGAAGTGTCACCCACACCTGTCCCTCATACAGGATTGAGCCTGTGGGGGAGGGTTTTAGTCATAGTTTTCTAAGGGAACCGTATATACCTCAGAATTAATTAAGGAAAATGCACCACTTTTGTTAAGAAGTTAAAGTGGGCTTTGCTTTTCTCTTGTCCTTAGTTTTCACTTTCTCTTTGCCAGTCATAAAATTATGCTTCTGCATTTTAATTATTAACAAAAATCTGTATAAACTGACGAAGTATAAACATATCCTAAATAATTTCCCCCAGAGAGACCTTTTTTTTTCCTTCTTCTTTTTGTGTTATCAAATTGAGAGTGAAGGTATGGGTATTAATGCCTTTGAAATAGGTCTTAATGTCTCTACTAACTTAGGGCAGTGGGTTTGTTGCAGTGCCCAGACAGCTTGGCTCCTCGAATAAACAAGTGGGTCTGCACAAGCCTGAACTTCTCAACTTTGGGGTAAAGTAGTAGGTTCAAGGGGGGAATATGTGGTAGGCGATTCAGGAAGGCTGTACCTTCCTGGTACCTCAGCAATGAGGAAAGGAAGAGGGCAACATTATGTGCCCCAGTGGACTCTCTCCTTTTCTTCTAACACAGTTGAAGGACTCCTCTATCTCCTTTTTGGACATAACCTCTGTTGTTTGTGGATTTTCCTGACAAAATCATTCCTTTCATAGCCTTCCTAAAGAGGCCCTGTAACAATAGCCAGGACAGAACAAGTTCCAGCTGCCTGCCAGAGTCACCAAAAACATGAAGATTTACCTTCCAGTACAGCTTGCATCTGTCAAGATAAACAGATAAAAAAATACCAGGCTAGTCATCTTACAAAGTTTAGTAATTTTGGCAAGGCTAGCATTGTTCCCATGATCTTGCATAGCACATGTTACTGCATGGATTTTTTGTTTTGTTTTCATGTCTAATAAAGGGCTTGATTGGTTATAAATCCATAAACAATGCACTTCAGAAATCACACTGTGTTGTGTTTTGGGCTTGGTTTGTTTGTGGGTTCTTTTCACTTTTTTCCTACCTCTACTGCTAACTACTGACTTGAACAGACTATGCTGGTTTGTGCTGCGGCAAATTTATTTTAAATATTACTTATGCTTTATCAGCAATCTAGAGAAATACACAAGGATTTTAATTGCATGTATTATTATTTGGTTCTTCCAAATTTTTACTGTAATGCAGCTTTGTGTCCTACTTTGACTGGTGCAGGATTGCAAAGAGTATAAAGACTGCTAACCCATTATGTTTGAACAGGACAGGTTTTGTGATCTTTCTGTTGCTTCCGTACAATGTCAGGCATAGAAAGGAATCAGAAGAAAGCAACTATGACTTACTTTTGTATTTGCAATGACTTGCACTGCATAAATAGATGTGTTTAACACAGCCTTTGCATCTGCCAAAGTGAAATCTAATGTAATGTGGTTCATAGAATGCTGATTTTTATATCAAGTTCATTCTGTTCTAATTATATGCAATAAGAATTTTGTATCATTCTAATTGTACTTATTTAAATCACACATAATAAAAGTAGTCTAGAGAATTCAACAAAGTACAGGGAGTAAACTGTTTTAGGCACACACTTCTAATGCATCAGAGTTATTTAACTGCCATAGAATCACTATGGGATGTTAAGGAATTGGAATGGACCTTAAAGATCCTCTAGTCCCAACCCCACCATGCTATGTGCAGGGACAGCTCCCACTAGACCGGGTTGCTCAAGGCTTTATCCAGCCTGTCTTTGAACACCACCAGGGTTCACACTGTCATCTGGGGCCTCAACATTTCTGAATATTTTATCTTCTATTTACAGTTTTCTAGGTGAAAATCTGATGTGGTGTCATTTAATATTACTTATACCAAATAACTATATTTGATTGCTGATCAGTGGGCTTTTTTCATGATAGAATTTTTAATTTTTCTCTTTTGTATCAAAACAGAGTCTTTCCACAAATCTGAGAAACAAACAATTGAATTAGTTAACACACCTTTCTGATGGGTCATGAAACTGGAATGTATTTAGTATCGGAAAGTTACTAGTCTCAGTTAAAGACACACTTTTTGACACTGAATGTTCTGGCACACATCCTTGTGGCCGTCTGTTACAGTGAATTATTTGCTAAAGTCTGAAAAGAGCTGGGATTTTCTTTTGGTGGGGTTTTCTTGCTGTGTTTTAAAAGTCCAGAATTCTGATTCTGCAGGCCGTATGCTTGTGACTGGCAATGTATTTCCTCTGTATGTGCTTAACATGTGCTGGGATTAGGGTATCAGACTGAAGTATAGGGAAATGTCTTGCTAATTAGAAGATAATTCTTGGTAGCTTCCAAGCTCTAGGCTAGACAGCTTACAAACAGCTGTGCAGGAACATGATGGTGTTACAGGAAAAATCTGTCAATCTAACAGTATGTTTAATTTTTTTTTTCATTCCATAGTTGTTCAACAGAACAATGCATGCCCATATGCAGCTGAATCATGTATGTTTTTATACTTTCTAATTAGCTTTGTAATAAATACCCTGTTCTAGTGCTTTCTGTACAAATGGGGCGATAATAAATTCATTTTTATCTCTTCAGAAATCAAAGTGTATTTCTTTCAGAAAAGATAAATGAATGATGAACCGTTGTCCACCTAAACATTCAACATTTCAAAGAAAAAAACAAAACCAGACCCTCTACTATTGGAAAATACTGACGTTAATTTTAATATGACTGTCTTTAAGCTGGTTTTAAATGTATAACACCAGGTTTTACAATATCAGCTATAATTTGGGGGTAATTTTTGTTTAATCATTCTGTAGAGAGGATGCCAACTGTCTATTTTAATGGAAAAAAGATTACAAATTACATTATTAAAAATAAATGTGATAATTAATCTGTGAAAGCTATCCACAAAAATAGTGGGCATATTTGATAGCCCAAATCCTTATGTGCTTTCCTCCTGGATTTCATAACAGTGCTATTTCAAATCAACGTTAATTTATGTAGTAAGACCTCTGTTCTGTAACTTAATGACATGCAAACGTTTGCATCCATGTCATATAAATTGTTACAAAGGGGTGTTAACTTGGAAATAGTATTTTTTGCCCTTGAACTGAAGGCCACTGCTCTTGGTAAGAAATACAGTGGGAAACAGAGTTGTACTACTTTGGCTCATAAAATAAAAAGCAGTTTACATGTAAGGTAAACTTCTAGTGAAAATCTTAGTAATGGTAGTATGCTACAAACTTTTTAAAACGTTGTTTTGAGGTCTGTGAGCATGATTAATGGAGAACTTGTGGTTTTGGTTTTTAAATTAGATTATTGTCCAAATAACAACTCCCTGCCCACAGCAGGGATCCTGTTTCCATTTGGTCTTTAAGGAGTACACAATATCGCAATATTTTTCCATATATAGATAAATTTGGCATGTTAGTACACCTCCCCTGCTCCAGCTGACTTTGTGGCACAGTTGCCAAAAAATCCTTTGGGACCTGGCTGAAGAACTCTCACAACATAAAAGCAAACTTAAAAGCAAACTGCTTGTTTTTTTAGCCGCAAAGGAAACTCCTGTTAGTTTTAAATTAGTCTTGAACAGCACAGCTGCTCTCCCCTGTAGATCTACATTAGACTTGTTGAATCAGCTTGTTTTTATTCCCTGTAACAGAGGTCCTGATCTGCAATTTAGATTTATTCTTGCTTCGTTTCAACCTTGGTGGAGGAACAAAAGCTGTGGTTTTGGCAGATGAGGTTATATGAGATGATCTTTCACCCTGCTGTAGCAACAGAGCATCCACTGCCTTTCATCTCTGCCTCTGGCTTGTTGGGAGAAAAAAAAAAAGTTAAAAAGAGAATGAATGTAAAGTGCTACACCATGTCTCACTAGCTCTTCAGCTGTGTGAAGGTGTAACTTCTCAAGAAACTGGAAAGGGTTTGAAGAATGTGAATTGGATGGGCTCCCTTGCTGAGGAATACTTGGAGCAAGCTGGGGGCAGCTCCCACTAAAAGTCACTGCTCTTTATTGCTTTGCTACAGCCTTATTTTGAATGATGGCAGGGAGTGCAGTGAGCCTCAGAAAAGGGAGAAAAGTGGGTTTTTAGCAGCTGCCTGCTCATGGCGATGCCCAGTGATGCTGGAAGAGTGGGCACTGGTAGGGAGCACATCTGTACCCTTGCCAGACAAGAGGGGAGTGCTGTGCCCAGTTCTGGGTTCCTTAGTACAAGAAAGACAAGGAGCTTCTGGAGAGGGTCAGTGGAGGCCACAAAGGTGATATGGAGCCTCTCTTTTAAGGAGAGACTGTGGGAGCTGGGTCCATTTGGTCTAGAGAAGAGACAACTGAGAGGTGATCTTATTAGTGCATATAAATATCTAAAATGTGTATGCCGAGAGGATGGTGCCAGAGTCTTTCCGGTGGTGCCAGAAACAGGACAGGGCCATAAACTAAAACACAAGAAATTTCACCTCAACATGAGGACGAATTTCTTTACTCTGAGGGGGCAGAGCACTGGAACAGGCTGACTAGGGAGGTCGTAGAATTTCCTTCTCTGAAGCAACCCACCTGGACGCGTTAATGCAGCACCTATTCGTGGTGACCCTGCCTTGGCAGAGGGCTTGGCTTGGATGATCTCTAGAGGTCCCTTCTAACAATTCCGTGAGCTCGTTCCAGGTGGGAACGCCGACCAACCGCTCGGGGGCGAGCGGCGGCAGCCCCACCGACAGCCGGGCGGAGCCAGCCCTCAGCCGCGCTCCCCGAGGCGCTGGGCTGGGCCGGTGACGGCCCGCTTGCATGCCGGGATTTGTAGTCCGTCATCCCTCCTTCCTCCTCCCTTCCTGGTCAGGCGGCAGGGCCGCCTCTCTCCTTCCGGGAGCGGCGTGCGCCCGTTGGCGGGGACCGGGAGCGGCGTTTGTTGACTTCCTCGACGGCGGCGGGGGCGGCGCCCATCCCCGGGAACTCCCCGCGGTGGCGGAGGCCGAAACCGCGGCCGGGCCGGCGGGGTGGGGGCGATGGGCGCCCGAGGGGGCCCGAGCGGAGACCGCGAGGGGCGGCGCTGCCTCCCCGCCGAGCTGAGCGCCCGCCGCTGACCCGCCCGGCCCAGCGGGGCCCGGACAAGGTTGGTCCCGGCGCGGGAGGGAACGCGGGGCGGCCCCGGCCGGGGCTTCCCCGGCGTGCTCGGGAGCTTCATGCCTCGTGGAAGAGGAGCGACTCCCCCTGGGAAAAGAGGCTGGTCTTTCGTTTCTCCCCTTAAAATAGAGTCGTCCTCTTAGAAGCCCAGAATTGTTAGGGTTGAAAGGGAGATCAAGTAGTCCAATATCCCTGCCGAGGCAGGGTCACTCCGAGCAGGTTACGGGTGGCACAGGAACGCGTGCAGGTGGGTTTTGAATGACTCCAGAGAGGGAGGCTCCACGCCTTCCCTGTTCAGCCTGTTTCTGTGCTCTGCCTCCCTCATATAAAGTTCTTCATCGTGTTGGAGTAGAACTTCCTGAGTTTCAGAAGGAGCAGGCTGTCGGTCTTGTGCCGTGTCCCTGCCCAGTCGCACTTGGCCGGAATAAGGGGTCATCCCGTGGGGGGACGGTGAGCAAGTCTTACGGGTACCGCTACCCAGCTGGGGTTCGGCCTCGGGCAGGCAGGCCGGCTGGTTACAAAGGTTACAAAGGGACAGCCCTGATCAACCTGAAAAACTGCGTGGGATCTTGGAGCTGCAGTTTGTGCCTTGGTACAGGGGGAGTCTGGCAAAGGAAATGAGCAAAGTACGGCTACAGGTGTGAAAACAGAAACATGATGGAATATTGGAACAGGAATACAGGTGCTGCAGGCCCTGCTAGTTTGGAGGAAGGGAGTGCAGATAAGCATTGAGATAGTTGTGTATGCTAGTGGTGCTTTCCGCTGTTAAGAAATTGCCTCTTTAAATCCTGATGTTTCACCCGATAGGGAAAATACCTTTATCTCCTTAAATAAATTGGTCCCATAGCAGCTTATAAGCAAGTGTCAACTGTTCCAGTGAATGCTTTTAGGAGCTTTTTGTTTCTTAAAGTATCCTTTCATTTCCCCACTGCTTTTGACTGTATGTGTGCAGTAAAACCAGTATGCTGGAAGCAGACTCTGGAAAAAGTGGAGTTAGGAGAGAATTATTGCCAGGACTTTTAAGTCTGCCCTGGACTCCAAAGGTCAGTTTCTCTTCCGAGACAGTTTTCTGGGAAATGTTGTTATGTGCTGTGGGGAACATGTCATTTCCTGGATAGTGATGTACGATCACGTGCTACTGCTGCTAATAATGCAAGTTATCTGTTCCCACATCTATTTTAGAATTTTAGTAATTCTACTAGAATTACTGTAGAAATCAGAAGAAATCTAAGCTTATGGCTATTTTTTGTTCTTTGAATAATTGCTGTTTAATAACTGGACTTTTGTTAGAAACGTTTATCAGATAATTGCCCTATAACTTAAGTAGATGACTATTGCCTCAAATTTTAAGCAGAATTTTTTCATCCAAACTCTCAGTGAAGTCAGAAAACACTGGTTGACTGAACTCTAGATTGGACTATATGAAGGGTTTAGCCACCCTCTCCCTGTATTTATTTGTTAAAATTGATAATTTTTTCATAACCTTGCTTGCTGCATTTGCAGTTTAGAAAAGTGTGAGGTGATCATTGCCCAAGTACTACCTAGGTTATGTTTTACAATGAAAATTAAATAGTAAGAAGTTTTTCAAAAGAGCAAAGAGGCTAAAGTGACATCTTTGTGTGGCAAAAATGGGTAATAAATTAGAGATAGTTTTAAGATTGCCTAAATTTCAGCAAGTATTCTACTTTAGTTTTCAGTATATCTGTATTTTCTATGTGACACTCAAAAGGTGGGGAAAGTGTGAAAATTATTGGTCAGATAGATATATTTATTTATATATAACTGCACTGTATAAAATATATATTATGTACTTATTGTACTCAGGGCAGAGGAATAGAACAATTCCATCTCACAGCATTGGAAAATCATAGAGTTTGCATAGAGTTGCAAATGCAGTAACATTTGTTTATATTATTTCAATAGATGCATTGAAATGGAAATTGTGCACTATAAAATGTTAAATGTGGGTTGTCTACTTAGGAAAGTGGAAACTCCCCTGTCCCTGCACATGCTATCCATATCTGGTTTCTTTAGAAGAGAATTTGAAGAAAAAAAGAGAACATGTGGAAGGAAACAGGATAAAATGCAGTGTGGGTTTAGCTTTTGATATATGTTTTCATTCTTTCACAGGGATTTTCTAGACCGAGGAAGTCTGATAGTCCATATTGAATAAAACAGTGATGATGAGATCCAGTTTGCTAAGATGGCAATGATATGATTAACAAAGGGGTCAGGACAGGAACCAGTTTGGTAGGGGTCATTGGTGGGGAATTCTGCTGAAGGAGACTCCATACATGTGTGTATTATCCATGGTTCTCTTTGGAATCAGTCTTATGCTTTTGGTAAATGTTTATACTATAATTGCATTAATTAACTAATTTAGATGATTATACAGTGTTCTTATATGGAGTTTCTAGTGCATGAAATTGTAGATGCTACTAAAATTTGACAGGACCTTTGGGGAGAAGAAATTAAGTTTGAGAGGGTAAGTGAAGCATAAATAGCTTGAATATTTGAAGTCATCCACTTAGAGGCTGCTAAGTGGAACTTAGGTTCAAATTACCAGGTTTGTGTGAAATATTGCCATATAAATCTGAATATAGAATTTTAGAAGACAGCCCAGTTGAAAAAGACCTGGGAAGATCATCTGGTCCTCCTGTAAAAGGGAGCCCGATCAGATTTGCTGGCATCCTGCCCAATTGTGTCTTGGAAACCTACAGATGTTGTGTTAGTGAGTTGCAGGATGACCAAGGGCCATCAGTGAGACTCGCTTTCCTTCCAGTAGCTGTAACAGGTCAGTCACATTTCCAGTTGAATTAAAAGTGAATGCAGTTACATAAGGTTTATCACTGAACTTGTGAACTTATTGAATGGTAATTAATCTGGCAGTTTAATTGAATAGAAGGAAACTTGTGATTGGGAGGTAGGACCTACTGTTTGGTTTACAAAAGAAGATATGAAAAAAAAATCCAACACCAATCCTCTGAACTTTTGGAAATAGTTATTCGTTATAAACCTTTTGAAATGGGAATGAATGAACAGAAAAAGAAGGTTTTCAGTAACCTTTTAAGATACTTGTATTTGGTGCTAGAAATGTTTAACAGCCAAAAGCCATCTTGCTCCCACATATGTTTCTTTGACAGTAGTGCTTCTAATTAGTTTCAACATTAAATGTAATAGTTTAATAAACAGGATTATATGATGCTGAAAGGATAATATTTTATTGAGTCCTACTTCTGGGTTTTTATTTTCCCCCTTTTCAGGTAGTTGTCAGGGAAAGTGATTGTTGTGACAGCATCCACAGAAAGGCAGGTTGAATACGTTACACTGAGGATGCATAAGGTTTGCAAATTAGCAGTGGAGGTACTGGAGTCTGTCACTGTTCAGAGAAACTAAAATTTATCAAGCACAATTGTCATAAGATGGGCTTTTTATTGCTTTTCTGGTTCTTGTGAGAGTAGATTATTTATTGTAAAAACCTTGAGATTGAAAAAAATTGCCTGTTGTAACTAAGGAGATTTTGCTTGGCTTTTGTGGCTTACCTAGATGTTCAGGACAGATGAGCTACAGTGATCTGGTGTGTGAGCTTAGAGACAGTGAATTTCCGTTCCCTGAAGCAATAAAACGAAAGTGCTCTGGAGGTCTGATGTAGCTCACATGGTGACGTGTTTCTGAAGGAGCACTGAGTACACTGAGATGGCTGGGCAGTGCCCTGGCTGGGCTGCGCCCCTGTGCTCAGGGACTCTCTGGGAGGGCGTTGGGCCTGTGGACTTTGGCCATATGGAAGGATGAATAGCAGCCACAGTAGCAGCTACTGAGATACGTGTGTGTGTGTGTGTGTGTGTGAGAATTTTGTTTACTCCAGAAATGGAGCAAGTATGTGTAAAAAGTGATGCCTTTCTCTGTAGAACAGTCTGTTCACAACTGGAATCAAAGAAATCCTAAGATTTCTGAAACAGAGATGCAAAGTGATGGATGCTTAAGGAGACCGGAAGTCTTGCTTGTTTTAAAATCTTGTGTCATATGCTCCAAGTACTGTGTGGAGTTCTTGATGCTGGCTGCAGGAATTCTGTATTATTCCTTGCTGTGCTCAAGTGTCTTTTAAAAAAAAGAAAAAAAAATCAGTAGAGCTTTTCTGAAATTAAGGTGAGGATTGTAACATGCTTACTCAGGATTCTTTTGGTTCAAAGGCATTTCTTGAATGTAGAGGGTTTTTTTATGTTTACATGCATGTATGTATACCCTTCTCTGTAAGGCAGGATAAATCAGTACAAAAATTATGCTGTTGTTATCAACAGCTGGAAACTGTTCACACTACCATTATTAAGTCAAACCCTTCTAGTCTGGAAGGCAAACAGGAAAACAACCATCTTGAAATTATTTGCATTTGATATTTGGAAATCTTTTGAAAACTGTTTTATTCTCTTTCAAATCAACCATTAGGCCAAAATTAGAATCTGCTTCATACTGGGAAAAATTTAATGTAATCTTGCTTTTACTATCTCTCCTTCTGATCCGAGATAAGATTAGCAATTCAAACTACAGAGCTCTATTTGTGCAGTGATCTGTTTGCTGTTAGAGCCTCTGCATCCCATGTTCCTTGTATGTACAATGTGTTTTTTATTTAACTGCCTCCCATGGTGTTAATGACTAGTATTTGTAAAGCTCTTTAAAGAGAAAAGCTATGTTTCTGCCAAGCATTAGTAAGATACGGGAAAACATTCTTTTGCTTGAGATATTTACTGTACTGAATTAAAGCTGTTCTATAACCTATGTTGAGTAACAGAAGTGGTTCCTGTTAATTCTTCTTTTCTTTACATTATGTGAAAGAAACTTAAATGGTGCCACCTCTTCAAACTCATTTGCTTATAAACAGGGAACATAATTAGTCCTGCTAGAACTTAATACTGTTTCCTGTCAACAGTGTATTTAGGTTGGGTTTTTTGTTTGTTGGCTTTTAAACATTAGTTATTTAATACAAACAGTGTGACTTTGAATTAGGAGAAGTCAAACAGATTAAAACAGGGCAGAAATCTGTGGCTGGACTTGGTGAACCATCCTGAAAGCCCTTCTGGCATCTTTCTTTCAGATTTGAGGAGTCGTAACCTGTGGAATAATCAAAACACTTCTTTGATTGTTAGTTCATATTTTTAAAATGAGGTAATATGGTACTGGGGAATCTAAATTTTGATTCCTGTCCTTGAGTGAAATTAAAGACTACAGCTGTAGTCAGGGATTTCTTACAGACATAGCCCCTTTTTCTGTACTGAGGGTTTCTGCCTATCCTGACAGCAAAAAAAGCTGGGTAAACTGTGCATTTCACCATGGCCTTTTATAGTACTGCTGATATTGAACTGTTTAATGGCAGCTTATCATCACTTAGTATGCAATACTGTTAGTCAAAAATGTGTGTATTGGATTTTTTGGAACTGTTATCTTGGGTGTAGAAATTCAGAAAAGCATGCAAACAATGTGCCTTTGAATTATGTGGACTTATATGCTAAATAATCTCCAGTTCTGGCTTAGGCAGTAGCAACAGAAAACAGAAAATGAGATCTTTTAAGTAAAATAATGTTAGAGTAACTGGTCTTCCTAGCAGGTGCAGGTTAGATGTGTACTTGAATTTATAAAATAGTATTTGTGTATATTGAGTCTTACTTGGAAGACGTTTCTCTCTTGGAAGCTCATGAAGGCACTTTTAGTTAACAAAATGCAGAATAAATATGGTCCTGTTTTCCCATATTGCCATCTCCTGGTAGAACTGATGTGTGCAAGAAAGGGAATATATGATGCTCAAGTTTAGGAGCTATAGGAAAGTATGGAGACAAAGATGTATTTTATGTACAAGGTCACAAACTTGCTGCTTTCTTTGAGAGATAATGATAAGCTGTGACATTCTTTAACGACATTTGAGTCAAGTGTTCAGAGAAAAGATGTGTTGCTTTGAGAGGGCAAGCTCCTGGGAATTTGGTGAGATGGGTGACAGCACTTGCAGGGCCTTTGGTGAAATGGGGGAGGATAAACTGGTATGTTATGTGCATCTTGGAAGACAAAATGAGCAATTCCTTCAGTCAGTTAATGCAGTATGAATGATGTGGTGGTTTTGGTCAAGGTCACCTTGTGCATAGAGTGATACTGTTCTTACAGTGAAAAGAAAGCAAACCTTTTTTGCAGTGTTCTTTTTACTTAAATATCACAGAAATCACTGAAATATTCAAGGCAGAATAAACAAGGGATGCTTAGGCTACTTTTTTTTTTGTCAGAATGCATCAAACAATGTAAAGGCATCTATTTACTTCCTGAACATAACCATTAAAAGGAGTTCAGCTTTGGTTTGTAGTGTTCTTGTCTTTTTTTTTTCAATGTTGAAAAGCTCCACTGCTGTCTTATTTAGTAGAAATGAGCTGTCACAGTTTTTTATCATGTTGTCTAACTGGCTTGGAGCAAATTGAGACAAATGTGATAACAGCACCATTGTTCAGCAGTAGCTGTACTACAGCTCTTCATAATGCTGCACTATGAAAGCATTCCAGCATGGTGAGAGAAATTTGACCATATAGAAAAGCTCCAGCCTTTATTTCTTGTAATCTATAAACAAATGGAAGTCTAGTTTGAATTTAAATAGCAAATACACAGTAGAAGCAGCAATTGTGGCTGTGGGTTTTTTTTTCACTAATAATGCCTGCCTTTTCTGCGAAGTTCTGCTGATCAAGTCAGTTTTCTGTTGAAGTAAGTTTTTCCTGCAGTACAAAAAGCTGTCTTCATTATGCTCAGTTCTTTCATTCCAGCATTTCTGTTGGTTCATTAGCTAATCATCAGGAACCAAAGATTTGTTAAAAGGGAAAAAATAAAAGTCTTTTTTTGTAGAAGTCACATCACTAGTTTGTTTAAAGGGGGGTGATATTATCAGGCACTTTGTAGCATTTCTTAATATTACATAGGAATACAAGTAACCTTGATGTTCATAACTAAATGAGATGTGTCTTTGGTTGGTTTTGCGTTTTGGAGGTTGGCTTGTTTTTAAATAAAACCCTAAAACTTGTTTCAGATAACTCATAACTCTTAAGGAAAATGTTTTTGGGTGTTTTCCCTTGAGACCTGTCGTTCAAGAAAATACATAGAATTTCTTTAAGGTGGTATTTTCGTATTGAATGTTTTGCTGTGCCTAAATGACATGGGTTGTAACAAAAACTCAGTGTAACATCTACTTTGCATTTATCATTCAGGTGGTATTTTAGAGTGACACTTTACTAACGTTCAGATTATTGTCAGTTTTCTCCACGCATCTTGAGGTGGGTCATGTTACTGTGCATGTTTTCATTCTCATCGTATTTTCAGTCAAAAATTACTGTAATTGTTGTTCAGAAGGAGGTTTTCTACTGTGACCAAGGAAAGAATAGCTACTCATGCAGTCTCTTTAAGGACAAATATAACTATACTTCAAGATTCCATTTTAAAGTTTGGGAAAAATATAAGTATTTGCATTCAGAAATAAAGAAACTTTGGCAGTTGTGCTCAGGAACCACAGGAGTTAGTTGATTTGTTGGAACTGTACTCTCTTTTACTGCTCAGTGCTGGCTTGCAAAAGCTCTGACATAATACTCCTTTGGAGTTCAGATAGTTGGTACCAGCCAAATTTTACATTGTTGTTAAGACTTAATACAATGATTTTGAGGGTTCATACATCTGATAAGTACTCAAAATATTTTTATCAAGTAACAGTGAAATATGTCTTTTCTAAATAGCAGATTTTCAATGTAAAATGGATTTCAAGATTTTTCTGCAGTATTAAGGTACTTCCTGATTATTCAGTCTTGTCATACTTAGAAACACCCTGCAGTATCATTTTGGAAGGTTTTCAGACTCTTGATGAATTTGTCTTTGTGAAAACTTAGCACTTATATCTGTCTTTTTAACAGCTGTCATGGAGGAGTTGGTAGAGGATGACATCTGTATTTTGAACCATGAAAAAGCAGACAATGCTCACAAGAGAGACAGCGATATTCCTGTTCCATCGTATACTGGAGATGAGTCTGTTGCCTCACACTTTGCGCTTGTCACTGCATATGAAGATATCAAGAAACGACTGAAGGAGACAGAGAAGGAGAACTCCTTCTTAAAAAAAAGAGTGAGAATTTTAGAAGAGAAGGTAAGAAAACAGTTGATGTACCAGTTTCTGGTAGCAGCTTCTTTTTTGCTCCTGGCTGGATGGCAGAGAAGAAGCCTAAGGATTTGAAATATACACTTGAAAGAATTTCCGTGTTAAAAAGTTTTTGTAAATTGTTTTATTTGTTTAAGTAAAATGCAGTTTGTTGCTCTGGTAGTGTAGTTGTGTCATACTGGCATTTTTGATTCTCACTGGGCACATATATGATGCAATGCAGAGACAATGGTTTTGATTCAGACAGATGTGTAGTTGTGTAAAATTTGTGACTGTAGTTTGTGTGCTTCTTCATGGCATTTATTAGCTTGGGGACATGTGACACAGTATTGTTGAATGGTGAGGTGCAAAGCTTGTAAATTATGAGAATCCAGGAACTGTATCAAAAGACTCTCTTGGGCTCAGGATACCAAAATTATAAGGAAAAATTGGTTGCTAAGAATATCTAGCTAGGTCTAGCTAATCACAACCTCAAGTGTGAAATACAAAGTTGCAATGCGTGACATAGATGTTGGCTGGCTGGCTTTTGATGCAGTAATTCTAAAATGTAAATGAATCTTGGAATTTCTTTTATAGGCAGTTTCTCATGGCATAAACTAGGGAAGTTCATTAAAGCTAAAAATTGACCAGGGCACAGGATTTTCTCTCCATGTAATGAATGCTGTCATTAAACATATATCCATTGTTCAGTACAGAGTGTCTTTGAACTGCAGAACTTCTTGGCTTTGATAGGGTGCCTTCTTATATAAGATGCAAAGATAGATCCTAGTGTTAGAGCTGAGACATTTTTTAGGAATTACTCCTAACTGTATGCTATTGACTCTTAAAAGCTTTCTAATTGTGTATTATTTTGTGGCATTGGAATGACAAACTTGAGTCACACTTGGCACAGTGTTGAAACACTTGCCCAGGAATTCTTGATGAAGACAGGATTGACTTTTTCTCAAAAAGCAAAACTGTTCCAGAACTTGCTTTATAAGGTCTGGGGGGATGTTGGGAAGAGGAATAGTGCTTCAAACCTAATATCCTCTGAACCATGCTGAGTGTAATATCTTTTATGTGGTTACTCAAAATCACAATAAGTAAGATTTGATCTTGACAGTTTCTTTTGCTTTGTGTCTTTTCATTTGGCCTTGTTCAGCTTAATTCTCTTGAAGATTACACCTTGTTTTCTGTAGAGAAAACTTCTTAGTATGTGAATGCCATAAAAATATTTTTATCGGGGGGGTATTGAGAAGGCCAAGACTGTTAGTGACTCTCAGTCTTTGTCAATAGCTAATATACCTATATGCTTTAAAAATATATGGGGAGTTACCCCTTTGAAGTTTTCAATTTCAGTGTGCATGGAAACTTCCAGAAAGCTTTTTAAGGTTTGTGTTCTATTTGAGTGGCTTTATTAGGGAGAGAAAAATATAAAGGACAAAACTTTAGAGGAGTCATACACATCCAAAAGAAAAGCAAACACTTGGTTTCAAGCAAACGCTTAAAAGAGGAGATATTTAAGGTAGATACATGAGTGTCAATGCTTTGTTTTAGTAATTTATTTTTGTATGACTCCTAATTTTTAAGAAAATATGTGCAAATCTGTTGTGAATATCTATAAGAGGTACATTTTGTTTAATGTAAGCATGCAAGACAAAAAGAATGAAAAGGAAAATGCAGTACTTAATTAAAGCAAGAACTTCTTGTATGAATGGTTGTAATTTGATATAAGACTTCTTTTCTTTCTGTCTTATTAAAAACGATGAAGATATTTTAACTCTGTTCCCCTTTTTCTAGCAATCCAGATAGTGCTTATTCTGCCTTGCTTGTCTTGCCATAGCAGCAGTGAGATGGTGATAATTTGAAAGTTCATTGTTATTTGTAAATTAATTCTGCTTTGGCTTTTTTTGCATAAATACACTGAAAAAAAACTTTATTTACATTATAAGGCATTTAAGAAATTATGTTTGGTTTCCTTTGAACTTTCTGTATGTTGTGTATTTACATGCTTAAAACTCCTTTCCCAAAAAGGAGTTTAGATTTCTTCAGAGCCTGAAAAAATATGATTAAGGGATTGTCGGTGTGAATAATCATGACTTATGAATGGTTTTTAAGTACTCATAGGAGTGAACTCAGCTGTCTACTGGAAAGTGTCCCTGTCCGTGGCAGGGGCATAGGACTCGATGAGCTTTTAAATGTCCTCTTCCAACTCAAACTACTCTATGATTCTATATATTAGTGAGCATTAACTATTGTTAGCAACTTCAGAGTTTGTAAACACCCTTTGTTGCACTTCTGTAAAAAACTTTGGCCCGTATCTGTTTATTTGATTAATTTATTATCTAAACTGAAAAAAAGGGAAAAGCTGTTAGATTAATATTGCAGGCTGTACTATTGCCTTTTTCAAAACTTGCAGTTCTCAGGATAACATGGAAAACTTTTCACTTGTCCTGTGTGTTGAATGTTCAGGTGCTTGGCTCCCGGCTGGAAGAGGAATGCAGCTCAGTTGGGCGGGAACAAGTCAATAAGGCCTACCAAGCCTATCGGGAGGCCTGCATCGACCGCGATCATTTGAAAAGCAAGCTGGAAAAAATGGTGTGCCTTTTTAAGTAATGACTTCAGTGCATGCTTTATCAGTACTGCATAGTTAGTACATGTTTACTGTAGATTGAACTTTATATACTTAAGATCTGTGGTGTTGGTTTTCTCACTCTTTTAAAGTACACAACAATACTTTCTGCAGGAATAACGATTTGAAGTACCTCAGTTTTATTACTGGGCTAGAATAATGCTAAAAAAAAAAAAGCGATATTTTTTCTTGTTGTATTTGTTCTAAAATACTGAATTGTCAGACATGATAGAAAAGTGCTTCACAAATTATTTTGGGTTGGGGTTTTTTCCCGCTCTGAAAATAGGCAAAAGAAAGTGCGGAATCCTTGAAAAACTTGAATGAACAGTTGCAATCTAAAGAAGTAGAGCTGTTACAACTAAGAACTGAAGTGGAAACTCAGCAAGGTATGCATTTGGTTACTTCATCTTAAGGTAGGTCGAGGAGCTCTAGTGGTTATATTGTGATGTTGGGGCATGAAGAGGTTTAACCCTATGTAGGGGCAAGGTAAGAGAAGCATGAACAGCAGTGAGGTACTTTGAACTTGTCTTTATTTTTGTGAATGGTCACGTGTATATTCTGAGGCTGTTGTGTTCTTCTGCCATAGATGATTTACAAATTTGAGAAATGGGCACTACCTGACAGTTTATAGGTTGTGTCACATATGACCCTTGACCCCACCACCTTTTCCTCAGAGCAGGGCAGAGGCCTGTTCAAGTATGAAGATCATTCAGTCAATCCCACTTCCTCTGGCACCTCTGGCAGAGGGTCCAGTGTATTGCTTTGTCTCACTGTTGGGATACGACAAATACAAGAGGGTGTTGTATAGCAATAGCTGCAGTCACCAACTCTTACTTAGATGGCTGGGAAATGAGAAAAGATAGAAAGATGTTGGTTGTACAGAGCCTGGTGAAAAGAGGAAGGAGAAACTAACAGCATATCCTGGCAATTCCAAAAGTCCAAATCCAGCTTGTCTTACTGCAGTTGTAAAGAGTGCTCTGTATGTGATAGACACGTAAAATGAAACACCATAGAAGAAAAAAACCCTTGATCAATTTAATTACAAGAAAATGCCATCTGTATAAAGTTAGAGATACGGACTGACTTCAGAATCTGTACAAATGCAGCCGTTTGAAAGGTGAGTACCACCACTTTAGAGTTTGGCTGTGCTTGAATTGGATTACTCTCCAAGAGGCCCTTAAGCATGTAATGCACAAGCAAACTGCAGGTAGTGCTAGTATCACTGTTGAGAACCTCATAGTTTCAGGAGGTAAGAATTGCTGAATTTGCGGAGTTTGTGAGGAAAGCTCTGAAAATGTGATGATTTCAATCCTTATTTGTAACTCAGTTTTACTCATAAGTGGACTCTGAGTACCTTGTTTAAAAAAAAAGAATCAGTGTAACTTAAGGTTGTTTAAACTATTAAATCTGGAATTAAATGTACCATGGAGTTGAAGACTCTGTGGGTTTTCTTCCTGTGATACTTCTCCTTTTCTTGCTGTCTAATGCCCTGATACTGATCAGATGGTAGCATCAGCTTAGGTTGCTTCTTGCCGTGTGAATTGCTTCAGTCTAACAAGATTTGTGTGACTTTTATGCTTTCCCCTTTTATTTTGATTGTATCTTTTGTTGTTCTGTTTGGAACTTCTTGATATTAAACTTGGGGAAAACTTTATGGTAAGTGATGTGACAATACAAATCTGAGGGTGAAAAGGCTCAGTTTCAAAGCATGTAAGAAGTATGCAAGTTGGCATATATGATATGTGTTTGCCATAAATTGATTTAATTGATTTTTCTATTTCCAGTGCCTTTTTATGCTGATACTTGCTTTTTCTCTGTGTCAAATCTCCAGTGCTTTCCTAGAAAGTAGGGCTCCATGCTTTAAACCCAGAAAATAGACCACCTCTGCCAACGACATTACCAGTGTTATGTCTCCCTGTTGCCATAGACTCCAATTCCTTCAGAATATGATGTTTTTGTAGGGCATGGGCTGGTTGAGGAGCATCTTGCATATTGAGTTACATTCCTTGGACTGAGATTGGAATCTGATTGTCTTGCTTGTCTTCTTTACAGTGATAAAAAGTCTGAATTGTACTCAGGCTAACTGGGAATTAGAGAAGCTGAACAGTGACCTGAAAGTGCATAGCCTGGAACGGGATCTAGAAAAACTGAAGGAAGAGTGCAACAGTCTCAGGAAGGAGTTGCAAAATTCCAAGCAGAAGGTACCTTAATTTTTAAGGAATTCTTGTATTAATGGTTAATTTTAAATCCCATGGTAAATCAAAATCAAGGGTTAACAAAAATATGAAGTATACAATTGAGAGAAATATTAATATCTTGGTAAAATTTACCTTAAATATTTTCATAGACTGTCATTTTTCTTGGAAGTAGGGACAGGCTCCTCAGGGAAGTGTTCATTGGCATCAAGCCTGTTCAAATTTGAGAGTGTCTGGATAATGCTCTTAATTATAAAGTTTAGTTTTAGGTAGTCCTGCAATGAGTAGGGAGTTGAACTTAAACCTTAGGGGTCACTTCTAGCTCGAGATATTCTATGATGCTATACAGGTGAGATTTCTCAGCCATTGCCCATATAACAACAGAAAATAAAGCTATATGATTTTTTATAAGAAGTCACTAAGTTCTGTGTAAGCTGGGCTACTAAGAAAGTTTGGGCAAAAGCTGGTCTCTATTATTTTTATTTCTTTTTAAACAAAAATGGGATGCTAATGTTAAAAGAAGTCATGAACTTTGTTTAAGGAAGTCTGGTGGTTTTTTTTAGGGTAGTTGCACGAAGCCTGTCAGTAAAGTACCTCTTTTGGCACCCTGCCCCATTTCTGGGGCAAATACCTGTTTTGAGGGACACATTTTGTAATGTAGACATTGTTAGGATCTCAAAAAGAAAATTAAGATAACAGTAGCAAAAAGCAGTAAGTTACCGTCTAGTGCATTCTGCTTTCCATCATACCTTTGATGACAGGTACAGTGCCAGTCTCTAGGACTCTGCAGTTACATTGAAGTTACACAGTGAATGTAAAACATTTAAATGTGATTGTTTGAGGAGGCAGACTGTTTTAGATTGCTTATGGTCATTAATAATGATGATTATGTAATCTTGAATCACACAGCATTTGAGTGAGTCTGCATTTTTTCCACTAGGTGGGGATAGAGCATGCGAGGTGTTCTGTTAACTGCCCTTACTGTTGGTTGTTTCACTCGTGTCTGGAGCTCTTTCAGTAACTTGTAAAACCTGAAGGCTTGCAGAACTCGTATGCAGTTTTGGTGTCTTCAGGTAACTCTAGAACAGAGTAACAGCTGCATAAATAATTGCAGGTTGTATTGTGAGAGTGAATGATGTCAGAGAGAACAGACTAAAATAGCAGTTGTAAGGAATACTACACGTGACACTGTTTAAATAATGTTTATGCCAGCAGCTTTTGTTGCACAGGACAAATACAGGGAACAGTTTTTTGTTTTGTTTTGGGAGGTTTTGTGATGGTTTGGTTTTTTTTCTTGTTTTTTTGTTTATAATTTCTTCTTGATCCTGGTAACTGCTTAATACAGGAAATAAAAAAGTGCACGTTTTCAAATGTGAGGCAATACAGTGCAGCTTTTTTTAAGCTATGAATTTGAATCTTTGGGAGATGGGGGAAAGTTCAGGAGGGGAAAATCTGTCAGGTGAAATACTGTCAAGTGTGATCAATGGGCAATGACAAATCAGTATTATTTCAACTCAGCTGGTATTTTTATTATTACTTATTTTCATTACATTAGTTTAGTTAACATGTAATGAAAGTAAGTAATAATGAAAATGAAAACAGGAAAACATGTCTTCAAATGTTTTCTGCCTTAGGCAAGTGTACTTTCTGTTTTTCTGAAACTTTTAGATATTCTTCTGTACTTTTAGATATTCTTACTCAAGTTTTACATTGTAGTTGATGCAGTGTGTACATTGTACTGACAAATTGCTTGAAATGTGTACAGGCTGTCTTAAAGCTACTATAAAGATATCAAACCCATAACAGCTTTGGCTAGAGGGAATGATAGGAAGGGAACATTGAAAGAAGGGATATGAAAGGGAGGGAGCTCATCACAAGTGAGGGTCTAATAGAAACACAGCTAACAAAGTGAGGTCAATGTTAAATTTATTAAACAGTCCTGCTAAATTCAGTGAGGCTGCCTATATGTGCAATTTTAAAGTAGTCTTTCAGACTAAAGGGATAAATTATGTAACCTGTGGAAGTAAATCTATACTGAAAGAGTTTGCTTTAATTTAAAGATCTTTATATACTGTGATGGGGAAAGAACAAAAAAAAAGACTGTTTAAAGAGTAAAAATTGAGAAAGACTTTTGATATCCATTCTAAAAGTAATTGATCTCTAATTCTGAGAATTCATCTGTTTTAAAAAAAAGTATGGAGATGGCTGAGCAATGCCTTTGTATAAGTAGGTAGTTTAAGCATATTTTATGGAAATTATTAGTAGAAGTCTTTACTTCCCTTTTGAAACCCACTGCATCTAACACAAATGAAGACTACTTTACTTGTGAATTTCAGTATTAGGGAACTTGGAGTTTCACTACTGTTTTTTGAGAGAGAAGATCTGAAATTATGTTCATTCATTCTCTGTCTTCCCTTCACTCTGTTATGCAGGACCAGACTCAAGACAAAAATCCATTACATGGAGACCACCTTCAAAGACAAGACATCCAGAGGTATGAAATATTTTGTTTTCAGTTTACTGAGGGACAGTTAGTTGAATAAGTAAATTATTCTTGCAGACTCTTTAGGTATGTTATTTCAAGTTACATAATTTCATTGAAAGTCTAGGTATAGTTATTTAGCAAGGTCATTGTACATTTTTTTGTTCTTTGTTATGTTTGTAGTTGGGGATGATGATGATGATGATTTATATAGTTATGCCTCTTGGTGCACTTACATCATTTTCCACCAGAGGGAAGAGCAGCCCTTTACAATGCCAGGCTTTAGTGCAATGGGTCTTGATGCTTCCTTGGGTGTTGAAGAGATGGGGAGATCAGCCACTGAAAGAGAACATACAGACACTTCCCATTGTATGCTCTCTGGTGCCATAATGGTAATAATGAACACACTACACACAAATCACACTTTGTCCTTTCACCTTGACTGGATACTTATTCCTGTGGTTCCTCCTGGAGCTTCACAGTAAGCCTCACATGCCTGATAAAAGATGTTCTCACAAGACACAGCAGCTATCTCTTTGATCACTGCTCTGATCAAACTGATCATTTGGTCAAATAATTATTGATCAGAGCAGATTTATTCCACCAAGTGGTGCTCAGGTGGCAGCCGTCTAAAATAGCACATGGACAGTATAGTGTTTATTGTAATATAAATACTGAATGTGTAATAAATATGCAAGCCCATCCAAAAATCTGTGGAGAAAACACTTGAGAAACCTCCTATGAGAAACATTCATTGTAGTAAGCAATCCTGCTTTTTATAGGAAATAGAGGCATTTGCATTAGTTAACTTTTTGGAAAGTAGTTATTTCATATTTGTGAGCAGCCTGCAAATCTGACTTTAAAGTCACAGTGTGCAAATCTAATTAGCTGTAGATTTAAACAGACTGTCATAATGAAGGTTTGTATCACATGTTAGAAGGCAGTATAGGATAGGGTAGGATTCCAGGCACAGGGAATCATTGGTTTTCAATTACAAATTCCTTGAAAATTAGGCTTTGCAATGGGATTCTACATCGGTATCTACAAAAGCAATTAAAATCTGTTGCACATGATTTAAGTGGAAGTCTGGTACCTGCAGCCCTTTGCAAGATGCTTGTTAAAGTGTTAAATGCACTTGAAAAAATCCAAGCACTCTCCTTCTGGTTGGTGGTAGATGCTGAGCTGTCCTTCTGTGTTAAATATTGGACGGTTCTGGTTTGACATAACTAAAGTTTTTGATCTTATTTTTTAGACCAAAACAGAAGAATTAAGGAAGTATGGTTGCCACATCAGCTTAAAATTGTCATCTCTTAAAAGTTCAAAGAGCCAAAAGGAGTCTGCAGTAGAAAGGTCACATGTTTAGCTGACCTTGAAATATCCAATTCTGAAAATTTTAACTTTCTATCTGTCAATTGCTGACACTTAATGCATTATTTATTAAAATACAGCTTCCTCTGTTCTTTAACAGAGCTTCATGGATCCGGATCGTGGATTTGTATTCTGGGAAAGTATTTCTGTGGATAGAAGTTATATTTCTTTGTTTTAAGGGAACTCTCTTAGCGTTGACTTGCATAGTAGCTACTTCTCAGAGTGATTTTGAACACATACGTGCTTGATATTTTATGCAGGAGTGACCCTATATTGCTATTTTTGAAGGATAGCGTTACATACAGTTATGAAGCTTGTTAATTCTTACTTATCTCAGTAGCTTGAGATATTGACCTGTTTTCAAATAAATGCCTTTTAGGTGAATGTAGCGAGGAAGAAAAAATGCTGGAAACTCTCATCCATTATATTTGTCTTCAATAAATGTGTTTTGGTAGAATGTTAAGCATTAAAAAAGCATGAAATCATTGGTTTCATGTTTAAGTTGAAGTAACTACATCCTTATGTCTTTGAACACCGAGTTAATTATTAATCAACACAAATGTGATATTCAGTAAGGAGCCTTTGCTAGAAACTTTACCAAGAAACATGTGGTAATGCTGGCTTTTTTTTCTCCTGTTTTTAATTTTTTTACCAGTTATTAACCTGAAACATCAGTGTTGGAACAGTGCTGCTGTTGCTAAATATGTTTCTTGTATTATGCTGTCTTAGAGAATGAATAGGAACACTGTTTTTTCAATGTCCAATAAGACAGATAAACTGGAGGTCTTGAATATGAAAGAGTATGGTTTATGTTTTAGTTTGGACGCTGTGTATATGCTCAGTTTGGGTCTTGGGTATTTAGTCTGAATTCAGTGTAGCAATGTACATGGTGTAAGACCCAAGTACTGTTTTTTGATTTTGAAATTACAATCAATCAACATTACTAGGCTCATCATGTGTGTTGGGGTATGTGGTCATTTTGAAAGGCATTCAGAGTTAACACTCCGCCTTTTTTATAACCTGGTGACAAAGTATTCCTTCGAGATGACTAATTTTATTGGAAGATGGTTAGTTTCAGATACTGAAATGAAGATTATGCTTCATATTTCTTTCCGTTGGGGAGTTGAAATTATTGTTACCTAGTATGTCAATATATAATGCATTGTATATTGTAATAGGTAAGAATCAAATAAAATATACAAAGGTCCATCCGTTTAAGGTAATTCTCAGTACTGTTCAGTCCATTTATGCAGTTATGGTACTCCAACAAAATTTGCAGTGTGTGTCAGGCAAGAACAATTTATTAACAGTTAACACTTGACAGGCATGTTAATAGGCTGCTTTAGAGGCTGCAATATTTAACTTGTAATAAATTTTTGTTTTGAAAGTGTGCAACAAACATATTGGGACCTGAAGAGAGAAATGTCTAATTTGCGTGTAGTGGCTGACAAGCAAGCTGAGGTCCTACGAAAACTGAAAAGGAGCCCACCAGGAGCCAAGAAAGGCAAGTCAGTGTTCGCAGTAACAGACCTTACAAACACAAACAATTGATTCAAGCTGTACCAAGAATAAACTAGCTATCATATCTTATCAGAATCTCATCAATTGAAGTTGATGAGCTAGACTGTATTATGGTTCCAGCTTACCCATTTTCTGCTTTTGCTTCTGTCTCATACTGGTCAACTTCACACATAAAGGTGTTGCTGATGTGTTTTTTCTTCAGTACTGTGTTCTGTTCCCCTTGTGGCTTTTTTCTCAGTCAAGTGTTGCTTATGTGCACAAGGCTGAGGTGTTAAGTTTACTCGTATTTGACCTTTTACCACAACTACTTCATATTAGGAGGGAAAAATATCGTTTTGCAAATGCAGTCTTATTTTCCCAGTACAGAATATATGAAGTATTAAATTGGCAACATTCTAAAATCAGACTTTAAAAGAATTAAATTCCCTTCTGGTTCCATATTTCTTTACGTTGTATTCAGAAAAGTTGTCTTTTCTAACAAAAGGCTACACAGTGTGGCATTTTCTGAATGTCAGAGTACTGGGGAAGCAAAACTGCTTTAAATAATTTTAAGAGTTAAATATTTTTCACATAAAGCCTTTAAAATTTCTGTGAGCACTTTATCAGTTCTTCTGTTCCATACATATGTTTCTCTCAAGCCAAATGCTAGACTATCAGTCAAACAAACTGTGGTAAAGAGTTAATTTCCTTTGCTTTCTGCTCGCTTCAATTGTGGTCTCTACTGTGCTCAGAACACTGGTGGAAGACAGTGAACTTGGTTACAGTGTATTGGTGACAGACTCCGATGTCCCTGTCCATTACCAGATCAAGACATTTTGGTTCTAAACAGCTCAGTGAGGTAATGACAGGATTCACCTCCCAAGCAGTCCCTGCCTTTGTGGTCAGCAGTGACTAATGATCACTTTGTCTCTGGTACTTTGCTGATACAAACTGTCAACCCATTTTGTACACTTGGCCATATTGTTACCAGGTGAGTCTGTGTTCCTGCTGTTCTAAAACATGATTGTCAAATAACTTCAACAGAGAAACTGGAACTGAATGAGTCTAAATAATCTTAGATCAGTCAGGGTTTGATGTGATCATATAGTGTCTTTATGTCCTTATTTTTAATTTGGAGTTACGTGTCTTGCCACTACACAACTACTGATTTTTTTCTTCTCCTAGGTGAGGAGTCTCATTTTCTGCAGTTCTTATGCAGTTGTTCATCCACAGCCATAGAAGGCATTCTTGATTGATCAGGAAACAGTGGACTTTTGCCTTTTCATCTGTAGACTTTTTTCAGTAATTTTTCAGAAGTATGTGAGAGTGGACAGGTCTGATCTTGGTCATCAGCCACACTTATGAATGCAATACAGATATATCTTTGCTTATATTGATAGACAAATCTTGGCTTATGCAAAATTTGGGTGCAATTGACTGAAGCCTCCCACTTCCTATACCTCCAGTACTGACTTTTAGCATCTACAAACCAGCTGCCATTGTCAGAGGTGCATTAATTCTGCAGAACACAGGTTCATCACTTTTTGTGGGACATAAGCAATATCAGTTAACATGTGGATTCTACTTAGCTGCCATGTATGGAGATATTTTCAACAAATGTGTGTGTTTGTGGGGTTTTATATTTGTTTTTTTTTTCTTGTTGATTTTTTGGGTTGGTTTTTTAATTTGTTTTTTTGCGTGGGGTTGTTTGGGTTTTTTTTGCACATTTTTGATCTGTTTTCAGTGGATTCAGTTTCTCTTGAACTTCTAAAGATCTGTAGGCCTCAAATTGCGTTTTACACCTGCCAGCACAAAGATGCCAAATCCAGTGCCTTAGCATGTCTTTCAGACATGATGCCTATTCTATTGGAAAGTGGTTTGGGCTGAGCTCCACAAATTTTAATTTATTGTGACAAACAGAAGTTGTATTCTTTGACCAAGATACCAGCTTCTTTTTCTTTCCCTTAAGAGCTAAAGTTAAAAAGTTGCAATTCATGCTCAAGATTAACAGCTGCTCTAGAAAACTGTATATAAGATGTCAGTTTAACTGCAGGAAGCATTAATGTACTCTGATTACACATTTATGTACATTATCACTTCAAAAGAAAATTACGTGCTTGTATTTGGCCATATGTTCAGATGCGTGTTGAAGATACAGCTCTTCCATTTCAGGTAGATGCTGTTCTGTTTCAAAATCCTCCCTTTCCTAAAAGTTTAAAACTCCTCTGGAATTTCACATGGCTGAACATTGCAGTCTGTCACTTTACTTTTGGAAGTCAGACAAGAGAACCTGTGAACACGACGTGTTTCCCTCTTACAGCTTCATGGGCAGTGAGAATTTGGGTTCTGGGTTGCAAGAGAATACAACTTGTTTAAAGAATCAGTGCAACAGGAAGCAGCATTCAGTGTTCTCATCTGGCTGATTTCTCCAAGAGTGAAATGAAAATGGTCTCTATTTCAGCATTCATTTCAGTCTGGTCAGAAAGATCCATCAGTTTATCTGTGTTGAAATGGGAGTTGGGAGATATCCTTGGAGCTGGGTGTGTTTTAGACACTGATTTCAGGATTTTGGGTTCATCTTGAGACTGGTGAGGGTAGTATGTTGTTTGTAACTTTTAAGTGAATATAGTAGCTTTTCACTGAATATGGTCCAAAAACTTGTGGCTTGAAGAAACTGTGTTTTACATCCCTGCTAGACTGTAGTACATTTGGAGTACATGAAAAATGCATTAGATAATGTAATTTAAAAATCTTTTTCATCTTCTTCCTTCAGCTGCCTTTACTGCACCAGTGCAATGTGTTGACTTGAACATTTCAAAGCTGAATTTGACATCTGGGGTAGTCTATAAAAACCTCTCACAAAACAATAAAGCCCTCGGCAACGCTGTGTCTCCCCCTCTGCTGAGAGATGCCCGTGTCCCATCTGAAAGGGTGACCCTCCAGGCTTGGACAGAGGAGAGACCAATTCCAGCTGATGGCAAAACGTTTCAGGAACACCATTCTTATGGAAAGAGCTCTCTGGAAGATAACTCCTGGGTATTCCCAAGTCCTCCAAAGCCCAATGAGAATGTGTTTTGGGAAATGAAAAATAATCCAACTTTGTTAAACTGTCCAGCAGATTACCTGGATCAGTGTAATCAAAACTGTCTGCACAAGAGTTAAACAATTTTTAGAATGAACTGAGGCATTTTTGGAGTGATTCTGAATAGGCACCTTAATGCTTGAACTTCTAAGGAGAGAAAACAAATTGTTTGAAATGTTCTTTCTTTATTTTTAATTCTAGTTCCAAATCAGAAAGCCTAGTCTTCCACTGCTGTAAATCAGGAGCAAGTTCCTTAATGTTAAAGCTGTGCTGGTATAATGTAAATACAAAGAAATCTAGCATGGGGCCTAGATAGTCTTGTACTGCAAATGACATACATTTGCTAAAGGTTACACTGAAAAGTGAGTTTGTGGAATAAAACAAAATAATCCAGTTCTATATTTGTTTGCTATTTGTATGTTATCAAGAAAATACTTGGTATCCAGTGTTAGAATTTGTACCAGCTCTGAGCTTATATTTGACAGTGTTCTTTTTCAGAATAAGACCTCATATGAAGAATTGGATTCTCCCTTCCTCCTTTCAATTAGCTTTGATTCCTCTGGTTTGTAAATGTATTTTTCTGTAATTTTTAACCAAGAAAGGTGAGGTTTTTTTTTAATTTTTTTCAACCGTGATTTATATGAGAGAGTGGCAAGAGAAAAACCACCCCAAGACTATCCTGTTTTGATTGCCCCATTTAGGGCTTGATTGTGAATTGTGAAGGACTGTAAGTAATGCTGCTGAACACTGTGAATCCTGGAGGTTCAGCTTGTTTCCCTCAGTTCCTGCTGACAGAAGCTGCTGTAACTGCACAGCGGTGCTGCCACGGACCCAGCGTGTTCACAGTTTTCCATATTGTGCCTCCTTTGCACAGCACCACAACTCTGACTCTTTATTCCTGTGAATAAGGCTACTAACTTTTCTTTTGTTAAAGAAAGAAAGCCTTAATTTAATCAGACTTGGTGTTGTTGCACTGTTGATATATAAAAGCAAGTATTTTTGTGGTATCTTTAGTATGCCACTGAGAACCAGAGCTACTGGAATTCCAACTACCTGCTTTATAGATTATGGGTGCCTAGGCACTACTTTTTTTTTTTTCCTCTTAAGGCCATGAACTGTTTCTAGACAAATATAATTTATGCCATTTTTTTTGTTTGTTTGTAAACTTCTCTGCTTCATGTCTGGCTTAATACAACAGGGTTAAGTGAAATGTCTTGACTGCTCAAAAAGTTGAAGAAAAATGCATTGTATTTCAGTCATGATACATAACTTGTAATGGGCAGGAAGGTATTTAATATTGAATATGCTATTTACAGATGTGTGGGTGGGTGAAGTATTCAGCTTCACAGATCCATCAAATTAATAAAAATTTATTTCACAGCTGTTTAGTAGCAAATTATATTTAGATTGCTTGCAAATACATGGGGAAGCTCTGGCTGTAGCACAGCCATAGTAATGATGCGCTGTAGAAGCATGACCTGTGTGGTTCCAGACACTCTCTCCTGCACAGTAAGTACTTCAGACAGAGCCCATCTTTCACTTTGTCTATCAAAGGCAAAAAAATGCCTTCCAGATACCTTCTCTTGTAGTACAAACAGCATACATAAACAATGTTTCCTATTCACCAGATATTGTTTTTCTATTATCTTGCTCACGTATACTGGCTTGTCTGTGATTAATGGAAATGGTGTCAGATGCTGGAATTTATTCTGACCAATGAACACAGCTGACTCAGGGGAGTACAATCTCTTGGAAAGTAATAGAACAAAATCCAATATGCATAAAACAAATCCAAGTCACTAGGCTTTAGCTGATAGAACCAACTACCTATGTAATAACAAAGAAAACATTTCTCATGTGGCTGCATAAGCTATGTGGTACCTAGTTCTAATGTAGCTTACTTTTGGGGTTCCTCACCTCAACATTACAGAGGTTTTTTATTAAGGAATGTAACATTCAACAGGCATTAACATGATTTGTGCAATGAAGGAATTCTACTGTGTAAGATATTTAATAAATTTATTTTTGTTTGAAATTGGTTTCACTAACAAATCTCCTTTCCGTATTGGACACAAAATTTTTTACTGGAGTTTTAATTCCTTTATTGTGTATAAATGTTATTCCAAATACAAACAATTAGATTTGAGGTTCATCACTTTGACTTAAGGAAAAAAAACAGCCATCTGCTGTAGCATATTCTGGGAGAAGTATCCTCTTGGGTATTGAAACCTGAAGGATATAGTTACCTTAAGCTATGGTGCTTTGACTTCAGGTTCCCAGTCCGCCTGCCTTGTCCTGTGTGAAATTAAAATTAATATTTTCTGTGCAGAGCCTGAGACTTTCCAGGTTTGGCATTTGACCCTTGGTTTATATTCTGTGCTCCTTCCCGTGCTGGAGAAGGGAGCAGCAATGTTTGCTACGAGGGACTTCAGGAGCACTGCTGCTAACTAGGGAGAAGAGGGACTGATGCCAGAGAGCTTGCTGCAGGCAGCATTTCCAATCCAATCACTCATTGCCATGTCCAAGCTGTAACATTTGAAAAGGAAGTCCCCAGATTTGGAGTCACTTGGGAGCTTGCTGGCTTGTGAAGCATCTGTTGGTCCAAAGGTTACAATCAGATTTTGACTGGAGATGGAAAAGTCATTTAAATCCACAGCACTAGTGGCTTACAGTGCTTTTTCCATTTTCAGAAGTGAAACCTTCTCATCAGTGACAGCAAATTACATGGAGAAGTAGCTGTAGTAACAGGGGTCCTGGTGTTTGTGTGCATGTGTTACATAAAACTGTAAAATTACATGTATTAAGGACCAAAGTTCAAAAATAATTTTGTTAAATGACCCCCAAGAAAATTTTAACTTGAATGCAAACTTTGAACATTTTAAAACCTCCCCCAACCCACCAATTTGACAATTTTTAATTTAAGAAAGTATTAACTCAATTTAACAGAAATTAAAGCCAGCTTTTGGGGCAGCAGGAGGTTGTTGCTCTGCACATTTAAATGAGCAAATGGCAAGCTGATGAATATGTATTTGGGTATTTGGTGAGTTGCATGAACCTTCTAATAATTTACATGTAAACTTGCACTGTTTGGTTAATTTTAAGTATTTTTAAAATCTGATAGTTTTAAGTTTTCCTGCTAGTTTTGTCATGTACAGCTGATCAGTTTTCTCACATGTGAACTAGCCATATTGAAGAAAGAAAACTCCCAGATTAGCTGTGATGCACTGTCCAATTTTTACAGCTGGAAGAAGACAAGAGCAGCATGAGACATATGGTAGAGTTGCAGTAAAACAATGCCCATTCCAAGTAATGAAACACAGGCACATGTAAGTCTCACATGAACTATACTGGTGGGATAAAGCAGATTGAATTTTCTTCCAAAATTAACTTGCAGCAGACTTTGACACGTCTGTGCTGAGACACCTGTAGCTTTAACAATGCTGTAAAGGAAGAGTGAAGAACTCTGGTACCTGACTGACACCTGTATTATGTTCTGATCTCCAAACAGGCCCTGTGAAGGACACTGGTTGTAGAGGTGTAAGGTATTTGTTCTCTATGTACTTTGTGTTTGAATATAAAAAAGGCCATGTGGAGGCTTGATTGTATTTAATTATTTTTGAGGTTTTGAGGAGACAGGCTTTTTGACCCTTTCTTTAGGGAGAGTGGTGTCACTACTTGCAATTATATGAACATAGGGCAGTTGATGAAAGTATTTTTTATGACCAGCAGTAAAGCAAAACCACTAATTTTAACTGAGTTGCAATTGAAGCATTAAAAAACTCCACCCTGTGCAGTAACTGTCCAGCAAAATTAATTTAATTGTATTTTAAGATGGAAGAGAGCAAGTCAAACATTAAGATGCAGTAATTAAAGTGGTAAGATGATCATATTTGAGTATGGCTGTTTGATCTAGGGAGAAGCATGCAAGAAACACCCAGGTGATTACTGTTAATGAACCAATTTTTAACTAGGTGGAGCACCTTCATTTGCAAGTTTATTTGACCATTTTTTGATCAGCAGAGTAACAGAATGGATGAATTACTTGCAGAAATTACTTGAGGAGTATGGCTGTACTAAATGTGGAGAGCAGAATGGGTTTCTGGCTTGCAGGTTAATTTCTGGGTGATGTTTCAGACTGCAGTGGCTGTTCTACTCTGAAAACCTTGTGCATTACAAACTGCCCCTCATCTTCCCTCCAAGTTTGGGTTTTACTCTCTGAAGGCAAACTTTTAAATAAACTTTTAAATAAAGTATATGACACCTTCTCCCTCTTTCAGATCTTCCACTTGTAGCGGGCTCCCCTCAGGAGTTTGAAGAGACCTTTAATACAGCCAGAGAGTGCAGCAAAAAATAGGGGTGTCTTGGATGCCTGCCAAGTGCTGTGGAGAGGACAGATAGGCCCCTCTGCTGTGTTTCCTTACACTGATTATAATCCGGGGCTGTCTCCAGTTAACCTGAGTAGGAAGGAGAGTTTACAGCTGACACAAAACCAAAACCGAAAGTAATGCAATGGTATGAGTTTGTCATGTCATGGTATTCATTCTTTCATTTAAACTTTAAATAAAAGATGTAAATGCAATTCAAGTATAGGATATGCACAAGATTCTAAGAAAATGAAAGGTGTGAAACCAAGAATTCAAAGCTAGGGAACATCACATTTCAGAGATGTTCATACAGAGCTGTACTATAGAGGAAGCTAATGCATGATCCAAAGGTCAATTCCTGCTCTAAGTGCATACCAGAGTAAACAGAGGAGCTCAAATAATCCAGATGTAGGAAAAGAGAAACAAATAGCTGACAGCACCACTCAGTACATGGAATTTCAGGTGTGACATCAGTGCAGATGTGAGATATGGCTGCTGTTCACATACAGCCTGTGTCGAAGGATGGGGAGTGATACCTGCAGGTTCACCTGCACTTTGTTCCATTCCACACATCCATTCCTCCCCTGCAGTCCTTGTCACTGCACTGGGGGTTCCCCTCACCTGCTGCACACAATTTCTGCTGAGCCAGAAAAGAAGACCTCCATTGCTGGTGCTGTTGTCTGACTCAGACCTGAGTCATAGCTGAGTATGATGCAGGTGAGCTCTCAGTGCAGGCACACATCACTGGCAGCACCCAGCACTGCCCCTAAGAGAATGCTCACTCCCACCCCAATCCTCTGGGGAAGGGCTTTTGATAACACTTTCAAACACCCAGGCTGGCTTTCCAGAGGTTGAAAATATAGCAGATTTTCATAGTGGGACAAAAGAACCATCGCTGTCATTAAAAACACATGTCACCATCTACCTTAAATTTCCTCCTTTTTAAAATACGTATGGCAAAACAGCTAATTAGGAATATTTTTGTTTTCCAAAACGCTAAGAAGCCAAGAGCACGTGTAGGACGCTGTTCCACATACGCTATTTCAAGGTGGTTAGCTTTAGAGCAGAGTGCCACTTAAGTTTGCCTAACAAGGCAGAATGCTACACATCTTACCGGTTTGTCACTCACAAGTCCAGTCCTCCACCCAATCTGCTGAAGCAACATTATTAATGATGATTCCAGTAAAAGACACAGAATAAAGGGCAATTACTAACCTGCAGCATTAAGTCCTTCGTATACATGTGTCAGTTTCCTCCTTGAATAGCTGAATACTGTTTGTGGTGAAACCGTATTAAAATGAACAAGTAAAATGTTGCCTTTTAATGGACCAGTATTAAATCTTCCTCCTTACTCAGAAAATTACTTTTTTTTCTTCTTTAGTCAGGGCATTAAAGTTACCAAGTTTAAGTGCAGCCCTTCCTTGCTTTTAAAGAATTTAGTTTTATTTCAGAATGCTTGGATGATACTCCAAGATAGTAATATAGAGTTTTAGAAACTATCTCTGGTGAAGCAATTTAAGCATTTGAGAATTCTACAATTAAGCAGCTTCAAGTATCAGTACACGAAAGATCATTTGTGTGCTCTTTTTAAGTTAGGGATGTGCTTAATTCCTGCAAGAGGTAATCTGCATCTTCCATGCCTGGTTTAGTTGTTTACTCACCACTACCTGGAATAATTTTGCAAGTGTGGTCACTCATTCACTCCTGAAGCATGGCAGCTTCTTCCCTGTCCTCAAGGAAGGTGTGGATGAGATTACTTTCTTCTCTAGAGTTGAAATGGCCAGTCTGGGCCATGCACAAGCACAAGGCATCCATCCCTTCTGACAGTGTAGGCTTAAAAGTGAGTCACAGTGTACACTTAAAAATGAGTTACAGTGCAGGCCCAAGTACTACCAAGCTCTCATCTGAAAACATTTTGATGAAAAGGGTAATTCATATTGGTCTGTGTAGCTCTTCTGCATTTGTCACCCTTCTCTTCTAGTCAGTGCATCTCCATACAGTCAGCTTCAGGTGATGACTAACAAGCCAACCTCAGTGTATACCCAATCTGTGATCAGTTAATACAACTTAAATGATTCACCCTTAAGTTTTTATGTAGACTGGTAGCTAGATACAGGCTTTAAATTCCAAATGGACATTCTGGAATTGTAAACTCCAAATTGTACACTGGTATCAAAACCTCAAGCCCAGATAGAGGAATATGCCCTTGCAACCTCTCTTGCAAGCTCTGACAGCATGCTCTAGATCTTTAATTATGAAAATTTTTTAAATTGACTCTTTATTTCAAACATTATTTTATTCTCCATTCATCTCATTTTGTATATTTCAGTTAAACTCCACACAGAGTGGTACAGACAATTTAAGTCTGTTTAAATCAAGTGAAATCTAAATTGCATATAAAAAAAAGTTCATTTTAAGTTTTAATCACACATTCGGAGTAAACTTCTGTCTTTTTTTCTTAATTCCAGTAGCTCTGTATTCTTCTCTTTGCTTCAAATATTCTGCTTTGCATTCTTCATAGAATGATGGATCAGAATAGCTACAAGACAAAAAAATACATATTGTTTTTAATTTTGGAATATTGAACAGATATTGCATGAGTACCACTCATAACTGATCTTCCTTTCACACCCAAAGAAAACTTGTCTGCCTTTAATAGTAAAATAACACTTAGGTACTTTATAAAAAGAGGTATCTGTCATGATACTGTTCTCTTTTGAAGCACAGTCCTTTTCAAGCCTCTGCAGTGAAGCCACCAAGAAGAAAGGCAGAAAAAGGGAAAAGACATTTCGTATCTAAGTTCAGCTGAAGAATTCATTTGCAGTTACCCTCCTCAAGCATGAGAAGCTGCTGGAGTTGACTTATTTTTTAATGCACCCAAGTAACTACTGGGAAGAGGTTCAAGTGCATATCTTTAACAGTAGATATGGAGGTCCTTGATCATTACATTAAATTCGCTTATAATTTTTTGATCTATAACTATTCAACACTATAAACCATTTTTTTGTCAGAAGCAATTTGTTTAATTTTTTTTTTTTTTTTAGGTGAAGGAATAGACAAAACTGAATAACTCCAGAGGGTTCTGACTGCAGTTAGGCCTAAGTTCTTGCATGGCTGCACGTTTTTTTCATCAGTTCCTAAATATTTGAGAATAACTGTCACTAGTTCAGAGGCATTTATTTTTAATCTAAATCACTGGTTTAAGAGATCAGGACACACCAAAAAATCAAACCAATCTCCTTTTCCCCCCTCAGTCAAACTCAAAAAATTTGCAGCCTGGGAAATTCAAGAACCTAACACTTCAGCCTAATGCCTCTGGGGTTAAATTAGGACTTCCAAAAAAGACGTTTCAATCCATCATGGCATTGAACTGACGTCTCATATGTAACAATTGCCCATTGCTCCTGCTACTGCACATCAGCAGGATACTTTCAAGACAGACTAAATCTTAAAAAACAGAAGCAAAATGAAAACCAACTTACTCTGTCTCACTAATAGAAGCTTCACTGTGAGCCCTGATCCCCACATCTGGGATGTACCAGAGCAAATAAAGGGCTACAGAGCTACTGGGCTGAAATCTGTCCCCAGGTGAATCAAGAAGAGAGTCTCTGTAGCCTTACATTCATATGGTAAATAAAATCTTGTCAGTTAGGGCCCTGACCAGCATGGTCTTAATAAAGCAAAGATACCATTTTCAGAAAATACATCCAAGTCCCTAATCCTGCACAGCTCTTTTCAGTATACTTAACATTTCTAGATTAGTACAGGGCATGAACAAAAGCCCAGCAAAAATTCATGAGGGACTTACTAGCCAACCAGACAGTCCTTCAGTGCTGTGTTCTCCTGCCGACACTTCACCACCATCAGAATACCAGTTTCTTGACAGCATTTGGTAAACGCTGGGGAAAAAAACCAACACAAACTAAATTGAAGTTAGCGAAATGGCAATAGGTGAAAAAACCCTGTGTGGAGGAGGTAGCAGACCAGATCTGATTTATTATTAATATAACCATAGTTGGCCTAGATTCTCATACTGTTTGCAAGGTCTTTGTCACTTGTTCTGCAACAACACTTTAACTGGGATTCTCCCCTCATCATGTAGCACATTTACACACATGCTGGTGTTGCTAATGCCATTTCTGAAGTTATTCTTGCAGCAAATCCATGATTCATGTGTCTGCTTTTCACATGCTCTACTCAGGGCTATCACCTACATCTCTGGCAGTTAAGAACAATGAAGTTGCTAAACGAAGTGAAAGTGCCTGGTTTAAGGATCTTAAGACTGAAAAACAAGCCAGTGAGATACTAAAACAGAACAGCAAAGTCATGGCTAAGGACATGGGATTTATCTGGCAGTAACTAAAATTATGCCTCATTGTTACCAGCACCCTGTACAGATGTTTCACTGAACAATAACCCTAGATAAGAATTGGCTGTTATTTCTATCAGGGGATTTCAAACTGTTCTGGTCTAAGAGGTAATTAGCTACATTTAGCAGATGGAAAAGAGAGAAAGACAAAGCAATGTGTCCAAGATCAACCAGGAGCCAGAACAAGAACAAAGTTCCCCCCTACTGCATCTCCTTCCAGAATTCCATCAATTTCTCCTCCTCTATGGTCTTCCTAAGAGTGATTTAATATCCAGCAAATTTAGGGCACACAGAACTTGTTATTTTCTTGCACATACTTAGCAAAATTTACAGCTAATCTAGTAACATCCAAACTTAATGGTACTACATCATGCAACAGGTAAATCACCTATGCTCAGTTTATAGTTACATCAAGACTTAAATAAACAAGAAAGCAGAGATGTGTGCCTATAAACACAGTACTCCTGTCCTTTGCTCATAGCAGATGCCCGCTGAAATGGGCATTAAGCAATTGTGGACCTCAGTGGAACAAAATCCACCTTCTAGGATCCTGGACACTAATGGCAAGATTTTGAGAAAGTGATCCAACAGCTGCAAGCAATCCCTAGGTGAGATTAATGTAATTAATAATAGCTGTGGACAAGCAGGCTTTCACTAAAATAATTTACAAGACAAGGTAGTGTTTCTGAAAGTGTTGATGACAGATTTAGTGTCCTTATACTTGCAAACTTTGTGAAGAACTGACTTCTTACCTACTTCAAACATACTGTTTATTGATGAACACTTAAAAACCTTCTCCAACACAGCACCCAGCGTTACATGCTGGCAACTCCACCACATCCTACATGAAAACCAGATGAAAGTGTGCAGAAAATGGGTTTAAATTAATCAATTAATTACCAGCTGGGAAGACACTGTAACCTGTGCTCAAAGGTATCTAGTAACAACCACATCCAGTTTCTAAGATCTATGTGCTTTAGACTTAAAGTCATCCAAATGCACAAGCACAGCTTTGAGGAAACACCTGGACAGCTCAAATTTACTAAGCAGTTTAAGCTCAGAACGAGGCAAATGTGTTATTAGGTTATCAGAATATTTCTTTGGTTTTCAAAGGTGAATCTAACATTTCTTCTGTTCTTTCCTGGACTGCTTATACCGACTGTTCCTATATCAGCGTATCAGAAAAATCATGCCTATTAGTACATTTCTAAAAATGACCTCTGTTTTTTTCTGGGAAAAACATCCAAAGCTTTTGAAAGCTTATGGTCTGTCTAGTGACCAGTTTGATTTATAGTCTCTACAGGCCCTTCTTTAAGTGCTATGTTGAGGTTTTGAATCGGGTTTTTTTTTTGTAGTAGTAATCATTTCTTCTGAAAGCTGTGAAGTAAAAAACCACTGAAGACAACAGGAGGTCCCTCTCTCTTGTTAGCTCACCAGTCTTGACTGGTTAAAGGCGTGATGTCCCACTGAACAAAAAAAGCCTGAACTGCAATTGCCAGCATTCCCTGGCTTCAGAAGGTCCTGTCTCTGGTACACGGTTGCTCAGGCACTGTTGCAAAGTGATAAAACTGTTTCCAGCTGTTCAGCTTTAACACTACTGATGCTTAACAACAAAGAGGAAGAAAGAAGGTTAAAGCTTATTAGGTATCCTTATATGAACACACAAAACTAGATTATCCATCACTTCTGTTTGGCAGTGTTGGAAGGACTGCAAGACAAGTTTAGTTATAGGTGCTTACCAGAAACCATCCAGGAGTCTGGTGAAGGTTTTTGATTTTTAATTGTGCTTTGTCTTGCTCAAAGAGGGGCAAGTACCAATCTCTTCACTCTCCTAATCAGTGACAGGACTCAAGGAAACGGCATGAGGCTGGGTCAGGGATGGTTTAGATTGGCTATCAGATCAGGAAAGGATATCCACCCAGAGGGTGGCTGGGCACTGGAACAGGCTGCCCAGGAAGTGGTCACAGCACCAAACCTGTCTGAGTTCAGGATGCATCTCAACAATGGTCTCTGGCACATGGTATGACTGGGGCGTTCTGCGTAGGGCCAGGAGTTGGACTTGATGATCCTGATGGGTCCCTTCCAACTCAGCTTATACTGTGATTCTATGACTCTTCCATGAAATGAAATGTGTCAATGTTGAGCAGTACAAACAGTGTTTAAACTACTGGCTTGAAGAATAATGTCAAAAATAGTGCTCAGTAGTTCCAGATATCTTAAACCAAGAATTAATTTCCATGTCCTACAAGCCTTACTCATTCTTCACTCAGGCAGTATCTGCATTGTTGACCAAAGTTTCAGGATGCATCACAAGACACCACAGAAGGAGCAGTTACACAGGATCTGATTACAAACCTATTGTAATTCAATACTTTAGCAGCTATGAGGGGTAATCAGAACACTAAAGAATCCAAACAAAACTTCCTGATGCACTGCACATTATAGAAAAAACAGAATTGATCTTTTCATAATCTTGTGTATGATGCTATCTTTACAACTTCAGGAAATGGCTTTCCATGACTTTTCAAGTTCATGGACTGATATGTCTTCTTTCTTCCTGCAAGCAGCGAGCTACCAAAACAAAACCTCAAGCAGCAGCAATACAAGAGGTAACTTTGGGCCAGTCGGCAAATTCACTGCGAACTGTAACACACAAAAGAAAATCATGTTTCAAACAATAAAAGTTATCCCCAATATTTCCAAATACAAGCCAAATAAACTGAGGAACAGAGCTCAACACAACAGATGCGAAAATGCTTTGTGAAGGGGAAAGAGGCTTGCCCTCCATCAAATCAACCCTTTGCCAAGGCTTTTCTAGGACAGCTACATATGTCCATCACTGAATGCTCTGTGCACAGACAAGGACAGATCCACTACTGCGTCAACAAGCTGCAGGTGCCTACCAGTTACCACGGAAACTGGCTACAGACCCCCTTTCACCTGCAGCAGTCATGGTTCATGACATCATATCTGACATAGGTCACCCCACAGGCTCCTCTCCATGCCACAGGCTCTGTCTAAAGGGATGCACATGGAGCAAAGATCTCTTCTCGAGGCCACAACTCAGGGAGACTTCACTGAACAGCTCATCGCTGATTTGAGGCTGGATTCCTTCTTTACCTCTCATGAAGAAAACTTTGCAATTTTGTCGCAAGGCAAATCTAAAATGGGTTTTGGTCACAGTTTGGAGAATTTTAAGTCTCATTACATTTTGGCTATTACAGCCACATAGAGGGATTTTAACTGCTAAAGCAAGCCTGCATGTTAGGACCTTTTCTAAATCAACCAAGTATGTAAGGCCAAAATGTATCTTTGCCAAGAGAGAGGTTGGCTGTCAACTGAACAAAAGCTGAACAGCCATGTCTGAATACAGAGCAGTTCAGTTTTGCCAGTTCTCACCCGCTCACTACAGCATCTGGCATGTGCAGGGGATCTGCCTATGATGGAAAGACCACATTTTCAGGGACAGACAAGAGGGCTTTTTGGCTGAGGCCAGCGAAGAATGAGTCTTTCCAAGGACTGACTCTTCAACAAGGAGCATCTCTGGCAAGCTGCTGAGCTTGGTCTCTGGCACCTCCAGATCTGCTCTGGATCCAAGGGTCGGATTTCACTAGGTCCTCCTATCCCAGCTTGCCCACCTGAGAAAGCACAACCCAAAAAACTAAAAGAAATTAGATCCGGACGTATGTAAAGTCACATAACAGGAAAAAAAAAGGTTTTTAAAACCTTCTTAATTTATCCATAAAGCTGTACAGACGTGCATTTTTAAAATAAAAATCCTATTGCAAGTCTTTCTGTAATTCCCTTTGGAAACAGAATCATACAAATTATGTTTGAGATATGAAGAATTAGTTTTGAGTGCCTGACTTAGTATATTTGATGGTTGATTTAAAACTTTTTTAAATTACAGAGCGCTCTTTTTAAGGTTTCTTTGATAATTAGCTAAAAGGTTGGCACAGTAAAGACCACTTTGTTTACAAAGATCTTTACAGTCCAGACTAATCTTTGCTGAAAAAAACAGTATCTAAGAAGAATGTTTTTTCTCTGTATTTCTAATTGCTTTTCCCCAAACTCTGTTTTATGACTTTACAACATGATAATATGAGAAGCAGATGGAAACTGAAGTGAAACTGGCTAACAGTTCACTTATCACAGATTAAAGACTAGACAAATTATTTCCCTGTCTATTTGAGCAGTCAGACAGGCATATGTAATACACACTAAAATATTAATTTTAAAAGATCAGATACATTACCAGAAAGCTACAACAAAGTTGGTGGGGGTCTGCCAACAGGTGTGCTGGGACATATAAGTCCTAATTAAAAAAAGGAGATAAAAAGCCAGGGTCCCGCCCATTTTAACTTTAGGACATATTCACAGGTCCAAGAAATATTTGCTGTATGACAAAAATAAAAAACTTGTAGGATTTTGAGTTAAAGACAGTTATCTTCTTCCATACCATTAAACCAGACTAGGTTAAATTTAACAGTTAATCTCAGTGTCTGCAGGACTACAAACAGTGGACAACAAAAACAAGGCATCATATTTATGATGCAAGTGTTCTTTATGTACCCTGTAATACCATCCCACACCCAAACAGAACTAGGCTGGTTTTTCACTGTGCTGCATTCAAAATGAAATGGTGTGTTGGAATGCTGAAGTTTCAGTTATGTGTATGTAAAGGAAAGACTTCATGAAAAAAACCTGTTATGTCCTGCCTCAAGCTTAAAAACAAACTGAAAGTTGTGGGCGTTCTTTTGCAATTTAACAAAGAGAAACAACCAGTATCCGATTATATTTGTAGCAGATAAAAGATTTTTTTCTCTTTACTTTAAATATTTTAAAATATTAGATAGTTAATTATTTCTTCCTGCAAACATCAAAGTCTTCCCACGTGCAAAGTAAAAGAAGAATAAAAAGTGGGACTTATCTCCAGACAAGCAGCTGCATGGAAACCATGTTGATATAACACCAAGGAATCATCCTCATTATTTTCAATATATGAACTGTTTGTAGCGTGAAGGCTATTTCTGAAAGTTCATTTTTTGCAGATTCAGATTATAAAAATACTTGGCACTTTCATATTGCCTCATATTGTGAAGTGTTGTACATTTCATACAATACTGGAACTGCAGTTTTATCAATTATAAGTGTGCATCTATTTTGCAGATGTGCTTGTACACAAAATAAATGAAATATTCCCCATTATCAAGATAAATTGATCCTCTCAGGTCTGACTCTCGTTTATTTAAAGACTTTACAATTTTACTACTTAAGAGAAAGTCCTACAGAGGTGTTATCTCACCATTTATATTTTCTCAACACTTATGATACTGCTATCACACTCTTAAAATAAAATAAAAAAAAAACCAGCTTGCATCATGATCCAGACCAGGCTTATTCTGGGGTTGGTTTATTCCCTCTACACAAAATGATAAAAAAAATAGTTTTGTCTGGTGTTTGGGTCATTCCTTGGGCTGTACCACTGAGTGAGAGAAGATGCCCAAATGACAATGGGGATTTGGGGGTGATAGAAGGAGGAGGTGGGAACAGTTCTCTTTAAAATGTAAACAACGGCAAAATTTTAAAACCTACCTTTGTAAAATGTGTACAAAACCATAAAATTATCCAAAACATTACCAGCAACATTTTTAAGGGTATTATTATGCTTTTAATTATGTATTAAATTATGATTCATTACCTTGTTACTTTGAAGATTACTCAATATGCACAGAATAGATTACTGGTGCATTTAATGAGCCAGAGGAAGTAGTAACATGAACATGAAGAGATTGTTTTACATTGTAGAGTATGAGCTATTTGATATTTCCAACACAGTACAAAAGAAAGCTTCTCTATAGATTGCTCATGGTTCAGTTAACATCACTGAATATCTAATACCTCCAACTCAATTAATTCTCACCTGATTAAGATCAGTCTGATATTCAAACTAAATCATCTCTCCAGTCAAGTAGAAATCAATATTTCTGATTTTACTTTTAAATTACAACAACAAATAAAATACATGCATCGTGTATGCTAGGAGTAGCTTTCCTATTCTGGCCTAGTGTGGGATGCATAACACAGCTGATTAAAGAATTATTCTAATTTGAGCAACAATATATATAAGACAGATTAATTTGAATAGAAGGAGATAGCATGAAATAATTAAATGCATCTTATATAGGGTAAAGAGAAAATTGATATAAAATAACCTTGATTCTTTCAAGTGAACCTCTGTTATCAGATCAAATACTTTGTCTCCACAAATATTCATTTGCTATAACATAAAACTCATATACTTTCCATTTTCCTGCTCATCACCAGCCCCCCCAAATCTGCTCCATTTCAGCTTTTGTAGCCGGAGGCATCTGTCCTAGGAGAGATGATCAATACATACTAGCACACAATACAGAAACGGGGAGCAGAGAATCCCAAGAATTCGGGAATTTTAAGGAAGGGATATTCATCCTCCTGGCCAATATCTTCCAGGGCATTCTCAGCATAGAAAAGCAGCTTTATCTTAAAGTACAGAGTGCAAACAGAGGATTCCCCCCCAGCAGACCACAGAATCTCTGGCACTCCAGAATGAAATGCAGAAACCTCCCTCATCTCATGACTGAGGTGAACATACAGCAGGAGAGAATCATCAGGAAGGCCAAGAGTACAACTGCGATCTGTAGAGGAAGAATGCTTCCCAAAAAACCTAGTATCTGTTTGTCCAAACACAATGCCTTGGGATAAAGAACACATCTTATCAATACTCTAGAAACAAATCTGAAGACTTTGCTTTAGGGGATGTTAAGAGATGAGAAAATAACATACTGAATCAAAGCGCCTATTTGTCCTGTATACCATCTTTCTCAGAAGCCAGTAATAGCTGCTTTAAAAAAAAGGCAGAAAAACATTATGGAAAAACATCTTCTCAAACGTCCTAATCCCTATCACCTGTAAGCTTGGCTTATACCTTGAAGCACAAAGTTCTCACATGCTCTTCAAAACCCTTAGGATGCCTTACATAGTGGGTCTAAATGGACAAGCATCCAAAAGAAGAGGAAGAAAGAGGGGAAAAACCTCCTGAAACCAGAAAGGTATATGCTAACCTCGACATTTTTCTGCCCTGGCCCACTCAAGTCCTGCTAAACTCCCAACTATTGCAATTGTAGTTATTTGTTTCATAGAATGCGTGCTTTTTTCATTAGCAGGTTTTCAAAATCCTGCTGCAAAAATTAACTGGCCTTAAAGTATCTCTCAGCTGGATATAGAAACAGGCCAGAGCAGTAGGGTGCAACAACACTCTACACACATCAAAAATGTTTGAGAGTTGGTTGGGGTTTTTTCAGAATGTCCAGTTACTCGCTCTGTAAATGCCACCTACCTACTTAGGAACAAGAGTCTCCAAAGTTTTCATGTCCTACATACATTGATATTACAAGGATCTAGGTTTGGTCGACTGATTACATGGGCTTTAAAAATCAATATAGGAAAAAAGTGGCTTATTTAAACATTCTGTTTCCAAAATTAGAAAAAAATGTATAGGTTTTTTTAGAACCACAATACCACAGCAGTTCTGAAAACTCATGTAAGGCACATAGCGATCCTCCAACATCACTTAATTCAAATCAGAAGTCATTGCTCAGCTGCTGGTCTTTTAATTACAGAAATATTAGCAGGGTTTCTCTTGTTTTCAAACCCAACAATAATTAAAGACAGAATTTGTGGGGGAAAAAAAAGAGGATCTTAAGAAACTACCATCAAGGAATGATGAGCACATTCACGAAAGCCACGAACAAGGAAGATACAGTCCCATTCCCATGCAATGCAGAGGCCTGTGCTGGGGGAACCTCTCTCACCAGACTCACTACACATGTTCTGCAATTCAAAATTTGCTACCATCCAGACTGAGAATTGTGGATGTTTCTAAGAGGCATAACCAGAAACCTCAAGCAACAGCAGAGAAGCACTTCTGTCTGTCCCAAATAACCCACACCTATCCACAGCAGATCGCTGGATCTTTTCTTTCCGATTTTATAACAAGCACAAAGAAACAAGAGAATGGAACTGAAAAGCAAAGTTTAAGAAAGAGAAGACTTGTTTTGTTCAAGAAAAACATAAAACAAGCTGAGGAACACGGCCAAACACAGTAATTCAAGCCAACCCAATCAGTTCAACTAACAAAACCCAGACAAAAACTGAAAAGTGTCAACAAAAATATGCCAGATTAAAGTAATTAAGAGTTAAAAAAAAGAGTTCTGAAAATAATATACACATGCAATCTCAAGATACTTTCAGGGGCATTTAGTTCTGCCATTAGGACAAGGACAGGTCTGCTCTGCTCATTCTATGTCTTGCACACGAGATCTGACCAAAATGTCTTTTTGGGGATAAGGATTGGAAAGACTAAAGTTAGTTTTCAGTTTGATATGAACGTACACACGAAACTTGACTAGGAAAAGTGTTTTCCTAAGAGCCAGAGTCAGAAAAGAACGTATACCTTAAAATGTCAGGCAGTGCTTTCCTGACTATTGCTAAATGATGAAATACTGTGGAAGACAGAATTTATTAGCAATATATGTTTAGTCACTAGAATTTTAACAGAACTTGGACTTCAACAGCAAAAGGAGCTTTGGCAGAGATGATACAGAGAAATGTCTATTTGTTAGTTTCTAGCCACAGACCTGATCTGATCTTCCATCCTGGATATACAGAGTGGTCAGCATTTTCTGTACACATGGGTATACACACCTACCTATGTATGTGTGTGTGCATCTTGCCCCAAACACACAGAAATCTAGTACACTGTCATATTTTTAAAGTAAATTCCAGCAACCCAGCTCTATAAGAGCTACAAGCCAAGTCCTCCTGCTTCTGACTAAGCAAGACAGGCAGACCACAGCAGTACACAAGAAGGTTATGTCCTCAGATGACATAGGAGAAATAGCAAGGGCATAACTATTATGTATAAGGCTTTACAGAGACTACTTTGTCAGTCAAGACATATTTAAGTGCTCAAAGATGATAATCTGCTGGGCTATGCAGGTAGATTTTTCCAGAGAAGCAGACCTCCTTTCTTCCTAGTGAAATTACAAAAATCTACCCTTTCAAGCTAAGTAAGCACATTGCTGTGAAGCAGTTTATTTGGGTAAATAATGATTTGTTCACTAAAGAAACCTGCTTGAGGAATGCTCTTGTCAAGTACAAGCATACCTTCTCTACAAGGCTTCAGGTAAAGCACGCCCAGCAAGCACAGCCACCTGGTTAAACTGCACTGGTTTTAAACAACTGCTTCCTTTAGGACTGACTTGATCTAATTTTCCTCCCACCCTGCAGTAAGTATCCCTGACATGAAGCGTTACCATACCAGGCGCTGGAAGAGGCAGAACTGGAACAAATGCAAGTTCCCCCATGGCTACTGTCTGTCACTGCCTGCTTTCATATAAACAAGTGCAAGCAACTCGAGATGCGCAGCGCAACCTCGCCACTGCTTATCCTCCCACCTCCTCCGGGAGCTGCCGAACCACTCAGGGACAGCTGAGAAGTTCGGATAACATATGATTTAAAGAAACAACATCCCCTCCCTCTGTCCCAGAGCGACTGACTCTTTAGCTGAACTCCAAAGGCAAATACATCTATTTCTCAAAAACAGAGCTTCATGGAGTCGAAGAAGTAACAGTAATGTCCTTCTACCACACGGTGGGGGTAGAGCAGGGCATCTACGTAACTCCTTAAGAGGCATTTGCCCAGCTATTCCACCATCACACCAGCTCTCAGTTACATCGTGCTGTGTCAGGGATTCTTCCTTTCCCCCTGCCCCAGTTCAATTTAATGGACTTCCAAAACCACCTAGTTAACTCAGAGCTCCAATAGCGAAGGCCGGTGGTGGTAGCAGTAACAGTAGTTCTCACTCCTCTGAATGAAACAAACTATCTTCTAAGCAAAAGTGAAACTGGTTCCAGGTTTCCAGTTGGAGGGTGAGATGAATACAGAATAGGGTCAAAATCCCAGGTCTTCTGAGAATATAGAATATTCCCAATATACCGAATATAAAAGATTTATGCAGTTATTAAAAGAGGAAGTCACTTTCCCTCACAGGTCACAATTCATCCCCAACCACTGTTCCAACATCTCCAAAACAGTTATCATGTACTTAGCCAACTTTGCAGTATATAGTTAGTCTCTTTTTTCCAAAAGTGACTAGCCATAGGCTGGTGTGGAGGCAGGAATTCTTCACCACGGAAGAATACCTGCTGAAGAATTCCTGCTGAACGAGGTACTACTCAGTGCTAGTAAGGATGACAAAACCAAAGTGCAAATTTTCCAGGAAAAAGAAAAATCTGCTGTGTCCATATTCTGAAGTGAACAGTGAACAGTAACTTGACCCTTTGCAATTGTAGCCACAGTGTGATAAAGTATGTAAACTTAGTTTTTCAAATAAAATTGCATCATTGACTGTGGAGGCATTTCGAATTTCAGACTACCCTATTCATTTCATGATTTTGAAGAGATGACTTTAAACCATGTGGCAGGAAAGCACATTACCAAAACTCAGCAATATCTGGAAATTTGGTAGTAACTGTGTAAGATTTATCTTTCATCTTCTGTAAAATGTTTTAAATAAAGGACTGCAAAAACCAGGTACATTTCTTCAGAGCGAAAGTTATCATTTTGAAGACAATAAAATAAAATACTGGTAGACAGGGGATTTACAAACAAGTCTTTGATAAATCTACAAAGCAAAACAAAATGCACTAGAAACTAGGTATGAGCACCCCTCAAAAGAGAGTAACTGTTTTGCAGTGCAAAGCTTAATAGGCAAATGGCATAAAAATCTGTATAAGACCATTGACTTTACTAGCACAAATCCAGGTGTACTTTGGTACACTGAAGCCTTGGGGACACTGCTCTAACTTCTGAAAGTTGATTACACTGTGCTCCTCAAGCTGTATGCAGAGTTTGGCAGAAGGGGCTTCTTTAAGTGCATCTATTCTGCCTGCTCCTATTACCTTGTTTCTGATGCAAAAACGTTTTAGAGTAACACTGCATCAACAGCCTTATGAAAGAAACAGCTAAAATAATCACATAAATGTGGTTTCCATTTTTAGAAAAACAACCAAATTCTCATGAATTTATTCAGCAATTGTTCAAATAAGTATGTTAACAGTGCATCTGCTACAAAATTATTGGCAAAGGAGATACGAAAAGTTAAGACAAAGGGATATGTATATGTAGCTCCAGTTTAGAAGCCATTTGTCACACTTCCTCCTATGGCATGAGGATATTTCCAATGAAATATCACATGCCTATCCAAGCAATCAAGAACTACTGGTTTTATCAACTGCTTTCTAAAGGAGGAGACAAAGTTTATTTCTAAGACATTCAATCACAGACCTATATCGAGGGGTCAAACTGCTGTAAGACCAGAAGTGACAGAAGACCCCTGTGCATTGGTCAGTGGCCACTGAGGACACAAGACTTTGAAGCAGCATTCAGCAGCTGGGACATGAGCAGAAACTGACTGAGGGTCCTGGTGCTGCCATTACAACCCCCTGTGACTTTTTGTCTTCTGTTTACTTAGAACTGAATGTAAGGATCTTTCCTGGGTTGGGTCAGTGCTATGACTGGCTGGTTGTGAGTGCATTCTCCACTGGTACAATGAAATTAAAAATAACCTAATGTGGCTAAAAATCTCCATTTTCCAGGTTTTGAATTAAATGAGTTTTACTCACTGAATGCAGATGTACACATGCCTCTACCACCACAGATTTGTCAGCATGTAAGTTTTTTCCAAAGACTTGTCTCACCTTTATCCTGAAAGAAGAAAAAACCACCCAAAAGCTAGCATATGCTGTATTAATGTAAAACCCCTAGAGGGCAACTAAGCTTCAATTTCAACCTGCATAAATATTCAGCTCCTTAACTAGTTTACAGATTATGTAAACTATTTCCTTCAACCTTGGGTTTTTTTCCCCTCGTTTAAAAGAAATGAATCCTTTTCATTCTCAAATCACATTATTGCTGCCTATTTACTGTAAGTTAATCACCACTGCCCAACCAGAGACTGAGTCCTCAACCCAACAAAGCTTACATGTGCGCAAAAGAGAACAATAAAGGAAACACATGCAAAGGCTTCATTTAAACAAAGACAGAAAACAAGCATATGAAAGTCTGAAATCACTTTCTTTGCATTAAAGACCTTTAACAATACATCTTGTTTATTATTCAGCTTAGTATTAATTTATTGCATAGCATCTGTTTTCTTGTACAGCAGTCTGGTTGCAAGTCTCAAATTTATGAATCAAAGTTTACACTGTTGAGATTATTTGCCTGTTTTCCCCTACATACCAAGATTTCAGCGTTATGTATTTTGTGACAAAAAAGAAAAAAAAAGTGATGAAATAGGGAACAAGTTGTCAAATTAGTTATGAAAAATAGCTTCATTTAGATTTTGGTCTTTAGCTAGAGTCCAGGACTGCTGCCAGTGGTGAAAGTAAAGGGGAAAAAAAAAAAAAGGAAAGTAATTGGAGCCATAAAAGTAAAAAGCCTACATTCAATTACAAGTGGTCTTCCCAAATTTTGAAATTGGTAACCAGTGTCCAGTTGAGCCTTGTTTGCATGAACCATCAGGCATCAATTGCCTTTCCCCTACTCCCACCAGATCTTGTTGTGAGCTGAAAGACACTTACTAACCTGCACAGAACCTGCAGAAACATTGATGCTTAATGTTAGAGAAGGCACTAACAAACCAATGAGATTTCCAAGATATGGAAGCAACCAGAAATAGACAGGAAATAAACAGCGCAAAGGAATCCTTAGGAAATGCTTGCAAAGTCCAAGTGTTTCTACACGGCTTTTGCAGGAGATCAAATACCCAAACAAAAGTTGATTGCACTGCCATCCTTGCTTTATGCACATCAATGCTTTGTCCCATATGCTTTGATCATGACAGTTCTTCACTTATGGTTTTATCTCCATTTACATGTCCGAACAGAGACTGACTATGAGTAGAATACACTTTAGTCACCCAAAATTTCCATGTCCCACCCAAAGCTGATTCTGAAAGTACCTTCCTGTCCTTGGGAAGGGGTAAGGGGATGGGGAAAAGAGAGAGAGAGAGGACTACAACTGGGATGAGATGCCTCCCATCCTACATGACTTAACTAAAAATCAAAGGAGGACTTTGAGGAGCTGATATAAGTCTCCAAGGGTGTTCTACTTATAAAGGGTCTCCTCTCTGAACACTGCAGAACAGGATGAAGTAACTTCTATCCCTCTTAAGCTTTGAAAGACTGCAGAAGTGAGAAGAGGAAGGCTAAACTCTGTTTCTTACTCAGATTCATCCCCTCTGATTGCTTGAAATACAACAAGCTTTAGGTGTTCATTCTGACTTTTTTGTCACAAGTTCAACCAAGGCTTAGAGACCTGAGGACTTGATAACTGTTAGCACAAAAATGCCCAAGTAAAATGTTATTGTACAATCAGTTCAGGTCTGGACACACAAAAGGTTGTAAGTACCAGATCTCTTTACAACATAGCAGAACCCAGACATCAATGTTATCAACCTTAGAATCAAATTTAAGACAGTGACTACATTACATCATAAACAAGGGGATTCTACCTGCTTCACTCAAAAGAATTATAGTCACTGTTACAATTTACTGCTTATGTGAAATGTATCTGGCTGAACCTGATACCACAACCCAAACATTGTTACCTTTAAATACTTTTAACACTTTCACAGAGGCAATTATGTCTCCTCTTTATTAGAGTGGCTGCATTAGCTTTCAGGCAAGTCAAGTCACTGCAACTCAAACATTAGGGCCACAGAGATCTGTAACATCAAGGTCTGGAACAAACAGCACTACACTGAAACTACCACAGAAAAGAAAATCACGAGACCAGAAATGTTCATCTGAATTACTGGTGGGAGAAGGCAGCCAAAGCAAAAGTTTGCAACTCTGTTAAATATCTTCCTGCTACAGAAGTGCAAAAATTATTATTTGGGGTAGTAATTTACTAAGTACTCTCTACCCAACAATGAATATTTCTCAACGGTTTGTGCACAGCCAGTAAGCAGTATCTACATGAATTTAACAGCAGAGTGAAGAGGAAAGATTTCCCCAACAGTATTTTGGTTTAAAATTGCTGAAGTTTTATAGTTATGCAACAGATGGAGCATATCAAAATGAAGTTACACAACAGTCTCACTGAAGCAAAAGCATCTTTTCCACACCATTCTCACTCCCCACAAAGGACTCAAAACTCCCTCAAGCTATTTGGAATGCATAAAATTAAATACAAAAAAATCACCACACATACATACCTGAATATGCTTTTAAATTTCCTTAAATTTGGCATAGTTTTCAAAAGTATGGGGACATGTCTATTACAAAGAAAAAGCTGAAGAAGCATTAATACTATTACTCAACTCTCATGAAGCATTGTTACACATAGCTAAAGTAAAATATTTCAAATATAGGACTTCTGATGTAAGTCATTGAAGACTCCAGAGAAGCTGTGAGCTCTTCCAGCACCCCATTAAAGATTAGTTAATTGCTAATTAAATCTCAAGTTATATAGCCCCAAACGCTACAAACTATTTTACATTCCTCTTTTCCATATTCTATGGAAAACAATGGTAAGTTTCTGTTCACTAACTAGATATATGCTGAAGCCTACATATAACATAAAAAAACCCAAACCACTCAGAAAAGACATGCAAAGAAGCACAAGGAGGAAATCAGGACAGATCAGAAACGACAAAGATTATTTACACCAGAGAAAAATAAAGAATTATTTTCACCATTGGCCTTATGAAATATTTTCACTGGGCTGTCAGAGTCACTGTAGAAAATTACCACCCTAAAGGCAGGAAAAAAAGTCATGAGCAAGAAAGTTTGAAGTTGCAGACTGTGGTCACTCTTGTTTACTGGATGTAGTTTTCTTCAACTTAAAAGCACGAATTCTCCCTGTGAATTTAAATGTAACTTTTAACATCACAGCATTAAAGATTTTGGGGGTTTGTGTTTAAAATTCTTCATGCTCCTGAAAACAATTCTGGAATCTCAGGATTCAACACCTTCCCTAAGCCATTCCAGGGACTCAGACAGAAATGGTTTTCCAGGACAGATACTGAGTAAGTCTTTTATTTTTCTTTTTCCTTTTTGCCTGTCTAACATAAAACAGATCATTCTATTTCTTCCGTTTAAAGTCCTGCTTTTATTCAGATCACTGCCAGGAATCTGCCCAATGCCTGAGAACATACATTGCTTGATATACAAAGAAAAGTTAGTGCAGGCATTAAATCCCAAAAAAACTTAGAAAGCAAAAAGCATTCTTTGAATGGTAAAATAAAACTAAGCACTAAAACCAGCTGTCTACAGCAGCTGAAACATTACCCAGATTACAGGACAAACACAGGAATATTAGATATGGCCCCAAGAGAAGACGATGGCCCAAAATGTCTTCCCAAAGTCCTTTGCAGATCTGCATCCCTTTCATGCCTGATAAATGTACCTTCCAAGAACACTCAGGTTTTATAAGCATTTCACAGAACTGAAGTTCATGCTTTTGAAGCATAGTTAGACCAGTCTAGATTGTATCAAGAAGTCCTACTTTCAGTTCTCTATGTCTTTCCACATCATACACTTTCTGTACATTTCCCACATATTAAACCATAGCATTCAGAAGTTCTTTTCGCAAACATTAGCTATGTTTCCCTAAAATAACTTCTTAAAAGTCTGACAGTCTACAGCCATAGATGAGATTACATCTCAAGCTACAACTTTTCAGTGCTTTATTTTCAATAACTTCATGAGCATCTCATCACAGCAAAAGTACGGGACATTTCTGTCCCCAGGAAACAAAGCAGGAACTATATCAAGACTGGCATACAAATGTAACAATAGATTTTTGATTTTGTGCTTCAAAAAGGACTATTTAAACATCCCTGAAATATGTTGTTGAAAGCTTGAAGGGCATATTTAGGGTATATTGAAGAGAAGGGAAAAGAAGAATAACTAGAAGCTCCTTGAGAGATTCCAGATCACAGCCAGAAAGAAAGAAAACTATAAAGTGTACAACATTATAGGTGATAAAAGTAATACAAGGAAATCCTGAACTTGAATATCAGAAGCCCAAAAGAAGGCATTACTGACTAAAAAAACCCTTTCTTTAAACTCATTTTAGGAAAAAGGTAAGAAGGCAGATCTCTTAATATAGTCTCAAATTCCCTACAAACATTTCAATTCCTTCCCAATACAATGGACACATACTAAGAGAAGAATCTGTTCACTCCATCCAAAGGAAATTTTCATGCACAGGTCTTCCATATCTTCTTCAAAATTCCTCATGTAAGTTCCTTTCCTACCCGTTATCCCATCAGAAGTATTACCTTCCCTCCTTTCCATGATTCCTTTCAAATCCTTTACCAGTATCCCTCTCAAATCTAGGATACAGCAGCTAAACTGTTTTTCTTGTTCCCTGATCATAAATTTAGAGCCTCATCCATACCTCTAAAGCTCTAGCATTCCTTGATCATACCCTTTCCTATCCTCAGACCAGCTCTGCAGCTCTTGATTCCTCATCCAATATACCTCTCACCTTCTGTTATATGATTATACTTCCTGTAGAGGTATCCATCCTGATCTGAGGTTGCAAATGTTCCAGGCACTCTTTTCTGCAGGACTGTTCAAAATAAAATTCAGAGGAACGACAATATAGCACAGGTGTTTTATGACCTTTCAATACTGTAGTCTTTACTCCCTTCTCAGGCACCAGACCTGTAAGTAAAACACTCTTCCAAGCACTAATCTCCCTACTCCTTCTCTATGCAGCACCACTGAGACAACTACTGGAAAGCAATCACAACAGCAACAAAACTAAATTTGGGGGTGGGAAAGAGGGGTATTATTTTTTGTTGTTGTTATTAAAAGGACTTGAAAAATAATGTACAAGAACACAGTTTTGTTCAGCAACAGACAACACTGTCTCTACCATAAAAAAACCAGTTGTGCATTGTCAGTGTTGTTACCTTAGGACCCACTACCTACTACATCAAAGAATAAGTGCTAGAGGGACAACTCACTTGGTTTGCGCTAAGCAACCTTCAGAACTACTGTTCTACATGGAAGAAGAAGCTTAAAATGAAATGTTTTCATCCCAAAACAGGATGAAAATTTGAGATTTTATCATTTTCAGAAAACAATAAAGAACACTCAAAACACCACATCTTGTTGAAAGTGTGTGTATTTGCCAAACTATCTTTCACCTTTGTCTTCCCTTATTGCCTGAAAACACCTGTAATTCCTGCCCCTTTTTTTGACTGGTTCTGCTAAGTCATAACACTGTACACAAAGATATGTACAACAGGTATAGGTATCCAACACACAGAAGATGAAAACTACAACTCTCATAATCCACTGTCCCATTAAATCAAAGCATATTAAATGAAACCACAACTCCTATTCTGATTTCCATTTAGTATTAATTCCTGTTGAGCTTCATTTCAATTTCTGAGATTTGGAAAAACAATTTTCTTCGGCAAATACACTTGTCAACTTCATGTGTTTTCTAAAGAATGGACAGAAGCTTTCGGCTACCACTTTATGCTGAATACAAGATCAGTCAGCTTTTAGGCTGCCTGAATGCCCACCATTTATTGTATTTCTGAACACACAGTAGCAACTTTTTGACCAAACTAAGTTTTATTTTCCGCTGCTGAATCTAATGGTACCTATACAACACATTCTGACTTCAATAGTTGAAAAATAACCTATTTTCTGTGTGAATCTAACCCCAGGGTAATTTTAATAATTCATACACAACATAAATATTTATATACAGGTAATGCGAATATAGCATGACCTCTTAAAAGTATTAAGATTTATTTACACTAAGTGCTAACTGTGTAACTGTTGAATGCAGCATCTAAGAGGGGTTTATAATGCAAAATTGCAGAGCAACTACTTCATTGTTAAGGACAGGCAGCTAAAATAACAGCTACTGCGAGTCACATGAATTGCCATTGCTCTGTCCACCCACACCACAGTAACTCAGCACTGTAACGCTCTTAACACTGCACCCACAGCTTACCCCCACCGTCAGTCCAAAGGATGCAAAAAACTGCTTAAAGAATCCCAAGTCTGCACTCACTTGCTGGTAATAAGAATGACTGGCACAGAAGAATCAAAATGTGTCAACTGGGAAAGAAAACTGAGATGAGCAAACACCGTATATAACATCTGGGAAAAGGTATTAGTCAGTGGCTGGAACAGTACCCTTGCCCTTTTGTTAGGAGAAGAACTTGACCGTGTCTCCTCTACTATGGACACTCACCTCACACGGTTCTCTAAAGACTGATCTAAATAACATCACACACCCCAAGACCAGTAAACACAGGCAAGGTTGAATTTCTCTATTTTTACAGTTTGTGCCAATCTTACCTTACCAGGACCCTAAGACATGAAACCAGCTATTCAACCTAACACTGCAGAGTGTACTAGTGGAGAGCTGGAAATAATTAGAGCACATAAAAACCATATACATCAATGCTAGCGTCATTCCTGAAAAAACAAGTTTGGAGAAATTATAGTAGAGAAAAGCCTTTTAAACTTTTCTCATCAGTGGGCAAAGAATTTCCAGGTACAGAAGTGAAATGAAGACAGCAACAATGATTCAGCTTTAATGGGGAGTTTGTCAGGGAATAGTAATATGACTAAAGGGTAGAAACAGCTGATGATTCTGGTGCTTAATTTCAAGTTCAACTCCCTCAACAATCCAAGAAATTATACAAAAGGACAAAGGCAATTAGTTTTTTTCTTTCCTTATATACAGTCAAAGTATTCCCATTCTGCAGATGTTAAAACACATGAATCCAGTCCGGAAAAATAGTTTTCCTCCTAAAACTGGATTACCAACTGAACACCATAATAGAATAACTGTATCTCACTGTAAGAGCTGCAAAAGAAGCAATGCTACTGTTCAACTTTCAGTAGTTAGCTTGGTGAGTACTCTTGTTATGGCTATTACTACCATGTACTACAATAATCAAAAAAACCACAGGCGTCCCCTATTTAAACCAGCATTTGTTAAGAACATGTAATTAATCTGGGCTATGTTAATATATTTATGCTGGACAGGGAAATCAAATTGAAATCCAGGATCTTAGCTGGAAACCAATAAAATCTGTAATTTGAGAAAAGCAGATTGAAGGACTGGACAAAACACAGGTAACCTCCTGAGGTTCTCATCTATGAGCTCTGAACTGCCAATATCACTTTAATATCTATACATGTTTCTCTACCAGGTAAGAGAAACAAAATCAAGACAGGGCTTGTAAGATATGGCAACCTGGCTGAAATTGATATTCATTAGAGTACTCTTTGCATGAATAGGAGCATTTGGACTCTGTGGTCTTTATCAGAGCCCCAGCTGGTAATGGTTGAAGGTTAATGCCTTACCCCATTCTGTTCAATTTTCTGTCCTAATTAGTCCTCTAAATCTATAGCTGTGAGCACCAAGTGTCTGTGCTCAAAAGAAACTAATTAATGCTAGCAAATTAGATCAAGTCCAAAGATCCAACAGCCAAACTCTTAAATGCTCCTTGTTAATAGGAAGTGTAGCTGTCAATAACTGCTGTTGGTGGCTATAATGAGGCCTCTTTCTTTCACTGAAAGTGATTTCATTTCTCTTTGTCCCTGTAAAAGCTGTTCCACTCCCTAATAAATAAAAAAAAAAAAAAAGAAAAAAAACCAAACCCACAAAACAAAAAAAAAACCCCACACAACTTAGTTGCAATGGTAAAGCTAGCAGTCTGACCCATTTCTTGTCATCAGCTGGGTTGAAACAACATGGACAGGGGGAAGAACAAAAATAATCAAACCAGGCAAGTTCCCTCCCTGAAGATTTTCTTCGAAGTCCTAAAAACTAGTTAGAACACTGAAATTTCTATCACCAAGCAAGAAAATATGCCCTCAAATTTATTTTCTATAAATTAGCTTAGGGTAGTTAATGCTGTTATCACTCAAACAAACAAACAAACCCACACAAATCTAGAATCTCATTTATTCAAATTCTAATTTACATATAGCTGTTCTCTCTGCCCAGTTTGTTGGAGCAAAGCTCAATATACCATAATCCCTCTAGAGATTGTATTAATTCACATAGTTAAATGTGACGAGAGTAAATGTTCATTGGAAATATATAGCACTGCATATTTTTTCCCAAAATAAAAGCTATTGTGCGCAAACAAGAACATCATATAAAAATTCAGCATCTTAATCTCAAGGAATGGCAGCCAGAAAAAAAGCTCACAGCAATTTACAATCAGTACTAAATCTAACTGTATGCTATCAGAACATCTAAAATAATTTAAATAACTGACGATGCATATAACATAATGTAATATCAACAGTTTCATATAGGGTCATGTGGTCACATACAATATGACTATAATATACTTCAATACTCAGACAATAAATACAGCAACAGAGGAGAACAGTTTTCCTCCATTCTCCGCCTGCAGTTCTGTTGCTGAATTGAAACTACATTCTCAAATTATACTAACCTTCCTCTCATAAAAATGGAGTTGCAGATAATAATGCAGCTTTTTTTTTTCCATCCGCCTAAGAGAAGGCTATTGTTGTCATAAAAAAATCTGTGATTCTTCCACTGTAACCTCTCAGGCTTTCCACCAAACTCTGAATAATATGGACATAAGCACATGCAAGCAATTTCTGATCACAGCAGCTCAATTTAAAAAAGGTATCAGCAGCTGTCACGTTAACTCATTGATTTTTATCATTCACTTGATCTTTTTGCTTTAGTCAATTAGAAGATCACTGCATTCCCAGATACTCCTAGGAGATGTGAACTTGAAAAAAAAAATTGAAAGTACTATATTTTCACAATGATGCAAAGCGGAGGAGTCAAGTTCAGCAAATAGTGATTTTAGTTTTAATTTGCTATAAGACAAGAATACTCATCAAAATTTTTAGGTAGACCTGTCATGTAATTGCCTTCTACTATCAGTCTTAGCATCTTCTGATGTCAGAACTGTAGGTACCAACAGGTTAATGCTCCCTCATCATTCAGCAAGGGTTGGCAACAATTAACAGAATTCAGTCTGCAATACCAAGGAAAGTGAGCAATATCAAGCAAAATTTAATAAGGATTTCACATTTCATTATCTGCATTTCTGACAGGAAAGTATATATAAAAAGAATTGGTTTTTTAAGAAGGAGTATCTAAAGGTGTGCTTGGGCATTTAAATGTACAGCACCTCACGCAGTTCAATCAGAGATTTCTTTGGATTTACGGATCTTGCTATGTCAGGTGTAAGGGTCATGGTCTAGAGCAGGTGGCCCCTACGGGGACAGAGATAATGTCAGTGACAGGACTGTTGAGTAACTGCACATTATCAAAACTCCAGATGACATTGGTCATGCTCAACTGTGGAGAAGCCTGCAGTAGTGTTGCATCCCATCATCTTCACTAAGTATCAACATAAGCCCTGAGGAGGAGAGGGCTAATGGGAAATCTGGAGAATGGGAGGAGGGTGGTTGCTTGGAAATGTCCTTTTCCAGCCTCACTTTCCAAACCAGTTTTAAAGCCCTGCCAAGTGTCATGAGATTTTTTCAGCAATGTAACTCCAGTTGCTTTATTTACACAGCTCCTACAGACAACAGAACTAACACAACAGCGCTCTCCAGGGAAGGTCCTCAACTCAGCACAACTAGAAAGATCTTTGTGTCCTGCTCATAAAAAATTTAAAACAGATTAATAATTTTTTTAAAGCACAGAACAACCTGTCATATTGATTAAAGGGATGTCTCCCACAATATACTTAAAATAAGAGATGGATACAGCTACTTCACCATCTTTCTAATGGCGGAACCAGGCTGCGTTGAACTACCTGTCCCTGCAGTCACCCTGAAAAGCACTAGGTCTACTTCCTACTTGAATCCTTTAACCTTACAAAGGAGTCTCTGTTACAGAAGACGTCTGCAAGTCCCTCTTCATGACCTTAAAGGTTCAAATCCAGATGATGTGACAGTAACAGACAACAAAATTCAGAGGAAAGAAGTTCAGAACTTAAACTGCTTGTCTCTGGAGCAAGTTGTTCTTCTCCCAGGAAAAAAAAAAAAGTTGTGAGGTTCTGGAAGGTGGGCAGAAATGCTTTATAATACAACAAATACACAAAACATCTACAAAAAATATAATACAGAATTAATTTCATGACTGACTTTGTGACCCAGTAATTTCTTTTTGCGATCTCAATTCAAGACTTCTTCAGAGTCTAAACCCACAACATCTCAAAGTCAGTCAGTCGTTTCTATTTTCCAAACTGAAAATAGAAAGAACCCAAAATTAAACCAAATTAAGCTGACAGTCCAAGTTTGTGTATTTCTGTTACCAAAAAATCCCCATCAAGCTCAGTTTTAGAATCTGTAACTTTGGACAGCAGAGTAAGTGCTCTCAAGAAATTAGACAAACTTTCCTGTAGAAATGATCAAGAATCAACCACAGCTCTTGCAGTTTTTTCCATGACTGCCTCTAGTTTTAGAGCACGGAGCTGTCCCTAGTTTTAGAACATGGAGTCATGGAAAGCAAAGCGCAGCTGGATGAAACTACATAACTTTTGATGTACTAAAGTTCACCATTCTGATGAAAAATGCTAACTCCAGGTTCCTGAAACTTGCTATGATTTTGATTTGAAGCAGCTTATTCATGTTTAAATTTTATAACTGAAAATTAAAGCAAAACAGGAAAACAGCTTGCTTAAGAAATTATTTCATAAAAGCAATAAGTGAGGCAATGGCTGATAAATGATCCTTTTAGTTACTTTATGTTTGAAATGCAAGGACATGCTGATACATAAATATATAATTTAATATTATTTCAGGCAAACTCATGCTAGCTTGTAAAAACACAGTGAAATATTCCTGTATAACAATGTTTTTGGGGTTTTTTGTTTGCTTGTTTTTCAACACTTTGGCCCACAATTTCACATACACACATACAGTGTATGGATATGAACATAATAAAGCATATTTACATAATAGCCACAGAAAACTGACTAGTGTTTCCCAGAAGTCATGTTAAGAGAATTACTACCTAAGCTAAAAAAATTACTAATATATCCATTTTCACTGAGAAAAGTGCTTGAAAAACCTAAATTACACAAAAATCATTCTGAAACTGAGAGCTACAAAATTCTTAAGAAACATGCAGCACCCACAAGAACTTGCACTGGAACAATCTGAAAAAAAAGTTGTAAGCAAATTCAAATAATCTAAGTAAAATGAAATATGACCAGACACAATACTTAACTGTTCTTAAAATTTATCAGATGGACATACTTTCCATGGTTATTTCTTCCCTAAGCCATTTTGGTAGGCTAACAACCAAGCACAGCAATGAGCCACCCATTTAACTGTGCACTAGGGTAGCAGGATCACTTCTTAAGTTAACAAAACCTTTTTTTATTTATTTATTTTTGTAACCCTAGGGGTTTCTTTTCCCTGGATGGCTCTGGAACACGTGCTGGACAGGCTGTTATTACTTGCATTATTAGCTCTGATAAGCACACAGCTCTAGGTGGTATAGCTGCAGGCTAAGGTACTGGGCTGGGTACAGATGGACCCCTGTGCTCATGCAGAGCACTATTGAATGTATAGGGGCTCCCCATAGGGACACATGCAAACCCAGCCTGAACAAGCTGATTGTAAGGGCCCATACTTGTGGAATAGCTTTATTTCCTGCACTACCGATGCATTTATCACAATTTCCTAAAGACAAAAAGAAACAGAGGTCTAGTAAAAGGAGTTTCTGAAACATGAACTTAAAGCAGAAAAATCCTACATTGAGAGCAAGTTAAATGAGTATCTCTGCCCTCAGTGTAAACAACTCCATTTCATGCATGTGTGTACACTCCACAGCACACAAACCAAGTCACAAGAGCTTTGATTACTTAATTACACAGCTTATGTTCATAGCTTATAATTGTTTACAGCATAAAAAGCATAGCCTATTTACTCTGATTAACACCTATCCCTGTGTATTAATAAGACAAATTTATTCCAGGAATAATCTCACAATTAATTTATGAGATGGTAAATCTACCGATCACAAAACTGCTTAAACTTCATTTCCCATGGTTTGGGGAAAAGGCCCCCCTGCACCCAGATGAAAAGGTGTACAACAAAAGAACTGAAGCTCTGCTACCACCTTTTTATTTTAATAGAGGTATGAAAGTGGGGTTTTGCTAGTCTATTTGATTAAAAAAATGGTTTCAGAAATACTCAGTTTTCACTTCTAACTTTCACACAATTTGATCAAAGCCAGCTTACAGGCGATAGAGGAATGAGGGAGAGATGTATCTACAAACCTTATTTTCCTTAAGATACAAAACTAAACTCTGTACAGGAGAAAGAAGGAAGAAATTATAATTTTGCCTAACATCACAGAAAGAGAAAAACCATAACATTTGGCTTTAAAATTTAAGGAGGGAAAAAGATGGAGAAGCTGCAAGGTAATGGTCCACAGCTCAGAGCTCAAGAACCTCCAATACTGGCTGCTGCCACAGAAAATGAAGATGCTGAAACCAAAGTCCTCACGTTACACAAAGTTCAGAGGAGAAAAACACATACATACTCTCCCTTTGGTTAACCTCAAACAATATTACACAAATAGCAAATCCTCAAAATACTTTTAACCGACATCTTTAAAACGACCCACACTACTGCAATTGCTCTTCATCTTCATTTTTTCCCCCAACAGGTATAGAGTTCAAAGTAAAAATGATTCAACTATTGTTCAAATGAAAAAAAAAGGTCTGTTAAGTCCTTCTGGCAGGACTAGAAGGCACATGGAAGTTACGTGATGCCACTTTCCTTTGGCAGCTATTACTGGAACACTACTTTTAAAATTTTTTTGGAGAACCTCTAAAAGCAGCCACTTAAAAACACACTGGTCCACTTTACCTAGACTAGACTTGACTATAGTCATAGAGTGCCCTAGTGATAAAACTCCAGAAACTTCCTTTGAAGCTTCTTAAATAACAGCAAAACACAAAAAGCTATGTGCCATTGGGGAAACAATTGTTCTTCCTGCTGTGGTAAAAGTCACTGAAGTGATTCAGGGAAATCAATATGGCAACAAACTAAAATACATTCCTTTGTCAGTAAATACTGTTGGAAGATGCAAAGAAGACACTTATAAAGATTTGAAGAAAGAAGTGTTAAGTTACACAGTGTGGGAGGTTTGCTATACAGTTGAGTGAAAGTACAAAAGAAGAACTTCTCACACCTTGTGGTATTTGCATCTCAACAACGAAATGCACAATTTTTTTTTTATTTTTTTTCTTTTCTTTTTTGTGAGCCACTGAAGTAAAGATTTACTGGAGAAGATCTATTCTCAACAGGAAGCAGTTCCATGTGTAAAAAACAATGTATTATGGAAAAACTGTGCAAATGTAGCCACTTATGGAGTGGCTGCTTTGACTGGAATAAAAAGGGACTCCAGACTAAGGCTTGAGACAGAAAGCTCTGCACATGAAACTTTTTCACTGCCTCACTCAGGGGTGAGCTATCGCAGCAAAGTACTTGGAGTCAGGAGTGCACAACGTCCTACAGGATGACATCAATGTTATAACTTGACAAAAAAGAGCCCTTCAAACAGTGGCACCTTTACCAGACTTCCTAGTGAGATGGGGAGGGGCCAGGAACATCCCTGGCACCACAGAGTGGTTCTCTGGATAACTTGTGGCAAAGTGCATAAAAGAGTTGTCTTTTCTTTAAAAAAACGTGTGAAGTTTGACAAGTGCTCCAAATCCACTGACCTTTTCAGTGATGACAGGTGGCTGTGAGTAGTTTGCTACCTAGCAGGAATTTCCAAAAACTAAACACTCAAGTGTCCCTTCAAGGTGAAAGTGTCATTTTAACAATGAGTAAGACAGCAACTCCTTTGCAAAAGAAACTTGTGTTTTGGAGAAAGCATTTTGAAATAGGTATTTGGATATGTTCACCTAATTATGGAATTTTTGCTTTGGTTTTGTTGGTGAACAAAATGTGTGTAACCTACAAAAACCTCCTATATCTGTACACTTTAAAAGGATATAAGCAGAACTTTCTAACCTGTTAAAAATCTTCCCAAGGAGAGTTTTAGGGGGTTGAAAACACTGACATGCAACACTTTCTCATTAGTCTGGAAGAAAAACTCATTGACATCTGGGGATCATTTATTACCCACTTTCAAGCAAAACATTTGCAAAACTTATGGATAGGACTGAAAAATTAGTATAATTAAGTAAAATTCGGCAATTGCAATCAACTGTGCACTTCTCCGTGGGGATCTATACATCTCTGTAAGGTATCTTTTCCAGGCATGACACCCATTAAGATCAAGTGTTGAAATAAACTAAACTTAGAACCAGGTACTCAAATTCCTATATCACAGTGTTACAGATTTTAAAAACTATGATGCATATTCAGTTGTACAGATCTCAATAAAAAGTACTGTTATTAACAGTAATCTTTTTAGATTGATAAATAGCTTAAAAATATTTTAAAGAACTGTTTATTTCATCTTTATCTTATTCTTTTTTAACTTCTATTTTTATGTTTTATAATGTACGTAACATACAAGTACAGTGATACATTCACCTAATTTATAGGATATAAATGAATATATGTATATTGGGATTGTGCAGTCAAAGTTTTTACTGATGGGGTGCATGAATAAAAGAAGTTTAAAGAGTACAGATCTGGATGACCAGATGCAAATGCCCTTTACTGAAAGCCGACACTCGTACAGAATAATTCCATGGCTTTTCATCCATTCTTACATCCCTCTTATTAGCAGCATTCTTGGCTAACCTGTGTGTAAGTAATTCTCAGCAGAGGTGGTGACTCCACTTTAAAGAGTTATTGTCCAGTACTCTTCAAAAGAAAATGAAAACAGAAGTGTACTGCATCACCCTATTTCAACATCTGTCTAGTAACATGTGTGTGTTTATGTGCATGGACCATTTCAATGCTGGGGCAAGGAAAGAATGCAGTAATTTGGGAACATTTAAACAAATTTATTATAATGAGAGATGTCTTAACTGAAGCTTTGCATGAGGCAATTGAATTTATATAAGTATTAAATACTTCATACAGAAACATAGTAATTCTTGCGCTGTTCTGTCACCACCAGACTGAGATGTGAAAAGTTTTGTAATAATCATACTAAATTCTACAGCCCTTGAGAACAAGTCATTTTGGAAAACAGTCCACATCACCAAGCACCCAAAGCCAACACAGCAGACTTATATGCGTCAGTATTGGTTCCACAGTGAACTGATAAGATGGAGATCACACATTAATTCTCTGACTACATGGTTTCAAAAACAAGGATTATATTCAGGGCACAAAAGTGAGTACATCTGATCTCCCAATGAATATTTGACTCTTACCTTGCACCTTATCTGAACACAGCTCCTTGGCTCGATCCCTCATTATTTGTGGAATCAAAACATCTTTTTCTACGTGTCTCAGCTTAGAATTTTCTGCAAGAGTGAAAAAAAGATAACTTTGAAAAAAAAATTGTTATCTATACATCAGAAAAAGTAAATCTAAAGAAATAACACAGCATTGTTTATACAACATACAGGAGTACAATAAAACTCAAACAGCAGCAGAAAGAACCATGAAAGGACCACAGAGATCAAAAGGATGGAAAGTCCAAAATCTGCTCAGATACAAATATGAGCATTATCCTGAATATTTATACTCTGTTTAACGTGCACTATGAAACAAAAAATAAAGGAGCAAATTCTGGCAGCACATTTGAATTTCTGCCTTACTGAATAAAAAATCTGCATAAAGTCACTACACCAGTTAAATACTTCTATTTCTGGAGATCAGTATTTTTGTAGGCACATGATCTGTATGTATTCCTTCATTCACTAACACAAAGAGAAAAACAGCACATACTAGAGCACAATCTAGAATTTGTATGGCTACGTGGAAGACTTCAGTTCTTCAGAAGAAAACAGTCTCTTCAATGGAGGATCTAGGGGCTTTTTCATTGAGAAATCCAACTTAAAAAGAAGAAATGCTGCTGCCTGATTTCTATACTTAAAAGCAAAGTTGTAGTTTGTGTTCAGTTGTCTCCAGAATTCTCTTGAGCTAGTGATTTAGAAAAAACAACACAGACCCTTACGAAAAAAAAAATACTGTTTTTCCAAATCCACTTTCTTCAAAACAAAGGGATGACAATTTATCAAGAACAGTTTTTTACTTCCCAGTTTCTGAGTTTAAAACCCTTTAAAGGACATTTGCTCAGAACACTGTATAGTCCAAAGCAGTTATACCAAACACCACGTTTCCATCTTCAAACACACTATTTATTCATCCTTTGGAGTTGATATCACCTTTCAGAATGCCATGAGTTGGCATGCTCACACTATGAATATTCTACTATCAGATAGAGTTATTTTGGGTGGCAATCATTTCAATTTAAAATTGCTAATTATAAAGGAAAGGATATTAAATGAAGAAAAAGTGCAATGTATTGAAACTAAGGAAAGAAGCAGGTTTCAAGTTACCTACAGCCAAACACTATTTTTCAGAGCATTTTTGGTTACTTCTCCATAAAAAACAACTGAAACCAATATTTGTCACTCTTAAGTCATCACCTTTTAAAGCTTACTAATGCTAAGAGATTACTTTATGAGATTACACAGTATTTCATATGTGATATTACTAGTGGCATCTGGCAACAACAGAAGATTACAATGAGCAATACACAGAATCTGAACTAAAGACATTTCTCCCCAAAAATATCCTTCTTATCATTTCTACAGCAGGGAAAAAACCTCTATTTTGTACATACAACAAAAACACTAAAAACAAATAGCTCATGACTTAGATTTGCTTCCATGCTCTGATTTTCATATTAAAATATTATGAGTACTAGATTTCTAAAAATACATTATTTTACAGATAAAATATTACAAATATCCTTAATTTTAACTTTCTGCAGACTATCAGTGCAATTACTGTACCACACACATGGTACAGTACATAGGCTATAGACAAGACAAAGCTGTCAGAAAATTTCCAAGCATGTTTTGTAAACAGGACAAATCAGCTCAGCTGAATGACATGGCAGGAACTGGCACCACCATGCTACGTGCCTCAGCTCCACTCGCTCCAGTCAAAGCAAGCTGGCACTGCAGCCTTCCTGCCCCCTCCACATCCTATGATGCTCTTTTCCCTCTGCCCACACAGACAGGCTCAGCAGCCCTGTAGTGAATGAAAGGGGAAGTTAATTTCCTCTAAAGTAAATAAATTTCCTGTTAGGCAATTTTTCAGCTAGGTAAATTCCCTCCAGTTCGCTGTGGAACTCCAAAGCAGCCCATATGAGGGAATACAGTGAGACTAGGGCGAAGAAGAAAGACTGAAGTATTGTGAGTACCACTGTTTCAAATTACAGCCAAAATTTCTGCTCCCCAGACTTCCATTTCCTAAACTCAGCTCGGCTATACTGGCGCTTGGAGTACAAAGAGAACAACTGCAGATACAGTTAAGCAAGTGGGTTGACACTTGTCACCAAAAGGGAAGTTTTACCAGTCCTGCATTGCCCTCACTCACTCCCATCACATCATCATTATCACATTATTATCACATCACCTAACCATGCAGTGAGTGAGCAGGTCAAAACAGAAAACTAACTCAAATACATGTAAAAAAAGTGCTTGTCAGCTGATTTACACTTTGGAGTAATTAGATCTACTTATCTACTTCCCATAATTAGCATCACAGAATATCCTGAGTTGGAAGGAACCCACAAGGATCATCAAGTCCGACCCTTGGCTCTGCACAGGTTCAACTTGTATACCATAGCATACATGGAAATGTAGGAGAGAAGTCTTAAGGGCCTGGGAAGAACAGCTGGGCTTCCCCTGCTGGCAAAGCTGGCCAGAAGCATCCAGAATTTTCACCATGACAAAGCACAGGACTCCAATGCAAGCATCAGCTATTCCACTACTGACAAAGAGGAGAAGTGGGTAGGAATACAATTAAAGGCTAGAAAGGAAACAGGACACAGGGACATCTGGAAAAAAAAACAAGCAAACAAGCAAAGAAAAAGAAACCCAAAAAGAGAAGACCTCCCTGATAGCCCAGAACAGTCAAAAAAGACTGTCGGGTTTTCTCTTAGGTTAAACACCCAATCTTCTGTTTGGTTATTCAAAAGAAAAGATGCATAAGACTGATAGCAAAGAGTAGCTCTACTGGTGTTAACACCAGCACAACCAGAACCATGACAGAACTGTGCTCCAGGCAAATTCCTTCTTTTTAGTCCCATGTTGTCAAGTCTACAAATGCTGAAAATGCAGGAAGGAGAGTGCACATCAGGACACTGGCCAGCATCCAGTAGGAAGAATGAGGAGAGTGCTACAACAGCAATTCAAAGGTAATTATATAACATTATAAAGAAAACAACAGTAAAGACTATTTATAAACTCATCTACAGTTTTAGAAGAATTTCTATTGTGAAGTATCAGTTTCAGTATTTTTGTTAATTTTACAAATGTTTGTATTTACAGGATTTTGCTTTTGTATTTTTAATTAGAAAATATTTAGTGCTTAATAATGGTTGGACCCAATGGTGTTAAACCTATCTTAAGTGAGACTATGAAAAGCCCAAGCAATTTTAATTATCTTATACTGTCTAAGTTTCAGGCTCTGGGTGCAACTACTTCTCCAAATAGCTCAAATGCAGATCTTCAGTTTGGGCAGTACTGTATTTACTTGTGAGTTTCAACTGAAACATTTTAAGTATTTGAATATTCTTCCTTGATTCTAAACTATCCATTGCATTACAATTACAGTGATTTTCCTTCAACAATCTTAAAACACTTCACTGAAGTCAGTATCCCTAGCATTTATACAAAATATTTAAGGAAAATAAGGTGCAAATATTGAAAATAGCAGATACCAGCTAAAGCAAATGTGTCCACATGCAAAGTACCTGCATTTCTGATACTGATGTACAAGCACTTGCAAGATCATCATCAATCCAAACCATTAATCTCTGCAGTAACATATACGGCAAGAACTTCCAAAGAACACCACCTCAGAAGGAAGACTTCACCAAAAAACCTGACACCACCATGACGTAAAACCATGAATTCCTTTTGCCTTTTCTTCAACTATGTTACAGTTTCCAGAATAATAACTTTTTTCACCCTTTTGAAAGTTCACTGCTCAGCACTAAGAAAGGTACTTCTTATTCTAATACCAGATTTGCTGCGGACTAGTCCCTACAGAAGAATCTGCATGCATTTCATCATGAAAACATTATTCCCAGACAAGTAAGAAATATATTTTCCTACAGTTTGCCTTCTGCATCAGACAGCTGATACCTCTGGCTCCCACCCACATCCTCCATACACTTTTCCTGGTTTTCTGGGTGGCTGTTTGAAGAGATCATGGCATTTCACCACAAAGTGAACCACCACATTACCCCTCAGCTTCCAGAGGGCCAGTGAGATGCTAGCATCATCTTTTTCCTCTCCTTCTGCCAGCCCAAACTTGGGCATTTTTGTTAGACCAATTTAATATTCTGAGAATTTACCCTTACCTTACTATCCGATTAAATTTTCAAGTATCATCAAACATTACGAGGATGAACACACCTAATCAAGGAAAGGTTACAAAACAGAGACTAAATACTATTAATGCTAAAAACTAAGTATTTTGTAAAAACATACACAGAAGTTAGCCAGAATTTAAACCAAATATAGGCTTCCAGGGGCTACAACTAAATCACTAGCTCCTTGAAAATATAAGTCTATAGGCAAGGAATCTGTGTGATAGAACTACTGAATGTCTCCTAAAGACTGATCAGCAGATTCCAGAATGCTCATCTTGGGGACACGGAACAGATGAGAAGATAAAGAACAGTTAAAGTTACAAGCTTGCAGGGAAAAAAAAAAAAAGACAAAAGGGGGAAAGCTACAGAAAAGGGAATATCTTTGTGAAAGAAAAAATGTTTTCCATAAAACCTCAGCCCAGTGTAAAGAATTAAAAACAGGGATTATTAAACTAGGGGATATCCCTATTCACCAAATCACTAAGAAAAATTTATTACTTGTTTTTTTAACAAATAAAATCTGTGGGGTTTGGCAAATCTCAGTGCTTGTGGTTCTCTTGTTGCATACAATATGTAGGGTACAAGACTACAGCTGTAATAAGAGCCTTCTGTGGTTGATCAAAACCCTCAGCTGAAAAATATCTTTTTTGCCATGGAAGGCCAAGGACCACAGCTGGTCAGTTTAACAATTGTTGTTATTTTTGTAAAAATTACCAAACTCCAAGGAACTAATATACATTAATAGGAACAAGAACATCCCAACCACTAAAACACATCAAATTCACTCTGTATGGAAGCTGGGAAAACAGATGACAAATACTTTGCTGACTTTCTAGCCTCTAAACAAAGGATGACCTTGAGAACAACAGGAGCACAGTGCAGAGCTGTGCTGCAGGCAGCAGACCTTTAAGGGGAAGAGGATAATGAAATACAAAGCTGCTTTACAGTCAACAACAAAAGGGACTGTAGCAGCTTCTCATATCAGTTAGAACACTATTAAAAGAAGAGGATACCAAGACAAAAGCTTTCCTAGAAGAGTGTCCTGAGAGAAGTCATATCATCTCCCCACTTCATTCAACACAGCTGGTAACTGACTTGCCCACCCTTTACTCGTCCTGCTGGTAGTTAGCAGTTCTGCTCTCACCTCTTTCATGACTTCAGGTAGCAGGGACACAGATTACTCAGAAAAATTGAAATCTGCTCTATCCAGATACTTTAAGAAGCCTCACACTTTGTCCATCCAAGGAGAACTGAGTCATGCAATTCCAGTAACAGTATTTGAAATGTGCATTTCTAGTTATACAACCTATAATTTGGATTTTCTTGATTTTTTACTTATCCATGTTCAAAAAATGCTCAAAACTGTACATTAAATATTATTGCTTTTTCATGAAGAATCACAGTATATATGACGAAGAAAGTTTAGTAACTTTATATCATTTTAATTAGCAACTGTACTTCCTCATGTTTTTCTTGAAATCCCAGTTCTGTGAAATTTTAAACATCAATTACATTCCTTACTAGCAAAAATGTTGTAGAAAGATCAGTCAAGGTTCATGAATCCAAGTTAAAATACAACACTCCACAAAATACATAAATTTTAAAAGCACTCACTTCTCATTATTTTGTGAGATTGGTTGACAAATGTGGAGCCATAAAAGGGACTTCTTTTTTATTACACCTTAATATCTTTTTCCTACCAATTGCCATCAAAAGTAAGTAGTTCTGAGTACACAGATTTCAAAGATACCTTTCTTTTTTAAGCTAAGAAATAAAACTTGAAAAAGTATCAATGAGAACTTCAGCACTTGAAATAGCAGTTACTAAAGTGAAAAGGGAAGAAAACCAAGGAGATGCATGCAGAATTACCATTCTTTAATCTACATCACATTTAGAGAAAATCTCCATTGCAAAGAAGCTGTTTTCCTGGAAGGGAAGGTCATGTTTTCATCTATGACAAGACTACTCGGAATTTAACAACCATTCTGTCATTTTTTCCATATAAAGACCTGCAGAATACACAGTGCTTGAGACGGTTTGGAGAATGAATAATAAGTTTATAACTAAATTGCAAAATTGCATTAATTTAGGGGATTCAGTTATTCATCATGTCACTTAGTAAAAGTTGTTTCTGTGAGGTAAATACTCCATTTCATTACAAAGTTTTGCTATAAAACACTTGCCTATGAGCTAATTATAAAAATACACTGGAAAAGTAAACTTTTTTTAACAACAGAAGGTGCCGCACAGTGTCCACTGTCTGCTTATTGGCAAACATTCCTTTCATAAATCAGACTATTGGCTTTAGACATTAATATTTTTTTTACAAAGGAATCAGATCTATTTTAGTGTACCTATAACAGTGTTTTGAATAAGCAAATATAATTAGAGCTTAGTACTCCTCCAGGAAAATAATGCATTCAACTCAAAATTTTCATCTCCATTATTCTGCTTAGCTTATTCCCCTTGTATTAAAAAAAAAAATTACCACTCTTAGGTTAATTCATGTGAATCATTTATGCATATGTGCATCATAAAAACTTACCCAAAAAGTCTGTATCATTAAATATATTATCAAATACTCAAAACCTCTATTTCAAAACACTAAGTCACACATCGGAACAAATTCATTTAGAGATAGAACCATTAAAGTCATGGGAGAAAAAAACAACTTATCTTTCTAAAATCTTAGGGTCTTTTCCTACAATAGTAATTTGATGTCTCAATTAATACTTTAAGTATCCAATCCTGTAGCCATTGGGAGGGCTTTTGTGCCCTTACTGACAAGGGGTCAAAGCTACAGAATGATTTCAGCTTCTTGCTTTGTAAACTTCAGCTCTAAAAACCCCTGCAGAATCCTCTCAAAGATAAAGAACTTTATCAGTCAAAAGACATCCAGTGTGAACTGACAGATGATGGACCAGGACCAAACACCCTTATACATATGTGCAGTGGTACTGAGTTTTGGTAATTTCATTTGCACATTGGTGTTTGCATACAAACTAGAGCCTTAAGTAGTAAGTTTCTACTGAGGTTTTAAAGTATAGAAGGACAATATGAAATTACAGAAGTGTTATAATCCAAGTGAAACTAGATCTGTGATACCCTGAAGCCCTGATTTAAAAGCAAAGGAACTTATCAATGCAGCTTTTCTGTGTAGTACCCTTTTTTCTTTTTCTTTAAATGTATATGAATAAATTTATTTGCATTTACAAAGTTCCAGATTTTGAGATCTTTCTAATACTGACATCATTTTAAATTAAGATGGAGTACAGGGATGACAACACCAGGGAAAATTTCCAAAGCTTTAACTTCTCACCATTGTATCATCACCTCAAAGTCAATTTTCACCTTTTTCACTGGCTGAATTTGTAATCTTACATTTTGCTTTTGGGCTCATGTTCTTGCAACATGGCAGTACTGGATTATGAGAATGCTGTTTGCTAAAAGTGAACAATGGCTGTATTACAGCAAGTCTGTAATACTTAGAGAGGAAAGGAAAAGCAGACCTGACAAAGCATGCTTTCTTTTAATTACATGCAGATTGCAAATGCTCATACATCTAGTGAGTAATAACTAAAGCCAAGCCGACACAAGGAGATATTTTTACACTGCTGATCACACAGCAAATCCAGTTACAGGGCCTGAAAATTAATTACAGATTAGGACTTAATATTTACTACTGGAAATAACGCAGCTTCATAAGCACGTAGCCTCTACCATTGTTCAAGCATGACAGACCTGCCAGTTAGGAAAACTTAGGTTGTGAGCTGCCTACAAAGGGAACACCTCAGCCCACCTCAAATCCCATCTGACAACAGACGAGAATTCCAGCAAAATGCAGAAAACACAGAGTGAGTAACAACTAGGGCTGTGAACTGACCAAGGATTAAACTAGCAGAGCCAGCCATAATTCCACGACTGTAAAGCTTCTGAGTGCTCTTCACTTGATAACTGATGCAAAATCCTCAACACAACTTTCTGTCACTTAAACAAAACACCATGCAGCAGGATTTCAGCAACCAAATACACAGTCCAGGGCTTTTTCTGAGATGCCAAAATATACTAACAGCACAGACAATTCAATTCCTACATGCAGGATAGGACTGCACGCTTTTGAAAAAGTCAAGCCCACACATTTGAGCACCTCTTGTCTGAAATCAGTCCCAAGTGTATAATCCCTATTTCTTCTGCACCCTTTCTAACTTACAGTGAATGATGTCCACAAATTTAATGCTTACTTCCACTTGGAGTAAGAAACAGAGAAAGGTCCTGAAAAAACACAAACTATCTGAATCGTATAAACCAAACAGGTCACATAAAATAGTGCAGTGACATAAGAAACAGTGCAATAATTTCCACCAGAAACAAGAGATGAGTAAAAGGTAAATCTGACATAGAAAGAGCAGAGTACCCAATGTGGATGAGGAAGGGATGCAGGAAAATCTAACAACCAACAAATCTCCCAGTTATTACAAGAGATGTTAACCACCTAAGATTTGCCACCATGCCCAATACCATTAATCAGTTGCTCCAGCACTACATACGCCTCCTTACTAATTTTCATAAGTGTGTGACAAGGTAATGAAAAACAGTGTAAATCACAGATTTATTTCATTATAGAAACAAATCTGCCCAAACTCCTTGAGAGCCTGAATAGCCACTCCTTAGCCACTCTTTAACCACTCCTTTCAAGATAAAATTTACACCTTTCGTTCCAAATAAAGAATATCACACAAATGAAGAGCAAGGCTAATGAATAACAGGACTGAATATCATTCTTTCCACTTTTTTTTTTTTAAATTCTTTAACTGGAAGTAAGGATTAAGAGACAAATAAAAAACAATGCCTACCTTTGACTTCTGTACCTGTGTAGTAAATGAACAATCAGTACATACAATATAAATGAATTAACATCTTGGAAACTAACATTAGAGATATGATCAAAACACACCAGTGTTCTCTTTAGTTTCAGAGCATGAGGTGACAAGGCTAAAATCCTTTCAGTTATATTAACACAAAGATTGCAGATGTTATTCTGGCAACTTACGTTATTAACCACAAAACTTCTCGAAAAGAAGTTAATTACAAGTTGAAAAAACAGCTGAAAAGCAACTTTTCCTTACTTCAACATTTTTTCCCTTTAAATTCAACATTGCTTTATCCCCCATTATTTTATCCATCTTTTGAAGCTATCATTTCATTCTTTTCAGTGTATTCTTCTAGCTCTAGTCTTACTGCCCTTGCCACTCTGAAGCAAGTCACATCCATTCTGCAAGCCAAATTTTCTCCATCCACTGACAAAACTGCTGTTGTATTTAACAACCTAGACTTCCACCTGACATGAAGAAAAAGACATGTTAAGTAGCTTAGGAAAAATATCAAATCAGTCTTCAAATCCTCTGCTTTTAAGCCCTGTATCAACAATAGGTACCAAAACCTCTATTTGTCTATCTCAGCTATTGTCCATGATTCCACTTAACACATCTGCAAATCTTCAACTAGGGATCCAAACATCACCACCTGAAAACGACAGCTATAACCAAGTGCACATTAAAAATAAAATGAGCTTTCTCATAACCCATGGCCTCTACTACTAAAAACAGCACCCTACATAGCTTTGGAAGTGCTGCATACAAAAATCAAATTCAATGCTGGGCTGCAGCACATTCATTTTGGAGAAGGATAAAACAAAGTAGTGTAACATTTTCCTAGACTGGGAGGAGCTGTTGACTCCCTCAAAGGCAGAGACCCTCTAGGAAGACCTAGACAAATTAAGGGCTGGACAATCACCAACCATGTGAAGTTTAAGACAGTTTAGCACCTGGGACAGAGCAATTCTAGATGTACAGACAGACTGGGGAAAAAGCATCTGGAGAGCAGTGCTGTGGAAAGGGACCTGGAGGTCCTGGTCGATGGCAAGTTGAATGTGAGTCAGCAGTGCCCTGGCAGCCAGGAGGGCCAACCCTGTCCTGGGGGGCATCAGGGACAGCATCACCAGCTGGGCAAGGGAGGGGATTGTCCTGCTCTGCTCTGGGGCGGCCTCACCTCGAGTCCTGTGTGTTTTGGGCACCACAATACAAGAAAGATATAAAACTTTAGGAAAGCATCCAAATGAGAGCTACAAAGTTGGTGAGGGGCCTAGAGGAGAGGAAGGGCCTAGAGCCACTCAAGGAGCAGCTGAGGTTACTTGTTTGCTCAGCCTGGAGACTGAAGGGAGACCTCATTGCAGTCTACAGCTTTCTCACACAGGGAAAAGCAGAAGCTTTAAGCTGAGCTAGGGGAGGTTTTTTTAAGTTGGATATTAGGAAAAGGCTTTTCACCCAGATGACGGCTGGGGACTGAAACAGGTGGGACTGAAAGAAGCATTTGGACGAAGTTCTCATGACACCAAGCCTGACAGAGTTTAAGAAGCATTTGGACAACACACTCAGGCACACGATGTTATTCATGGGGAAGTCATGTGCAGGGCCAGGAATTTGACTTGAGGATCCCTGAGGGTCTATTCCAACTCAGGATAATCTGTGATTTTATGAACATAAAATCCTGTGAACATGTTTACTACCAATTAGTTTATTGGACATAATCACCGAATGACACAACCGCAGTTTCTTCCCAAACTATGGCTATCAAGAAGCTCCTCCCATACAAATCACGACACAGTACACAGGTTCTACAATCTGAGCTTCAGAGGACTCCTTGATATTCACTCCCTACTGCCTTTCAAAGCCATGAGAATACTTGTGTCTTTTGTGACCATAAAATTAAGTATCAGTCACAGTAGCAATTTACAGAACTGTGATCCTCCCTCTCTCTTCTCGCATATGAGCCAAGAAACAGTTAACAATGACATTCAAACCTACCACACCAGGGTATTTGGGTTAACACCTTAGTGATACAAACAGGGCAGCTCACACCTCTTGCAGCTATCGTTCCAGTTTCTCTACCACCTCACATAGACATCTCCACTTTTAGTTCATTCTGGTTTTCAACAAAGCTGTATAAGCCAGAAACTGATGGAGAGCGGGGGAGGGAAGCAAAATATAGTGGATAACAAGGTAACAGATTTAGAGAGGTGTCAATAAGCAATGCTGCTGCTCGGGAGATGAATCTCAGTATTGGTGTCACATAGCAGGTACCCAAAGTACACCCTCAGCAGTCCTACCACAGCTAACATACAACCACAATATGGTTTGGTAGGGACAGATAATATCATTATATACATAACTAGGGAAGCAGAACGCTGATCACTTCAGTGTTTGGTGCCATGCTTTTTGTTCTGCCACTGAAATTACAACAGGTTGAATCACTGGGATTAGCCTGGTTAGAGTGTGCTACTAATAACATCAAGGTTTTGGGTTTGATCCCACTATGGACCATTTATTTAAGAGTCAAACTCGATGATCCTTGTGGGTCCCTTACAACTCAGAATATTCTGTGAATTTTAGAATTAACTAATGTAATAACTGGGCCTTTTCCAAAGGACAACTGGGAAGTGAAATTACGCTGTAGATGAACATCCACCACTTGAAATTCTGCGGTAAGTTTTATAACATTTTCTTAAATGAGTAACAGATCAATGCTTAGAGGATACAATCAATAAACCCAGAACCTGACTACTCTACAAACACCTTGTTTGCAGGGCCTGGAGACCCAGGTCCAGGATAGGTTTCCATCAAGAACCGAGAGCCTGGTCTTGGCTAGCATCCTTCGGCTTTTGGAGAAGCAGCCACAGGCGGAAGGGACCGAGGTGCACAGACACGAATACTGCAGGTCACCACCACCTACGAGAGACTCAACACCTCGCATTAGCCGAAGGGGCTGGCCTTTTAAGACACCGAGCCGAAGGCACCTGACTCGGGAACTCTGGGCACAACGAGCAAAAACTATGGGTATAAAGACCAGGGGCTTACATTCACTCCTGTGCCCACAGGTTATGTGTCTACAACCATTAGGACAAGATCTCGGTAGCACCAAGCCAAGGAACACATAACCTTGGTGCTTTGCCTTTGCGTTTGTTACACAACCAGAGGCTACAACAGGCACCCGCGGGTGCCTGGACGCCGCGGAGCTGCCTCCGCCCCGCGTCCTGCCGCTGGAGCCCACGTTGGCGGCAGCAGGGCAGCAAGGAGAGAAGGAGGGGGGCGGCGGCGGGAGCCCGCTGAGGGCGGCGGGGACATCCCAGTCCGCCGGGAACCTCTCGGAGGCCGGGCCGGAGCCCGCAGGGTGACCCTTGCCAGCACCCACCGGCGGTGCGCCGCAGCCCAGGCCACCGCCCTCTCCGGCGGGTGTGAGGGGCCAGCGGAAAGCAACGGGGGTTTCTCACAGGAAGCCTCGGCGAGGCGAGCGGCGGTGGGGAAGAGGAAGGCGGGGGTGAAGTGAGTATGCCTGGGGGACGCTCCGCCGCCCCGCCATCCTCCCTTCTTCCCTCCCCCTTTCTTTACCTCCCGCCCGCCGGCAGCCCCTACCTGCGGCGCCGGGGGGAGGCTCCATCTGCGGCCCCACGCAGCGGCGGCAGCTGCGCACACGGCGCGCGGTCACGCTCCCGGCCCTGCGGCGCAGGCGCGGCACAGCCCGGCCGCTCCTCCCGCTCCTCCCCGCGCTGGGCGGACACCGGGGGCGGGAGCGCTGAGGGCGAAGGGTGCTGTGGGTGTGGGCGTATGGCCAGCGGGGTGGCCCTGAGGCGCCGTGACTGAGCCGCCGCAGCAGTGAGCGGCGCCGAGGGAGCGTGGGTTTGTTCATACTCTGTGAGTCACCGGGGGATCACAGAATAGGTCAGGTTGAAAAGGGACTACAGTGGGTCATCTGGTCCAACCTACCTGCACAAAAAACAGGGTCATCCTAGGGGATTGTGTCCAGATCGTTCTGGAGTATCTCTAGTGAGGGACGCTCCACACCCTCTCTGGGCAGCCCGTTCCAGTGCGTAGTCACCTGCACAGTAGAGAAGTCTTTCCTCATGTTCTGGTGGAACTTCTTGTGCGTCAGTTTCTGGCTGTTGCCTCTTGTCCAGTTCTTTGGCACCACCGAGCAGAGCCTGGCTCCATCCTCTTGGCACCCTCATTTTAGATATGTATATGTATTGATAAGGTATGCTGTCAGATGTTTCTTCTCAAGACTGAACAGGCCCAGCTCCTTCAGCCTTTCCTTGGAAGAGAGATGCTCCAGTCCCCCACTCATCCTCGTTCCCTCCGCTGGATCCACCGCAGGAGCTCCATGTCTCTCTTGTGCTGAGGAGCCCAGAATTGGGCTCCTGACAGGCCTGGGTGCTGAGCACCAGGTTCCCAGGGAGCCTCAGGGTTGCTTGTGTGTGTGTCTGTGTGTGTGCAGCCTCTGACACGGATTGGTGTCACATCCTCCAGCCCTTGGCGTGCCTGAGGCTTCCACAGCAAGGACTTGAAGTGGCAAATGAGAATTTCATTGGTGCTGTTTTTATCGATGAGTTGGTTTCTGACCATAAAAAGGGCTTCCCAGTCAGCGGGCAAGAGGTCCTTTCTCATACCTCAGTGTCGCTGGGACCATGTTCCTGTGACAGTGGTGTGATTGACAGAGGAATCAGGAATCTAGTGTCCCACCTGCAACTCTAATTTAGGGGTCTGCACTATATTTAAATGACCAATCCTTAGTTATTACTTGCATGAGGCAAGAATAACCACTTTGAGACACAAAACGTGGAGTAAACAAATAAATTTAAATAGTGATAAATAGCCAGAAATTGTCATACATTTAAAAACCCAAGAACATGATTCCCTATAAATTAAGAGAAATGAGAAGCAAGGAGACATATCTGAAACTCAGGACTTGTTTTAACAAATAAAAGCCAGAATTTTCAGAAAGTCTACCCTCTTTTCCTGTCTTTAACATTTTAGACTGACAAGTGATATGAGAAATCAGTTCCTCTTACAGGAAGCTGCAAAAATTCTTCCAAATCTAGCATTTCCTCTATTACCTGGCGTTGTTATTTTCCATTCAGTGGAAAGGTGAGTTTTACACATTACAACTCTCAGTGAGAAGCCCATGAGCCTTCCCTAAATACCAGATAGACCTTGTATGCCTCTGAAAGATAATAAGCAGTCTGGCAAATTCAGTAGGAGGAATGTAGATTATGCCATGTTATTTATTATTAAAATTATTTTCCATCAAAGTTTCAAGAGCAGTTTTTCCCCAGATAAACATTTTTTCCCCATATGAAAATTTAGTCTCTTTATTCAGAAATACGTTGTTTCAACTTGAGGAACACACTAAGAGAGCCAAGTTCTTCGTGTTGATACATTCACAGAAATTAGTAGAGCGTGATGTAGGCAAAATCTTCCACACTAATGCTTTTGGCCTTACTGATCTAGAGCATTTCTGCTTTATACCATTAAATGCCTTTATGCTTTTCTTTTTTTAACCACAAGTTTGATCTCATTCCTTAGAGTAAAACTTGAATATTACAATTGTTTTCTGTGACATTAAACTATACCCCTTCAAAAAATGTTTATAAACTGTTTTGGGAACTTTAATTGAACAAAGCCATGCAAATGCAACATGTCAATTTATTTGTATTTGTTTTATTAGGGGATTTTGGCTATGCCACTTCTGCTATGAATTTAAGAGAGCGTTAAAAAAATACCAGCCAATCTGCAAGGAGTTCTTATATAATCTGCAAAGAGAAAATACAAGAAAACACATGATACAAAGAGGAGCTTTCATCATGAGAGCCAAAGAAAGGGGAATGTGTGCTTTCAAAGTAAGTTGAGGGGTCTTTTTCAAAAGGTATTATTTAAGTTAGTAATTTTTGCTGCTCTTAAACTCTTGGCTACTGATGTTTATATACACCCTGCAAAATTAGAACTCTGAAGATTTCTTTTACTGATGAAGATCTTTGAACTTACGTGTCAGTTCCATGTGTTGTGTTAATTTGATTGGTTTCAGGTCAGAACTTTTCTGCTTCTTTCATTGAAACAGTATGTGCAAAAAATAAATGTCCAATAGCTTTGTGGCTTGGAGAAGTTGTCCTCTGCTGCTGCTTCTTCCAGTAGCAGGTCTGGAAATCAGAAACAGGGCTTTCTGGGAGCTTTATTTCCAAGTCTGGCAGACAAGAATGATGAATGCTGAGAACTGCAGAGGGAGTAAGACACAGCTTGAGGATATAAGAATAAATACAACGGAGAAAAAGTTGATAGGGTAACTTTGTTCTGGAGATTTGAGGGTCAGAAATAGTTTTTGAGGGAGGGCATATGCAGCTGTGAGTTTGATAACCATTTCATGCTATTTGGGGCTAGTAGAAATTATCAGAAATGAGAAAGTATCAGAGAAAGTATTATCTTGACAGATAAGCAAATGAGGCTGACATTGTGCAGAGCAGGAATTGCATAAGACAGTAAGGTAGAAACTGTCCACAAAGGGCTTTAAATTAGGATAAAGAGCTTGTGTCTGACTTGGGAGCCAGTGGAAGTGTCACAATGGCTGACTCAATAACACAGGAAAATTATTTTCTTACAACAGCTTGAATGAATAGAAACAGAACAGTTTTCATCATCAGAAAGAGAAAGTTACTATGTGAGAGATGTGAAGTGTTAAGTGCCATATCAAGAATTTTAGTAGCACAGATAAAAAAGCAAAACACTTTGTAGATACATGTTCTTCATGCTTTTATATGCAGTCTTGATGCTAATAAGATCATCAGCTTATATGGAGAAAAGATAAATTTACTTCCTTCATTAATGTGGGAGTGCCTGTGAAAATGAACTCCATCCTGAAGGAGCATCCAGGGGTATAAAGGGATGGTTTCATGAAAAAAAAAACAAAAACCGAAAAACAAAAAGAAAAAAAGTGCAAAGTGGGTCTTCCTTAAACATGAGGTCTAACTTGTATCTTATCCCAGGAGAGAATTTTGAAATGACATCTGGAGTATGCAATTTGTGTTTAGTCAGATCTTTTTTAATATGAATCTTGCACAACTTGGGCCGCCCTGTGAAGTTGTGCTGAAATGTGTGGGGCTTTTGCCATGTAGCACTTTGATACAAGTTCGTACCGTATGCTTCGTTTAACTGAGACACTTATCTGGTAAACTTGCTTAATTGGGCCATCTCCTGGGGCACTGGTGTAAGACCAGTAGCACTTAATGCACACAACTGCTACTTAACAGGGCCCTAACAGGACAGTGGCTGCTGCTTAATGCCCCTGGTTATTCGGTGCTGCTTAAGTCATCTCTGTGTCACAGTTTCTTGTAATTTGTCTATACAAAGAAAATACTCCCTGCAGTTAATTCTCTGAGGGTAAAGTACTGGGTGCAGTAGTGGAAATAGACTGCTGATGGTGGTCGATTTCTGCACTGATTGTTACAGTGGGGAAGATATGATAATTTCCCTTATAGTCTTGAAGGATGCTTGAGAGAATCTTTTTCTTACAAAATTTTAAAAACCCTATATAGTCAGAAGTAGTGTTGGGTTACAGTAATTTCTCTGTTTCTAAAAATCGTATTGTCATTTGATTAGCTAATCGCCCATTTTCCAAAGTGTGAACATACTTTCACACTTCAACCAAGACAGTGTTAACAAAGAAACTATAGATAGCAATAGAGATTAATTATCTATCCCGTGAGTCTCCACACCTTGTTGTTACCAGATAAAGAGAGCCTGTCTGTCTGCACACAGGTGTGATTTTTTTTTTTTTTAACAATAGCCTTGGTCAAATGAGTTCAAAGGCTTATTTTCAAATGACACCTCTTTGACATGTTTGTTCGCTGTTGACATTTTTGATCTTGTTTCATGAAATGTAGCTTCCAGTAAAGGGTTGTGATTCTTTGCTAAGCTTACCCGTGTGAAATACATTCATTCATAGGTGTGAGATGTGGAGAAGCTTTAAATGAGAATATTTAGAATCAAAGAAACATTATCTTCTTTTCTGGAGAGAATATGCTCTTACTTAAGTCACTGCAAAATTGTTGAGGGCCTTATTTGCAATTGCCATCTGAGATTTTCACTGAGATCTTCCAGAAGAGACAAAAACATGAAGGAGAAGTTTTAATGTCTTTCTGTTATACAAGTTGCAGCATTTTGTATTTATTCCCCCACAGAATTAAACCCCTCCATATGTCTGTTTAAGGATAGGAGGTCTTTACAGCTGAATCTGTTACTATAGGAAGAAGCATTAGGCATATTGAACTATTTCTGCCCCGTCCTATGAGCCTCTACTTCTGCCTGTTCTGGATATTAGTGAAAGCTATTATGTTGCAGACCTCTGGACCTGTGGCCTGTCAAACCTCATGTAAGTGACATGAAACTTCTTCAATATTTTCACAGTGCAGGCGCTGGCACTGCCTTGCCTTGGCCTCTCTCTTGCTCTCAAAGAACAACTGGCATGTTGCTAGGTGGCATGCTCTGTGGTGGCAGTGCCTATCTTGAGTCCTGTGGACTGTTTCTTACCACTTCACCAAGAACGAAACCTTTCCCTTCACGGCCCTGACCTTTCCATTCAAGTTTCAGGGAAGTTGGGACCATCTAATCAGGGTGATTACCAAAACTTGCTGTCTCTAGCAAGGTGTCACTGAAATTGTGTATAGGGAGCTGGCCATCTGCTCAAGTAGAACAATTGCATCAAATAATAATATTTTTGCCAGTCATTACTAGATCTGATTGGCAAATTGAAAGACAGTTCTGTTCCTTTTCTGGAGTCTGCCCACAAGAGCACACTCTTTCACTGGCTTTTGTTTCCTAAAAATTCGTCTTTTATATCAACAGATTCAGATGTATCACAGAGTTACAAACTCTATAACAGGTGTAGATCACTTGCCTATCATTAAGATTTTTAAGTATTATTAGTTCAGTAGTATGAAAGGAAGGGAAGGTCCACCACCAAAACAATGCAAACTGTAAGATTTAATCATTTGGTTTACCTTGCTTACAAGAACAGTTACTTTTCAGGCTGTGGTCAGAATGCTTTTCTGTCTGAATACATTCACAACAACTATAGGGTAACTCTCACTTGTATTGCAAGTTTTGCTTAGAAACCTATTTGAGTCATTACTGGAGCTCTGGATTTTCATTTTCCCTCCTTGCAGATCTGCATCCAGTCACAGGTTTTATTTCTTCTTGTGATATTGTTTGAAAAGCTACTTAGCCATTCTCTTGCTTTATCCTTTCCCATTTTTTTTTATGTACCACAAAGAGAAGGCCTGGTCCTGGATGATAAATGTTAAAAAAGAAAAAGTTCAGTGTTCAATGTGGCTTCTAGGCCACAGTAGCCACTGCGTGGTGCAGTCCTTTAAGTATGTGAGTCCTTAAGTATGTGAGTCCTTTAAGTACAAGAGCCCTCTTGCTCTCAAGTCTTTCCATCAGTAATAGCCTGGATATTTCCTAATCACTCCTTGTTATGGTTTGAATTTGTTTGGGGTTTTTGTGCCACACCAGAGAACATCTCTGTGGAGGAAAGCTCTGAAATTCTAAGGTGCTTTCCAATCCATTCTTTAATGCAGACAGAGGTTACAGCTCCACCCTTGGTGTCAGGAGTTGTATTACAAACAGAAAAAGAAAAATAAAAAGTAAGCCTTTAATAACTGAAATGCACTACATAGTCAGTCCTGTTTGAATGTTAGTCTTGTTTGTACAAACTCATTTTGCTTAGTAAATTCCTGCTTAGAAATCCAAATCCTCTTAACTGCTGGTTGAGCCTCTTAAGAATTATTGTCTGTTTCTTGAGTTCTGGAAATATTTGCTTGTCATAGGGCACACCACCCTGTAATATAGGATCACCATTCTGCCTTGAAGTTCAACTGCAGTAGTTGTTTCTTTCATCTCTAAACACAAAGAACCTTAGAGATAGGAAAAAGCCATCACAAAGATCTTAAGCAGTTTGCCTGGCACTGTGGAAGAATGCTAATGGTAGAGATCTGAAGATCAAGCCTCTGAATTTATAGTCCATTCAGATTACTTGAGATCATAATGCTACTCATAATTCAGGAAATTAAGCCTAAGTACTATCCATACTTCTACATTTGGATTGTCATAATTGGAAATTATAAGATCTGAGTCATCGGGACAGAAAAAAAAGGTGATGAAACAAAAGCTACTTGTTAATGTATGTAGAGAAGGATGCTGAAATGAGAAAGAATGTCATTGCTGAATGTGATCCTGATGCTATCTCAAAAAATCTTGCTGTCTGCAGATGGCTGCTTTTTGCATGCACCAAGCTCTCACTATTTAACTTGCAGTAAATCCTCACACTTATCCAACAAGATTTACAGTAGGATATTGTTACATAATTATCAATGATGTTATATTTGCATACTTACTTAGTTTATGTTGTTGAGAAGTCTTTGGTGGGCTGTCTTTTTCTCCATTAAATAAAAGATAAAATCTGAGATACGGGGATTTTTTTCCTTAACATTTACAATTAAGTATCTATACTGCATTTATTTCTAATTCAAACTTGTCACTTAAAGTCTGATAAACAGAATGTGTGTAGAGGAAGATGCTTTTCTACCATGACAGATATGGTCAGAATATGTGTTTTTGTAAAATCTTTTGGTTTTAGGTCCATAAGAGTGATGCAACAGTAATAACGCTGAACATTTAGCTTCTCTATATTCACCAGTCTGGAAAATTCAATGTGACTTTAAGTTTAACACTACTCTGCTAAGGAACCTCAGCTGACCAGCACTTATTCTGAGGTTTTAGATGTTGAGATATGGATGTTGTCAAGAGGAAGAATGGGCAGTCATAAAACTCCATAACCTGAAATTCAGTAAGGGGAAAAATGCCTTACATGCTTCTTTGTGTTCATCCATTGCTTTGAAAATCAACTTCTTAGTTCCTAGTATCTTATCTATGTTGTGCAGTTAAGCATTTGCCTGTTTGTGAGTGCAGGAGATTTATTGGTGAAAGCAGTGAAATTATAATGTCCCATATTTTTGAGCTGAGAGATAAATTCTCATTGTACCTGCAAACAAATGTTATTTCTGCCCTCATCTCTTTTTTTGTGTTGCTGAGTGTGGTTTTATAGCTGCTGTACTTTTGTCTACTGACATTCATTTCAGTGTTATGTAAGTGCTGCATGCAGAGGAGATCTGATTTGAAAACTCAGTTCTCAACATGTATTTCCCTGCAATCTGATTCTGGTGTGTACCTGATTCCCTGCCTGGGATATTTGCATCCATAAGTAGTACAGGCTTTGGGTGACTCCAATTCTGATGGCTGGTTGGTGGGGGTGCAGCAAGGATTGGTCGCTGCTGGTGTGTCAAACTGCAGTGCTGTCTAAAGAATCTTGAGATATGTTTTGGACTGATTAATGTGACATTGTAATACACAGAATCCAGGTGAAAACTTGAGGGATTTATCCCATTGATTCCAGTTGCATTTAGGAGGCCATAAGAGCCTGACAACTTCTACATTCAAGTTCTTTGCTGCAAAGAACTTTGATTAACCATGTCCTTTGCTTTACCACCAATGTTCAACCTTTACTCACAACTGAAAATTATATGAGGACATGTATGTCCTCGTATAATGTCATGTAAGCTTGATACAGAAATGGATACTCAATAGAAACCCTTGGTAAAATTAGTAAAACAAATCTTTTAAGATCTAGGAAGTGCTAGACAGTTCTGAAGCTTCAGGGACAATGGTAACAATATTAATTTAGGGCAAACTGGAACTGGGACTTGAATACAGATACTATGATTTAGGATTTCATAGTTCTCTCTTTGCTCTGCAGTTAAATAGGTAGTTAAGGTGTATCCTATATTTCTCAACGTTTCCTAATAAGATGCAATGTTGGATTATGGATTTCCTATTTTTATTATTTACTATTTATTCAGCTTTAGTCTGATCACTGTGCATTATTAACATCAGTATGAGGGATTTGAGTCTGTTTTTTCAGGTTTTGTTAGCATATCTACTCCTAAAATCTTGCAGTATGAACAATTGAAATGGCCTAACAAGCAGAATTGTATAAGGGCAAAGAGAGCAAGAAGACATTACAAATGTCATATTTAGCATGAAGACATCTATTACATATCTGTTACCATTATACATTGGTAATATATGTGAAATGTAGTAAAAGTTTCATATACTTTTATTTATTTCTCTTTCTGACTTATTGTACAGAATTAGAAAGGAGCATAGTATCAGACATGACTGAATGGGGATGTGTCAAAAGAAAGTGTAACTTTAATATTTAGCTTTCTGTCATCTTTTTACATAACTAGGACTAAGTGTTAATCAGCTCAGAAAAGCAGGGATTTTTGGTCAGGTATTTTCAAATTCGTTCTTTCTTGGAGTTTTGGTTCCCCCATTCCCCACTTTTTATAACACCTTTTATTTAATTTCAGTGACTAATTCACATTTTAGAGAAAAGAATATTCAGTGTTCTAAACTTTCAGTAAGGATCATAACATCTCTGAGGTTTCCCAGAACTTCTACAACAAAATTAGGGGAGAGCATATTTGGTATTTCTGGTAAGTCAAAGGATTGAGATAAGCGGAAAGCAATCCTTTTAAAAACGGCCAGTTACATAAGTAATATAAAGGTAGAGAAAACAATTTAAACACCCATCCCCCTCAATCTTTCTGTGCTGTGTTCTGAATGGCTATTTGGAAATTTAACTGAACCCCTGCGGTGGATAAACCAACTTTTTTTTCATGAGCACTGTGTTCTGTGACACAAACATGTAAATCTCCCTCAGTATCGTAATTTGTATTCAGTTAAGTACCAAAAAGTTGATTGCAATGTGTGATGAATCAATTCCCATGCTGGGATAAGCTGTAGAAAGGGAAGTTGAAGTTTGAATTTCATGATTTTCTGATGCAGAGCAACAGATTAGGAGTAACAGCAAGATTTTAACCCCTGAGATCTAAAGAATGACATTTGGAAAGTCAGAATAACTCTTTTTCACTTTACTATCTATATACTGAGCTGGCATCTGTAGAAATAAAAGTTCTATTAGTTCTGAGGGTCCTTTCTTGCTGCTTATAAAAGAAAGTTTTAAGATGTGGAAGTTTGCATAACTTGGTATTGATTTCCTCAGGGAGGAAATCCTAACAAAATGGAGACAGCCAAGTTAGATGGAGAAATCATAGCACCTTTAGAGAACAACAGGTTTTGGGGGTTTTTTTAGTATATTTTTATTGGGTTCTTAACATGTTCTTCTTCCACCTTTTTGTTATACTTCTTGATTTTTCATTTGAGAAATATATACTTTAAGTACAGTATCTTAATGTTACATCTTTTCTTCCATCGATATATCATGCATAGAAAAACATTTTTTAGTCTTTTGCTCCCTGTTACAATATGACATCTTGGCCTTTCACAATCCATAAGGATCCCTTTTGGTCAATTTTAGCAGGAGAAGAAGCAGTATGTAGAAAACTTTACCTGTCATCTCTGGCAAATGCTATTCTTGCTAGGGTTCCAATTTCAAACCTGTAGGTATGCCATGGTTATATTGTTATCCACTGTCTTTCCGTTCATTTATATAATTTAATTTTCATCATAATTCATCTCCAAATTTGTTGTATTAATTGCCTTTCTTGCCATCCTTTGTTGCTCATGAACATTTTGATTTACTTTTTGATATAAAAAGGTTTGGTTGGTGAATGACATCTGATCTTGTACCAGCTTTGACAGATGTGCAATATTAATCAGATGTGTGGCTGAACTGCAGTTTCGGCAGATACAGCTTTTACAGTCACTTCATATTCATTGCTTAGCTATTCACACATTCATTTGCCGTAAAAAGGAATCCAGAACCTGGAATGTCATTAAAAACACTGTACATGCATTGATGCTACCTTTTAGAAATATTTAAATATATTAGTACTTTAACAAAAAGGATGGCAGATATGAATATTAATGGTACATAAGTACCATTGTAATTCAGTTTTCATATTGTTTGAATTGACTTAAAATTTTGTTAGCCAAAAAAATAGGGAAAATTTTGAATACAATTTTTTAAAGCTCTGTATGGTTTACACAAGGAGGAATATGTGTTAATTTTTAAAAAGTTAGAGCAGCTTGCTGTACCTTCAGGCTTCTAGAACAGTATGATGCTTAAGAATGTCTCATATTGATTCCAGTTCTGGATTTCTTTGTAGAAGACAGAGCTACTCATTGTGAGAGATGTCGAATACAATCCTAACCAGGACACCTGTCATTAGTGCAAGGTCCCTCTAGGAATGTGTAACCAGCTGTGGTGGCAGTTTAAACTCTGTTCATGTTCTAATCACATCTTCAACAAAGATCAAAATGTAAGGGATGGTTCCAAATAAAATATGATGGTACCTAGTTTTGTGTAATTAAAATAACACTTTGAACTCTTTAGCATTAAACTGAAATGACTCTGCAGGTGAAGGTTAGGACATCCATCTATTGAATGCAATTTGCATTGAATTCTATCTTACCTAGCCCGTGTTCTGAGCTAACTCTCGGCTAGACCATGGCTACTGCACCAACATAACTCTTTTGATCGTGGGGCAACATACAGAGTCCATTTGATTGACTTTCTAGTCATCTAGCCATGTTCTGCCTTGAATGTAAATAATTCAAAATGTCTACTTCAGCATAATTTTTCCCATAATTTCCTTCTATTGATGCAGCAAAGACTCCACAGTGTGCCACTGTCTGCACGTTGTGAGTACCAAGCAGGTTAGGGAGCTGCAAACTTACAGCCGAAGACTTCTGGTTGCTTGGTGGGGTGACACTCACTCTCCATGGCCGAGGCCCATAGAAAGCACCTTTGGGAGAGCTCCTGCTGGGGTAAACCAGCACTACGAGGGTGGGAAGCAGCTGCAGGCAGAGCTGCTGGCCAGCCTGCCTGCTGGAGGGATCGGGCCGGGGCAGCACAGAGCCAGGGTGGGGAAAAGCGGCAGAATCTCCGCGGTGCAGTTCTTGCCAGGTTAGGGAATGTGTAACAGAGCAGCTGCTGGATATGCAGTGACAGCTACCACGACCACCATGGCTTTGCTGGCTGACAGCATGTCTCCCAAAGGGGGGGTAAAGCATGGGCTACTCTAATCAGATGTTCATTCGGAGAAAAATGAACTTCCTGTCATTCAAGTCCTTGTGGGTACTGCAGAGAGAACAAAAGAATACAGTCATTAAAAAAAAAGTCACTGGCTACTGACCTGCCTGTCAATAAGCATTAAAGAAATGTGATGTTGCTGTTGAGAAACTACCAAATTTGTTTTCAAGAGCAATGCTAATGTCAAATACAAAGTCAGAATTGGTGTTGATCTGTAGCAGTCATGTTGGAAATCAAGAGATACTTTTGGTTTTATTGTAAGGGAAAAATCCTCCACAACAGATACTTGCAGTAGCAAGGGAGAAAATCTGCAGCTGAATTAGGGAGAGAATAGAGGAGGGAAAAAGGTAATTTTTCATTCCACTCAGTTTGGATATTCTCACAGTTCAAAAGAGCAATTAGGCTTTTGAAATTGGCAACAAACCTTGGGAAAGAATGAGCATATTGTCAGAATGGTTGTTTTTTTTAAAGAAGTGCATTCACTCTGACTCAGGGAGGAGCTGGAGTCTGCAGTGAAGGGAGAGCAGCAAGCACTAGCATACTTAGAGCTCTTTGGAGTAAGAGGCTTTGCTACCACAGAGGAACCATTTTTTTAGAAAGGATCTACAAGACCTTCAGAAGAAGAAGATGTGCACATACCAGTTCTGTTTCTGCATAATTAAATCCATAACCTCTTTCAGAAAATGAGCAGAGCTTTGAGGTCTCACTTCAGCTTTTACTGTGTTTGATGTACGTCAGAAATACCCTCCTAGCTTTTCACACACTTCTAGTCAGAAGACTACTGTAATTCTGTAAGTACTGTGCTGTTCTGGCTAGGTGGTTTTGCCATAACCTCTTCTTAACACCTTTTCATTCAGTTTCTATCTCCTCTGTCATTTACTCCAGACCACTTCTGACTTCTGCAGTATGAAAAAACCCAACTAGTAGTGTAAGTAAGTCTGAATCACACTTGTTTAAAACAAGCAGTTTTTTCACTTCTGTCCATTTTGTCATCACGTTTGAGGCTTCTACATTTTTCTTGTATATTGGTGGTTAGCTGGAAGGACATATAGACATTAGGGCCTTTGGGAGAGATTTTTCCTGCTTTTCATTTGAAAGCAGGTCACTGCTCTTATTGATTTCTGGACTACCAGATATTGTATGTGTCAATGTCAAGTTTTAGGTCTCCTCTTGTGTTGGCAATGGTGATGAAGAATTCAGTATTTGGGTTTTACGGGGGCACACCTAGGTCATTTTGCCATTAAAATTACCAGAGGACCAAAAATACTCTCTTGTTTTCAACTAACAAATCTCCAGATTGTTCAAATACATTTAGAAAGGTGATTTGTACAATTTCTTTGTGTGCTGGGTTTTTGTGTGTGTTTTTTTCTTTTGTATTTCCAGCAAAAACTTAAAAAATGACTTTTTTTCGTTCTCTTACTGTTTCGTAAGAACTAGACTCATTCCTGGAATGTTAATTTGGGTTTTACAGAAAAAAAAAAAGAGATTGAGAGAGAGTGAGTTATGATGTAATTGAGTAATTGATGATGAATGATGACAAAAGTGTCCATGGGAAATATATAAAACTACTAAGATGTGTAAGAATTAAATGGTTTTTAAGATTTGTATAATCTGCCTGAAGTACAGAAAACTTTAAAGAGTATTGCTAAATGTTTAGCTGGAAATTTATAATTTTCTCTCCAGCTCCTATTGTAAATGTTAAAAGTAATTTTGACCCTCACTTGAAAGGGAAGTTCTTGTATTTTTCATATTAAAATGTTAAAATGTTTGTTATTTTAATATTACCTGGAAAAATTATTGATAAAAGTTATAAAACTAAATTCTATTTTGGCTGGGAAAACTATCTTTTCCCTTTCAAGCAGCACTGAATATTTTGCAACATCCAGAAGTACAGACCAACAGCAATCTCTTTGAGGAGAAATTCTCAAAAGATTCATATCCCTTTACATGCTCAAACCTAGAACAAAGAAATACAAACCATGAAATAAGTTGGGTGTCTTTATTAATGACAACTATTGTTTTTTATTTCCTCTCCTCATTTTCCCTGTCTGGAAACTGCAGCAGAAATCACATGACCAGACAGATGCCTTTCAAATAAGTTCTTAAATTAACCTGCTGTTCTTGATAAAAGATACAAAATTAAGCAAGCCCAAATGTTTCCAAATGTTTCCAAATGTGCACATGGATTTGGTGACATAGACATGTACTATTTCTTCTAAGCATAAACTCGTATATTGCAAAAGTGAAAAGTAAACTTGTACTTATAAATTAAAAAGAAATCCTTGTAAGCAGTCTAGGAAATGGTCATTCAGCTGTCAATGTTGAATGAAGTTTGCACATGAGGTGCAGTATGTTGAATTTCTAGTCTAAAGTTCATGCAGAAGACTGCTTCAACAATTCCATTCAGGTATGGAGATAGAAATGGACACATTCTTTTTGGCTTTCTGAGCTTGGCTTTGGCTTGGCTTGTTTTGTACTATAGGAGCAAAACTGTTCCTTTATCAGTTTACCTTGGCCCAGAGTTCACTTTCTCCAATAGAAATGGGGTAAAGTTACTGTTCAGGTACTCTGTAAGCCATCTTTGTGTGATTGCATTGATTCTTTCATTGGGTTAAGGCACCTTTCTGGACTGCTTGGGAAGGAGCTCTGACAGCATTGTTGCTTTAGAAGGTCCAGCAGCAGATAAAATTCTGCCTACCTTTAGCAGCTGTCTTTATGTTCTTTCATTCCCTCTTAAGCCGACTTTATTTGACTCCTGACTGTGACCAACAGTACCCAGCGGTCTGCTCTTCACAGTCACAGGCTTTGGAAAGTGTCCTTACACACTCACTGTGTGCAGCTGTGGCTGCACAGGCAAATGGCTTAAGGGCAGATATAATTATTTCAGTGTTTTCTGAAAATCTGAATTTGAGGATTCTGGGCACTTTTTAACATTGTTGGCTTCTTTACCATATTACCTTTTAACAATATCTGGCTTTTTTAATGTCATCTTTCTGATGTAACTGTTCCGTATTTGCCAAAGGATTGTTGTTCTTCAGCAGGAAATGAAAATGGCTCTATGAATATGGATTCTCTAATCTTAATATTGTGTATATAGAAGACAAGATAGAAACAGAGGAGGCGGGTTGAGCAAGGAACAAAGAGCATTAAATGACTTGCAAGTTCACCAGGATATCATACAGCTCTTAAGATAACTACTACTGGTCTTGTTGAAGAAACTACATGAACCCTATATCCCAGCAGTAATTACAGTGGCCAAACAGCTCTGGTTTTTGGTGTGGCAGCACCAAAATTCTTCCATCAATCCTACTCCAGCAAGCCTATATATTAGGACTTCTACTCAGCTGTAGGGGAGAACAAAGACAATTACTGTCCTGATCCATGAATTAGCCATCAGATGTTTTCATACACTGTTAAATGTGTTCTGGAAGTGTTCTTGTTTATTGCTGAGGTGTCCTAATTTATGAAAGCAATGATATATTTAGTGTGCTTTGTAAAAAACCCCTATGAACTCCAAAATCTGGTCTCTCTAAATCTGTAAAATTTACCAGCAGTTAATCAAAACTCTAGAACATATCTTTGCCATGGTATTGATGAAAGTGCAAAAATTAGGTATTGAGTGATGTATTGCTTGACTATCATATATTGTCAGTTCTTTTAATACCTTTCCTTCACAGGTCAGCACCTCAGTGTGCTCTGCCACAGTGACCAGGCAACCACTTCATTTTTCCTGATGATGTGTCCCCCTGACAATGTGTCCTCCTCTCCTCCTGTAGTTTCATAGATGCTCTCAACCCAGCAGGAGCATTTGTTCTATCTACTGTGTCAGTCCACCAAACAAATATGCAATATGAAGTTTCAGAATAGAGAGATGGGATTTTAGGACTTTCTACTTCCCTAGGAGGGGAGCTAGTAATATGCGATGCTTTGGGAAAACATTCCAGGAGACAGTGGACTGGCCTGAGAAATAAGGGGCTCTCAAGTTAAGTACTCCCATAAAGGTTCTGTTTTTTGCTTTCAAGCTTCTTAATGTAAATACAAACGTGGTGTTGGTAAACTTGGTGGTGTTGGTAAGCAGAGTGAACATTTCATGCACTCTAGCGAGTTTCTGGCTGTCACCATAAATGCATGAATGTTTTCTCATTTAACCCTTTTTTAGTGATAGTTTCAGTTTGACTCATTATTGCTCACAAAAAGACTTACAGTAATGGAAACCTTTACAGTTATGAGAGATGTTATGTAATCTCATCAGTAATTTTGTGTTTGCAATGTATACTACAACTTTATTTTTTAATAATTTGAATTCTTTATAGATACATTGCCAAAAGTTTCATATCAAATTTTAATTATAAATCATTACAAAAACCCAGTAAGTTTCTTGAAGCTGGCTGGAAAAGCTTATGGAAAAGCTTTTGGCAAGAGGATACCCTAGGGCATATTTTATTGGCTTGTCCAGGAGTAGCATGTTTTTGGAAAAAAGATAAAGTCATTCAGCAAATTGAAACACAGGCAATTTTTTTTTGAGTAGCAGCAGAGAAAAAAAATCCATATCTAATGAAAGGTGGTTCAATTTTACTAAGTTTTCCTTTTAATTGTATGAAACATTTTGAGACTGTGTTGCCTCGAGATAAAAATGGGGACTGAGAGATTTTTCTTTGATGCAGGAGGAGAGAGGCAGAAACAGAAGAAGAAAAGAACAGTGAAGACTTTGGCAGAAAATATTTGGCATTATAAAATCAGTAATATATGAACCTTCTTGTTTGAAAAAGCACAAAATATTTTCATATATTTACCATTTCAAATGTCTGCATTTGAATGAGTGTGATTTTTTTATGTTTCTTTTTATGTCTGGTCTTATTTTTTGATATTAAATATTTGTATTGTATGTGCTAACTGAACTTTGGAAAGTATATCTCAAATACAGTGACAATGGTGGTTCTGTGAGGCTTGATGAGATTATTTTAAGTTCTCTGTCCTTTGGATAAGATCATTTCATGGCTCGTTTTTTGGAATATTTGCCTGTTTTCCTAAAACACTAAATAGCCTGTGTCAAATTCTGGTGTTCAGGGCAGCAATAGTGTCCTGCTTCAGAAGCACAGATTAGTTGTGCAATAGGGAACAGAATTAATTCATTGCCCTGTGTTTGTGTGCTGTTGCTGTTGCTTGTCCTTCATATTCTCCATGATTTGTTTGGCAGCACATTACGAAGAAGTCTTATTTAGTGGCTCATTTAAAAGAACAATATACTTGAGTTTGTTGAGGAAATAACTATTGCTTCAAATTTGAAGATTCTGACTGCCCCAAGATGAGTCCCCCAACAGCTGGTTGCCTTACACACTAATGCCCGGTGGAAGAAGAATCTGTGCTTCAGATAGTTGCCACACCAGAAATAATTCAAAACTGCAAGAAAGAGAAAAATAAAAAATAACTGAAGCTCCAGACAAATTGGCAGGCTGGGTTGTGTAAATAAAATGGCCAGCTAATTGTATTCCCTGGTGAATCCAGTCCAAATGGACCAGACGGGTTGAGTGCATAATAGAACACATGCACCACAGTTTGAAAATCTCTGGGAATACTGAGCTGTCTTGTGCTACCCCTGATGGAGCTGAAATTGTAGTGAACAGAATGCTGGAACCATGTTGTATTATCAGAGGACGTGGAACCACTTATTTGAACTAAACACTTAGTGCTGTCATGCTGGTGTGACAGAAAATGGCACTAAAGCACAGCTGAGTGGCTATTTTTGTCTGGATAAATACTCCAGTTTGTCAAGCTCTGTCTTCTGGTCTGCTAAAGCACAAAGGTAGAGTTCAAAATTAGACATTAACAACTTTATGTTATGTTAACTCGGGAAGAAGAATCACCTCATTCCTTTTTTGTGTGCAATTCCAAATGTTGAGTAAATTAAAGAAGGGGATCTCAGGTGATTCAAAGAGGATGCTTCAGCCATTGTTTCATTTGTATTTCCACAGAAGTAAATTTTGTAAATTTCTTTATTTCAGTTCATCAGGTTTTGGCACTGCTGGTGGTGATGTAGTCTCTAGTTTAAAAAGCACTCCTTGTAAGAGATGGGCTTCACTAAATAAGTATGCTTGTAACTCCCGCTTTTACAATTATCCTTAGTGTGCTGGAGCACTTCAGATATTGCCTTTTCCCCAAACTAACAGCAAAATATAACAAAAAAATAGAGATTACAGATATAAAGATTAGAGTCTTACTGGCTGAGCAATCAGGCTTGGGGTATAAATGGGAGTTCAGGGTTTCCATTACTGAACTAAGTCTAAATTTAATAATTGCTTAATAATTCTGAGGGGAGAATTTTTGTCATTAAACTTGGCTAAAGCTGGGGCTCAGGTAGATCAGGGGAAGTCGTATATTTAGGACCCATGATTTCTCTGAAGCATTTTCTGCAAATGTGGACCATTATCTCAAGCCATGTTTATGGCACCTTGCAGCTGGGGAATGCTCTTTGGCAAGCTGAACAGGATCAGTGTGAGGCTGGTGTCTCCTGTTGGGGTGGAGAGCCAATAAAGATCAGAGAGAGGGTAAAGAAGTATTTCAGGCATATCCCAAAGCACTCCAGGGGCAGAGCTGTCAGGATATAAAACTTCAGAGGAAACCTCAGTATATGGGCTACATGTATGGAAGGACTGTGCTGCTGTGCAGCAAATCTCCTAGCTTTCTGGCAGGACTGCTCAAGTGGAAATCTTTTATTTGATCAATAATCAGAACTGTGACTTTATATTGAGTTAGTGCATAGAACTTAGAGAAAAGGCTCAATAATACTGTCTTGAGTATAACTAATGGGTGTTCTTGCTAGGCTTGTGAATGAATACTGCTGATGTTGCCTTGAAGTCAGGAGTGCTATGCCCTGGGAGAGCAATGGGGAGAGGTGAAAACGATGTTTTGCCTCTGTGATCCCCTAAAGGCAAACCTTCACTACACTTTTCCTGCAGAGTAAGAGAAAATTGTTTGGTCAGTGTGCGTTTAGAGGACAAGAGAGGAACAGAGGAATCTGGTTCTTCAAGGAATGAAGAAGAGCAATAAATGACTTCTAAGTTCACCAGGGCATCACACAGCTTTCTAAGAGGGCTACTGCCAGTCAGAGGGCACACATAACTAAGAGGGCTACTGCCAGTCAATTTGGTCAGTGAAGAGTAGTTCTCTCCTCCTCTTTATTTTCTTTTTTTCCATCTGAATTTTTCTTTTCTGAAATTGATCAGTATCAGGCAAATCATGGTATCCAAGATACCAAAGTTAAGAATTGAATATTGCTTTAAAAATGCAACTGATTCAAAACTTTTTACCCTTACAATTTTAAGAATTTTTATAATATATTTTAAACTCTTCATAATACTCATACTGATTAACAAGTGTTGTTTCTGAATTTTCAGGCCAAAGCATGTTAAGAAGCAGACTGTAGTCTAAAAAGTTTTATTTTGGCATGAGGCATACATTTATACAGCAAGATCGTGTTTGGATATCTGTGGGGAAATTCTGAGGCTAGAAATGAAAGCAAGACAAATGAAAATGAGCAGCATGGTCCAATTTTTAACAAGTGAGAGAACAGATTCACTATCAGCTACTTTTCCAATCAAAATGTTTTTTGTTTGTTGGTTTTTTTGTGTTTTTTTTGTTTTGGTTTGGTTTTTTTTGGGGGGTTTTGTTTGGGTTTTTTGTTTGTTTGGTTTGGTTTTTGTGTTTTTTTGGGAGGGGGGCGGTTCTGTGTAGTTCTGTAGCTCAATTGGGAACTTTAGTCTTCTTTTTGAACTGTAGTAGTCTTTGCTCAGGAAGTCAGCCACAGTAGTCAGTATGATTCCTTCAAAGTATTTATATAAATGCATGCAAATAGTGGAATAGGTGTATAGTCTGTAATAGATTCATTGCCCAGGGTGATCAAGACACCTTGGCAACACTGGTGGAAGCAGTAGTAAATCTGCAATGAGGCTTAACTCTTGAGAATACCTGATTTTACTCCTATCTCAAATCTGTAATTTTTCAATTTTCTACCTTATATTTGAGAACAATATTCTTTCCTTGGTCTTTAACATACGTCCAATTTAATGTGAAAGTTATTTATATTACAGTCATAGCAGAAGTTTCATTGTGCTGTGTGCATTGATCTGGTCACGGTGTGAATATGCCTTTAGCTTTGAGATAAAGGAAGCCATACAGTTTGAAATTCTTCGTGGTTTGAATCTGCTTTGAGTCTAACCTGTTTTTTTTAAAAGCAGCAAAACAATCAAATCAATCAAATCAAAACAAGCAAATCAATCTGTTTTCTGGGGAAAGAAAACAAAATCAAACAAGCAAACTGAAACACCAATACACAAACAAACAAAACCAAAATAAAAATAACTACAAAACTAATAACAACAACAAACCCCAACCAACCCAAACAAACAGAAAAAAACCTCTCCCAGAATCCTTCTGAAAAAACTTGGTTTTTTCACTGTGTATTTGTTTGCTTGACTACTGCTTTCCTGAGAAATTCTGTTGCTTTAATGTTTTCAAGCAGCACTTCACAATTTTCAGAGATTTTTCTGTGTACAAATCATTCAAGTTTGGTGGCCTTTTAGTTGGTGTATGTGTGCTATAATCAAATATGTCTTAGCATTTCACTTTTTCTATTTTCAAGATTCAGAAAAATACTGAAGTAAATCATAGTCTTTCTGCTGGTAGGATATATTCCCCCCACCTCCCGATTGTGCACACAGCTCCCTTTGGTGCATGTTGGAAAAAAAAAATGCAATTATTTGAGCAAATCAGAGTACAAGACCCTAATCAATTTAATTTTGATTCATTCTTATGGTCAGGTCAAAAGGGAGTGGTCTGAGACTATAGCTTTTGCAAACCTAAAGAAGCAGGTAGAAAAATACTGGTTTAATTATGACTTTTTTGTCCTGCCCTGTATTTTTTACATCTACTTAATAATATTCTTTTTCATTAATTCTGGTAAAGCAGATGCTTAGTTATTTTTAAGGAGAACCAACTGATAATATTTTGAGACAATTAACCTGTAAATATTTAAGTCCTTGTTTTCCCCTTTGAACAGGAAGTAGACTCTTGAGCTACTGAGCTGCATGTTGTAGCTGGTGACACTGACAGAAACTGTGTCAGAAATGCTGTACATTCCTCAGGACAAACGCGAAGCAAGTGTAAACTTCATTATGTATTGTGCTCTGTACACAGTTTTACACAGCTTTTCCACAGGCTAGACAGACATTTCCAAATGAATTTGTTGAGATGGTTCACTCTTGAGTTACATGATGCCAACCTAGAAAATTGACAGGAAGCAATTATTCAGTTTCTTTTAAATTTTTAATTTTTAAAGCACATTGTTATGTATTTCTCTACTAGGTAGGGTAAAGCATTTTCCTGGCAATACTGGAATGCCCTGAGGATCCCCAAAAGCCTTTTAAAGAATATTTTATTTACTGTGAGGAGGACTTGAGATAACCCTTTTAGGTGCCTGCAAGATTTGTAAAGTCTGAGAACAGATTGGCCATGGATGCTTTCAGTGCAGACTGTACTGAGAAAGGTTTGCTGTGTATGGTTTCGGGCTACTAGCAATACTTTGGGCATTAAGAGTGCCATTGCAGCATTAGTGTTGAGGATATGGGAGCTCATATGCATGGCTGAGGCCAAGTCCTGTAGAGGCTGATCCACCCAAAACTCAGAAGTAGGTTTCTATCTTTCTTTCGTGCTGCTCTGTGGTCCCCCAGAGTCTTGTTTTATTTACTAAATATAAATAAAAAGAGGTGCTGGACAAAGCACAAAGAATTTGGTTCTGACTTTTGGAACCTGTGGCAAAGCAGTTCTTGTTTATTTGCAAACAAAAGTAAATTTGCTTTCATTTCAACCAAGAAACAAATTTTCTTACCAGTGCTCAACCCTTGGTAGCAGGTAGATCTCTTTATGGCAAATGATCTGAGTTGGCACAAGAAACAAGATTTAATCTCAGCATGCCTTTCATTGCAAATTAAACATTTTTAAATTTAAGAGGAATGAGCCCTAGAAAAACTTTAAAGTAGTGATGGAGAGAGCAAACGGGGTTGATTTAAAGAGGACATTTCTTCGGTTCATGAACAGGATTAGAGGGCCCAACTGCCTTTAGCAGCAGGAGTCTGACATCAGTCATGAGTAACATAGAAAGACACTTTTGAGATCTGTGTGTTACCAGTCATTCTGATTCTTCCTCATCTGTTTTATTGCAAATCTTCTGCTTTGGGATACCATTTTAACTGAGCTGACAACATGCTAGACTCACAACATTTGTGATCTGTACATAAATGCATTTTCACAAAGGAACAAGTAATTGGTTCAATCACAGCAGGACTGAACCAATTCTGTGGTCCTCGTGTCTGTCAGCACAGAGCAGATTTCTTTCTCTGCTGGGTATGAAAACCCATAATCAAGGGGGTAGGCTTGTCTGTAACAGTATTTGGCCATGAAACCAAAGATAGTCATTCTGTATAAAAGGCATTCAGAACCATCTAATGCTCTGCTTTCGGTATTTGAACAAAGATTCTATGAAAAATAGGGGGTTTAAATAACTCTCTTTTATGAATGACTAACGAAGTCAAAAGTTCATTGTGTCTAATTAAAGTATTGATTCATTCAGTTTAGTCACAGGATGATAGAAAAATTGTTTCGAAGGAACCTATGGAGGTCACTTACTCCAGCCTCTTGCTCAAAGCGGGATGCATTTAACCAGTCTTTGACACTTTCCTGCATGAAATCGTTGTCATTAAACTGGAGAGACATGGATTTGATGGATGGACCATGCAGTGGTTAAGGAATTAGTGGGATGGTCATATTTGAAGTGTTATGGCTTGAAATGGAGCCCAGCGATGAGTGGTGTTCCTCAGGGGTCTGTACTGGGACCAGCACTGTCTAACATTTTTTGGCAACGTTGTCCATGGCATTGAGTGCACTCTCAGCAAGTTTGCTGACAACACCAAGTTGTTTGATGCAGTCAACACACTGGAGGGAAGGAATGCCATCCAGAGGGACTTTGACAGGCTTGAGAAGTGGGTATGTGCTAACCTCATGAAGTTTAACAAGGCCAGATGCAAGGGCCTGCACCTGGGTCAGGGCAATCCTGAGCACAAATACAAGCTGGCCAAAGAATAGATTGAGAGCATAGGTACAAGTTTAAATTGAGAAAACTGACTCTCAGGCTTTTCATTTCTGTTTGATTTCTTTAAAACATAGGGAGAAGTAATTTCCTGTATGAAATATTTGCTTAAAATGCCTACTGCCAGACAAAGTAAATTACCACTAAAAGGTAGGTAGGTTTCCTACAAATGAAAAGGGAAAAAAATACTTCATATTCAAGATAATTAACCTATGCAACATCCTACTAAATGAAATTTAATTGTACAATGTAACTGAAAAGATTTTGAAAAGATGTTTTGCATCCAATTATGCTTATTCTGGCATGATGCAGTAAAAATTACTTCATTCATTCTATATTCTTCTTAGTATGTTAGGTTGGGATTGTTAAGGAGAGAAGGAAATATAAACCCCTTCTATAAATCTCTTCACCTTCCCTTAGCCTGAGCAAGAGTCAGCTTCTAATTTTCCCACAGATGTTTTCTGTGCCAAACTTCATGCAGGTGAAACACCACAGGTGTTTGCACATTATAGATTTTTGCCAAGTCTATGATGCTCATCTGCCTTTCCTGTGCATATTGAGGCCATAGCTGGGTTCAGCTAGAAGATCAATTCAAAATGTCAGCTTGTAACTTAAAATATAAAAGAAAGTATACAAAATATGAAATCAAAAGAGGAAGTAAACTTCCCTTTCCAAAAAAAGAAAGTCCTTTATCTGATAAAATATAGTATATCTGAGTATCTTAAGCATACTAACAGAAACAGATGTAATTCTTTAAACAATGCAGGCCCCAAACTAAATTTGATAGTTCTGTTGTGAACATGGATTGCATAATGCATTGGCATTATCTGAGGCAATCTTGTAAATGAGCAGGGACCACAGGAAAATATCTGAGTAGGTACAGAGATAAAATACTGAGAGATTTGACCACCTCAGACTTGCAGGTTTTGGCATCAGCAAACTGATGAATTGTCCTCCATTTTGCAAGTGCAAAACTACACATCTTGGTACGCAGAATGTTGGTAGATTGATTGGGTTCATGATATGCAAAATGAGGAAGAGTGATCCTATTTAGATAACAAATGTCTGAACTTTCTGTCCAAAATTCAGACCTTATTTATTAAGGTTCAATCACATACAGTGATCATTCTGAAATGATGCATACTGCTTTATTTTCACTATACTTCTGTGTAGAACTAGAAAGAATGAGTGGCAAAAATGGTCGTTGTTCTGACACAAGCAGCAGAACAAATGGCAACAATCTTACTGGAGTGACTCAATTCAGTTTTGCAGATTCAAAAAGATCATGTAGTGTGAGTAAAATTCACAGAAGTAGAAATATTTAACTGAACTGAGTACTCATCAAAATTAGTTTAATTTGGATAATTCCAAAATTATTACAAGTTAGACATATAAATGAAAAGATCAAGGCTTTGCATGTATGTTGCTTCTTTTATAGGAAATATTAGATAATATTATAACATTTGTGGAAATTAGCGGTAATAAATAAAGGTCAAAATAAATTTTATGTACTTATTCAACGTGATATGAATAATAAAAATACTTATGTAATTCATAGATTTTTTTTAAAAACAGGCTAATGATTTCACAGCTGTGGATTTCCAGTGAGAAAATATCTTCTGTACATCTGGTTAATGGAAATGTTTGGAAGTACTTTTAGAGGAGAGTTATGCTTTTTAAAAATTCAAATATGCTTTTGTTCCGGATGGTAAATGTTAATTCATTTAGATAGCTAGTCTAGCAAGAACTGCATACCAAGAAGGAAAAAAGACAGAAAAATGCAAACAAAATGTAGGAAGTCAGAAACTGATATTAAAGGTACAAATATTTGTTTTTTCTTTAAGTTTGTAAAAAGTTAGAATAAAATCCATTCACTTTATTAGTAAAGGGACTCTTTTTGTTTTTCTTGGTTCTTCTGACCCAATCACAAGTGAGTTTCAGAATCACTACAAATTCAGATTTCTGTATTTCCACCAGTGTTGTGTATGGTGAAATACCTTCTAGAGTTTAAAGATTTATCAGGATTGCCAATATGTGTTGGGTATTTTTTTCAGTTTGAAAAAGAATTAGCAAAGAAATTTACCTCCATGATTATTTGAATAAAGGCTGGCACCAGATTTAGCTATGATATGGGTAGTTCATATTCAGGTTCCATTTTACTTCCAATATATTATTTTACTGCTTATTTTTCAAAGATTCATACACTTGCCAATTAATATAATAAATATATTCTTTCTTATTCACATTTTTGTGTATTAACACTATCAATATATTCCTTCTCAGCAGATGATGGCAAATATATAATTCCTTTTCAAATTGCTATCTGCAAAAGGTTTCTTTAATTATAACATTCAAATAAGCTCTTGGTAGTAACAATAACCAGCTAAATAAAGCATTCCTGTTCTTTTGCTTCAAAACTGTCTCTCAGCTGGCTTGCATGTACTGTATGAGTCAGATTTAAAAAAAAAAAAAGATGTGCAAGTTCTTTGACTCAGGCTATACAGCATATGATTGAAGTAAAGGACATCATCTGCTTTGTTCACCAGGGGGTTTTATTATTATTATTTCTCTCTGGTCTTCTACTTTTCTGCTCCTCAAATAAGGCTAATTACAAAGGAAAAAAAGTTGAAACTGGTAGAGAGAGATCCTTTAAAGCCATTCCTTTTGCAGAATGGAACAAAAGAAAGTACCAAGGGCATGGATAGGCCTTGAAAAAAAAGAAAAGAGAAAAACCATCTAATGAGGATGCTGAGATAAGTGCTTGTGAAGAAAACTGGCAAAAAAGGGCTTTTAGTCTAAAATCCATAAATAAGCGGGCATTAGATGGGTACTAGAACATTTTTAACAAGAGAGGCCACCAAACTGCATCATCCTATGCAAGAGCTACTACCCTAAAACTCTTCTTCTTAACAAGATAAGGGTTTTTCTCTTTGAAATATTAATTTGAAAAAGATATACTTGAAAATTAAGGAGTATTATTCATGTCTGTGAATCCATTATAGGGGAAGACACCATCAAAGCTGCTTTAGATATAATTATGAATGCTGTAGATTTTCTAAAGGTCAGAGATCCTAAACGATATGAAGAAATTGTTCACAGCATATCATGGTTCAGACAGGGTTTGACCTCCAGTCTCTCTTTGGGTCTTCTAGTCTGTGCTGAAGAAGAAGCATGCACAGAATCAACTACAGAAGAGTTTAAGAATCAAATCATTTGCCCATCCTCCAAACCTATTTCTTAATACTCCTGGGTAATTGGGCACTCAGACGTGCTTGATATCCGTAGATGTGCAGGTCAGGTGTTTGAGGCTCAGTCTAATTACCAGAGAATGACTACCAGCTAAGCATTGTCCATTTCAGCTCTCAGTGCTGCTCTTGTAACACATAAAGGAGAAAAACAAATCTGAAAGGGAGAGAAGATAAAAGGACAGAGAAAAATAAACTATGGGACCTGATCCAAAGACTGTAGAAGTTAATGGAAAGTCCCATTAGCTTCAGTGAGGTTTAGATTAATCTTGGTTTTTAACAAGACTGGCAGTTCTTTATCCCATCATGCATTAGATCTCCTTTCACCCATGTATACCAGAAAGTTTGCATTTAGTACCAGTGATCTGATTTTGAACATGTTCTGACAAACTAATGAAATCAGTTGGGAAATTATTTGATTTAACTTTGGGGTTTTTCAGAAGTTTCTCTTAGTATGAAATTTTAAGTGATTTGGAAAAAAGGTTTCAGTACAACAGCAGTGTCTCCAAAATATAACAACAACAGCAGAAACAACAACAACAACTTGCAAATGCCATGGCAAAAAATCTGATGTTTACACTTTCTTTGGAGCATTTTGATTGTGAATTTTAAAAGTAATAAAATATTTAGTGCAGATATATTAACTGTTTCTTAAACATGTGATGCGCTATACTGCTCCTTTCTTACTCACTTTTAGTCATACTTCTGGCACATGTTCTGTGCTGCAGATGGACCAAGTAAACACACATGTATCTAGTGATCAGGTGTTTGAACTTGATTGCCAGCTAGCAGCTTTTGGTGTGCTAGAGGATTCACCCACAGGTGTCCTACACACAGGAGAGTAATTTTTTGGCACTAACTTTTCACAGCAGGATACCTATGTGGCCTGTAGTCACTGGCCATTTTATGTCACTTGCTGCAGCCTTTCCTAGATTCTGTGTGAATGATGAAGAAATATAGCAGGGTACTTCTAAATGGTTTGGTAGATGTCCTGCAATTATCCAGTTTTATTTATTATGGTTCACAATTTGACTTCCTGAGTAGTGAAGCTGAATTAATATGTTGAATGGTTTTCTTTACATCTGTTGGGATGGATGAATCAGGAAAACCTTATAAATATGAGTGCCTAGCAAAAGGCTTTGAGAATATGGAAAGTATAAGCGAAATAGAAATGATAGCAATTTTCGACTGTGGGGCTGAAAGCAACTGAATGCCTGAAGGCCCCTTTGTTTAGATAATGTAAGATGCTGCAGATACCAAAGAAGCAAGCAGACATCCTCTCCAGGCATAGCAGGAAGGGTCCGAGACAAAATTTAGAGATAAGAAAAGCAGTAAAACATGGTAATATAGTGATTCCTATAGGTTGCATGCAAATGTTAGAGAATTTGTATCTTGTATTAGATTGGTTAGTGGAAATTAGAATATTCAACATAGAAGAAGATTTATTGTATTGTAAATGGGAAAATCGCTCTCTTACTCTCATACTCTCTTACGCTCTTACTCTCTTACTCTCTTACTCTCTTACAACGCTCTATTACACCACTTTCTCACCTCTTACTTCCCTTATTCCCCCACTCTTACTCTTACTCTTGCTCTCTCCTTCGCTCTCTCCATCCTGCTCTGAGCTGCGGCTGCAGTTCCTAGCAGGGCCTCATATATACCCACGCCCTATGAAATAAACTGCAAACTTCAAGACCAGAACACAGAGAGCGCCTGAGTTTGTACCGACCATCCTACTTGCAACAATTCCCACATATATCAATGATTTTCTTTTTTGGTCAGGGATTTTCCTGAACCATCACTCATGAAACTGATGTTTTACAAGTTTTTTATAGTCTAGATGTTATGATAATATCTTCTGCATAAAGATTAATAAACCAGCTACAGCTGCAGATGAGATGGTAAGAGTTTTTTTTGTGCTAGAGAGATAATAATGTTGTTTTCTTGTGAGACAGTCTTTTATTTTGCTTTACAAGGCCCACTCAGTATCAGTGAAGCATCAGACATAATTTTGTAATTAAATTCTATTTGTATTTCCTTTAAAAGCAAAATTATAATCCTTCTGTTTCACACATTAAAGACTGAGTTCGGTCTCTGAATAATGCTGTAACTCTTCAGAGGACACTTGAATTTTCTTTATCACATTTTAAGAAAAATAATTACTGATTGTAGCAGAGAAAATTTATATAAATGGTCTCTTATTGACATTTTACACAGTTTTCTCACATGTCTTTGAGTTCAATTAGCTAAATAACCACAATTTCCACGAGCTGCAGACTTCATAGACTATATAAAATAGTGTCTTTGATGCATTGAATATCTTGAAACAAGTATCTGGCTAGATGTAATAATAAATACATTGATAGAATTGGTGTCAGTGAATGGTGTATTTATATGCTTCTCACACTGAGAAATTTCAAACTTGTGATAGAGCTCTCCCTTCTTCCCTGTATCTAAATGCCAGCTGTTTTTAGACAATCCAGACAGGAGATAAATTATTAGAGAGTAAACATTTTATTATAGGAAGGGAAAAATTCTCTTTTTATTAATCTTTCATATCAGCAAGCTGGACTATAAATTGTCATCCTTACCCAGATCAAAACCAGAGCAAGTTTAGCTAGTTCAATGCAGAAAAATAGCTTTTTTTGTTTAATGAAAATGCCAAGTAAGGGATTCTGTAACTGGAAACGAGCTTCTAACAACATAATAGAACATGTCAGGTATGTATCTGCAGAGAAAAAATTGATCACAGAAAATGAATAACTTTCCAAGATATTTAACTTCTGTAAAAATATGTGGAAAATGTGCAGGATATATGATATTAAAATGTACACTGAACCTGTTGTTTAAATCAAAATGCCAGTTTCTTCAATTTGTTCACAAGGGAAAATAATGGTATGGGCCATTCACTTAAGAGTTGGACTCTATGATCCTTCTGGGTCCTTTCCAACTGAGGCTTTTCTCTGATTCTGTGATGAGGTTGAATGAATGAGTGACAAAATTGGCCTTGCTGGAAGCTTGGTTTGATTCTTAGCTGTAGCTTGGTTAATGGAACACAGAGGTGGAAACAAACAGAAGTTCTCTGAGAGTAAGAGCCTAGATTGTGGTTAGTACTGCACTTTGTGCCTTAATGGTAACTCAGATAGCAAGCTCACATATTTGTTTCAGAGTCCCTAAGTACCCATTGTTGGCTCACATTCAATCTCTTCTTTGGTCCAAAAGAACTGGCTCCCAACCAGAAAGCTTCAGCTGGAAATGCAGAAAATATGGAAGAGTTGCCCAGACCTTTGTGGTTCTCTTAAGACTTGAAAGGGCAGGTCAGTAAATCTGTCAAAGGCACTCTGAAGACTGTCATGCAAGTCTCAGGAGTCTGCCTAGATATAGACAAATATAGAAGTCTTCTGACTGGGACTGTACTTAGGCCTATCAAGATGAGAGTGAAGAGCAAAGAAATTCTGTGTCTTGTAACTTCAGGGGTGTTGACTTTAAGGCAGGGGAGCCACTTACATCTCAGATGTACTTCATCAGCTCAAAAATGCTTATGCAGATTGCTTGTGCAGGGACTTCAGTCCTGACTGAGCCAGTGAGATTCTCACAGAGCGTGCTGGGAGATGATAAGATGTGTGAAATGCACAAGAATCACTTCATGTTTAATCCTGAAGAGGCTTCTCATTCCTGAGTGCAAAAGCAAATGAGCCCAACAAGCCTCTTAAAGTGAGTTGAATGCAATGGGCATCAGTTGTGAGTGAATGTGGGATGACAGTGGGGACACAAATGGCTTTAGCCATCTGTCTTTGGGACCTTAAACCTGGCAACCAAGACCACATAGACACAACCATAAAATGCTGCAAAAAGATGTAAGATTATTAGGCACCTCTTTCTTGGTGGTGCAACAGATTTACAATGGTACGCACTGTGTCCAGGCATAAAGAAAATCTAAGTATACCGTATGTTATAATCATAAAGTTGCATTTAAAGATGAGTCTGCTGCATTCTAGTTTTTCTTATTACAAGGATCTAAATTGTATGGCCTATATAATATTATTAGCACCTATCTGGTAAGACACTTGCAGGTTTATTGAACAATCTAATGTAAGCAGAATTTTTAAGTTTAAGTTTCACATTTTAGTTGCTGTTAAAGGACTGCAATAAATACTACTTTGCCTGCATTAAGATTGATGGCTAAAATGGCAATAGGAAAGCAAAAATGAGGGAACAAGGCTAAGACTGAGTGGCAAAATGAAACAAAGAGGAAGGCTTTCCAGCTGTACTGCAAGACTTCAGTCATTGTTGCAGTTGAGTCTCTGCATCTCAAGTAAGTTGATTGTAATGAGGTATTCAGACCTAGGGCTGCTTTACTCCTTTTAATTGACTATGCAACTAAATCCGCAAATAGTCTTGTGAGCAAACATCATTTGTGGAAGCAAACTGTGTCTGTGTACACATGCTGCTCTAACAGAGGTATCATATGGATAACTACACAGTTCTTGTAGTAACTGAAACCAGGAACCAGGGGGAAAGAAACTCTTTACTGGATGGCATTTGGCTTGAAGACTCCAGGAGTCACAGTTCTTAGGTACAGCACTTCATAAATAATCGTCAAAATATATCTTCAAAGTATGTAGGACTGTATTTGTCTACAGATAGTCAAAATATGTACAGAATATATGGAGTAGATTTTTTGTTTACGCACAAGCTTACAAGCACTGTAGGGCCAAAAGCATAAGTACATTTATATACTGTGTAAGCTGCACTTGCAATCAGTAAATCACATCATGGGCAGGCTAGCATATTTAGCTGAGCTTCTATGCTTACCTGTATTAAACCAAAGGTTTGAGAATACTGTGATGTAAGCGATTTTTCACTGACCATCCAAATATGGCTACTTTGAAAATAGAGTTCACATCAACATTAGACAGTATGGTAGGAGAGAAAGTGAAAGAAATGCCCCGTACAAGGGGTCTGAAGAACTTCCTCTTTTAAAATTTACCGTGTATTAATTATGTATGACATTTCAGGGAGTGAGAGTTGTTTGTAGCCTATGGCAATGAGTTACTGAAATGAGACAGAAAAAAATGTGTCAGCATATCAAATTACACAGATATTGGTGGCCTAGGTGTATTTGCTAGTTTGGAAAGCTATGTTTGATGTTGTGAAATTGACGTACTGCGCACTGGGTTTGGATGGCAGTACCACATTTCTTTTAAAATGACAATACTGAAGTAATTGAGTGAAAAGATATGTAATTCCTATGTTGTGGCAACACTGCAAAGAGAAACAAAAAATAAAATATCTTCTTATAACTTATTATGGAGCTAATAAAAATGGTTAGAAATACTGAAATGCATTTCACCTCCCCCCACAAAAAAAAAAAAAAAGAAAACTTAGCAACCTCCTTCTCATTCAACAAAATAAGGGAAAAGCTTATTGAGGATTATATGATGTGTGTAAATACTTTATTTGCTTTTTCCACTTCTTTGGGAGGGTGTCTTCCTCTAGTATTGATCTTAGCTTCAAAAATTTAAAAGGAACTCCTCCTTCACCTAGGAAAAGGATCCCCGGATTTCTGGGGATCAGTTTTGTTTGGTTTTTTTTTAATTAAATAATGCTCTATTTTACAGTATGTTGGATGTTACACAATATATTATCTGTATTTTTACAGTATGTTTGGTTGTTTTTTTTATATCTTTTGATCCCATGGAAAGAGAAACTGTCTCACAGCTGAAGACAAGCTGTTGAAATGGCTGCCAGCAGAATTCTGGCGTTAAAAGAAAACCAACAAAACCAACCAAAAAATTATCTTACAAACTGGAAATGGTTGAACCAGTCACAAATCTTTTGACATTCCTCCTGTCCTACCCACCTGGGTGCCTGTCTCCTCAAGTATGAGGTTCATGAGTATTAACCAGCAAATTTGCCAATAGTATCTCAGGCAATTTTTTCTCCTAGCACCTCTGATTTTTTAAGGATGTAAAAAGGACACATCCTTTATTATATTGCTGCAATCGCCATTGACCATTGTAAGGGAATCTGGATGAGAAATTCTTAAAGTCTCAGGACCCACTGCTGCACAGTGCAAGATGATCCATCCTAAGCCTGGGTAAGCATTCTCATCTGTGCTGGTACATGTTGTAATTAAGGATTTGCAGTCCTGCAGCTCATCTCAAGGGTTATCAGTTAGGTACATATGATTATATGATGGACTCAACATTCCAACTTATTGAAATGTAAAAGCAATGGCATTTATCTTAGCAAGCAAAATTTAAGGTGGGAATAGCAGTTCCTACAATATGTGCAAACATTGGCTTGAACATCTGTGTGCGTTAGTGTTTTCTTTTCACTACTGGTCCTGTTTGGAGTTCTCTGGTTTGTGCTGCCCATATTCAGTACTGCAATAGCTTCGTATCCACTATTCTTACAGAAGACTTCAGAATTCATCAGAAAACACTAATAAATGTCATTCTTAGTGACCTATTTTTTAGATTTTGTAGCATCTTCTAGCTTATGGTTCTCATTTGTTTTTTAATATAAATTAATTTTAAATAATTTTAAGCATTTCAACTGTTTCCAAAGTACTTCACTTTTGTTTTGCAGAAGTAGAGTGAATTATACTGGGGTATTAGTAATGATTCAATACTCAGACTACAGGCTATACGCAAGATATGAGTGCTTTTAATTTCAGTGACAGTACTTCACACTTAACATAGGTTTTTCTCTTCTTACATTTTGCTATGCTAATGTTCTCCAGTCAATTATATCCGTACTGAAGTATTCTCTTCTCTTCTTCTTAAGTTTTACCATTTTACCCCTATGCCTTCCATCAGTATGTTAAGCTGACTAATGTCTGTTGTGTTTGCTCTTGGACTCCAGAGAGTCAGCAGTGTGTTCAGTAAAGGGCCTTTATTTTGAGAAGGTTATATTAGGAAGCTCAGAAGTATCTACTCTAGCTTGAATTGGCAGACATGAGGTTCGTGATGGTCTGTAGTTCCCTAAGAAGTGGTGAAATGAAGAAACATTTCATAATCTGCATCTTGCGTGCAGATACAATAATCCTGATAGTTGAAAGCTCCACTGTGACAAGCAGAAAATTGTTGTCAATTGCCATCTTCATGCATGGGCATTAGTCATCTTTCATTCCAATAATCCTTGTGTGAGCAAATGACACAAGGATTATTTCACTTTTGATATTTAGTGGCATAGGTTTTATGTGCCTGGTATGGTAGCTGGGAAGAGATGCAGCAGAATTTTGTATTGTTGATGCCATACATCATTTATAATATTGCTAGAACAGTCTAACAATCACATGGTTAATGCAACTTTGGGGAGCAGGTCATGGTGGTTTAGTGGGATGGAGAAGTCACCTACCCAGCTGAAGATAATGTTCAGAGGACTGGGTAGGCAAAAAGTTAGCATTAGCTTGCTAAGCTACATATCAAGCCTGTCAATTGTAGAATGCAAGTCATGAATTTTGTGGTTGTACAGAGAGTGGTTTCTTTATGATAGAAGTGCTTGTAAAATGCTTCTCATTCTTTAATGGATAACTACAGAAGTGTTCTACTTTAACTGAATGAGAGGAATTCTAGTAATGGAAGAAGCAGCAGTAAGAGCTTCAAACTGTGCAATAGCTATAAAATCTTAACAAAAAGGTATTTTTGAGAGACTTTGGGCACGTGCTGAAATTAAATGTAACAAATGGAATTTAGTAAAGTTATTGCTGTTAAAAGTGAAAGTCATGTTAAAAAAATGCTCTTGGTTCTTGAAAAAAACAGCAAAAATCTCTCTTCAATCTTTTGCTGTTCTAAAAGAAAATTTGAATGCAATATGAGAGGAAAAGTGACTACACTTTAGGCGTTTATACTGCATTCATCTCCATCATATGGAACTATTGCTGTGTTCCCTATTACATGTAATAAATTAAAAAAATAAAGCCTGGTTTTGACAAAAGTTAGCAAAATGTCTGTGAGGCTTGTTTCTTAACAGTGAAAAAGGAAAAATGGTTCTTGCTCACTTGAACTCCCTAGTCTTTTTTGTCTACAAGGACATGCATTTCTTCACACTTGTTACCATATCATCCTCCTCAGTCCCTGTTAATGTCTTCTTCTGGTCTTATCCTGCTGTGACTGAGCATTATAAAGTTTTTCACGCCTCCATGCGCAAGTCCATCAACCAATTAGTTTTCAGAGCACATGATACATATAGATGGCATGGCAGTGGGTTCAGACCTAGGTCAACACACTCCCAGCTTTCAGTCAATATGAAAAAAGTATAGGTCTACATTATCAGTGGTATCGATTTAGAGAGTAGATTGTTCATTTTTGCTTCTTTTTCAAACTTATTCCCAGCTGTGATCACCGCTGTTATTCTGATTTTTGTTTCAACATTCACCACAGAATTTCTCACTGTGACAAACACTAATTTTAAACAGGCACCTGAAATGTATCAAAGTATGAGTCTCATATTGACTCTTTATGGAGGTTTGTTGCACATCTTGCATACCCATCTTTTAGAACATTCCAGTAAGATATCCAATTTTTGCATCTAATTACTTTCTGTTTTCCTTTGAGAAAGTTTGGAACACTTGTTAGTGAGGACTTCTGAGGAAAGACTGACTCAAAAATACATCTTGCTTGTAAACTAATGTAGAAAAAAATGGGTAATGTATTCTAATTGAAGTAGAAAGTCAGGTTTTCAAAGTCTGAATTGAAATAATCAGACATCAATTATTATCAATTGTATTTAATGGAGATTGAAACAAATATGAGTAAAGCAGTGAGACATCCTGAATTAGAAAGGACTGATCTTGGCATTTTGATGTAGGCAACACATCACTTTATAAATATACTGAGGGTTTGGAATCAACTGTATCTCAGCAGAAAAACGGGAAACGCTTTTCAGAAAAATATGTTGTCTGCAACTTTAGGAGACAGGAAAAAGCCTTTCTGCTGGTTGCTTTGTCTTTTTTTTATAGTAAAGAGGAACGTTATACCCGCACAGTCTTTTTCATTTTTTTGAGCATGCTAAAGCCTAAATCTATGTGGCTGTGATCTACCTCTCTCATGTATTAACTTGATTTTTTTACTGGTAAAGTTTCTGTTTTGTCATTATAACTAAAACGAGAAGTATGCCTAGTAGTTTAAAACAAATACATCTTTATATTATTGTAAAGTTTAGATATTAGAAAATTAGATGGTACTTACTGTAGTTAAAGCAACATAAAGCTAGAAGCATTGATGGAGATAAAGAGGGATGTTCACAATTAGAAGGTACTACCAATTTGTTCTGTTTCCTTTCATTTCTGTTTTCTCCATTCTTTTTCTCCTGTGAGATGAGATTACAAGATCCCCTGTAATCGATAGAATTGAAATTGTTCATATTATTAAAAAAAAAAATCCAGTAACTGGGATATACTGATATCAAAGCTACCTAGGGAAGGTAAAAATACTAATTATGTTTTTGCTCTATTTTTGCCCATATAATAATTAAGCTTTAATGATGGTGGTGTCCCACCGTCATTTATTTTAGTGGCAACAGAAGCTTAACTTAGATTGCCCTTCACTGCATAAGTCAAAAGAGTAGGTTTGCAAATTTTCACATTCCAAATCTGTTGATTTCAACAGATTTCCATATTTTCTAGACGAATAGTCTCTGCTGCTTTTACTCTCTTTGACAGAGGTGGAGCTATTATAATTCCATATAATATGCTGAGTAACTGTATTGTAATACAGCACACATTTTAAAATAGGTCTGATACTACCAAAAAGTATAATGTTTTATATATCTTTTTCTACAGGAATGTTGATTATCAGTGACTCTGATAGGATGAGGTTGGTAAAATATATTTTTTCTGCAAGTTTAAAAAAAATGGCTACCCAAAATAAAAATCTCAATCCATACTTAGGCATTCAAAAATTTGATATTTTAGAAGTAATAATTACTCTGGGCAAGGTAAATGAGTAACCAGCAGTACTGATTATGAATCTTCCTGACTGAGTCTTTCAGTATAAAATACAGGTGTTTAGCTTCAGACAGCAATCAAAACTGAAAAAAAAAAAAGTGTCTCTTGTTTCCTTGTTTAGCATCAACTGTATCCTGCTTTGCTTAATTCCCAAATCCACTGAACTGGATTGTTGTTACCAGTCATCTCCAGTCTGTGTGAACATAGGTAATTTGTTCTTTTTGACTAAAACAAGTGAATTTTGCCCAAAGATCTACCAAAACCCCTCACTGGAATGATGAGCTAGATGGGATATCATTGTGGGAAAGATAGTCTAGAGACAGGTCAATAAAGCCTTTTTTCTTTTTCTTTTTCCTTCGTTTGAACTATTGACCTAGTGAAAATATTCAGCTTTCCATGAGTTTTTTTGGTTTTGTTTTTGTTTGGTTCTTTTGTTTGTTTGTCGTTGAGATGGGTTTTGGTGCCTGAGCTTTGAAACACGTATGATCAGACCCAGTTTATCTGTGAGGCTGCTGGGTTTTCTAGCTCGCCACTCTGGAAAACACACCGATCTTGGGAAGTCAAGCTAATGTCTCTCAGCTGTGCAGAAAAAGTGTGAACAGCTCTGTCAAATGAGCTACCCCCATCTCCTTTTTTTCAGGCAGCATCTTATACTGGAGCAGTCACTTCACATTTGCCATTTGAGCAGTTGTGATATAACTGCTGTTTTATTGCCTATAGGAGAGTTTCTGTGAGGAATCAGAAGCTGGTCTTTCAGCTACCCTGGCCAGGAAAGGTTTCAGATACAGGACTCCATTACTGGTGAATGCATAAGGAGTCCTGACAGGATTATGAGAGAATATGAACACATAGCTCTGGCCTAAAGGTTGCTAATTGACCAAATGGTAATACGAGGGGAAGTATTTTCCAGCCTTGAACCTCTGCCCCCAGATAAGTATATTAAATGCCATCAGTTAACCCCTTGAGTGCAATGACCCAGTGCTGCCAGGGACGCTCCTGGTGTGATAGACCCTTATGTGTCCTAATCAGTGGTGATGTATCAAGTAGAGACATACGTACAGATGAGTCCTATGTGTGTTCCTTTGTTGGATGAAAAGATATCTCTAGACCTGCAAAACGTTAAACACAAAATTTAAAGTGCACAGCTACAGTGGCTTAAAAACACATGAAAATTGTAAAGCAAAAGAGCAGTCAGGAATGAAAATAGAAAAATATAAAGTGAAAAACATAATCTAAGTAATTTTGCTTTGGAATTGAGTTGGGTTTTAAATTTTTGTTTTATTGGATTTTTAGTGTTTTCTCTAGATAATTTCTGAAGAGTGAATGTGCTTAGTTATCTTCAGCTTAGTTCCTTCCTGAACTTATTCTCAGGTCATGAAGATTACTAAATTTCACTGAGAAGTATCAAAGTTATTATGTCAAGTAAATTTATGAACAGTAAGTTACACTTCATAAAAGAAGGCAGTTCTATAAGATATGTTCTATATCCAGTTCTGTAGGATATGTTTGCTTTACTTTTTTTTCCTGTGGCATCTTTCATTTAGTTTTCAGGCAGAATATTTCTGTTGTTAAGATGGTGTCTTCTAAATCAGTGTTTTTCTGTAGTAAAAAGATTACAATTTCTGTATCAATTTATGTGTACAGAAAATGACAGTCGGGACTTCACTTCTGTTGTCTTCAAAGATGTTTAAAGTGAAAGTGTCCATTATGGGAGTTTAGTAAATACTAAATACTGGGATCTTCTTTGTGCTTACATTATGCAGGACTTCACCTCTTGCTTGATTTCACTGAAATTAGTGGGGTTACTCTTGTAATATGGTACCAGTCAGAAGATATATCGGTGGCAGACTCAGCTATATGGAAGTTGTAGATATTTAACAAAGGTTTTGTCTTTACTAGCACAGAGGTATTTATCTATATTTTTCAATGTGATGACTAATTCTTTCGTTTATTGTGGATATCTTACAAATTGTGTATATTTGGCCACCAGAAACCACCTCCATTGCCTTGAGGCACCTCACATTGTTGCATTAATGGATGAAAAATTACATTTGCCATTTCATAATTTGTGTCTTTTTTTTTTTTCATGGTTTAGCATCAAGTCTGATAAACTTAGAAATCACTAACTCATAAGTTATATTGTTGACTCTTGGACGTTAAATGTGTTACACAGGCTTAATCAAAAGTAACACTTCCCATTGGAACTATTAGAAGAGCCAAGTGCTGATTTTTCAGGCCAGAGAACAGAGCTAGAAGGCAAAAGTCCTCTTGAGATATGACTATGAGACATTGTAGGCTTTGAGTGTTGCTTTTGATCATGAGCTGGTACATTAATGGATATGGCATTGCCTTTTAAAGAGGGACACTGCAAATTGTAGGGAGGAGAAAGAGATACTCATGCTGTGTATTACACAGCAGTGCATAACAGCAGTTCTATAACATGGGAGGCTTTTTAACCTTTCGTTTTAAAAATCCTTCTTTCAAAGCACCAGTCATTCCTTTATTGATCACGTGGCACTACATTAAATGAGCTTGGAGAAAGCTGTTCATCAAGCTGACTCTGTGCACCCACATTCCTTCCAGCATCCACACTCTGACTACAATCTGAGCTGAGGCTTCCTACAAACACTAGTTGCCAATCTGGCAGGTGATGTTCTAGGAGAGGTTCCTCTGTCATGTGCTACCTGCATATGTGTCAGGCTTATATGTGCTTGGACTCAAACTAAAAGGCAGTGTGAACCTGAATTTTTCTTCTGTGTGGACAGTGGAAGAGTTTGGACATGAGTGTTTGGGGGAGCTATACTGCCCAGTTTTCTGCCTGTGATCTTTTCTGGTCGCTGATCTTTTCTGTTACAACTTTATATACATGCTCATAAGAAGTTTTATCCTGCCTGTAGCAGCTGAGGCAGCTGGGAAGCCTCACTTGAGTTCTCACCAGCTGCAGGTTAGTTGCCACATTGTGTAGATGTGTGCCCATCCCTTACAAAATGCTGTCCTGGAATCAAATAAAAACTGGGTATCCTACCTCAAGAAAATAATTGTGCATGTGTTTCACTGTCTATTTTGCATACAAGAGCCTGCTTAACAAGTGTAGGTCCATGAGATATGTGGTTCCCTACTGTTCAGCTGTTTGCAGCGGTTGGATTGGAGACATGCTCATAATGCAAAATGAATGATAGCATAATATTAATATCCATGTCTGATGTCCCTTTAAAGTGCAACCTCTTAAAAGGTGTGTCTTGCCTCAGGAGTGCTAATAATATTCATGTTAATCCTGTCTTTAATGTACTTTTACTGACTAGGGAGGAATCATCACTTCAAATGTAACTAGTGCAACTGGTAGGTGGGCATCTTCTAGGAGGAAAAAGTTATTCTCTTTTTGGAATGTTAAGCTTTAGACAGAACCAATTCTAGATTTGTCTTCCATAGCCTGAGCTCCAGGGCTGCACAAGAGCTACCTTCTCCAGTGTACAAGTACTACCAAAATCCTCTTTATGAGGCATCAGAGCAGGCCAGTCGGAAGTCATACTTTTTATATTTGTATTAATTGGATTTGGTTTCTGAATTATAATAAATTTAATTAGATTGTAGTCACTTGACCCCCAGGGGCTCAATTCTAATTTGCTCCTACTGCCTGATAACTGGTTAACTAGGTCTAGACATGAACCATTCCTGGCAGGGTTCTCTACACATTAGTTTAAGAAGCCATCATTTTTTGTATCCATCACCCTTGCCTTCATTCAATCACACCTCTAACGTTTCCCCAATTATACAAGAGGTAGAAATTCCCCGTATCAAATTGCCCTTTGCCATGTATGCCATCTTTATCCCATCATGTAGTACATATCATTCTGGACTCCCTTGTTTCTCCTGGGGGTAGTGTGGCTTGTGCCATTCCATGGGCCTGCAGAATTTCTGTGCATGTACTGTGCCTTGAACTAACTGTAGAGCTCTTTGTCCATCACTACTTTGCAATTCATTGACATAAACTCACATCAAGAAGTGGGTAGACAACCTATAAATTCAGCAAGTTGCCTGAAACAAGGTATCTGTATGGTGTTATAGACCATGATCTGCAAGACAAAGACTGCGGTGTAAATTCAACTAAGATTAGATCCCAGAGAATCCACTAAAATTGTTATATAGTAAGACCTATCACAAAAGAAGCTTTAATTACTGATAATACACAAAGACAAACCAGGAGACATTAGTTCTACTTTTCCTGGAATTACCCTTTTTTCTTTTTTTATAACTATTATATCTTACTATTCCAAATAAAGCTGTGTGGGTGATCAGTAAAGAGTATTATCCTCAGCTTTACTGCAGATTTCATTACACAGAAAGTAGCTTAAAAGATGACTTCAAATGGGGAAGAGTATTTTGTCTGCTTTTTAATCCTTGCTTGTTAAGAACATTGTACTAGAAGGAAATATTTGACTACTGGGTCCAGTCCCTGCTAACAGTGGAGATCCCACTGTGTAATCCTTTTAAGTAACTGGCCAAGCTCCACGTGCAGGACAGCAGTGTTTCTTGCCATGCATCTTGCTCTAAACTTGGCACACTTGATGCATTACCAAATCTAGTTGATACAATGAAATAAACACCATTTAGTAAGGTGTAAAACTGGTTCATGTTTGCTGCTAATGCCTGTTTAACCCAAACAATTAAGAAGGATGTTTGCTGTTATAGTTCTTTTTATGTTTCATCTCTTAATTTCAGGACTAAAGCTTAGTCATGGGAAATGGTTAGAAAAGCTGCAGTTACAGGAATAGTTCCGAGGCACAAAACAAACACTCAAAATTATAAAAACTGTATACATAACATGGCAAAAAACCTGAGGACATTACAGTGGAGATTGCAAGAATAAGGGGGAAGAACATGTTTCCCAGTCACCTGAGACATAATATGATGGAACTATCACAGTTTATTTTTTCGCTTGTCCACAAATCCCTATACCCATAAAACAAACAAAAAAATCCAGACTCTAAAAATTATTTCTTACTTCCATTGTTTCTGTTTTATGCTTTTGTGTCACATAAGATGAGTTTGTTTAATTTTTCTGATATATTTTGTTGCTACCTCTACCAAATATAATTAGCAAGTAAGAAGTGCTTTGCTCTTTTTATTTCTCATTGAGTGAACAGTTGGGAAAAAAGCGTTCCAATTTCTCCTAAAACAGTCTGATTTCATTGTCTTAATTAGTGTTATTCCTAATTTATAAGAGTGCTAATGTATTTACTTTCTGGGAGTTTATTATGGATCTTAAAACAGTTACTGCCATTCACTGTATTTAATATGTCTGAATATGAAGTAAGAAAATAACTTTGCTATGCTACCACTTAAATCACTGGGAAACCTTTCTTCCTGTTCTCTCTCTCTCTTTTCAGATGTCTCCCCTCGCTAATTTTAAATCTGCTAGACTCAGATTTCATCACATCTCTCATCTGGCTGTTCCCTGTTTTTCTCATTAATTTGACCAGTTTATTCCTGATTTTCCAGGTTTCTGTAAACACATTTCTAGGCATACACAATCGAAAATTGTGTGAAACGTCACATTCTTGTTAGTTTGTATAGAGATCGTAGTAGTTATGTGTTCCCTTGAACACATAAAATGAATCAAATTCTCTCAGCAAAAATCAAGTGATTCCCGAATGACTAGTTGTAGGTAGAAGGATGAAATAGTCTGCATAAGGAAATACAAAACAAAGTTAAAGACTAAAATCTTGTCTAGAAGCTTTCAGAAGCCTTGTTAGTGGGTCTAATACCACATAATAGAAGCCAAAAGGCTCCTGGACATTTTTTAACTCTTCCTGCATAAAATTTCAAAGCAATACCATTTTTGAAGATTGGACAATTTCAAACATGAAACATGGTTTTGTAACCACCATGACCCTCTAGGTTAGGAGTATAAAATCCAGAACTCAAGAAGATTGGAATAGGTTTCAGAGACTTCTTAATCCTGTCACTGGGACCTTTCCTGTCCATTGTGCATTTGTTCAGATCTAAACAATGAGGAAGGAGAAGCAGAGGGGAGGAGGGGATAACAGTGACAGCTGGTTTAAGTTTTGTATGTATTAAAATAATATAAATAATAATATCCTTATATGTAACTCTCGTTCAGTAATCAACACAAGAAACTCTATAGTTGCTCTGGGCTGCTGTTGAACAATATCCAAAAATGTTATGAATGGTATTCCAAAACTCTACTTTAACCTTTAATTTATTTTCAGATAAAAACTATTAATTTGTACAGTGATATCAGTCTCAACTCTAAAAAGAAATTGAGTGTCTTCTAGCACTCATAAGCCTTCATTTGTTATCCCTTCAAAGCCAAACAAGAACAAAAAAAATGAAGAAACTCTAGGAAAAATCTTGAGGGAATGAGGGACTATTTATATCACAAGGCCCAGTCTCATAACCCCTGGCATATATTGTGATGCTTAAAAGTGCAAGTAAACCTACAGGGCTATAATTTGCAGGATTTACCAAATAACATTTTTCAAGTATGTCTTTTCTGTGACCCTCAATTCTTTGAGAAAAGAATAGAGTACATTGTCTGTATTAGCAATGTACTTCATTCTCTTCCTTGAGCTTTATCAAGACTTGTCACGCATTTTAGTTTGGTGACAGTGCTAGAAAAAAGTGAAGACAAAACTGACCTCTCATAACATTTTTGTGACCATGGGGCTCACACGAGCAGCTTGGCATCTGCCGGCACATCTTTAGCGAGTTGGCAGCCCCAGCGCCCTTTGCAGGTTGCAATCAAACCTGCCTTCTACAGCAGCCTCTTTCTGGCTGATTAAGTTTAATGTAATTTTAATTAAAAACCACAGTGTCAAAGGGTTTAGCTGCTCGAGAAATGAGCACAGATTGTGGCACAGTGGCAGCAGTCACTTGGAAAATGGAAATGCATCCTGACAATATTGTGTAGAGGCCAGATAAACAAAGCTGCAGCTACTGTACCTTGCGAAAAGCTGGGAGAAACCATCATTGCAAGGAACCTTATTCGAAAATAAAGTATAAAGCAGTTCTGGTTCTTGTCTTTTAACCATTTTTATATGCATCTCAGCAACTGAGTAAACTAATAATTGCCAAGAATTAATTTTAGTCTTCCCTCCATGTTTTTACTTTTGTTCATTGGCACGTTTAAGTTTTCAGATTTCAGTCTTTATTTATTTTGAAGAGCAAAATATTTGCTTCACACAATAGACTTATACAACTTTTCTCCTTAGGCTATAAAGAAAAAAAATCATCACAGATTTTATCAGTGCTGAAAGCAGGTTCCATTTTAGGGAGTTTTATGCTTTTATCTGTTTTCAGCTTTTCTTGTCCCTTGAAGCAGATCACAAGGAGATTATAATACTTTACATACTGCAGATATTGAGCAACATTTGGAGAATGACCAAAAGAATCACTTCACCAACAAAAGGTTGTATCATGTCTATTAGATTTAATTTCAGTAAGCCTCAATATATATAGAAATAGTGCTAAGAATAGTTTCCAAAATAACTATCTCTGTAATATTTTATTTTCTTAGTTGCCATAGTTTTTTGAGTAAAGAGAATTGCTTTGGAGTTGGTAAACACCCTTGTCTTGGCAGAAGTTGCTATTTTTTAAACCCGTCTTTGAACACATATATTTCTGGAACGAAGGCTTGATCCAAAATCCACTGAGATCAGTGGAAAATCCCCAGTGACTTAGATTTTGGATCAGGTCCTGAGAAGTATATGTGCAGTAGGTAGGTAATGTAACATTGTTCCCAGGAATTCCTTTCAGCAAGAAGCCTTTTTATTTTTCGTAGATGCTACCGATGCTCAGGGGCCAGAACCCCAGGAGAATTCCACCTAGTGACGTCAATTCTGTAGAGGAGAACTTCCTCTGTCCCCTTTTAGGTTTGTGGGACATTTTCGAACAGATGGAGCCTATATAGGTGGGATGGGTTCCATCTGAACAGAAGGGTCACAAATGCACCAACTGAGAGGATAGACAGAGCTATGGGGGAGAGTTTAAAGGAGTGGACAAGGGGGATGGGAAGTCTGTACAGAATTCAGCAGAGAGGAAGAAGCAGCTAAAATAAGCAGATGGGTAGACAAGGGGAAATAATGTTAAGGATTGAAGTATGTAGAACACCCAGAGAAAAGGTTAAGAGAGAAGATCAGAAGACAGAATTGGTGTTGCAATACAGTTAAGAGGCATACAAAAGTCGTAATTCAACAACATACATAAAAGGTCTGACAAAGAAAGTCAGTTTTTAAAAATAGTAGTGTTCCAAGGGAAGGGTTATCCTGAGCATCGTGTGGTGATGCAGGTAATAGGATGTATTTACAGGCATTGAAATTGCTTTGCTACATAGGCTACAACATAATAGAAAGCCCAATGAAGACTTCAATTAGGCCTCTAAACTAGAGTTTACTGACAAGTAAAATGCCTTACTGGAAGTACGTGAATGTATGATGGATTCTCTGTCTCTGAAGAGAATAGCAGGGAAGAAGAAAAAGGAAACAGAAGGAAAACAAAGCAACATCCAATCACAAAATCTGAAATGCAAACCACGCTGGAAGTAACAAGCCAGGGGATGCACAAAAAAAGACGACTGTGTATAACCAAATTATGTAGGACAGAGACCCTGCAAAACTGGAAAAAAAATTCAGTGATACAAACAAAGAAATGTGACACTTCCATTTTTACTGACCCTGGATCTACATGGAAAAACATATTTGAATGCAGCTCCATTTACCAATGGTTTTGGATGCTGGTTTAAAAAGGATTTTCTCCCACCTTTAGCCCACCATCACTACTACTTAAATGAAAATTTAGATGAACATAAGCACCTTTTATTTAGTAGTAATTATGATATGATGATAAGATTAACTTCTGAATAAAATTTTGCGCAGAAAATTTGCAGCAATTTTCTCATAAAGCAGCTATGAAACCACCAACAATTTCAAGTTAATAAGTGCTATCATCCATTACCTTACTACTACTAAAGTATTATTTTATAAATATCTGTGGAGCATTTTGTTTCTGAACAAATGCTTTAGACCAAAGCATTTATAACTTGTGATTACAGATGATCGTCAATTATGGAAAGATTTATCAAGTCCAAAATTAATATCTAGCTTTATAATAGACCAGAGCAGAGCACTGCCAAACATTTAAGAATAGTAAGATATCTTCCATTATTTGTAGCACATTACTATGTACACAAGAACCCTCTCCTTACAGTTATTTTCTCCAAAATCTTTAGGGTGCCAGAACCACTCAGGTTTGCTTCTCAGTTCTCCCTATGTTTGTGAACAAGATTCTAAGGATATTCCATATACAAATATGCAAGTAGTGCTTTTATGATCACCAAAGGAAGATGTTTCCCTGAAGCCTTTATCTGTTTTGCGAAAAAATCTGAGCATCTGCCTGGAGCCCATTTGAATCATATATGCAGTTCATTTCTACATCAAAATCTGACTATGAACGTAAGGAAAAATGCCCCAAGGGTTACATGACACAATAGCAGGTTACATACAGCACTTCACTGACATATATATAATTCTTTTATTTATGAATACAGAATTCAATGTTTATCTAGGCTTGTACAAATAGGTAGTTATATTTGATGAAGCAATGAAATAATGAATACCTTCATAACTGGTAATTTGAAAATTCTGAGTGTCAAAATATTTGACTTTCAAAGCATGCTGAAGAGAAATGGTGCTATTACCTTGTTAAGAATGCTAGGGTAAAAAGAGAGGGTAATCAATATCCTTCTTGATCTGGTTGCATGTTGAAACAAGTATAATATGTAAATATTTACATAGATTCCAAAGGGTTGACTGAATACACTGTTAAATCTTTGTGTTCTATGAAGTTCCGCAGATTTTGTTATGAGGACGTACAAAGTTTTGTGTATTTCAAAACTACTGTAGATCTTATACTGCACAATATCCTTTTGGGTATGTCCAGTCATTCCAGTTCTGTTGCACAAGTAAAGCAAATGCAGGTTAGCTGGGTGACCAGCCAATATTTATTGAATGTATTTAGCAGCATATAAATTACATAGAGTAAGTCTCAGTGAAATCAGGCATTAGTGGTAATGCAGTTCAGCTACTAAGATTGGCTGCAGACATGCATGACAGAATGCAAACTCTGAGAAGAGTTACACTTTTTCTATATTCCAAACAACTGACTTGCTCTACCTCCTGTGTTTGTACAAGTATAACATTTTATACTTATAGAATATATTATTGTATAAGCAATAATCTAGAGTATAAACAAGGTACTTTTTTTTAGTGTTGATTCTTACAGAAAGTATTCACTAAATTGTTTCCAGCTTTCTATAGCCCATTAAGTTTTTTTTAAATACTTAACTCATATGGAGATAACATTACAATATTTGTGCAAGTTGAATTAAAAATTACAGACTTTAACCAGAACATGTGACTTCAGCAAAGCTTCTTTGTTGAGGGGTCTTGGGTTTTTATTTTGGTTGATTTCCTTGTATGTTTGGTTTGGGGGTTGGGTTTTTTCATTTCCAATATAGCAAAGTATTTAAAATTTATTTATAGTGTTAAATTAAAAGTTAATTTAATATTTGTTTCACAGGTGTCTCAGTAATAGCAGGCTTGATGATAATGATTTTCTCTCTTATGTAAGTAAAAATACTTGTGTGAATGAAATGCCTTCTACTGTCAGTGTAGCAGTACTCTCTAGTATGCTGCCTGCAAAGTGGACATCATATTACTGTGCTCCTATTTAAATTATTTTTGAGGTTTTTCTCATTAGTTGTGCAACCTCCTCTCTGTTTTTCTACAACAATAACAAAAATTTAGCAGATTGGAAAAGTGTGTACTGTATACTATTTTTTTCAGCCCTTCTAAAATTAAATTAAATCCACTCAACATAGCAAAAGAGCCCTCAGGCATAATTCTACATACTATGTATTTGCAGTATTAAATATTCAGTATTTTTTCTTTTAAAAGCATATTTTTTACAATTGTCATAAACTTCCATGCTAAGCCGTATTTGGGGTTGCATTTAACCTAGTTTTTTTCCACATTGTCAAAACTAAGCTTTTCATATTCATCAGTCTTTCTGGTGTATAAAAAACTCAATTGGTATGGAAGGGAATTTTTAAGCAGCATCTTATATCTGAGCTTACATCCAAGTGTTCATTTTACATAATGTAGAAGAGTGAATAAATGGGTAAATTAGTCCAAGCAATAGCATTTGCCCAAGATACTCATGAACATTCATGATTCTAAACCATTGACTGTTTGTTTGGGTCAGTCTGATCTATACATTTCATATATTCTCTTGATTGACAGTCACTCCAGTATTCATATTGGAATCAAAAATACACATTTAGAACCATAAAAAACATCAATTATAAAATCAATTCAATACAGTGGCAACGTAATATCTATTGCTAAGTTTGTTCATAAGTTTGAGTCATACTTGGCCTTTATTTATGTGGCTAATTTCAGTACGTACATAATGCACTGATTTGAAAATTTGCTTTCTGATTTTCCCTAATTATCTTTCAGGTACCATATTAGTGGGATTTTAGGAAGAATAAGAAGTGTACTAATTATCGTCTTTGAAACAAAAGACTGCTAAACAAGGGTATGACTTGGGTACAATTCCACCAGTGAAAGCAGAACCTGTGTACACTCTCCAGTTAGAATGAGCAACCCTACAATCTTTTGCAAGGATGTAACTAGTGAATTTTGAATGCCAAATGTATAGAAGAGCAGTTTAATATTACAGCATAAAATACTTTTTTTGTTAAATTGCCTCATAAATTGACTCATTGACAAATTTCGTTTTCCAAATTAGAAGTGTGTCAACAGAAGCCATCTTCAATAAAGCTTTTTTCGTGCGGCTACTTTTTTCACAGAATCACCGAATGGGTCAGGTTGGAAGGGACCATAGTGGGTCATCTGGTCCAACCTCCCTTCCTGAGCAGGGCCATCCTAGAGCACATGGCCCAGAATTGTAACCAGACGGTTCTTGAATATCTCCAGTGAGGAACACTCCACACCCTCTCAGGGTAATCTGTTCCAGTGCTCAGTCACCTGCATAGTAAAAATGTTCTTCCTCGTGTTCAGAAGGAACTTCTTGTGCATCAGTTTCTACTCGTTGCTTCTTGTGCTATTGCTTGGCACCACCAAGAAAAGCCTGGCTCCATCCTCTTGGCATTCCCCCTTTGGATACTGGCAGACATTGATGAGGTCACCTCTCAGTCATCTCTTCTTGAGACTGAACAGGCCCAGCTCCCTAAGCCTTTCCTTCCTAAGAGAGGTGTTCCAGTCCCATATTCTTGTACTGAAGAGCCCAGAACTGGCTCTTTTCTCCCTTATGATTTATCAAGAAATACTGTCACTGGTCCACTGAATCAGAAATTAAATTTTCTTATTAACTGATTATTCATTAATTTTATCATGGACTTAATTTTTTAATGACACAACAATCCAGCTGCCAGAGTGTAGCAGTGACCAGGGTACTGCAGGCCGGGAGAGCAAGGATCTTGTCAGGCAAGGCCTGTCCCACTGGCCATGGCAGCAGAGCAGGGCAGGCGCAGAGCAGGGCAGGCACAGTGGGGATGGCTGGGTCCCACCATCCCACCAAAGAAGAAAAGTCTCTGGTATACCATCCTCAAATATTCTTGACCTGTGGCCTTCTAGCCATCTGTAGCAAGAAGTGGAAAATAGTCAAGTGTGATCCCACTAGAAAATTGACATGACGATTTGAATCTTTCCTAGTATTGGCTTACTTTGAGATGATGATAATTTGTTTTCATAATGTAAAGTCATTTCAATGTAAAGAGACCTTAAGTCAGAGACATTTACACCTTTGTAAATATATGAAGCCGAGCTCTCATTCACAAGTTCCTACCCATTTTAATTTGCTGACCACAGAGGAAGTTGTAGAAAGGATAAGTTGGTTTTATTTGGTCAGATTCTTTTTTTTAAAGTCTCCTTTTAGAGTAATATATAAACACCTGAAATTGAAATCCTCATTATAAGTATAATTTTATTACAATAGCAAACATTGAACAATATTGATGCTGCGTAAAATAAAGATGAACCTCTCTCTAAGGATCTTATATCAAAATTTTAGTCTGTAATGTTGGCTCTTACGCTATCTAGTTCAATTCATCCATCTCCTGCCATCATCTTGATGTGCTCTGAAATTGCACCAAAGTATAGCAGGTCACAAATTTCACACTTACCACTTTAGACAAGTGAAAGGTCAAGGGCTTACAACAGTTGAGCAGCTCCTTATCAGTACCACAAAGCACAGACAGGCATGGAAGTGACTGCAGGTCAGATCAGCTGTAATTTACACTAACTGTGTAAGTCCACACAGATCCATCCCACTACACTCAGATAGTAGAGTTTGTAAGTTTGAACATTGCTCACTTGTCTCACTTTTCATCTGCTCTGTGCCTTGGAATCAAATATGCAAGCACACTTTCATTTAGTGCTATTCTTTTGTTTCCAGAATAAACAAGCATTAAGTAGCTCTTCCAATAAAAAGCCTTTTCATATTTGGAGGGACTGGTTTAACGCCTAAGACAGAATTGAGATTTAAACCAGCCAGCTAACAGGAGGAAAATCAGGAGATGGAGCTAGAAGTGGTCTAGTATCTTGTTGAAAATACTGCTAGAGAGAAAATATAAAATTGCATATTCTGTACATTCTAAAATCTGAAAAATAGGCATTGTGTCTAGTCTACAATGAGAAATTGTACTCAGTGTTGGTCTGAATATTATAATGTGGGATAAATAAAACCTAAATTGTGATGAGTGAACTCTCTCAAATCATATTACCAGATCCCATTTCAGCAGGCAACACTGGATTTATGGATTTTCGTTTACAGGAATCTAATATTGTAGAACTTCTATCGATCATTTTAATGTTCATAAGTGAAGGGACTGAGTTTTGTATGTCTCCTAGATAGGGAGAAAAAATAAGATAATATTGATGACTTAGCTTTCATTCCTGAATAAACTAAAAACAGTCACTGAACCTAAAAGAAAAAAAAACTAAAACCGAGAACAACAAACCACCAACTTCCAATGTGTAGCTACTTTACAAGTTGGTTTTGTCCTACAAAGACCTCAGCTACAGATTCATAATCATTCTTGGGCAGGAAGAGATTAAGATCTCTTTGTCCTGAAATAAATCCCATTAATATATTTTATTATTTTTATTTAGAACTGAGGCTGTTAATGTTCCAATTATTAATTAATTTCTTTCCTGAATTAATTGTCATGTTTTAAAAGGAATTTAAATATACGATGTACACAGAATATCGATTTTAAAAAATAATCCCTTTTTGGGTATACCAACCCTTTTGTTTGTTTTCTAAATTTGACACTCAAGTCAAACAACTGTTTTTCTTTCTTACATGGTTTACCCAACAGTGCAGTTCAGCAAATTGGTTTATTCCTGACTAACAGATTCCATTTTGTGAATATCCTGTTTTCACTATCAGTGGCCTACTAGAATCATACTATAAACAGCATTTGTGCAAGCAGTTCTGTAGTTACTATTATCAGACACTATAACATTTTTTAAAATGTTACGATATAGCAACAAGTTAATTTTTACATAAGCCATGCAAAAGGCATTTCAATTATTTTTTAAATGAGAATGAATTATTCTCCCATATCTAAACTACCTCTGAGTACAAATAACAATAATAGCTTGAACTTTCAGTGCCAAGGTCTGGTAAATAAGGGGTTTAGAGTCAGTTGCAATTATTGCCTTTCTACGCGCCATATCCAGTCTATCCATTATCCATAATATTTAAAAATTGTGTTCGAGTAGAATGTATTTGCTCTATCTTGAACATAAAAATTAAATTGATATTTCTTCAGATGTGATGTTGTCATAGACTATGCCATAGTGTCTTTGGACTATGGCATTACAAATCAATAATAATGAATCTTGGCCTTTTATGTCATTGTGCACAGTTGAGGAATGTGTAAGAATAGTTACAATGAACTGCACACACAGCTGGAATAGTTGCTGGAAATAGATATCAACAGAAAAAAACCTGAAGTCATAATAAAAAGCAAATCCTGATCAGCTACTCCTCTAGCACTGATTTTTGGAACTCAAGGAGTACTGGATTTTTTTAAGTGTGACTGTCTATCTTTCACATCAAAATGGTGGTATAAGTACATGTAGGAAAATATTTCCTGAGAGAACAGTGCAAGGATTTGCCTCAGGTTGTTGTTCCACTCAATGTGAACTTCACTAAAATTCAAATTGTGAAATAATGAATTTGACATAAATTAAAAGTTTATTCTTTGCCTCCCAGTGCAGGCAGTAACTTAAAGCCAAACACCAACAAACAAATTGGCAGCTGGTGTTTTAGTCTGTGGGGTGTTAGCCATCTGGTCCCACAAAATAAAACATTTATTTGATTTGTCTTAAGCATGTAAGTTAAGAGAATCCAATATGCAAAGGCCTTAAGATTTTGATTTCAGACTGTTGGAACTCCTTTTTCTTGAAATTTCATCAAGAGTATACATGCTCATTTCTATGTATTCATCTCTGCTAAGTCAGATAAGGAACTTCAAAATAAAAGTTGTCTTCAGAAATTCCCATATGGTTTTCAGTAACAGCTGCTATAGCACAAGCCAAGTGGCACACTAAGCTTTATCTAACACTACCTACATAGTGCTTTCTGTTTCAGAGTTGCTTTCATTTGTTCCCTTCCTTGCAACAAGTACACTGGTCCCATCAGTTAGAATATCCAAAGGAATGTCTTCTTTCATGAAACTGCATTGCTAATGGTTTCTGCAGTACTCCTGATGTCCAGTGATATTAAAAGTGTATTTGAAAAGTTTAGTCACTAATTTTGGCTTCAGCTACAAAATAATTTGAAAATATTATTTGTCCTTCATATGACACCGAAACGGTTGAATGCCAACCTAATATTAACAAGATAATCCAAAATCTACCAAGAGCATTTAACACCATCCAGAACATATAATTTGCCTGGGAATGTTTCATTGTTACATGATAAGTTACAAAACTAAAACCAGTTGCCCAAAATGAGACTTAAAAAAAAATTCTTCTTTGGTAAGATTTGGCAGTGCTCTGTATCTATTCTTCTTGCTCAGGATGTTGGATATGCACAGAAGGACATCAGTGGTATCCTGGCTTTCTAACACCAGAGGCTTTCCCACAAAGCAAAGCAAGGGCTTCTTACAGTGCCTTTTCACTGAGGTTCTGTTGAAATTAAAGGCTTAGCTGCTTCAGTCCATGCAAGTCATGCCCACAAGCCCTGAAAAGTGTTCTGGGTTATTGCTGTTCTCTAAGGCTCTTAGGCTTATTTTCATGAAGTTGTCTAATCTTAGCCAGGAGTTTTTTTTGCTGATGTGGATTATCAGTTAATAAAAGCTCACATACTAGTGGGGAAAAAAAAGTTTGTATACTTCAAAATGACGATGGGAAAAAAGCAATCCAAATTCCCAATACCAGTGTGTTTACAAATAAATTCCATGTAATTTACAGCTAGAGATATCCAAAAGAACTTCATTTAATGGCTATCGCAAAACATGCTGCAGGGGAGAGTTAAACTTTTTTTATAAAATACAAGCAGTTTATTTTATTTATTTTATAAACTGCTTGTATTTTTTTTTTTAAACCTTATGCTAAACTTGGAATCTTTTCAGATGAACTACAGGTTGGATTGGTCTTTACAGTGTGCAGGGGTCATAAGACACCATGCATATCTTCAGCTCCCCAGTGTGTTTGCTGTGGGGACAGGATACAGAGAAAGTCGAGCTACTCTCAGTTCTGTTGTCTACACAGAAGTGTCACAAATCTAAAGAATGATGATGGGCTGTAATTTAATGTCCTCCCTGGGTTAAGTGGACTATTAATATTTTCCACAAAATCCACAAAATATCCCTTTCCAAGTGGAAAACAGTCACGTCTGCCAATACTAAATTAAAGTGCTTCAATTTGAAGACAGTCACTTATCATAACAACATGGCAGAATATAACAAGGTACTGCAGACAGGGTCTGAGGCAAGAAAATAGTACTTAAGTAGAGGCTTTTGAAGGTAATGGAGAGATCAATACATATTAAAGTTAGCCAGCAGCCTAGAACTGTAGGGGAAAACTTTAAAAGGAAACAAGTGATGTTTTTGGAAGCTTCTTATTTGCAGTAAAATTCCAAGTGCTGCCTCTGCTGTTTTCACAGTAATGCTTTGACTACATGCTTAACTCCCAGTACCATGCATTAACCATTTTTACAGTTTTCATCAGGGGCCAGCAGGGGCCAGAGAGCCCCTAAGCAGAATGGAGCCAGGGGGCATCAGGGCAGGGGTCTTGTCAGCCAGGGGCCACCCTGACCAGGGCAGGCCCAGAGGTAGCAGCCAGTCCCAACCAAAAGTTGAAATCACGGGACAAGTTCATGATGATGAAGCAGGTCTGAGGCCAAGCCAGGAAGTCAATCTGCAGGTCAGAGTTGTGTCCAGTAATTGCCAGGCAGACCCCAGGTTCCAGTTGGGAAGGCAGTTCATATGGTCAACTGGATGCATTGACAGGCAGGGGCACAGCAGCAGCTGAGCTGGAAACCAGCACTCCTCCAGAAAAGCTTAGGAAAGAAGCAAACACTCAAGGCTGACCTTAAGTAGATCTTCTGGACTTGTTGGGTATGTGTGGAGATGCCAACTGAGGCAGGCTTTTTGGCTATAAGGTGCACTCAGGCACTTTGACTACGGGCTGTTACCTAAAATTCTGCTACCTCCTGTGTATATTACATCTGACAAATATTGTTGATCGTTGTGCAAAAGTAGGAATATTTTAGTTGGTTTTGCTATGTTTGCACTGAAGTTTGAGCACTTAGCTAAATTCTGTTGGGTGATTAAAAGAAGTCTTTTTTTTTCACACAGGAAGGCCTTTTCTCAAAAAGTCCTAAAATCTGCATCTAAAATTTTCTTTCTCTGCATTTATAAAGGACACCTAGGTCTGTTCCTCTGTTTAAATGGTCAGTGAAATGGTACAGACTGGAAGGACAAGATGAGAAATAGACATGAGCAGACAGAAGCAATTGTAAGTCTTGGACTCAGACACTAAAGGCAGGATTTAACTGTCTAAACACAAGTACTTTTCATTTGAGGTGCCCTAGAGTATCCAAAATATCCACACATATGATCTTTGCCAACAGGCTTTAAACCAGGTATGTCAGAGGATGGTGATGACAGCTTGCAGTTAAGTGAGGGAAGAGTAATATATGGGGCAATAAATACACGGGACAGGGTGACAGGAGCAAGAGAGCCCTCAGGAAGGATAAGACAGGTTGAAAGGTTTGCCTCAAGTGTTTGTGCACAAATGCACACAGCCTGGGAAGCAAACAGGAGGAGGTGGATCTCTGTGTGCAGGTGCAGAACTAAGGTGGCATAAGAATAACAGATGTGGCAGGATCTCTGCACTGTAAGGAACACATAAGTTCTTTAGGAAAAACAGGCAGCAAGGGCAGGGAAGAGTGGTGCTATCTATGTGAGGAAGCAGCCTGGGTGTATTGAGCTCTTTTGTGGAACAGTAGGTAGGGTGATTGAGGATTTGTGAGTCGTGATCAGAGGAGAGGCTGGTAAAAGCAACACTGTAGTGAGAATCTGTTACAAATCATGTAGTCAATACTGGGAAATAGATAAAGTTTTCTTTAAGCAACTCAAGGAAGTCACCAGATCACCAACCCTTCTTCCTATAGATTGCCACACTAGCACTGAAAGATTCTGGAAAAGACCTGGAGGTTCTGGTGGGCAGTAGTCTACGTGCATTGGGAGATTTCAATAGGAGTGTAGCCACTAAATCAAACCGTGGTTATTCCCCTCTGCCACTTTTTGAGGCTGCCTTCAGTTTTGGGCTCTCCAGCACAAAGAAGATGCTGGTAAACATCAGCAAGTCGAGCAGAGAGCTACCAAAATGGTCAGGAAGTTGCAGCGCATATCTTGTCATGAGAAGCTGAAGGGACTGTGCTTCTTTAGAGAGCAAGATTGTTTAGGCCAGGTGTGGGGTATCTAGTAGCAGCTTTCTGATACCTAAGAGGTGGTTTTTAAGAAGACAAACACAATTTCTTTGCTAAGGAGCATAGTGTGTGAATGAGAGCTATAAATTGAAATAAGAAAAGTTATAGCTTGTAGGAAATAAGGAAAATGGATCCACTGTAAGAATAACTGAGCATCAAAAGAGAGGCCCAAAGAAATTATGGAATCTCTATCCTTGGAGGTTTTTTTGAAGACCCTGGCTGGACAAAGTCCAGAACAACATCCTCTGATTGTCATGTTGATCCTTTTTTGAGCAGGGTGTTGGACTGAAGACTTCTTGAGGCTCTTTCCAGCTGGGAAGACATGCAGTTATTGTATATGGGATATATGTACATGTATATGGTGCAGAAACCACAGGAGACACTAGCTCTTCTGGTGCTCTTCTGGTGAATATACAGTATAGGGAAAACCCAAAGGCATGTTGTATGGCTTTAAGAATTATGTTCAGGCAAAAGAAGGCCTGATTGACTTTGAAAAATAGCCAGATTACACCCTTATCTTCCTACAAGAAATGAAGTTTAAGCAGAGGAGCATATGCCTTTCTCTTCTTTTTCCATCTCTTTTTATCTGCCTTATCATTTTAAAATTCATTTCAGGGGAGTTTCTCATTATGGTCTTTTGATCAGATGGAAGGACTTTTCTGTCAATTCCTAACAAGTAAAATTCTCTTTTCAAAGTGCCATTCAAATTAAGGAACATATTTCAAGGTAATATTGGCACATTCCTGATTATTTTCAAGTCTATACAATAATAAACACCACTGGGGCTAAAAACGGAGAGAGGAGTAAAATGGACTTTAAGTGTTCAATCATATAAGTAGTTATCCAATGGAAATATAGTCTGATTTATGATACTGCTGTGAGCAGCTCCTACTCAAATGTTTATTCTTCTTTAATTTAAATGTATGTGGTCATATGTTGCTACATTAAAGATGTGTTTGATACAGCTTCCTTGCCACAGGTCTTGTCCGGGTTGAGATTTCTTGTTTGCATCCCGGTATATAGAAATGAGATGGGTAATTACTTCCAAAATATTTTTGTTATTTATGAAAAATAAAGGAGATAAAATGCAGAGCATGGTTTTTCTAACTTCAACAACTTTAGGCAGCTCAGAGCAGATTCAAGTTCTGTTTTCACTATCTATATATTATGCTCTAGTCCTGCCTATTAAATTCAAGCCAAGCAGAAGGAAAGGATGAATTTGCATAACCATTTCCATTCAGGTTATGGACTTTTAAATCCATGTTGCTCGTGTCTATAGACTAATGAGTGCACCATTATAGAGGACGCTTAGTATGTCACTGCATTTGGAATGTCCAGATTTTTGCTCGGCATATAATATTTTGAGAGCCATTTTTTTCAAGCATAGTGTAATAGGCTTTAACTTTGCTAAGCTTTTCTGCCAGGCCTCCAGTGCCCTGCTGTTCTATTATATTGAACTTGTAAGCAGGATGCTCTGCCAGGCTCACCCAGATTACTGCTGCAATAAGGGCCCTGCTGAGTGACTAGTGTCATGATAAGTGCTAGGGAGGGAGTTCACCATCTTGGCATACTGTTCTCATCTTATTAAATTCAGCTTTGTGGAAGCAGGGAGTCTGCCTCTCGGCCTCACTGGCTCTGGCTCAGTCCAACTGCTACTGTCAGACAATATGAAAATAGGAACCACCACAGCTAATGGCAGGTGCTGCACCACCATAGCTGAGGAAAAAAAAAGAGAGTTTTTTCCTTTTTTCTTTTTCCTTTTTTTTCTTCTTTTAATAGGTACTTGACTGGACTGATTAGGAAACATTTAGCTATTTAATATTAATATTATAGCCTTCATACCCACACTTGCTGAGATACTGTTCTTTTTGAACTTATTCTGTCCACTTTATAAGGATTCCTTTGTTCTTTCTTACTTACTTTAAAAAAATGTAATGTAGCAAAGCCCTCGAAACATGCCTGATAAATTTCAGACTTAGTAAAGGATGATGTAGTAAAGGTACAGTCCTGACATATCCCTATTCAGACAAAACTCCCTACTGGGTGCTGCCTGAGAAAAATTTTCCAAATTCCAGTCTTGGATTACTACTGGAGGTAAAGTGAGTTAGCTGGTCATCCCCCCTAAACTCGGTAACCCCTGCTTGCCTAATTCTCATATTTATTCTAAAAATCTAACCGTTAGTTTTGTTTGAAGGATTCAGAATCTTCCCAGTGCCCTGAAATGATCAGCTGTGATCTGAGTGTAAGCTATGCTGCTAAATGCAGCAGGAAAAGTGCAACATTCATAGAGAGGAGAGAGGGAACAAGGGAATATGTATTTGCAAGCCATACCCATGGAGAGGAAGAAAATGAAAATCACTCATTTTGTAGTATGAATTGCTGTAAAGCACACTTAAGTTCTGAATCAGAGAGTATTTTACCATTTATTTTTGAACCTAAGGCTCTTTTGAGCTACACATGAAAAAAGGTTTTCCAAGGGCTTGTGGAAAGATAGATAAATTACTTTTGCACTTGCTGGTGTCTGAGCACATATAGACTCTTCCTGGACATCAGCAAATACATTGTTTCTCACTGTTCAACAATAAACGTTCAAATAACCCCATCGTTTTCACTTCGACATTTTGTAAATTGAACATGAACAACACATGCAGTAACCTTTCTGAGAGAAATATTGATGAGGTCTAGCTACAGAAGTCACTTGATAGCAAAACCAAGTTGGAATCGATAGAAAATCCAGGTTATCAACTGCATTTGTGGCAGGAATTGCTAAGTCTGGCAGGTTGCATTTCAGCAGCACACTTGTTGGCCATGTCAGTCTTCATAAGAGTGACAGGTTTGATTAGACTCTTTGAGAGAGACTGGTTCAGAAATTCAGACAAAATAACATCTTTCTGCCAATTTGCAATATCACGTTCACAATCCATTCCAGACCCATCAAAGCTAAGGAATAAAGGACTTAACATTTTAATCCCCCCTGAGAAAATGAGTAAGAAAATTATGTCTCTGAAAAGTGTGATTTTTTACTTGAAAGAGAAGAGTGGAGAACTGTTAGTGGAAACAGACTACCATGAATGTTGTGTGCCAGACCATTCAAATCCCAGGCAATTAGCATGCAAGAGAATTCTTATCAAAATTCGGGGGCAAATGAAAGGATAAAACAAATCTATGTGGTCACATTCATATGTAAGGCAAGTCTAATTTGTTTATACCTGTTCTTAATTTCTATATCCCCTTCAAAGCTGCCATTTTAAAGGTTTACAAATATTCCTTCTAAATCACTATTTTTTTTTTATTTATTTTTTTTTTTTAAATTCCTTGGTCTTTCTTGTTATTCTGATTCACTGTGCTGTAATGGGGGGGAGCATGGGTGGAGTGGTGGAGTGGTGTTTTTCTTGCTCTGGTCACTGTGTGATCCACACAAAGTAAATTTCCAAGAAAAAAGAATATTAATTTAGAAGGGGTTTGAACCTTAACTTTCCTCTTTTTTCCATCTCTTTTACTATAGCCTTAAAAAGTTGAGTTGAAATTCAGGACACTGCAGCTAGTGAGTGAATTACAGTGGAATGGCTGCTGGAAATTGTCCAGGAGAAGTGTAACTAAGAGGTAAGTAGAGAATGCTAACAATCTGAAGTTTTGCATTATATGAAATTGGTTTTATTTTGCTTTGCTTTGAGAAAAAATAAAACAAAGATCTCAGGCCTAGATCTTTGCAACTGAATTCAAGCTTGGAATCAGTAAATGTGGGATGATTGTGGCATGATTCTGGAAATATTTTATGAGGAATGAATGGAATCTACTCCAACTTAGAGATGACATTGATCTCTAGCCATTGTGCCTGAGAACATGGAACAAAGAAAGTGTTTGTTTCTGCTTATCAAACAGATTTATTTTTGGTTTTCATGCTATAATTTAAGTGATTCAGAGTTGCTCAGATTCTGAGGGATTAAATAGCCTTGGGACATGACCTCTCTTTGTGAGGCAGAACATCAATTTAGGATTCAGTTTTTCAGATTCTTCTTCATTTTAATATAGAAGAATATCTCTGAGATATTCCAACTGAAAAGCAAAACTGTAACAGGATAGCAGAGCTGGAATCACTCTTCTCTGCAGTAAATCTGGACCTTGAAACTTGTTTCCATCTACAGTGATTTTGCAGCTAAAGAGTTTAGTGCTTTTAAATTACAATAATCAAGTGGGCAGGGTATTAAGGTGGGCCTATAAAAGATATTCACACTGGTCTTCCATTCATCACAAAAAAGTAGCATAGAGTGCTTTACCGAAGACAAGACCTTATCATCACTCTTCAGGCATCCTTTGTCCTGGTTAGCTGACAAAATTTTTGCAGAAGGCTTTTGTCAAGTACATCAGATCTACACCAGCTATGTAAACACAGCCTTGCCTGTAGTATATTGGGAAAAGTTAAGAACAGAAAAACCTGGAACAATAAGCCAATCATGTAATTGTTTTAATTATTTGTGTTTGGGGTTTTATTTATTTATTTATTTATAACTGTATGAGAACAGCATTTTTTGATTTGGATTTTGATTTTGATTTTTCATTTGCGATGTTTGTAGCAGAGACGCTGAATTATCATGCTAATGCACAAGAGTGAAAGAAAAAAAAATTAATCTATTTTCACTTTCCAAGTTGAAATGTGAAAAATAAACAAACAGCACAGATGGTGAAACAGTTTAAATTTTTAATGCTCTCCCAGTGTTAATCATTTCCAATATTTATAACAGCATGATAGCAATATATATTAAAATATGTTATTTTTATTTAAATAAAAACTTATTAAGCAGATGACCAATTCACTATTTTCAGCAAAGTCAAGTCTAAAAAAATTTTTGGAACATAATCAGTTTAAATTTTGCTGCATGAATATTAAACAGTATGTTCAAATGCTGAATCTTTGGCAGGATCTTATTACCATCTACTGTGGATAACATATCTGAAAACTTACAGTTCCGTATGTTCATTTCTTTTGCTTTATTAATTTGCCAAGTAAGTGAAGACAAGCAGAACTAGAATTCTCAGTAAGTCTCTTCATTGTTTTTCAGTATTCTCACAAATGGAACAAATTTTGGAGAGAATCCCAAATGGCAGGTGCTGACACTAAGTAGAGACAGGAACAGCCTTCTTGTTAGCATATTATCTACTCCTCACCTACCAGTGCTCTGTTACAAAACTCATTGACAATGAAAGCTAAATGAAGTAAATGGAAACTAATTCAGTACTGTTACAAATATTTCAGATAGCTTTCTGCAGCTTAGGAGCAAACAAGCAAAGAAATCTTCTCTATGCCTAGCCCTGTTGGATGATATCCAAGCTACTATATTTTCTTTCCAGAGCAAATTTAAAACATTCTTTGCAAAAGGTGGTGTCCTGGAGTGCTGAACGGGGGAAACAGAAAGACAGATGGAGGAAATCAAATGAATCAGGTACTGCTGCTTGCAAAAGGAATTGAATGAGGTGGACAAGTAGTTGATATGACCTTAGTAGAACTATTTTCCTGTGTAACAGATCCATTAATAAATTTTGTAATGTTAGGGTGTTCTATATGTTAAAATTGATATAAGTAGTCTCATCCCAACATAGTGTCTAGTTTATTTATTTTGGAAAGTTAGAAGGAATATATTAGTTTATGCAGTGTTGCAAGTAGTTTAAGTAATGATATTTATTTGTACATAAACCTTTTTACTGTTCTTCCCTTCCTCCTTTCAAATCCCAGAGTGTACCCATTGTTCTCAAGGTCTGAAGAGCTGAAGAGCTTTTCATGCATAATATCAAAGACAGCTATGTGAGCAGTGACTCTGAAAGATATATTTTTATTTAGAGGTCCCCATGAATGTTCATTCTGTAAAGCTACTGATCGTGCTGTCAGTTGACAGAACTTTCTTTTTTATTATCTCCTTTAACTTGAGAATTAAATTTCAATATGGTCTGAGGAGCTAACACCTCGGTGTTCGTACCCTTTTTGGAAACTGTAACCCTGTGCTAGATACCTTGTGAATTTTGCTGGGTAAATATGAAATGGTGATATTAGCTTGCTTCTAGGCAACTGAAATAGGGAGGAGAGGGTGCCTGTATCCCCTCAGTCGGTAAGCATATATTGCAGTGCCAAGATTTTCCAAAATGGTTAGTGGCTGAAGGTGTTTTGGCAGATTGGTGCCACAGCTGAGATAGCTTATAATGAGCCTGATTTTTGGAAAATAGCCTTTGAAACTAGGCCTTTAACAGCAAGGTTCTAACACTCTCAGATTTCTGGCAGTGTGCTTCCTTGTTTTCCTCCTTGGTTTTTGTAGCCCTCACTGTGGACCATCTCTGGTGACTATCACAAAGACCATCTATATTGAATGTTGATTTAAGTAGTACTCGTGATAGATTCACATCTTTTACATAGCAGCCACAAGAGGGGGATGTGGAACACTCACAGAATATTAGGGTTTAGTCCTCTCACAGTTGCAAGTGTTATCTATGCTTTCTCTGATTTTTACCATCCACTTTTAGCACCAGGCTTATTTTTCTGGAGGTCATGGCTTGCAACAGTTTATTTTAGTCAGGAGAAACCTTTAGAAGGGGTTCAGATGGAAAAATTCTGTCACCAAAATTTGACTCCCTTTTGCTCTTTGATACAACAGTTACAGCTGTTTAACACTTTCAGAGAACTATGCAGCTATCTCAGCACAGAAAAAGGGGTTAATGGAACAACATGAGTTTTTTTCCAATAAACAAATTCTAATTGGTACATAGATTGTAATCACAGGAAACCCTTTTATTTTTTTTTTTTTTACAACAACTGTGCTGTAATGGGCTATTTTAGGGGCAGAGTAGTACATACCATAGAAAATTTGTGCATGAGGGCAAAAGGAATAGACAATTGCTTTTGGGGACTGTGTAGATTAGTACATCATTGCATACTAACAAAGTGCTAATTGCTCCTTTTGACCACGGGCCCAGTTTACAGAGCTTTAGCACAAATGTGTCCTGTACGCTAAATTACAAAACTAACACTGCATTATTTCTCTCTACAGCTTGCAAATTCTTGCAAATTACCCAGGCTGCAAATCCTGCATTTGTTTTGTGGCAGTAATAGTAAAAGCAAACAGTATACATATATTTATATAATTTTAAGATTGTTTTAATACTGTGTATAACTACACAAGTAATTTACCTCTACTCAGTATCTTAGCTAAAAACAAATAGGTGTGAACTCCTTTGAACAGGTTGTTGGTACTGATTTTTTAGAACTTTTAAAACAGCAGCTGTTTAGGATATTTGCCAATTTCATGATCATTTAATAACTGGGAAAAACAAAACCATGCAGAACAATCTCTTTTCCTTATCTTCACTGGAATCACACTCAGAATGGTAGATGTTTTAGTTCAGAAAAGTAGTATCTCACCTCTGCACCTTTTCTAGAAGTCCAGAATTATTTGCTCACAGAGTCTTTCTACCTCAAACCCAATAGAAATAAGCACTGCAGAGTCAATAGGAGACCTCAGCTTCTTGGAAAGGCATAAATCTACAGGTGTCACTCCCATTATGCTGCACATCATTTAAGCCTTTTATGCACCACCTCTTGATTTTGTTTTTCAGCTAGCAGGGAAATTTGAAGATTGGGCTTCTTTCACATATGTCTTTTGGTCCCTGTTGTCTTTTCATGCAAGAGTTCTTGTAGGTCTGACACTCTCTTTACATAAGCAGCCTGGCACTAAGTGAATTTAATATCTACTGTAATTTAATTCTAGCTCTGCAAATTCTTAATTTTGGATCTTAAGAATGAAGTACTAGAGACTGAACCTGAGACTTCAGTCATGTGCTGTAGTATTTGAGGTCAGAGCATGTATCAAAGTAGTTTACTAAGGAAAAGGTATTTGGTAAGGGAAAAGAAAAGATGCTGTAGGGAATAATCCAGTTTTGTGAAAAGAACATATTGAAGTATTTCATAGGTTTTCATTTCACGCATTGTTAAAAAAAATGAATACTGAATAACACGAATTCTACTCTCTAGTCTATTTTTATAATAAACAAGATGATTTAAAAAAAAAGCAATGTATAAAAACTTACTGAAAAGGACAGGTATGTGTCACCATAAGGGCACTCTGTGTCACAAAGCAAGTATGCCTTAGTTCCAGCCAAAACAACCACCCACTCAGGGTACTGAAGGGTAGGCATGCTGTTATGACCCAGATTCAAATGGTGAGAGTAGGAGTGAGAAAATGAAAGTGTTAATAATATTTCAAGCACAGAGCTAATAGGAGGAGAATTTCTGGGATTCCCCTTTCATTCCTATTCTCTCTCAAAAGGAAAATGCGTACTTCCCTTGGGGGGAAAAAAAAATAAAAAGTCTTTTTGGCTTATGACCAAATGTTGAATATTTTGACTGAGTGATATGTAGCAGAACTGTGCACCTGTCCTAGCTGGAAATATGTGTGTGAGTACTGAAGAGGAATAGATTAATTGAGAAGTATAAAATATCTGAGGACTTGAAACTTTGGTTAGTGCTGAAATATTTTTTGAAAATGGGAAAAGATTTGTCATTTAACATACTGACATACATCTTTGTTTTGCTGCAGCTGACATAAGTTTGAAAGACAATAAATCTGTTGCAGCCATCAACACCAAACCAGCAGCCTACCCCACCAAACAGCTTGCACAATGGCATTTTGGAAAGGATGGAACATATGTTTACCATATTGCTGCAAAAATTCCTTTTTCTTACTCCTTTTTGTGCCTAATTCAGTTCATTCTTATTAGAACAAGCATTTTTATGTCGCTGAATTTATGTTCTGTATTTTATGTCTAACAGAAACATTAGGAAGCCCTCCAACTCAGATAGGCTTGGTATCGTATTAGCACTGAATGTGACTAAAGAAGAGTTAAAATTAGCAAATTCAATTGTTTTACAGTAGTTACTTTTTTAGTTTTTAGTTAAGTTTAGTAATTGAGAAATCACAGCTTTATCAGCTCATATGTTGAACAACATTCATACATACAAGTTACTTGATTCATTGCATCTCGTATGTAGATTCTCTATAACAGAAATAAGGATTGCAGCATCAAGCTCTCTGAAAACTTCTGCTCCTCTGGAAGTCCTGTATTCAACCCATTTTCCCATAGTAAGTGTAGGACAGTAAAGATAATCTTCTGATAGTTCTCCCTTTAACTTGTTCAAACTTAAGTGGATTACAGGGCTAACACTACTTCTTTCTGTTAATGTTTTCTTCCTTTGACGTAGGCAGCTTTTTGGTTGGAAAGAATGAGAATCATAAAGTCATAGAATTATTTAGGTTGGAAAAGATCATGAAGTTCAACTGCCAACTCAGCACTGCCAAGTCCGCCCCTAAACCATGTTCCCAAGTGTCACATCTACACATCTTTTAAATACCCTCAGGGATGGCAACTCCACCATTTCCTGGGCAGCCTGTTCCAATGCTTAGCAAACCTTTCAGTGGAGAAATTTTTCCTAATATCCAATCCAAACTTCCCCTGACACAGTTTACCTGAGAAGAGTCTGACCTCCACCTGGCCACACCCTTATTTCAGGCAGCTGTAGAGAGTGGTGAGGCCCTGAGCCCCCTTTCCTCTGGGCTAAACACCCCCAGCTCCCTCAGCTGCTCCTCATAGGACTTGTGCTTCAGAACCAGCTCTGTTGCCCTTCTCTGGACACACTCCAGACCCTCAATGTCCTCTTTTTACTGAGTAGCCCAAAAGTGAACACAGGATTTGAGGTGTGGCCTCACCAGTGCCGAGTAGAGAGGGATAGTCACTGCCCTGGTCCTGCTGGCCATACTGTTGCTGATACAAGCCAGGATGCCATGGGCAACCTGGGCACATGATGACTCATGTTTAACTGGATGTCAAGCAGCACCCCCAGGTCCTTTTCCACCAGGCAGATCTCCAGCTGCTCTTTCCCAAGCCTGCAGTGTTCAATGGGGTTGTTGTGACACATTGTTGAACCTCATACAGTTAGCCTTGCCCATCATTCCAGCCTGTCCAGGTCCCTCCCTAGAGCCTCCCTACCCTCCAGCAGATGAACACTCCTGCCCAACTTAGTGTCATCTGCAAACTGACTGAGGGTGCACTCGATCCTCTCATATAGATCATTGATAAAGAAATTTAATTGTCCTGCCCCCAACACTGATCCCTGGGGAACACCACATGTTACCAGCTGCCAACTGGATGCAACTCCATCCACTACCTTTCTCTGGGCATGGCCATCCAGACAGTTTTTTTCCCCAGCAAAGCATGCACTGGTCCAAGCCATGAGCAGCCAGTTTATCCAGGAGAATGCTGTGGTAAACAGTGTCAAAGGCGTTACTATAGTCCAGGTGGACAACATCCTGGACAACACCTTTTCCCTCAGCCATTAGATGGGTCACTATGTCGCAGAAAGAGGTCACGTTGATCAAGCAGGACCTGCCTTTCATAAATTCATCCTGACTGGGCCTGATCTCCTGGTTATCCTGTACGTATGACAGCTGTGTCATGAACCAATGACATTCCCCATCACTGAGGTCAGGCTGACAGGCCTGTAGTTCCCCATATCCCTCATCCAGAACATCTTGTAGATAGGCCTTGCATTTGCTAACTTTCAGTCAACCAGGACCACCCTGGTTAGCCAGGACTGCTGGGAAATGAGTGGCTTGATGAGCATTTCCACAAGCTCCCCTAGTATCCTTGGGTAGATCCAGTCTAGCCCCAGAACCTGCATATGTCTAAGTAGTGTAGCAGGTCACTAACCATTTCCCTTTGGATTATGGTGGCTACATTCTGCTCCCCATCCCCATCTTCCAGCTCAGGGGGCTGGGTACCAAGAGAATAGCTGGTCTCGCTATTAATAACTGAGACAAAGAAGACATTAAGTATCTCAACCCTTTTCCTCATCCTTTGTCACTGTTTCCCCCCACATCCAGGAAAGAATGGAAATTCTCCTTAGCCCTCTTTTTCTTGCTGACATATTTTTGCAAACATTTTTTATGTCTTTTGTGGCAGTAGCCAGATTTGCGGCAAAGCCAATAGTTAGGCTTTGGCCCTTCTGATTTTTCCCCTTCATGACCTCACAATATACTTGTAATCGTCCTGAGTTGTCTGCCCCTCCTTCCAAAGGTCATATGCTCTCCTTTTATCTCCTAATTACCAGCTCTTTGTTCAGCCAGACCAGTCTTCTCCACTGCTGGCTCATCTTTTGGCACAGGGGAACAACCTCCTCCTGCACCTTTGGGATTTCCTTCATGAAGAATGTCCAGCTTTCCTGGACTCCTTTGTCCTTGAGGACTGCTTCCTAAGGGGCTCTGTAAATCAGGCTCCTAAACAGGCCACCATCTGCTCTCTGGAAGTCCAAGTCAGCAGTTTTGCTGACCCCCTTCCTACTTCTCAGAGAACTGAAAATCACCATTTTGTGATATCTATGCTCATCAGCCTCCAACCATCATGTCATCTACAAGTCCTTCTTTGCTCACAACATAAGAAATGTCAGTATGTAGTTGGTTACTTACAATATTTAGAATTACTTCAATAAATACAACTTTTGTGCAAAATACAAATTATTTATTTACATTATTAGTTGTGCTTGCAGAGACGCTCCTTTAAGATAGAGCATAAATTAATTAGAAGCGGGGCTCAGGGGTGACTCATTAGCCTGCTTTCCTCTGAAGCTTTTCAGTGTTTGCAGGAGAGGGTGATGGAAGGTTGAGAAGGAGGAGGAGCAAATTTTCTCCTTTTGTGATGCCTCTTGTGAAGGCTTTTTCTCCCACTGACTGAGCACAGATATTGAAAGTCTGTTCTATCTCCCAAAAGTCTGATGTCAACATCAGATGTCATCCACAGCAACAGTAGCAGCAGCTACTGTGACAGCAAAAGGCAAACAGTGGAAGGCGCAGCCAAAATGTTGAAGTCCCTGCTTCCCTCCTCAGGGCTAAGAAGGCACGCTGAGACATATATTCTGAACTTGGGACACAGCTGTTAAAAGCACTTTAGTTTTCCAACCTGTGTGTCTGGAAAACTTTGTGATTGCAAGTGGTTTGGACAAGTCTGGCTTTTGAAGCAAAGTAAAAACTGAATTCTCTAAGTTTGAAAGTGTAACAACTGAGTAAGAATGGCAGAATTTCACACCTCTTAGTTCAGATTTTCAAAGAGGCAAAATAATGTTCTGGGTATTTTAACTCAGATTAAAATAAAATAAAATAAAATAAAATAAAATAAAATAAAATAAAATAAAATAAAATAAAATAAAATAAAATAAAATAAAATAACTACAGGAGTGGAATTAGATGAGCTCTGTAACGCACCCCAGAAACCATAAAAAACTGCAGCTGCATAGAAATTTTCATTTGAAGGGCTAGTTTGGAAATGGTTTCATTCATGTAAAGGCTATTTGTTAGTCTCATCACACTTCTTGGTGCAATGGAACTGATACTAATATATAGCAGTATTGGAAAACACATTAAAATTACTCTTATCCAAGGACTGGAGTGAATTGCCTTACAGTAGGTTGTCATGCTGTTTCTTTTTCTTTCTTTTTTTTTTTCAACTGCCATCTGTGCTCCAGAATTTAGATTTTCATTAAAGCAAAAATCAGCTGTAAGGATTTCAGTCTCATTCACATTAAAACCAAACCCCTTGGAACAACTGAGAACTCGATCGTATTGCTACAAAGAAAAACTCTGTAATTCCATCCCCTTTTTTCCCAGTTTGTATGTGACCCTCATCAGTTTAAAATCTGGCAGTGCTAGGATTGTATGGAGTCTTCAGAAGGCAAAACCAGAAACCAAATACCAAGCATTGTAATGAAGCTTTTACTCTTCTGCAAGCTTGCAGTGGTATCTCTGAGAAATCAGAAATGCCCCNCATTATTAGTTGTGCTTGCAGAGACGCTCCTTTAAGATAGAGCATAAATTAATTAGAAGCGGGGCTCAGGGGTGACTCATTAGCCTGCTTTCCTCTGAAGCTTTTCAGTGTTTGCAGGAGAGGGTGATGGAAGGTTGAGAAGGAGGAGGAGCAAATTTTCTCCTTTTGTGATGCCTCTTGTGAAGGCTTTTTCTCCCACTGACTGAGCACAGATATTGAAAGTCTGTTCTATCTCCCAAAAGTCTGATGTCAACATCAGATGTCATCCACAGCAACAGTAGCAGCAGCTACTGTGACAGCAAAAGGCAAACAGTGGAAGGCGCAGCCAAAATGTTGAAGTCCCTGCTTCCCTCCTCAGGGCTAAGAAGGCACGCTGAGACATATATTCTGAACTTGGGACACAGCTGTTAAAAGCACTTTAGTTTTCCAACCTGTGTGTCTGGAAAACTTTGTGATTGCAAGTGGTTTGGACAAGTCTGGCTTTTGAAGCAAAGTAAAAACTGAATTCTCTAAGTTTGAAAGTGTAACAACTGAGTAAGAATGGCAGAATTTCACACCTCTTAGTTCAGATTTTCAAAGAGGCAAAATAATGTTCTGGGTATTTTAACTCAGATTAAAATAAAATAAAATAAAATAAAATAAAATAAAATAAAATAAAATAAAATAAAATAAAATAAAATAAAATAAAATAAAATAAAATAAAATAAAATAAAATAAAATAAAATAAAATAAAATAAAATAAAATAAAATAAAATAAAATAAAATAAAATAAAATAAAATAAAATAAAATAAAATAAAATAAAATAAAATAAAATAAAATAAAATAAAATAAAATAAAATAAAATAAAATAAAATAAAATAAAATAAAATAAAATAAAATAAAATAAAATAAAATAAAATAAAATAAAATAAAATAAAATAAAATAAAATAAAATAAAATAAAATAAAATAAAATAAAATAAAATAAAATAAAATAAAATAAAATAAAATAAAATAAAATAAAATAAAATAAAATAAAATAAAATAAAATAAAATAAAATAAAATAAAATAAAATAAAATAAAATAAAATAAAATAAAATAAAATAAAATAAAATAAAATAAAATAAAATAAAATAAAATAAAATAAAATAAAATAAAATAAAATAAAATAAAATAAAATAAAATAAAATAAAATAAAATAAAATAAAATAAAATAAAATAAAATAACTACAGGAGTGGAATTAGATGAGCTCTGTAACGCACCCCAGAAACCATAAAAAACTGCAGCTGCATAGAAATTTTCATTTGAAGGGCTAGTTTGGAAATGGTTTCATTCATGTAAAGGCTATTTGTTAGTCTCATCACACTTCTTGGTGCAATGGAACTGATACTAATATATAGCAGTATTGGAAAACACATTAAAATTACTCTTATCCAAGGACTGGAGTGAATTGCCTTACAGTAGGTTGTCATGCTGTTTCTTTTTCTTTCTTTTTTTTTTTCAACTGCCATCTGTGCTCCAGAATTTAGATTTTCATTAAAGCAAAAATCAGCTGTAAGGATTTCAGTCTCATTCACATTAAAACCAAACCCCTTGGAACAACTGAGAACTCGATCGTATTGCTACAAAGAAAAACTCTGTAATTCCATCCCCTTTTTTCCCAGTTTGTATGTGACCCTCATCAGTTTAAAATCTGGCAGTGCTAGGATTGTATGGAGTCTTCAGAAGGCAAAACCAGAAACCAAATACCAAGCATTGTAATGAAGCTTTTACTCTTCTGCAAGCTTGCAGTGGTATCTCTGAGAAATCAGAAATGCCCCATTAATCTCATCGCAGTATCAGCCTGGAGATCTAATGCTATTAACTTAACTGTCAACTTCATTAACCATTTCATTGTTTATTGAAGTGTATGGCATTAGGTGTATAGAGAATGGCACAAGTTGCTTCATGCAGTAAACATGAATAACTGGAGAGATAAATTGCCATCAGTCTGAATTGCTTATTAAAGCAAAATCTAAAATTTCCTGTGATAACTCTAAAAATGTGTTTATTTTAAAATAGCTGGGTTTCTGAGTGGGCTTGTAGGAACACTACTGCATTTTTCCTATCCTTGTGTTTGTATCATTTTGAATTGTAAAGAACTCAAGTGCAAAAAAACCCCAAAACCTTACTTTTAATTAATATTGCACTGATACCATTATCCAAAATGTTGGGGAAACTTGTTAGTGGGTCAGATGCTGGTTTTGTTCTTCACATCAAAGAGGCTACCTGGTTGTGCTGGCATTAGCATACCTCCAACTTGTCCTTGGTGCTCAGAAAGCGATGCCATTGTGAATTGTTTCAAGAACAACTGTAGATTGAAAAACAATCAGTGAAGTGAATTGCCTTCTCTATGTTGGTATTTTGGGGGGGATTAGGGTGGAGTTTAACCCATTTTTAATCTGTTGTTTGCATTTTGCTTGTTGGTGTTGGTTTCCCATAAAAAACACAGTCTTCTTACTGTTCCAAAAAGCTTTTAAAAATGGCATTGGCAAAACCAGGCTCAGTATAACTCCATGAAAATGAAAGTATTTTTATTATTCTGAAAGTTTGCCTTCTGAAATTGTTTCATCTTTTCTGGATAGTACTCTGGATGTCTCAAATATTTCCTTTCTGAATTTCTGGGATTTGGGGAGGCAGGAGGGAAGGGCTCTATTCAAAGTACTAACAAGGCATGACCTGATTTAAATTGTAAAAACTGACACTTACGAAGCCCAACTAATGTTTGCACAGCCCTTGGAAGGTAATACAGAGCAGTATAATTGCTGAGTGCAACATAATTGTTAATTATGTGGCTTCAGGCAACATAAAAATAGCAGTGTACTCACAGTCTTCATCTGTAGGAGACACCAGAAATCAAAAGATTAAATAAATGCTGTATTGTATAGGCCAGTACAAAAGGTGCCGGGGAGAAATCCTGGGATTCTGAAACATGACTCTGCTAAAGCAGTGTTTTATGGGAGATTTGTGTGATACTTTAAGGTAAAACGCTCATCAGTAAACTTCATATTGCCTTGCAAATCAGCAATAGCAGTCCTGCTGGCATTAGTTAAAGTGAAAGAATGCAAGGCAAGTTGATGTGTAGAAAACCATTCAGAAGATTGTTTTTCCTTTCGTAATGCAATACAGAATGATGCAACACTGGTAAAAGGAAAAAGAGCTTTGAGAGCAGAAGCATCAGTGCCTTGACTACGAGGTAGTGCATGTCATTAATTTTCCAAGTAAATCCCTTAGAAGCGGGTGTAATTGGTGAATAATATTTTACTGAATTGGTCTCTTTAGAGCTGTCAGTGGAACAGGGTGGGAAACTGTGGTGCCAGCCACATGCTGCAGGTGCAGTTCTTTGTGAGGCTGAGTCTTAACTTCTTGCCAAATGCAGACTAGAGAGATGACAGAGGCTTAAAGCTCCTGAATCTCCTTGCTAACCTGTGACAGAGATGTTCTAGGGTGAAATTCTGATTCAGTTAAGTCAGTGCCAAAGCTCCAGCTGACTTCAATGGGGGCTGGGTTTCATCCATTTTTTTGCTCTTAGTAAAGGAGACACCATGAGTGTGCTTAGGCATCTTTGTGAGAATCACACTTAGTTGTGTCTGGGCAACATCTGATCAACGTGGAGCTGTGCTTTTTATCTGGCATCAATACCCATCTTGTGTCAGCTCCATGTGTTATCTCTCAGCTTCCCTGCTATGCAGCTGTAACAGAGCTCACCTGCTCTGAGAAAGTCAGAGCTTGCACTCCCATGGGTCTCCTGTGTGTATTCTGATCCGTGGAAATAGAAGGGGTTTGCAGACCATACTCAGCACTGTACCACAGGAAATTATTGCAGGTTCTGTTTGCTGTGGATGTGGATAGACCCAGAGTTTTGCTACCATAGTTAACTCTGGTCTCCAAAGGGGTTTTTAACTTTCAGCCCATGAGTATCTGCAGGGCAGAAAGAGATGAATTAAAAATACCCAGAAAAGATTTGGTTCTTCATCTACACACACCAGTGCAAAATCAAATAGTGAAGAAAAGCTATTTTCATATAGCTGTTATAATTGAGAGAGGGTATCATTTCACACTATAAAATCCCTATGGAATTATCAGGCCTTATATTAATTTGGTTTATATCACACAGAACACTGTGCACCAGTACAAAATAAACAACTTCATATTTTGAAAGGAATGGTACATATTACTTATTTGTGCATTTCATGTTGGAGACATTATTTTTTTTTTTTTTACTGGAGGTAGTTTCATATGCAAAACTTCACCCACAACAAATGACTCAGACTTAATACAGCAACCCTAGTGAGAAAGCTGCTTGGTACATGATGACCTGCCAGAGACATATTAATTCAAAGCAGTTTGAATACATATCATGTGACTCATGATTTCATTCGCTGTGTCTCTGCTGAGTCTAGTATGCTCATATATAAAAACGTTATTTTGCAAAGCCTTTATATATCTGAGAGATATTGAGCAACATACTTACAAATCTGGTTGAAATCTCCTCATCTAGTTACTTTTGTTATCTTGTAGCTTGTCCCACATCAAAGATTAACACAAATACAACACAATGCTGTGTTCAGTTGCTAATATGCAATTTTATATTAGATCTGGTCAATCTTATACCTTTTGTGAATGCTTCATGGGGATCTTTCTCTTAGGCATAGTAATTCTAACTACTCTCAACTGGTTTGTGTGATGGCCTTGCAGATTACTGCATTTATCAAAGGAACCGATGGGGAAGGTAGCTAGAACACTGCATTGCTGATGGGTTTACTGAAGTGGGATATTCAGGCGAGTTTTTGATATTTTTCCTCTCTTTTTATAATGTACTGTGGGACTTAGAATATTTAACTGTTACTGTAGAGATATTTATGGTTTAAAAAACTCCCTTGAATTCAGCTGTCTTTTATATGCAAAATGCTTAAATGTAGGTGGATTCACAGATTAATCAGATGGAATAGCTGTAGATCTTTATATAGACCTTTAAATAGTGCTGAAGTAAAATATGGCCTATATACTCCTTGCTAGCCAAGACAGATCAACAGACATGAAACAAAAATGACTGATTGACCCATCTCGTGTTAAAGGAATTAGAATTTGAGGGATGACTTAACAAGGAAACAAACAAAAATAAACTGAGCTTTAATTGTCCTGATACAGAAAGGCTATGGAGAATTATTTGAGAGAGAGAAAATTAAGAGGTACAAAAACAGACATTATTTGAAATTCTTTGAGAAATATAAAAAGCAAAGATAATCAGACTCATACCACAGATTTGGAACATACATATCAATTCCAGAAGATACTCTGCATTTTCAGATACAAGGGTTTCTAATGTAGTGATTGGAGAATTCTATGGGTTCACTCTAGGTTTAAGTGGAAGAACTAATTCTCTAAGTGGATAAATGTATCAGCCAGATCAATACAGCAATGACAATGGGTATTTTAAATGCTAGTAGAAAAAAGTGGCTATTTGTATGAAAGGCAAAATATGTTAAAATAATTTACAATATTAGAACAGTTCAAAAGTCTTATTTAAACCATAAAGTGTAAGTACTTTTCTATATAATCAAGTATATAGCTATAGAAGTAGACTCCAGTGCATATGTCAGTTCAGTTATTGCTTAAAACATGAAGTTTAAGTAAGTTATTGTGGAAGAAACAGAAATCCTACTTCTATGTTGACTCTTTTTGCTTAATTCCTACTGAATTCCCTTGGGATGTGATTGGTATAATCTCAGTCAGTGGGAAGCAATACCAGCAATGGCAGAGTTCTAAGACAACTGAATTATAAGCCAAGAAAAAAAGAAATGCCAGCTGGCCAAATACAGAACATATAATTCTGTCAGGTTTTTAGTCTTTATGTCTCTGCTACAAATGAAAGTAGTATAAATGTTGTTTCTAGCTCCTGACTATACTAAAATATTGCTCCCATACAAAAATGTTGAAATGTCTCTCTACTATATTGGTGGTATTTTCATTTAATTTTGTTCATATTTCACATGCAGATTCATAATTCTGTGTTCTAACTTTAATCACAAAGTATGCCCACCTAGCAGTTTGTTGTCCAGGCCATGATTTGCCTTACCTGATTTACAAGAATGTTGCAGAAAATAGTGGCAGAACATAAGAGACATTTAATTACAGCCTGGGTACTGCTTCTATCTTTGTCTGATTCTTGTCATAGATGGAAATTAGATTTGCCTGACATTATTTAATCTTAACAAATGTATCATAACTGATGCTTTTCTCTTTATTAGATCCTAGACTTGTATGTGATTATTAATTGTGCTGAGTTAGGCTGGACAGCTGCCAGGTATGATCATGTGGTTGTGTTACCAAAATAGACTTGGGTTGTCCTGTTTTCCTCCTTGCATATCATTTGTTTGTTCTTTTTTTCTTGCATGGCATTGGTGTCTACACAGCAGCACACTAAGTAAAATTAAGGATTTGTTCCAGCAGAACTAATGCAGCTTTGAAGAGTGGAGTGAAGAGGGAGTGGGAAGAATTTTCAGACAACTGGTTCCTTGACTTGGCTTACCACACAGCTGAAAATAGTAAAAATAATAGTACTAACACTAGGGAGGTGTACAGATGTGTGGGACAAAGTATGCCTGCCCTGTCCATTGACTGCATACACTTATATTGGGTTAAAATAATTTTCAGCTCTTCTTTCTGCCTGTGCAAGCCAGCATGCTGGTTGCTTATTTTAGCACCCTTTGTATCCTCAAGGTTGTAAAAATTAGTTGCTAATGAGTTAAACTACTTTATCCAGTTCCCTATGAGCTCTAGGCCATAGTGAATTTCACCAGGTATAAATAATTTAGTAACCTCTAACTTATCAAAGTAACCTCTGACTTGTTCTCTTCCTTTCCTAGCCTGAGTTGCTTTCCATCACTGTGTTAGCCCTCTGGTCATTGCTAACCTCCTGAGGCTGCAGCCTCATGTTTACTGGCTAAATAGTATTCCTGTCCCAATTGCTCTGGTGTTTGTCATAGGACATTACCCTCCAAGTTGTCCTGGTGCAAGTGGCTGTGAGTCAGTTTTGCGGATTAAATCAGGGAGTTGATCCAAGTTGAAAAAGTCATGTTTTATTAATTGTTTTATTTTAACCCAAATCCCTGAGGGGAGAGTATGCCAATGAAAACAAGCCAGGGTTTGGGAATACCTTAAGCCACTGACCACTTTCTATTGTGAAAACAAGCCCCTGCAAAGACTTCAGCAAAACAGCTTTAGACTTATATGATTACAGCTGAGATTAAAATCTGGCCTTGATGTATCCAACCATCTGTTTCCATCACAAGAAAAGGGACTCAGCAGGAATATTTAGTTTTGAGGACAGGATTCTGGTTTCATTCCTGTAGTTATATATCACAAATAACTCTATTGCTGGAATTAGAATTATTTTCTTGTTTATTCCAGTGTATATTATTTGGGAACCTACTCTCCAGAGAATTACAGAATGAAAGTGCTTTGGGGCAGTCCTGAATTTTAGCTTCTCCAGGTTTACACCAACATAACTTCAGTGGACAGCCCTGGATTCATACCAATCTACCTCAGAATACAGCCTTTTTTAAAGTAGTATGAAATGTATATAATTTTCTCTCAACAGCTTTGGAGGAGTGTACTTCACTGCTATCTTCATAGTTCCAATTAAATGTGACACTTTTTCACTCCTTGAATTTTGCCGGTCTCTGAAGTGACCTGCATAGGTAGTGTTTTAAATCTATGAAGGAAAAAGCACACAGATGCTTGTACTTTTATTTTCTGCAAATACGTTTAAAAACTTATAAAATAGAATTGAAAATACATACAGGGAGATTAATTCCAACCAAATTTATAAACCCTTGGGGGTATCATCTTGCAGACCATTGTTTTTTAGCAGTTACAGGAAAAGTTTTACTCTCAAAAACATGGATAAGCATTTTGACTAAGTTGCTATATTTTCTGCTGCTCTTTTTTATCTGTTCCTACTACTTATGTCTGGTACACAGTGTCACCCACTGATCAATGTCACCACCAATATGATGAAGTACACACTTCAGTTTCTTGATAAGAATTAAAAGAACTGGGAACCAGTGTTTATAACACATGATGGAGGAAAATGTTACTTATCTGTTCACTTAATAGCTAAAAGAATATAGCAAAAGATCAGGGATGAAATTCCCTATTCCTTTTTATACATCTGTGGGCTCATGTTTACATTAAAGGTGATGCACAATTTGGAATGGCATGGCAAAGTTTTTTCTTTTTGTCTGATTTGCATACCTCTTCGAACTTGTGCATAGCATAGGATATATTTATTCAGTGCACGTTTGTTTTAAGTGTCTTCATTTGCCACATCATTCCTCCTCACCTTATACCACAGTCCTGATTTTGCCTCCATTTTCATCCTGTATCTTCTTCCTGCTGTGGAGGAGATTTGCATATAAAATAATTCATAAATACATCAGAGAAGGAACATCAGTTTTTTGTCAGTCTCTGCTCTGGTAGCCAAATATTGGGAATATTTACAGATGTTCCTCTCTTTATATCTTCTCCTCCTGCATCATCAACAATTCTTACCACCTTCTTCTACATGACCACACAGGAACTATCTGTCTTCCTTGCAGGCTTAGCTTCAGTCTCTCTGCTTCTGCAACTTCAGCATCCTTCTCAAGGCGGAGAATTTACAGGACTGATTCTCCTACTCAATTTCCTAAAAGGCACCATCAGCAGAGCTGGCTTCTTCCTTCTTTATAGATCAAGGCAGACTCTACTCTGAATCCCTGCATGTCTCTCAAGGAGTGATACTGCCTGGATCACATTCTGAAGGAGGAAACATCACGTGGATGCACATAGGACAGAGTGCTGAAAGAAGATACAACTTGTTAGTCTGTTAATCCACAGACAATTTGTTTGGTTCTTTTTTTTCTCTAATACATCCTAGTACATTGTAAAGCAGTGCTGTTTTCACAGTTGGATTTTTTTCTGAATTTCTTGTAAGTCATGATTGTAATTGTTGCAGGTCATCACTGCAATCCAAAGAATGTAAAAACTACAAGTTTTATATTTGGTATTCATCAGAATGTGTGATGTGTCCAAATTTTGCCCATGTGCTGTAGTTATTTTTTAAATAGCTCCAGGGATTTTCCAGTAGATGTGTGTGGGTTAATGGGAAGATTTTGATGTTTAAGTTATGAGTGTCTAAGTGGTTGTATATAGAAACGTTGATGTGGCATTCAGATCCTTAACCATGAGTCAACATTGTGCTGATGAAGGCAAGTCCCATATTGCATTAGTAAAACAGGGCAGCAGGCTGAGGGAAATTACTGTCCCCCACTACTTGGTACCTTTAAAATTCCTTGTGGAAGCTGGTTTCCATTTTGAGGCACTGGGTACAAGAAAAATATGGACATATTGGGGGTCTATACTTTATTATATTATGCATGTTACCCCTGTATATGGGGGATCTTGCCAATATATAGAAAAACCTGAGAGGAAGGTGCAGAGAGAATGGGGCCAGGCTCTTTTCAGTGGTGCCCTGAGATAGCACAAGAGGCAGTGGACACCCACAGAAACACAGGGAGGTCCCTTTCAACATAAAGAATAATTTTTTCACTGAGAGGGGGACTGAGCATTGACATAGGCTTCTGCTTCTCAGAGGTTGTGGTGTCTCCATTCTTGAAGATATTCAAAAGTCATCTGGACACAACCCTGGGCAACTAACTCTAGGTGGCTCTGCTTGAGCAGTGGACAAGGTGGCCTTCAGATGTCGCTTCCTAACTCAGCCGTGCTGTGATTCTGTGACATGCAGGAGCAAATCTATCGAAGAGTCAGAAAGACTATTAGAGAAGCCTCTGTTGAAAAGAACATAGTGAGGATGAAGGAACAGCAGAAATAGGGCTCTGACCAATCATAGAATCTACATCCTTAGTGACATACAGAACATGATTCATCAAAGCCCTAAGCAAATTGGTCCAACTTAAATGTCAGATCTCAATGTTGATCTTTTAGGCAACTTATAGATTGGCCCTTCAGAAACTTAAATTATTCTGATGGATTCTGATTGATTTTGTGTAAAATTTAAGCAAGACTTCATGCTCTTTGCAGAAAGGTCTTAATGAATACAGAGATATTTAAAGCAAGACACAACATAAAGCCCAAGTTGCTGGCAAAGATTAGTCGTATGAACGTATTTTGACATCTCTGTTATTATTATTACTTTGCATAGCACTGGTGGAGCAAGAACCACAGCTGTTGAATGTACTACATTGGCACATAATGATATGAACAATATCCATTTATAAGTTGTTTCACAGAGGAGTATCCTGGAGATGTGACTAAAGGAAGCTGCACTGTAGGATTTGCCATACAACACACTGTTTTGGCTGAGTGTTAACACCACAGACTTTAAAGACATGACATGAACATAACTTTCAGGAAAAACTTGGACACTTCTGCAAAAAAAAGATTATGGTAGATCCACCCCCCCTCCTGCCATTTCAGCTGCTGCTTTTCTACTCTGGCTTATATCCACACTTTAATAATACATGTGGAGGCAGCAAGTTCCCCTTTAAAAGAATTAGCTTTGGTGGACAGAAATTACTTTGCACTGCTTCTACTCATAAGTCTTGGCACAAAACTCAAGGCAAGATTGATTGAATCAGTACTTTGTCATAAGCCTGTGTTAACTCTGGTATCTATCTACAAGGAGGGGAAAAGTAGGTGCTGAGAAGGCAGTTAGTGAAAGTTTGCTCAGGATTAGATCTGGAGACAAGTAGTTGTGTTGAATTTGCAACAACCAGTAAACTCAGGGCACCTTGAGTCTGCTGAATTCATAAAAGGCTACTTGAACATGCTGGCATTAACAGTGGGTTGTATAACTTACACCATGTCCTGGGAGACATTGGCAGCTGGATGAAAAGAATACAGGATTGTGTGCCCACTTCATGAAACAGAACTCTCTGAAGCACTCTCAATTACTACCTGGAAGCCATCAATGCTTCAGCATTGGTCCTAAACTTCCAAGTATACAGTGAAGTTGTTGTCCCTACTATTGCTCTGACTGGTGACTGTGAATGAAAGCATGAGTAAGTGAATGTGTAACATAAATAGCTATCTGCTATCAATAGTAGCAACTTAATGATCAAAGAAATATCTTGCATCACCCCAGCTCAAACCCCTAAGAGAGAAAAGGGAATTTACAACACTTCTTCTACAACAAATTAGAAATATTATGAGACAGAGAAGGGTTCAATGCTGCTGGTTTCCTTGCTTTTTATTTCCAGTTTAAAATAGGTGGTACCTTAGTTTCAGATAGGATGGAGTTAATTTTCTTCCTGGTAGCTGACCCGTTGTTGTGTTTTGGATTTAGTATGAGAATCATGTTGATATCACACTGATGTTTTAGTTGTTGCTAAGTAATGTTTACCATAATTCAAGGGCTTTTCAGTTTTCCATGCTCTGTTAGCGAGGATGTGCACAACAAACTAAGAAGCATAGCCAGGACAGCTGACCTGCAGTGGACAAAGGGATATTCCATAATACAGAACACCACACCCAGTATATAAACTGCAGGGAGATGGCCAGGAGGTGCCAGTTTTTGCCTGGGGACAAGCTGGGCATTGATCAATGGATGGTGAGCAATTGTAGTTTGCAGAACTTGTTTTCTTGTGGTTTATTCCTCTTTTTTCCCCCTTTCTTCATTATCATTATTATTGCAGTTGCTATTACACTTTATGTCATTATTAAACTGTTCTTAACCCATGGGTTTTTCCACTGAGGTGAGGCTTGTGAGTGAGCAGTTGCATAGCACTCAGTTGCGAGCTGGGGTTAAAGCCACAACAGTGGAAAGAGATCAAGCAGTAAACTTTTGAAATAAAGTCATTCAACAGATAGCTTCAATGTCAATATGGACTATATACAGTACTAATAATTTTTATTCTAGTAATTACTCATAGTAGTGTCCAGAGTAAATCAGATCTGAGGTGTATAGTCCTACCTTGAGCAGTAGCTAGCACTAGATATGTCAAAGAAACTGCAGGAAGTCTGGCAGTATATTGCCAGGGAGTTGGTTGACTGTGTAGAAGGATATGCTTCCAAAAGCTGTAATTGCTGGCTGTTGAAATTATCTGTTGTGTAATATTTAACATTATAATTATATATAATTTTGCTTTGTGTGAAAGATTTTCCTATTGCTGCGCTGAAATTGCCACTAAATTTCCATTTCAGTGGATGCTCCCTTGTTCTTATACTGAGAACGTGTTATTTGTTATTGTGATTCTTTTTGTGTGCTCCCACTTAATTGCCTTCCATCTAAGGCAAACACAGGAGAGTCTGTCAGTGTGTTTCTACTATTTTTTTATCTCAGTTAATTCTTCTGTCACCTTTTTGATAGGGGTAATTAAAATTGTGCAGTGTTCCAGATGACAAGAGATTTTTTGTTAACTAGGTTGCAATACATTGACATACATAATTTTATTTCTGTTCTATTACCATTGTATTTTATGCATAGCCCACTAACTGCTTGATTTTTTCCAGTACTGTTTCCTCATGAATAATGGTCTTTTTTGATTCAGTAGAGTGTTTGTTGAGTCTTTTTCTGAGGTACAGTCAATTTAGAACCCAGTAAAGTGAGCAGTTCCAGTGATTTCCTTTAAAGTGTTCCAAAGAGACTTGCCAGCATTTGGTTTCATCTGCCATCATGTTTTCTATTCACTGAACTTGCTTAAGACATTCAAAGTTTTTCACAGTTTCTCTGGTCTGCATCTACTTGAATAGTTTTGGAATGTCAGCAAAACACTTTCCAGATAGTTGATAAACAACAGATGTCCTGGGATGGAACCTTGTGGCACACCACAGATAACCTCATGCCATAGCAACCTTTTTTTTCAGTTTTGGGTGTTTGTTATTACATCCCCATTTTTCATCTGTGTGACTACTTTGTCTCCTCTGCCTTCTCCACTTTGCCGACTTAGCTTCTGTAGCTGCTCTTTACCAACTTTGGACAAAGCACCAGAGAACTTCATGTTTTATGTCAGCCCTCTCTTACCTGCTATACTACTGACTTTAAAGAAATTTTACAAATTAGCTGCTTTGCAGAGCTCACAATCTATAGATCTCATTTTATTCTAAGTATTTTAAAGGTAACAATGCAAATAATTTACCAGGTATTGAAAGCAAACTATTGGTCTGGAAGTCACTGGGTGACTGCCCACTCTTTCATCTAACTGCTTGTGTAACACTGACTGTACCTCAGCCCTCAAGTATGGCAGTCAATCCTGTTCTCCCACTCAGGACAGTAAAAATCATGTGTATAGATATCCTGTCTTTCAGTACTGAATGTTTGTGTAAGCACATGGTACTACCACATTTAATGCAATAAACACAACTGACCACTGAGACATTGGGATATGCTGGTGTGATTGCATGTGTTAGCACTCACCTTTTACTCTCTTGATTTGAATCTCACAGTTTACTCCCTTTCTTCCCATATTATCTTCATAACAACTTTATGCCTTTCTGAACTACCTGTACAAATGGCAATATGTCTTAAGTTATGACAGGCAGGAATTTACACACACCGATTTGCAGCTAGGTCCAATACATTCAGCCACTCCCTTTCCCAAAATTCTTAATCCCAAACAAATCTATCTGTGATCCACCTCCTACTCTCTGCTCTTTCTGAAGGCCCTGTTGCCAGTTTGTCTCTTACAGCTTGTCAGTGTTTGCTTCTCTACTGCAGATAAGGTAATGTCCAGTCTGTCTTGACTAAGGGGACAGGGTTTAATCTGTAAGGGAGCCTTATGTACTGTATACCAACAAGGCTGTATTGACTTCATTGCTTTTAGATTAGTCTATAGCACCAGATGGCCTTCTGTCTTTTTGGCACTCTCACAAAGTGGCCAGTCTTACTCTTCTGCTCCTGGGATGGTGTGTATTTGCACATGGGGGATGACAGCTGCATTCAGAAGTCTTCCCTTTTCTGCTAGATTGTTTTGGATTTAGAGCAGAGACTCCTGGATGCTCAGGTAGCATATCCTGACCCAGTCTGGCCCTTTCAGATAAAACAAATATGCTTCTTATTGCAGTGGAAGAATCTAACTTGACTTTTCCACGACATCTGGAAACAAAGTGCATAGAGCTTTCTTTTCTTTCGGGACACATACCTAGATATACTGGAGCTCAGAATACGCAAAGGTGTTGGGAATGTGCAGTTAGCAAAACAAGGAGTAAAACTAGGAAGAATTTGTTGCAGACAGCTGGGGTTTACTGAGCTTTGAGGGATTTGGTCTGATGGTTAATTATGAGCAGAGACAAATCTGCTGTCGAAAAGGGATTCTAGAATAAGTAGATTTATCCTCCTGGAGTTCCTGTTGGAGAGGCCACTCCTATGACGGCTCCCACAGAACTCTAATTGCAACTTCTGTCTAGGAGCATAGAACAGCTCATGACATTGCTCCCTACAGCTGTCTAGCTGCAGCTTTGCTTTGCAGCTGTTAGCAGTTACAGCAAATTTGGGCATCTCTGTTCCACAGAAGAAAGTGATCTTAGCTCTGAAGAGGACACTGCATTATATGTGACAATTGTGGGCCATAATGGTGACGTGCTCTACCTACAATTCTCTAATCACAACTGCACGGTCTTTTGCAAATGTTGAACATTCCTCTCTACTCACTGAACTAGGGAGAGATGAACTCTAGCAAAGAAGATAAATGGGCTAAAAAGTTGGAGATATAATTTATGACAAGGAATTTGAAAAAATGTAGAAATCAGAGTGCAAACTTCGGTTTTCCCAGGAGGCAAGATCCTGAACTCTTGCACCTTGCCTCTTCAATGACCCTTACCTCAGCAGTCCTCCTTTTTCCGAAATGACCTCACACTCGTTGTCTGGTCACCTTCTTTAGAACCAAAGTGAGAAAATGAGATGGCATTAGCTCTATTAACATGTTTGGTCAAGTGAAACAGAGAGATGAGGAGTCAAGGCCTTGTCACCTGTGCTGAGCTGATGCCACAAGCTCTGCTGGGGTCCTCAGGTCTGGAGCATTACCTGTCTAGGAACAGTTAAAACTTTGTTGTCCCTGTTTCATGCACTATCACTAATATGTATAATTTTGTGGCTTCCACAGTGTATGACAAGACAAATTATTTGCAGTGAGCTCCTCCTGTACAAGTGTTCAACACACATTTCTTTACAGAGCCAGCAACTAGCATATCAAAAGTGAAGACCTGGTACCTCATTAATTCACTTTCCCTCATGATTTGTTGTTTTTTTTTTGTTTTCCTGACCGTTCTTTTATCAATGCTTAGTCAAATAAATCTCTTTGCTGATTTTATGGAGAGATAGCTAATGAGGGATTCTTGGTCTGAGTGCTCAGCATATTAGCACATAGCTCACCTTTTGTCCAAGGTTACGGTGTTAGTGGATGACTGTCCTTGTGAGTTTCCCCTCTCCATTTCTGAATGGTCTTGAGGAGTTTATACCAGAAAATTAAAATTGTGAATTACTAAACCTAATTTGTGGATTGCCTTCTTTGAGCTTTTTAGGGAAAAGACATTAAAAGAAATTTGTAGTTTTAGAAACATTTTCATATCACACAGGAGGCAATAGTCGATTTCTCAGTTGAGTTGTCTGAGATAATTCAAAAGCTTTTAGAAGGAAAACAATCCAGAGGACTGTCTAGCTGAATTCATCCATCATCATGCATGGGAACTTCAAAGTGCCCATGGGGTATACAACACCCAAGCAGGGGGAAGTAACTGTTTAAATCAGTCTTAAGGCTTTCTTAAAAACTGCAGTCTACGCACAATGTCATCAGAACATTTTTTCCTTGAGGGAAACAGCTTAGCAGAGAGACTGGTGTTCTAGTGTTCTGAAAAGTTCACTGAGTTATTTCCCCTCTGTAGGGGCAAAGGTGCTGAAATAACTTTAATTTTACATCTGTGTTTTCAAGTTCATTTGAACATAAATATTGCTGTTTACTCTTGCTTTCTTCCTTTCTTCCTTTCTTTCTCTCTTTCTCTCTCTCTTTCTCTCTTTTCTTTCTGGTATATGTAACTTCTGTACAACCTGGAAATTCTTCTCTTTCTAATGTGCAAAAGCAACCGTTTGCAACTCATTAAAACATGGCCTCAACTTAGGTAGTGTTCCGGAAGAGCATACAAAAATAATTTGGAGCACTTTTCTGACCATGCAATCTTCAAAAATGGCCAGAAACCTCTCAAGCTATGAAGGGAGAACAGCTCCCATTTGTGGAACAGTATCCACATATTAAACTCCAGGCTACACAGGAAAGTAGTCCTAATTATCTTGATTATATGTTTGAATGTGCTCTAAATAAGTCTCTTTCTTCAACTGTGTGTAGAAATAAAAGCTACAGCAATTTCAAAACAAACAAACAAACAAACCAACAAACTTATCAAAAACACCCATCTTTTGCAAAGATTATTAGCAAAATTTAGCATATGCTTAACCCAAGCGTGGAAGGCAACTTCTCCCCTTGTAAGCAAGCAGAGATATTAGTGTTTGTGAGACATTTTGGTACTGAGAGATAAGGGTTGGCTACTGAGAGGCAGGGATATTATGTGAAACTGATGTTCTACTCTATTATTGTGAAAGCTTACTCCTAGCAAGCTACATGAGAAATTCAGCAAAGACTCCTAAAGGTTTACACTAAAAATCTGTTGAATAAATAAATAATTAATTCTTTTGTCAATCAGGTTCTTCCCAGTAAAGGTTCCTCTTGACTGACTGAGAGAAAAAGTGAACATATTACCACGGCCTCCAAATCCCTGTTGCTTAGCTGAAGTACAGCACTGAGTTGAGAGGACAATGTTTGCATGTTGTAAGATTATGGAAACTGTGTGCAGTGGAAGGCTAGATGTTAGCTGGGTGAGTGAGTAGACTCTGAGCACTAAAGCATTGGTGTATGAGAGTAGAACACAACGCCAAAGTGATATCATGTCACCTGGGCTTCTCTAGACCGGAAAGACAATGTAGGTTAGATAAAGTCAAATAGACAATGTTCTTTTGCTTGTTGTAACCTCCAAGGGAAGATGCTGGTTGAAGAGATTTTTTTTAAATACTCACAAGCTGAGTTATTGATTAATGCTAGATATTCCCCTCTTCAGATAAAGCACAGGGGTGTTGCCTAGTAGTAAGGAAAAATTAAATAAAAAGCCATTTTTCTGAAATCTATCTAAACAGATATTTTTAAAAGTATGTTAATAGTGTTCTTATGCCAAAATTTTCCTTGGTTTTTTGAGCATTATGGCCAGCCAAGGATCACCATCAATAAGACGACTATCCCTATTTAGATGAACTGGCAAACATAAAACCCATCTGTGTGTTGTTTAACAGGTGCCATTTTAGATCCGTGGGGAGCAAAGCAAGCTTTGTACAGATGGACAGTTATTCATTGGACCCATGCTAGCAGTATTATATTTATTTAGCCACTGCCTGCCTATAAGCTCAATATTTGAAAGAGCCAATGAAAAATATTTCTGGTGGAATATTTTCCTGAGAGGGAAATAAGAGGAGGAAATAAAGGAAATTTCATTAAAAATTGTTGGCTTACACTCACCTACAGTCTCATTTTGATCAAGAAATGCAAATTTTGGTGGGTGTTCTGAGAATCACTTGCTGCAACCCAAAGGATTTAATTATTAATAGAAATACTATTAAACAGTATACTTTTCATAGAAAGGAAGGGAGTTACTTATGCTGCCAGCAATTGTATCAATTGAAATGGCTGGCAACCCACAACCACTATGCCAGGTACTGCAGGATTCTTTTCTCCACTTATGTCATCCCTTCCTTGTGTATTTTAATTTTATGGATGACCTTGAGAATGGAGAGAAGGGTATATTAATATTTTCATTTATATGAATAATGAAAAAATATAGGAAAGAAAATTTTAAAATGCATTTTGCTAAGTCTAATGAAAAATAATTTGTTGGGCTGACTTGTACTGAAGAAGGATACCTTTTGCTGTGGAAAACACTGCAGAGATTCTCTGGGTTACTATGAGTCTTCTGTGCATGTGATCCTCTTAACTGCAGCCTCACAGAAATGCCTAAGGGACTAATGTAGTTTTCAATAACAGCCTGCTACTTGTTCTGTAGTCTATGCAGGAGCATGGGCATACAGACATTTTATGTGGCTTAAGCTTAGTAAAGGCATCTCCACATAAATGACAGTAAGTCTCCAGCATGGCAAGGCAAGCAGTAAGTTCTTGGAGTAAGCCAGCTGAAGCTGTTATTAGCACTACCTGCAGTTAGGTGACTAGTGATTCAACCAGTAAAAAACAATCACTGTGGTATAGATGTTAAATATAGCACCCTTTGTGTTGAAGAGTGGATAGACTCACAAAACCTAACATCATTTGTTGCAAGACTTGCAGGCTTGCCAACTCTCAAGTACCATGTTCAGCTTCCTGACTGTGGCCACCTTTTCTCTCAACACAGCTTCTAACGCAGGTGAAAAGATTGCAATATATAAGCATTACATATTTGATGTTAAAAACTGGCTTATGAGACCTTGGTAATAGGGGACATAACGAGATATTTATGTTATCTATTATTGCTTTTAAGAGAGTCATAATTGTTTCAGGTTGATTAAATTTTAAGATGTGATTAAAAAAACCATGATAACAGCAATTAAACTTTAACACAAAGCCAATTGCACTGGACAGAATTACCATTTCTGTTACTACCGTTTAAGCATAAATACTACCAGAAAAAAAAATGTTTTAAGTACTGAGATAAAATGAAAGGACCAAGTTTTCCCAATTTTATATTATTTCTCTAGTTTTGTCAATTTTATATTATTTCTCTAGAATCAAAGAATCATTGAGTTGGAAGAAATGTTTAAAGATCATTTAATCCAACTCCATGCCATGGGCAAGGGACATCTTTCACTAGATCAAATGCTTTAAAGGCCAGTTCAGCCTGACTGAATACTTGCAAGAAAATATGGAGGATCCATATTTTCTATCATCAACCTGCTACAGTGTCTTACCACCCTCATTGTAAAATATTTCTTCCTTATGGCCAATCTGAATCTAGCTTCTTTAAACTACTGCCCCTTGACCTAGCACTACACGCCTCGGTAAAAATTCTCTGTCCACCTTTCTTACAAGTCCCCTTTATATATTGAAAGACCACAATAAGGTCTCTCCAGAGCCACTTCTTCTCCCGGTGGAACAAACTCAACTCTGAGCCTTTCCTCAAAGCCCTCTGGCCATTTCTATAGCCGTGCTCTGGGACTCTCTCCAACAGGTTGATGCCATTCCTGTGCTGGGCACTCCAGAGCTGGATGCTGGTGAGGCCTCATGAGAGCAGAGCAGAGAGGGAGAATCACTCCCTAGACTTCTTGGCCATCTTTGGATACAGCTGAGAACGCAATTGGCTTTCTGGGCTGTAGGTGCACATTATCATCTCGTGTCCAGTTTTTCAAAGAATTTTTTGTTGTTCAAATATAGCATCCTGGTGATTTGGAAAAGAAATATTCTGCATCTACATCAGGTTGTATACAGTTTATAGACATAATGCATACAGGTAAAGAAAGTGAAAAAAAACACCTGAAAACAACCCCAAACTCCCACTTTCTGTTTAAAAAAAAAAAATAGAAAAAGAGAGAGACCACATTAGAAAAGAAATGGCATAATATTCACTCTCGGAACAAAGCACTCAGGATTAAATTGTGAAAGTCTCCAAGAAAACACAGTTCTCATTATACCATGAAGAGCTGCCGATAACAAAGTCATCATCTAGTCCAGTCACTGGTGTGCATGGAGAGGGTAGACTCTTAGCATGGACGGGCAAATCATGCCTATGCTTTATTCCAGAGTTTTAAATAAGATCCTGGTCAGAATTACAGCTATTTGTATAGGTGCGACTGTTAAGAAAAGAATGCAAATCAGGTTTTCTTATAGGCCAGTGAGTCAGAACAAGAAGTGGAAAATCAGGGGCAACCAGAGACATTCATGTTATGTTTTAGGAAAATAGTTTCTGAAAGTATCTGTAAAGGCCTTGGCTACTGCTATCAAATTTCTGAAATTCCCCTACTGGGGTTTTCTAAAATATATGCATTCATTGATCAGAGACAGAAAGAGAAAGTTGAACAGCACTAAAACAACATTGTAACTACTATTGTTCAGTTTCAATTATGTTAGTCATTGCTTTTATTTACAGGCTTTTCTATGGAATTCTGATCTGCCAAGGATCATGCCTACAAATGCCGAAAAAAGACGGATAGACATGAAAATATATTTTCATGTAGTTCTGTCTTCCTTTGAGCAAGGAAGATTGTTGCTTCAGATCAACATCAGCACCATAGCTTGGCTCTGCTCTCACCTGCTTTTACTGGCTGCCTGTCCAGCTCGGAGTTCTCCTGTTTCCTAGTGAACATCATCCACACAGTCCTATTTCTTTGTTGTTCATCAGTCAGACATATCCTTCTGTGCATGTGTTGGGGGAGTCCTTTCTCCTGCTCCCCCTCCTGGAAGGTGCGAGAGAGCAGAACCCCAGTATGCTAAATACTCATTTTCTCCAGGGCATACTTGGCTTCTTTTTCCTTTGGAGACCATATGAGGTTTTCTCAATATGCTCCATTGTATTTTATATCTAAGTTCACTTCTTATTTTGTATTATGAGTTCATTTGTTTTCTTTGAGTTTGCTAAGTGCAGCTAGTCTGTGAATGGCTCATTACATTACTTCTAAACAGCCACAGCCAAACCACTGCCAGAAGCCCCTGTTGAAGAAGTGGTGTTTTTCTTGCTTGTTCTCTTGCTCAAGGAAAGTAATTGAGTTTGTATAATTCATGTTTTAAATTTATCCAATAAAAAAAAGAAGATTCTTCAACCTGTTTTTTTTATCCCCCAAGTGTGAAAATTAGATTTATCAGTTATTAACTTGTTTATTTTTTAAGGTATCTAGCTTTGTGTCACTGTTGATTTCACTATTTGCAAACTGGCTTTGTCATTTTATTGATAGCACTTGAGTGAAGAACTCTCTGATAATATATGCAAACTCACAGCTCTCAACAAGCTTTACAGCTCCGTTAATGAGGGGATTAACAAGAGCACTGCAATGTATTTAACCTGCGGCACTAGCTCTGTTTCAATAAGACTTCAACAGCCTATTAAATGGAGTGGGGGCTCAATTAACCCAGACAAAGGCCACTCTACAGAACATGGCAGGGAGGACCACAGTTAGCATCTGCCTAAGCAGCTTGTTCCGAGCTGGAAATAAAGAGGGTGACATGTTCTCGCCCCAAGCTATGATATAACTGAAATGGTGATTCTAGTTCATCTGCGCTGACTGAATAGGTGCCGGCATTGAAACCCACCACTATCTCGCCATATGACAGTTTGTAAAATCCGAGTGCACTCAACGGTCATCCAGAGCCTCCTGCCTGCAAGCACCGAGGTATTGTTCCCAGGGAGCTTTCCCGAGCACAAGGATGCAGTGCCGGCATGGTGTTACGTTTGGACAGTCAGGGGACATCACGTCAGTAGATCTTTCAGGGAATGTTTTAGCAATCTCCTGCCAGAGAGGGATTCGGCACAGAGGTGTTACTGGTCTTTGTGTAATCTGATTATTTAATTGGAGGTTAAAATAAGAATGGGAAAATGACACATAAGCAGGGTGGGAGAGAAACAAAATTTTTTAGAAATGCAAATTTTACAACAGCAGCACACCTGCATTTCTCAGTTCTCGGTTAAATTTCAAGCATTTGTTTTAAAAGATGCTACTCATATTTATGGTTAAACTTGTGTTGACAATGCTTTACTGGGTAAAGTTCTAAAGTTCTTCCCTTGGTTTTGGGATGAGAAGAAAGGATTTTTTCTATTCCTAGGGAAGAACTATCTGCAGAAATTAGCTATTATTTTATTTGGTAATCTAGGCTTAGGTTTCTCAGTAGATATTGTTACAGACCACAGGTTTTATCAAAAAATAGTCACTGATGGTAGAATGGCATTAAGGTACCATTGTGGTACCACATAAGGTACCTTATGTGTGCTGGTGTAAGAATCTAGAGACCATGTTGCAATTATTTGCAAGATAATTGGAAATACTAGAACACAGCTTTTTTTTTCCTATGTTAAAAAGTAAAAAATAACAAAATTTTTAGCTAGCAACCAATAAAAAAATGAAGAATAATAATGTCTACTGCAAAATTGGTTAGATAGAAAAAAATAGGGTATATGAATTAATACCTAGATTAATTGTAAATTCTTTCAAAAAACACAACTCTGCTCAAAAGGGTGTGACAGTTGTCTTTCATTTTCTCTTTTCCTTGAAGAATGCTATGTGTTCATTAGAAAAACATGTGTTCATGAGTGTGTACCAAGCAACAATCTTGGTATATTGCACACACCATAATCTGGTGGCAAGGGCTAATAAGTAAATTTGCATTGTTAGCAGAATAGACGGAGGAGCTAGGTCTACCAAAATAATGTGGAAGAACTGTGTGGGCTCTGTCAAGTCCATAAGTGAGTGTAAGTCCATTACTTACCTGAAAATAAATGTATATAAATAATTTCCAGGTTAAAGAATCCAAACTGCATCCGTTTTCTATACATATCAAGCATGTGGATTCATCTGCCTGGTTTTCAGTGGTAAACATGCATAATCGTTTTTCTCTGGATCTTTTATTCTAGTGCTCTGTACGTATGTTTTTATGTGACATTCAAGGCCAAAAAACCATAAGAATCCTTCCCTTCTATACAAGTAACTTCCCGGTTTATGTGAAGTCTTAGATCTCAAGCCTTCCAAGGCAGAAGACATCTGCTTTTCTAATGCAGAAAACAAACAAAAGACAATTTTTTGCATCCCCTCCAGAGATAATTAAGAGACACAAAAGAGCAGAAACCCAATTATTTTTGCTTTGAGGTCAACTTTAAGTATTTCTGATTATCATAGTAAGGACACGTGCTGCTAATTTTATACTTTTATGTAGAGGCTAATTTCTTTCCTTGGATCTATATGTTATTATGGTTTGAGGATAAAATTGGTGAACTACCATAGCAATGTATTGATTTCCAGCAGGGAAAAATAAAGAGAAGTTATTAAATGAACACTGGTTTTCTGCTGGGATGTATTTGCTTTACCTTTTTAAGTCTAACCTGAGGTTAATAGGGCATTATTGCCTCTAATCACGTCTAACTAGGTATGCCTCATTGGTAGAATACATGCATTATTGAAAGTTCTAGAGGCAATGTTGTTTTTTAAAAGAGGAGGGAAAATTAGAACAAATTATGTTGTCAAATAATTAGGAACTGCATCAAGCCTTCAGCTAGCATGTTAGGTAATTTCTGTAGACATGGGTGTACCTTCTTAAAGTTTATTTTGATTCCTTGAGCCTTTGGCACAGAGAGGCCACAGTTCTGCTGGAAATGGAACAAGCATGTGGAAATCAGGATACAGGATGAGCATAGAGGATGTGATGCTGGTGTTAGCAGTGGTCTAATCCAACAGGGTGATTTTTGATTTCCTTTCCCTCTCTAGTGACAACTTTCGTTTTCCCCAACAGTGACAACAGTAGATGCTATTTGGGAACAGCATGCAACCCTAGCTACTCTCTGCAGTCCTTTCCTCCTGCATTTTCCCACCATCCACAGCTGCTGGGTAAGGGATATTAGAGAATGCATCATGCCTATTAATGTTAGTGTCTACTTACGGATCTGTTGTCCATGTATTTATTCAGACCTCTTTTAACCTGATGATACCTTCTGCATCTACGACTGCCTGTAGCAATATATTCCAGAGGTTCATTCCCATTGATTAAAACCAAACTAACGACTTAAAAAATAATTTCTAGGTGGGTCACCTATTTGTTGTGTAACCCTTTGTTCAAATAGTTTGGAACTTGCTGCATAACCACTCACCTTGTCCATTGCCATCATAAGTTTCTAAAGCTGTCCTCTCGGTCATCTGCTGTCAAACTTGGAATTCCATCCAATTTAGTCTCTCACAAAGGAGGAGCTCTCTCTCCTTAATTATTTTATTTGCTGTTCTCCATACTTTCTTAGCTTTGCTCTGTCATTTTTTTAGGCAAATAGTACTTAAAGAAGTTTTTACTTATGTGTGTCATTCTCTACTCATTCTTTCCTTTTAAATCATGGTCTTTGAATGATAATAATGATTTAACTGTAAGACAATAATACATTAGGCAAAGTGATATAAGAGGAGAAAAAATTGCTCCTCTTCCAAACAATTGTTTTGTCATTAGGAAAAACATACACCATATATAAGCAGCAGATAGATATTTGCTCCCTGTCAGTGCCTTACGAGATATGCTGGCTTTCAGCCAGACTAAGTTAACTGGAATTCAATTAACATCTTTGACACTTCTAAGCAGTTATTTTTCAACTTTTATTGGCAACTGATTCCCTGTGAAAGAATGAAGACGTCTGTTAATTTTTCAACTTAATGGATGGCTTTCAGGAGAGGACAAAAATCAGTGTAGTATTAGAGGTTGAAGTGTGAACAGGAAATGAACGAGTTTGTGTATCACAAATAGCAATATTTCAGAATGTAAATAATACACAAATTATACAAAATAAAAATCATAGTAATAGCCATTAGGAAATCCATCATGTTCTCTGCTAAGGAAAGATATCAACAGTGTTTGTTTTAAATTCTTACCGAGTGTCAGAGAACAAGAGTGCATTGCAGTGTGGGCATTTGAATGAGGCAAAAAGCCAGAAAGAGGATAAAAGCAAAATTATAAAGGGTAGTTGAAAGAAAGTACACAAAAGTCCCCAGTCCATCAAGATATATCTCACAGACAATTTATCCATACAATTCAGAATTATGGTTTGTGGAATCAAACCCACATTCTCTTGTTTCTAGATCCACAGGTGAAAATTGTTTCCTTCAAAAGATCACCAAAACTGGTGAGAGGTTAGATTGTGCAGCTTTTGACTGTCACAATAAACCAGGAGTTAACGAAGAGACTGAGAAGCATGTAAGCAAAGAAAATGAACATCTTTCTGGGATACTTGGATAGCTGCCAGCTCACACATTAAGCTCTGTTTTCCAAACCAATTGTTCTGTTGTTTCAAGTGAGAATAGTCTTCATCCTCTGCCTGGACTTCTTGTTTTTCACAAAATGAATTTACCAGCCTAAACATGTGGGTTTTTGGTTTTTTTTCCCCCACAATTTCCTGACATATCAGCATTTACAATGGTATATGCATTGATATAATTTATATAAGCAGGAGAAGATGATGCTAGGTAAGCAGTACAGAGCTCCTGGAAGATACTCAGGAAATGCAGTTTGATCACACTTTTTACTTTTTTCATTGTTTTTGTTTATTAAACTCTAGTTTGCAACAAACAAAACAGCTGTTAATTATTAGTGAATATTTATAATGCTGGACTCTGTTTCAAGGCCAAGTACTGCTAAATGCTGCTCAATCTATAATATAAATGGCTGCCCAGAATTAAAGCTATTAGCCAGTATGAAAGCTGTAATTATACCATTATTGTTCATGTCCTGAAAAATATTTGTAACGGGTGCCAAACATGGGACTAGCTTCATGCCAGTAAAGCCTCACTTATGGATGGTTTTCAAGTGCTGTAAATTATTTTATGATTATCAAAACGATACACATATGAGAAAATGTGTGAATGAGCTTGAGTTTTTCAGCCAAATCAGAAATATGGAAATTGCTTTACTAGATCAGACCTACAGTTAGAGCACAACATCCAGTGCCTGACAGTGAATGAAACTAAGGTGTATATTATCTAATAATTAAGTTCTAGTGAACCAGATTTAGCATCCCTTCAGGAATTGTATGGTTGGTTATGATATATATGGATTCTCTCAATATCTGTATAATGAAGTCCAATCCACTGTTTCATCTTCTTGTGTTCTTGGTTTCTTGGCTTCCCATGACAGTCCTAGAGTCCAGCTAGAACTTGTGTGGAAAAAAAATCCTCAATTTTTTTTAATATCTTCCAATGTAAATGAATGTTCAACTTATCCTTGTAGAGTGGAACTCTCCTGTACTGTGCATTTTTTAAATAGACTTTCATTTTAGTTCTCTCTTTTCCTGAACAAGGAAACAAGGACCTGAATGGCAAATAGGTAGTTTCCTATATTTCTGAATATTGCCTCCCTGCAGGTAAGCAGGATAAATTAATTAGGTGAGTGTGTCATAGCTATTTCTATGATTCTAATCACTGAATTTAGTTAGGATTTTGTCAATTATTCTCACAGTGTCTTATAGAGAGTTTATGTCAACAGGAGCTAAAATGATGATCACTGACCTTTGCTTTTGTGCTTTTATTGGAGCTGAAAGAACTGAGATGGAAGAGGAGCAAGAAATATGTTCTTCCTCTCAGCCTTAACAAACTACTTATGATCTTTTGTCCTCATTGAACCTCTATCCATTTTTTGTTCAGAAAATTTTTTGAGTACTTGAAAACATGCCAGTTCTGAATGTTTGAGATGTGAGATCTGTTGTACTAATGATCACAAAAATTATTTTAATACTTTTAGCCAATTGAATGTAAGAATAGTTGTTAGGCTATGTACAATCAAGTTAATACCTTAATGAACTTGGGAGCATTGAACATACTAACAATAAAAATGAATAACTCACAGCCAGCAATTATCTCAGGTAATCTGATGGAGTGGTGGTAAATTGATCCAGTGATTTTTAGTGTTTTCTACACATGTATAGACAAATACATTGGAAATATCTGTGTTTCTTAAACCTGTGGGAGGTAATGTTCATTCTGTAAGTTTTGTGTAAAACAATAGCCCCAAGTGTTTTGGTTCCCTCTTCTTTTGTGGGTGTCATGTCACGGCCCAGTTACAGATGAGCATTACTTGCTGGAACAGGCTCTGTCTCCACTGGGCTAAGCCAAATCCTCCACTGTTTTTGGGTTCACACACTGCAACTTGACATTAGGGAAAAGAGGATATAAGCAACTACAGGAGGGAAAGTCAGAGAAGGAAACATCTGTGATGGAACTGCTCATCTCAGACTGTTTGTGGAGGGAAATTTGCTCAGATTTGGTATGTTTTACTTTGTTTTGGCTTAACTGGACTGCACCGTTGCTGTGTATATTGCTGCATTCTCTGGCTTTCTGTGTTTCCTGCACCACTGGTGAAAAGTGGAATCTTATTTTTTCAAAGGGCTGTCCTGTGCATCAGATCTGTGCACAGGCTTGTAGAAGCAATAGCTTAGCACTTGGATTTGAACTGAAAAAGTAGAGTTGCTACTTCTTCTTTCATTCTAGATAATTTTTCTTCACTCCTGTAGCAAGATGTTGGGGTAATTATTACATAGGTAGTAGTATATATAATGGTTTCTCCAATTATTTATTTCTGGGGAAGATGGATTTGTCCATCCGTGCTGGCCCCAGCTGCCTTACTCAGTCCACCTGGAGCTGCTCACTGCCAGTGTAATTTTAAATGACTGTCAGAAAGTTAGTTTGCAAGTTCTTGAATTTGAGTAGTTGAAGAGGCGGGGGTGGGTGGTAAGGGGTGGTGGTATCTTTTTTTCAGAGGGAATGTTTGTGGTTTTGTTTGTTTGTGGTTTTTTGGTAGGGGGAGTTATTTTGATTTGTTCTGTGGATGTGTTTGTTTTGTTTTGGTTTTTGCTTTTATAAATATTCACTCTTTTTTACCAAGGAACATATGTCCCTATAAATATCTCAGCAAGGCAGGGGTCTCAATGATTCTGGTGAAAAGATCAGCAGTGGCTTTAATACAGTGTGGTTAAAGATCTGTGTGTGGAACACTGTAATAGGCTTCAGCTCATGTTAATATAGGGGTTTTATCCTTTTTTTAAAGATATTAAAATCAGCCCTGTGGACTGCACTTTAGAACCTGATACAATAAAGGAGGCTTGTACTGGATACAGCTTCCACATCATGCGCAAGGTTTTAGCTGAACACAGATCTCTGAAGAAAAAAAGCTGCTTTTCTGCCTTTTGCTACGCTCAATCCGTTCAGTCAGTTGTAAATAAAGGAAGAAGGGACTTTTCTAGATATTCATGTAATCAAGTTAACTATAGCACTCTTTCTGCTAAGGGGAGATTGTAGTATTTATTTGACTCAACAGGGAATGATAAAGGTAAAAATACAAAGTAAAAAGAATTACATTTATTTTCTTTTGTGCTTGTGATGACAGATGTGACTGGACCATCATGGTCTTGAGAACACTGAAATACTGACCGTAACACTATTTTTCATACCCTTTTAGCCTTTCTGGGTGGGGAAATGCAGATGTTATTTCTCTGTCATCAAGGGAAAATAGACTGACACTTCATAATGTTAAGACAAGTCTGTCAGACTCCACTGGAAATAACGAAGTTTGACAGTTCCTGGGTTAATACTGCAAGTACCAATCCTGTAAATTTCAATTAGCCCTGACAGCAGTAGGGCTTAACGTGATGTTTATGTGAAGTGGTATGCTGGTAGCTTTCCTTCACACTTAAGAGAAAAAGGATCTCTCTCTCCTCCCTTCTCTCTCTCTCTCTCCCCCTCCCTCCCTGCCCCCTCTCTCTCTGACAACCCCCAGGGATGGCAAGTCCACCGTAGAGTTCAGCCTTTGCCCTATTAATCCTATTTCTTGAGGTGTCATGAAGATACTTGAAGTGTCTCAGACTGTCTTTGTGTGGACAGATTTAGGAATCCAGCTAGTCAGAACATATGTATTAAGAACGGGTGCCTAAAACTTGCCACAAAATATTCCAACTTTAGCATTACAAATTTTCACAAACACTCCACTGCCTGAGCTCTGTGCAGTCCTGGTAAAGGCAAGACACCAAACCTGATGCACACTTTCCTGCATAAAGCTGGTTCTGGTATAGACTTACTGTTGCCTTTCCCTGTGGAAAATGCAGCTTTGACCAGGAGCAGCTTTGCCAGCTAAGGATGCTTGGTCCCTCTTCTCCTTTTCCCTGTGGTAAGAGCCAGTGAAGAGGTACTTCTGTGATACAATGTGATCACAGCTGTGCACCCACTTGGTTTAGGTCATTGTTGATGTTCACCCCAACTTCTATCAGCAAAACACCTCTTTTTGCTACATCTTGTGTAAGTTCCCTGAATGAAGTAAGCTTTTACAGGCAAGAAGTATTTTTTTAACTGTCTGTGCTAGCACTCTTGCTGACTTTAGCGATGCTGCACAAAAATCACACCTCTAACCAACTCTGCGCTACACACTGCTTTACCAGCAAAAGTTTCTAATGCCATCCTGCTGTCATGTAGACCTCCATGTCAATTTGGTGCTAAATATAGGTGTTAAGTGTGAAAATTTTGGCCTACCTGCTGTTCTTAAGAGAAGTCAACAATGAGCCTCCATTGGCCAGAGATTCCTCTAGCAAACTGTAAACATGTTGCCAACAAAAAGCCATCATATCTATGCTTGACATGACCACAGGTATTATTTTTTTAAACAAGTAAATGTGACACATGCAGAAGTGTGGGACAAATTGCATGTAGATGGGCTTAGAAGGCACTGAGCAGTGAATTTCTGTCAGTGGCTTCCTTGTTAGCTATCAGGACAGACACTTTGTACATGGAACTCATCAGGACTGACTTCCCTCTGCTCCCCCTGAGACTAGTGGGAGATGGTGCTGAGTAAATTGGACAAAAGAAAAATAGCTCTAGGGCTGAGTTCTTTCTTAGCAATTAAAGATAGCAAAAATATATGTTGAAGACACATGTTAAAGATAGTAAGAGCCTGAAAAGAATACCCAATTTTAAAGTTCTACAATAACACTGAAGCTGATCTATTGGCATGCTTTCCACCCTGCACCACCTCTGGTTCTCTCCTAATCCCATACTGTAGGGGTTGAACTTGCTGAACCAATAGATGATTATGCAGCAAAGGTGTGAACAGTTTAGTGCTGAATTTGCTCCAGAGCTGCTGCCATAGAGTTGAAGTGTAAGGCTGGAAGAAGTGATATTGCATTGGACTGAACCGGTAGGAGTAGAGCAAGAGGGAAGTAGGTCTCTCCTTTCAGCTGATGACAAGTTATTAGAGCATCTCAGATATGAGATTTGCCCATATTTTCAGCAATCTTGTATTCTGCTCAATTCTTATTTCAGCATGCAATCTTATCAGCCACAAGCTCAGGAAGATATGCTTAAAATTTTATGATAATGCAATAAATCTAGGCTATGTTATGTTTTTCATAGGTCTTGGTCATCAAATGCAGCTGTCGGAGGACAGATACTTGAGGTGTTCAACAAGTTGAATTTTTATCTAGCTAAAAATCTTGCCATTCTAGAACGATTTCTGCATGGATCTAAGATAATCAGAAAGAGATAGTGTTAAGGAACAAATTCTGAAAAGCCACAGATTTGAATAAGTGGGAAATGTAAAAATTTTGGATTTGAAATGTTATCTCATGTTAAAAAATTAATTGTAAGGCTAACATGGAGCATTTTCTCATTTCAATCTACTGAGTTGGAAAGGTGGAAAAATTAATGAAAATCACTTCTTGCCTGTGAAAACTGTGAAAAAAATGCATTCTTCTAATGGGAAAAAATCAAATAGCTTAAATATTGCTATAGATATTCATTGTGGCATTCTGTGTATGCTTTAATTTATCCTATAGTCTGTCTGTCTTGTATCCTTCCGTTCTTCCTCTTCCCACCTCCCTTGTTACTTGTTAGGTGATTTACTTAACACTTTGCAAGTGCCTGTTCTGTGCTATGCATATTCAATTTATCAGAGCTTCTTAGAACAGGTGTCCTCAGGAGAGGAAGTCTTTTTCCTTCCTGGCCACACTTTATACAAACAGCAAACTGCAGTAATTGTCTCAAGAATTTAGAGAGTCAGACAGCAAAGGCAAAGGTCCTCTTTTTTTGCCTTGTCTGGCAAGTGTGCTGGTTCACTTCAGAGAGCTAGTTCCTCTTCAGAGGTAAGAAAATTAAAGTTCCCCACTGGAAATAAGAAAAGAGGCTGGTTTTCTTTGCTTTTTGACTGGGGACTTCTACTGTCCTGGAAGTCTTTAAGATATATTTCATTTAAGAATCAAATTTTTGGAAGGACACAGTCCTGTTACAGCTTTGCTCTGCTGAATTATTGAAGGTTTTCTAATATCTCCAGTGGGATAAAATGAAACCAACACTGGATACAGTGCAAAATCCAGTCCTATCTCTTTTGCATTTTCACTATTGTTTTCGTGTGTTTCACATCCCATCCCCATTTTTGCAGACTACTTTCAGGAAGAGACAACCATCAGACAGTTAAGTCATATTAAAATATGAGTGTTCAAGTCAGAAAGAAATTTCCCTCTCTTTGCTTTCACCAGTTCAAAGGTTTTTGAGCCTTTTGCATCAGCACTATGGGTGCTTTGCAGAGCCAATGTTTTTTAATTTCTTTTTCATGTTTGTGCTTTAGCTTCTATCTATGGCATGGCATAATGGAACATGTGGGAAAATAGGTCCTGTAGGCTCCTGACTCAGAAAAGCTTAATCTTCTACTTTTTGGTTCCAAAGAGTCCAGTGAGTAATCTTGTGTGAAAGTGAAAGTCTCTGTTGCTTATTTAGTTTTCGACATAGTTTAACTTTAGATTCCACTGTGGTGTCATCCAATCCAAAGCTTTTATACTTGTAGATATTTACATAGTACAGGAATCCATTTTTTCTCTCATTTCTCTTTCTCTTTTTCCTTCCATAATTCCTTTTCATGAAAAGCTAGCATGATGGAAATCAGTTGCAAGTTTTACACTGCAACATTGGCTTGCTTTTCATGCAAGAATACTTTTGCACAAAATAAATCTAACAGGAGGAAGACAAGCCTGGAATATCTTTTATTTCTCATTTTATGAGAAATCTCTGGTAGGTCACAAACCCTATATATACCCTCTTTCCAAATCATTTCAGGTACTTGTTAGCTCCCCGTAGTTAGCCTCGTGAGCTGTTCATTGGTTTGTTCAACTCAGAGTGTCCCCTCAGCTTAGGCACCAAAAAAGCAGACACTTCACAGTGCTGCTTTGAGAACACACTACAGTGCAAAATGTGTGTGCATGTGCTTAACTTGGCACAGCACGAGTTTGATTCAGCAAAGCAGTGAATGCTGCTCCTGACCCAAGTAGCCTTCAGTCATGTGTGTTAATAACACACTTGCTATATATGAGTAGTCTGAGGGGTCCATTCTGGGTGGATGTCTGGACTGAAAGTGGGACATGGCAGACTACAGGATTTGTATAGCTCATGGTTCTTCTCAGAGCTACAGTGCATGAACAGCTTTGAGAAACCAATCTCCACTTCCATGCAAAAATCTAGTAATCAAAAATTAGTGCTCATTTGTGAAATCATGAACCTTGTTAGTGCTGTGGTTTTCAGTGTGCTATCAGAGCCCACTAGAAAAAACACATTTTATGTACTGAAAAAGAAATCAGGTGTTTCCAAACCCACAGAAACCACTAAAGGGATTTGTTTATCATAACCAGACAAGCATTTAAAGTAAAAATTGTTTGCATTTTCCATTAGTGTATGAAACAAAAATTGAAAGTAGTGTAACTTGAAGGCAATGAAGCTGTTAAGAAAAGAGAAGATTTGGCAAAAGTTTGAGACCTTTTGAGAGGTCTAATGGATTTATTTACAGTGTTTTAAGATACTATTGAGCCAAACCACTATTCTACTCTTTGGCTGGAGTTTGTATCTTTGTTTGTAAGTGACAGATAGAAGTTCTTCCTTGTACATCAGCTTCTGTGGATCTCATTTCAGTTTATGAGTGTGAGCCCATCGCTTCTGGTAAGAGAGTAAACGGGAAAGAATAGGGGATAATTGAGAAATAGGTGAGAGGTATGAAGAAAAATAATTGAAGTCAGTACTGCTCTACATCTGTCGAAAAGAAATAGAACAATTATGTGCTGTGAAGAAGAAGAAAAATGTGCACTTAGTAATTTTCTTTCAGCATTCATGGTCAATATGCCTCAAAGTGTAAATGAGCAATTTAATGGAGAGAATTAAATGAAAAGCCAAGTCCTATAAAACAGCATTATTCTTTAACTTCACTACAACCTGGTTTCAAATGTAGCTGAGTCCGTTTGACACAGATCTACTGGACTTGTACCAACCTTTACTGGTAAGAAACCAGCTTGGTGGTTTCTGTTGCATTCAGTCACTGCCAGCCTTACAGCAAGGAGAAACTGGTGTAATTGGGAATCAGGGCAGTTGCTGCAGTGACTGCCAGCCCCAGTTCTGGCCCGTATGACTGTAGAAGCCCAGTGAGAATCTCATCAGGACTGTAAATTGTCTCAAGAAACGTTTTGCATGAGCAGTACCCAAAACCAAGTCAAGTGTCATGAGCTTTATTTCTTCCTAAAGCATATGGTTCACTATATGTTCACTGAGTTTTGGTGAAAGTTTTACTGGAGCTGGGATGGTGGAAAATGGCTTCTTGTGGTTTGGGGAACACATCTAACTTCACACCATTAGAAAAATACCAGTATGCTTTAATTGACCCTGATGATATCTGTCACATGGGAAACTTGCAGAATTAATGACAGTAATTTCTTTAAATTAAGACTTGTCTGTCTTTACTTGGAGTTCTGTTTTTACTGCAATGCAAGCCATGATGAAGTGGCAGGACTGTGAAGCTTTCATCTTGATTTCATGGAGGGAGGGAATAACAGAGGAGGGAAAAAAGAGGGCACATTTGGCAAGGGACATTGTGTTGGAGAAAGTCCTTGTACTAAGTTATGTATTTGCTTTTGTTTTTTTTTTTACCAGTAAATCTTTGATAGAAGGATTAAAAGACAGGTTTTGCCACAACCTTCTGTGTTGTTACTTCAAAATATGCAGATTGTTTTTGAACTGGCTACATATGCTTTTAGGTTAGCTTTCAGTATGATATTGAAGTGACAGATAACTGCCATGATAGAGTAAATATCCTCCTCTGCTCTTCCCTCACTACTTCCATGCCTTTTCCCTTATTTCAGGTCATTAGGTCCTCCCATGAGCGAATTTAATTCACTGTAACAACAGAAAACTGTCGTGGGTTTTCCTATTTTTTTCCCCTTTTTTAGTGAATTAGACTGGCACATATCAGACTGGATCTGATGTGTGGAACAGCTGATACAAAGCCATACCTGTGTTGCGAATCAAGCTTCTAAGAGTGTGCCTCCTACAGATATTAATGAAATTTTGTGCACTATTTTAAATGGGGTGGTTTTTTCCAAGTATCATAGGGTTATCCCTAATTACATCATGTCAGCCTTGCTACCCACATCTCAAGAGGCTCCAAATAAACACTCATTCTGTCCTCCTGAGATCTCCTGACATTAGAGAGACTTTGTGCTAAGAAAAAAGGAAGGCAAAGGGACTTATACTGTTGCCCAAATGGCAACATTAACCATCTTGTAGAGAGTCTGGTGCCCACTTTTGGCAGTAATCGATTGCCAGCTGGCCAGACAAGTGATTGCTGCATACATGCAGAGGAGCATCTGTGGCTTTTTAACATGTCTCAGACACTGGGGATTCATGGCACATGTGGAACAGTGGGATCAAGCATGGAGAGCATGTGTGAGAGTGAGTCTGTGCATGCATGCAGCAAAGCTGATTCATGGAAAGACAAGTAAATCCAGAAGTGTGTTAGTCTTACTGAGCTAGTCGACAGAGCTTGCCTAGTAGGCCTCTGCTGGATGTGGTCAGATTCTCATCACTGTTTATGAGAGATGTTGGGTGAGTTCAGTCAGTCATTGACTGACTGAACTCCAGTTTGACTATATTTATCTGTACCTGTTATCAACATTCAGGATTAGGTTTACTCTGGGGTGTAGACAAAGTCTTAGTTATTCTCTTACTTCAAGAGATTGCTAGCGAGCAAGGTGGGAATTAACTAGAACATGTTTTCCTGCCATTAGAACAGCTGGATAATTTGGCTTGTTGGTAGTAATGACCAAATATTCTTAAGAAATTCTTTTAAAAGAAGTGCATGGAGGTTCCCAGGGCAGGAGCACATCTAGCTATTTGTTCATTGAGAAACAATAAGATGCAGTAGGGTGCATATTTTGTTATGCAACTGTTGATCACAACAAAAATTCAGGAGTTTTTCCTCTGACAGTATTATGTAGAGACAGACTGAAGGAGGAAGAGCTGAGAATGGATGGGAAAGTGAGTGACCTGAAATTTCACGTTACTGTGAAAGCCAACCTTCACTTTACTCAGTACAAAAGGAGACCAGAGGAATAGGAGCACTTAAGATAATTTAGGAAATCATCCAGAGAGGATGAGGAGTGTTAGAAAGCTCATAACCCCTTCTCTGAATCTCTGTCTCAAAACCCAGTACTTGAGACCTTGCAAGCCTTGAAAACAGGCAAACATTGGTCCTTTCTCATTTTGAGATTTTTTTACAACAGAATCACAAAATTATAAGGTTGGAAAAGACATCTAAGATGAAGTCCAGCTTCCGTTTAACTTGTTCAATCTTAAATGGGTTACGGGGTTAACACTACTTTTTTCTGTTAATGTTTTCTTTCTTTGACGTAGGCAGCTTTTTGGAAAGAATGAGAATCATAAAGTCACAGAATTATTTAGTTTGGAAGAGATCATGAAGTTCAACTGCCAACTCAGCACTGCCAAATCATGTCCCCAAGTACCACGTCTACACATCTTTTAAATACCCCCAGGGATGGCAAGTCCACCATTTCCTGGGCAGCCTGTTCCAATGCTTAGCAAACCTTTCAGTGGAGAAATTTTTCCTAATATCCAATCCAAACTTCCCCTGCCACAATTTAAGGACATTTTGTCTTGTCCTATCACTTGTTACCTGGGAGAAGAATCTGACCTCCACCTGGCCACACCCTCATTTCAGACAGCTGTAGAGAGTGGTGAGGCCCTGAGCCCCCTTTCCTCTGGGCTAAACACCCCCGGGTCCCTCAGCTGCTCCTCATGAGATTTGTTGTCCAGACCCTTTACCAGCTTTGTTGCCCTTCTCTGGACCCACTCCAGACCCTCAATGTCCTTTTTTTAGTGAGGGGCCCAAAACTGAACACAGAATTTGAGGTGTGGCAATTTTTTTTCCTTAAAATAGTAGGATTTTTGTAAAGTGAAATAAAAAACCTTTGAGGTTTAGTTCAAAACCCTTCAAATCAGTTCATATGGTGGGAATGGAAACATTCATATCACCCTTTGGCACCTTTGATGCCACTTACATTCAGATCAACGCATGGCATGGAGACCTTTGGAGCTGTGATATGTAACTCAGGCATCTTTGCCTTGGGCTCCTTCAGTTTTCCTTCTGGTCCTTTGATAAGGATGTCATAGAGATGACACCTTTATATAAAAATTGTGCAAGTCTCTCTGAGCAGGTAACTCAAAGCAAATTATTTGCTTATACAAGTTAAATAAAAGACCCTCTTCTTTGGCAGTAAGTTCATCCTGTCCACAAATGCCTGTCACTTTATGTCCTGATCTGTGAGTCTTGTTTCTACACTGCAAACATGTTGATGCAAAAGTTCCTCCTGACACTATTCAGTCCCGCTTGTTTCAGTCTGTGCTGCATGAAAGAGACATTTTCCAGCACCTGTTTTCTCACTGGTGCCTTCAGCAAAGCCCTGCAGATGAACCATTAGAAATACATGCTGACCTTAATAAAGGAAGAGCCGACATACTTCACTCATGAGACCCAGAGAGCAATCAGACAGCATCCCAGTGACATTCATCACAGCTGCTGGCAACAGCCTCTAATTCATCTGGTATTTAACCAGGGTGAAATACCCTGTAGCTATATCATGTTTGTTGGTGTTAGATGAACCCAACTCATCACCCACTCACTAAAGTTCAAGATTTAACACCAATCTGTGCTCTGCAGGCAGTTCATCTCCTGCACAAAATACTTGTCTCCTCTTTGTCCTTTATAATATTTTTTATTACCACAACCTGTTTTCTAAACTCCAGTCTGCTCACCACCAACATGTAATTGAATTCTGTTTGCCTGGATTTGAGAGCAATGCTGCATTCTGGCACAAGTCAGAGATGCAACCCATCAATGACATAATTAAGCCTAGTGATTACAGGCAAAGTTTCCAATTTTCATTGTTAAAAGTTAAGAATATTCAAGTATGTTTTCCGTGTTTGAACACTAAAGTGATGTGGCTTCAGCATCCTTTTAAAAAGATGGGAATGAGAGACAATTAGGAACAATAGCTCAGATAATGAATAGCTATGTGTCCCATACTCATTCACTGCTGAGCCTTTAAAGGAATTAATTGGACTTCTTTCAGTGTGATTCTGATCAGGAGAAGTCAATGAAAATTTATCAGTCATTGGGGGCTAGAACAAATTTAGTGGATATTAAACATGGCCTGGTGCAGTCCTATAGGATGGCCTCCCCTGATTTTATGATACTTAAATCCTTCTGCATACAGGATGTGTTCTAATTGAATGCTCTAATGCTGTAAAGTTGGAGAAGTAAAACTTTCTGGATTGAATTCTGGCTCCGTTGAAGTCTATAGGCTCCTACTGATTTTAATGAGGCTGGTTTCATACCCTGTGTAAGTCTAGGTACAAACCACATTATTGTTCAGATAAATTTTTAGAGGGAAAGAAAGCATGTAGCCTACCTTAGAACACTTCACTGATACAGTTCTATCTGCTTTGAATCTAATTTAGCTTTCAGTATATCTAAAAGACTTTAACAAATATATTTTCTTAAAATTAACCATCTGTATAAAATAAAGAAATCTCTAAAGACTTCTTCCTCCAAAGGCTAACTGGGAGCCCTAGACAAGTAATCTTCTTGGTCTTGGAAACAAGAATAGGGACACAATGACTGTATAGAAAACACAAGGAGGGAGTGGTGAATCTTACATGAGCGATGCTAGAGGCAGAAGAAAATCCACATCATTGATTGAGATGGATCAGTTATTCCAGGCTATCTAAAAAGTTAAAAACAGTGAAGTACATTTTTATGGTTCCTAACATTCAAAAAAGAATGACTGAAGGTCCCCAAATAACTAGACTTATACAGTAAATCTTGACTACTTTTTAGGGCAATGGTAAAATTTGGTTTTGTTTTTCATCACAGTGTCAAAGGGTGGAAATTTTCTCTTCCTTTTATTTTTTTCCCCTAGATTAAAGAATATTGAGGTTCCGGGGTGATCATTTGACACTAGTAACTCAGTACTTAGACAGAACACCAGGTACAGTGAGATGTTTATTAAAACTATAACAGGTAGCAAAAATTAACATTGTTGAAAGAGTGGAATTAAATCTTGCAAAATACCAGAATTGGTACAAGGGGTTTAGTTCTGTGTTCATCAACTGAGCAATCATCTCACAGTGCTGAACCAGGCATTCTTACTCTTGGGCTGAATTAACTGGAGTGCAAGATATGGACTTCGAGCTATTCATGGACATGCAGGACTTAATACTGGGTGCTCTGAAATCCCATGTATTGCTTTTTGGCCCCTCACTTGGACTGTGTAGAGGCAAGGGGATCACTAGCAGTGAGTTGATCTTTGTATACAGGAAATAACCAAGGCCAGAAGAAGCATTTGTGAACTCCCACTTCTACAGATGAGATACTTACCCAATTATACTGTCATTTTCAGTAAAACTCTTGTGGTATAAATGGTCCTTTATATAGTGCTAAAGGCCCTGAGTCAGCCGTCCTGGGTGAAAGTGTTGTTACCTTTCCCTTCCTATCTGCTGGAGAGATGACCTAGAGCAGGAATAGCACAACAGGGCTTGTTCCTCAGCCAAATTCAGAGCCTGGTAGTTAACCTAAAGCAAAACCAAGGCTGCATTACATAGATACTGCAGCACCTGTTCCTAAGGAGCTGTAATCACTGACAAGTGATCACAAATTACTGTTCGTAAGGTTCAAATCACTGACACCCATGGGAAGGGGGCTATGACCTCTGACAGCAGGGGCATGTGGGCAATGGGGTGCAGTAACTGCTGTAGCTGATTCCACAGAGATGGAGACAAAACCCTGTGGGCCTCTGCCTTTTAGTTGGAGCACACTCTCTCCCCCTATACTCAGCAAACACAGATAATTCAACACATCTATAACAAGGCAAGATGCTGTTGTTGCAGGCAAGCTCTTTGCATCTATGGATTGGTGTATTTAAATAGTCCTATGTGTGACACCTACATAGACAAGTTCAAGCTGATTTGAGTCAACAGATATGACTATTTAACACAGTGAACATAGAACAGATAAAGCAGTTATTTTCTAGTATCAACCCTCCACTGTCTGTGTGTTGACACTTCCCACACTCCAGGATCAATGTTTTATTATTGTGATTTCTTCTCAGTCTTGGTGTTCTGAAATGACCCTTTTAAACCAGACTGGTGCTGCATAAAACAGTATGGAGAATATCATGGATTTGAAACACACAAATATTTATTCTTATGTGTGCCTGATAGGTAAATTCAGGATGAGAGAGAAGTACCTTCTTAAAATATCTTTAAGTTACAAGTATGTCTAGAACATCTATTTAGGTCCTGTAGTGTTTCCTATGCATTTGACAGCATATATGAATATTCTGAAGGCATCACTCACATAAATGAGTGGGATGTGATTGCAATGAAAGATGCAGTTTTCATGGAGGTTTAGTGTAGCAAAGTGTTGAGTGAGATGATGAAAAAACTCTAAAATGTCACAGCAGCTGTCTGGAGTTTCTGAAGCTGTATTTGACATTTAAACCAGAATTGGTGCTGGAGTTTCATTTTTAAGAACAAGGACACAGAATGTTAGAAGGAGTTTGTGTAGGTGGTTCACATTAAGATCAGCTTCACAACGATCCTGTTTTTCCTTTGTATTGAAATGTAAATTGTGTGGTTTTGCAATACCAAGAATTATGGATGATCTATTAGTTTGAAGGGCATTACAAGGGATATAAACAGAAGACATAGTCATTACACTGGTCATTCTTATTGTGATTATAGTCATAACATTTATTCCATGTTAGGATGGATTGACACATAACATTTGCCATTAATTGCTTTTATTTCACCATTTTTCAGCTTTACTGCTGTAGCTGCTTTGAGTTTTCTCCCATACAGATGAGTCTGTAGGTCCAGTCATTGCAATGATGCAGAAAAGTCTCCAGTCCCCGCTCCCATCACACACACAGACATCCAGTTGAATTTAGCGCTGGTCAGGGATGTTTCCCCTCTGTCTGTCTGCTATGGTGCAAAACACTGAACGATGCCAGCCCCCATTTCAGTGTGCAGCCACACAGTCCAGCTTGGCTGCGCACATCCCGCTGCAGCTGGCCCTGAGCAGGCAGTGCTGTCACTGCTGCCACATCAGCTCTGATCTAGTCTGATTCAGCCTGCTGCTGTGGAGTCACTTGAGGGGATCCTTGTGGGGATACCAAAGCAAAAACACTTTTTGCTTCTAGGATGAATATTTCTATTTTGGACACAAGGATCTCTCTTTTCCTCTTGTGGGATTTGGAGCAAAGACCACTGGCAGTTGTACAACCTGCTGGATGGAGCTGCTGGAGAGTGTCATCTCCCCAAATCCCCTTTTGTGCAGTTCTACAGTCTGGTACAATATATATATATATATATACACACCAGATGTGTTCTCAGAGAACAACAAAATACTAGGCCTAGTTACAAAAAAGCAACACTTTACTTCATGCAAAGAAGGTTGGCCAGGTCCTTCCATTACTGAGGAAGCACTCTTTTTAACCCAGGTGCAACACATGAATAAATTTTGCCCAAATGCCAGACACATGATGCTTCCTACATTCTTGGAAGATATCCTGCATGTTTTTCCCACTGTACTGGAATGCGGAGCAACAGGAGCAGCATGAAGCTACCAAGGCAAAAATGACCCAGCAAAGCAGCTGCTGCCCAATATCAAAACTTAGGTATCTATGGATTAAATTGACAGTTGCCTAAATTTCCTAATTTTTGATGCAGACTTCATCCCTGGGACTACATTAGTTGTGCATTTTACAGCAGCAGAAAAAATTGTGGGAACATGCCACTTCAAAAATTAGTACTTTGTGAGGTTAAACTTCAGGCATTCTCCTTTAAATTGTGATCCTGTTAAAATATCAGGGCAAGGGAATTGGATTTGATCATTCTGTTACCTTTTTGTTTGGTGGTAAACAAGTTGGTATGTGTGACTTAACTGTTCAAAGTTTGTTTTTCCCAGCTGGATGTGCCTCCAAGGATGGACATTGCCTTTGAATTAGATTTCGCAATTGTCATTGGCCGCATCCTTGATTACTGAAATTAAGAATGGCTCAGACTCTTATCTAAGAAGAACAGGGTGGAGAGCTAGGTAAATGTTTCTTCCCTTGGCCTATCTCCGTGGCGGGACAGGGAGGGGTTTGTTTGCCTAATCAGCCTGTGATCTGAGGGTTTGTTTTGCAAAGGAGCATGTGGGGCTGGTGTCCTTGGGTTCCCAAGCCTGAGGCAGTAGTGCTGGGAAAAATGTAATTGGGGCCCATCCTTAATATTTATAAAGAGGACATAGAACTTTTCTTTTTATAGCCAAAACCAGTCATGCAGCAAAACAAAAGTCAGAAATAAGTATTTTATTTATAACTCAGTGCACTAAAAACCAACCAACCAACCCCAAATATAGTCCAGTTCAAGCTTTGTTTTATGTCACTATGTTGTACTTGCTCTTCCTCTTCTCAAAATGACAGTTCTGGGATCTTGATGTCGACCTGTGGAAGAGTGATTCCCAGACAGAGCATCTGGCTCCTTGTATGAGTCCTGAGGCAGTCGGTTGTGTTGAGGGCCATGGACTTGCCTCTGGCTCTGACATGTGGTTGTGTGAGTCGCTTGATGGGGCTTAGTGGTGGCTCTGCCCTGCTGAATGCTGCCTTGTTTTGACTTTCTCATCTGAGTCAGTTTGCACTTCTTAATTATTTTTGTAGTAACCATTCCCTTTAGGAGGTATTGCCCTACTCTCCCAGCCTTTTCTATTCCTATAGCTGGGTGCAGCAAGCAATGCTGTAAACAGTATCCTCAGCCTGCTGAGGGGCACAGTCTTTCCCAGTGCTACAGCTGATAGAATTACTTTGTTTTGCCTTCTCTTTGCAACTTAAAGCACAATACTTATGGCTCCTTCTTGTCTGAGGAATTTTGAGAAACTACACACAGGAGTAAGGACATGGATGTTGAAGGCATGACAATGGGGGTTTTTGTACAAGTAATGCAAGGAGGATTTAAGGATCTGACTCCTGAAGAGGCTTTGATTGCTAGCAAGGCCAGAGGAAGAAAACACTCGGTGTGCGCTGTGTGCCATGACTTCTGCTGATCGGGTGTGGGAGTGGTACACAGCACTGTGCAGAACCGAGCCCCTCTGGTCTCTGCACATACATCCACACATCCACAGAATTAAACACAGTCCTTCCCTTTAGTAACTGATGTACAACTGTTTTACATGCTAATTAGATTAATGTCATGACCTGTCTTTCACTTATGGGCAGGTCCTAGACACAAGAACAGGTCTAAGAGCAGAAATTTTAATCCACATCCAAATCCAGCCCGAGCCATTTTCCTAGATCAGAGCCATTAAAGCTGCAAGTGCACAAGGACGGTATGTAACTCAATTACAGGAGAGAAGACTATACCCAGCTGCAACTGATGTGGAAATTGAGTATGGATACTGCAAATCACTGTGGAATTATACAAACTGGCATTAAACAAGCAGCAGGGCAAATTAGCCCTGCACTGAGCTGCATGCTGCTATGCTTACACAGCTAGTGAGTTAACATGTCTAAATGCAGCACAGCTATCTCTACATATTCCTCCATTTTGCTTGTAGCTAAATCCAGTGGGGACCAAAGAATAGGAATTGTTTAAAATATCTGGTCTGCCTTTCTGCAAGTATAGCATCTTCTCTCATGTCAAATCTCAAGAGACTATTCTGAAGCAGGTGAAAATCCTGTGTATAATTAACCAGCCCTGCCTTCTGTCCCCAAGGCTGCTTTTCTGCAGACTAATTCCCTGGAGCTAGAGCCAAAGGGTGCTGCATTTGTGCTTTGAGACGGGCATGCTGTGGTTGCAAATTTTGTGTTTTTAATTGCTAAAGGCCATGCAGCACTGGCCCATGAGTAGTAGCATGGGACTCAGGAAGAGGCAAGAATTTCTTGGCCTGGGTTCAATTCCATGCAGTGAGACTGGTACTTGCAGAGGGCACAAAAGGTGTGCAAGAGGCAGCTGGAGAAATGTTAGGGATGCAGAAGAGAAAAAGGGTTTACAGGCAAAAGCACCTTCATAAAAATAAGCGATGTATCAAAATAGAACAGTGTAGTAAGAACTTTAAAGAAGAAGTACATAAACTAAGGGGGCACCCATTTTCCTTGAGAGAATACCTATCTTTTCAAAATCCTTAGCCTTGATGTCTCTTTTTGGCAGTGCAACAGAGATGTACTGAACATTTTTTAGAAATTATACTCAAAACACTAAAAGCTGGATCTTGCAATTAGGTGTAGATCAGCACAGCCTGTTTGGTAGAAGTCACAACTAACATTAAAAGTCTGTAAATAGCAAAGCTTCTTGGCCTGTTCTAATTAGCACTGTGTGATTTTCTCTTTTGTTCCTTTCCAAAAAATCAGTTATTTCAGAAGTAGTCATAAAGGTCAAAATATAAAAGAAGAGCTAACAGTCTTTCTGTATGATGATAATTGCTGACAAGTGGCTTGAAGCTTAGATACACAAAGACTTTTTCAGACAGCTACTCTGGGGTAGGCTTAAAAAATGTATTTTGCAAAAACTCACAGCTTCTTTGTCAAATGCTTAATTTTCATACAATTTTTGACTGAGCAGAGAAAGACCATCTTTAAGGATTGCCCATCTGGGGTCAGTGCAAAAGAATGGAACAGATTTTTTTTATAATTATTTATAAGATGTCTGCTTTCATAACGCTGTTCCTTGAGTGTCAGACGACCTCAGGGACCCTTGGCCACCCCCCTCCATGTGTTGGTCATCAGTAATGATTCATTCCTTGAAAAGCATGGAGCAAATCTTAAATCCATGTATGTTCCCCTCCCTCCTCATGTTGTCCATCTTCTTTTGGCATGCTCCAAGCAAACTGCTAAGGACATGGAATTTAAGACTTGAGAGTATCAGGAGCACAACATTTCTTCAGATCTCCCTGCAACTCAGATGCTGTTTTCAATTGAAACATTGTTAGCAATGTATTTGTAATGTTTTTTCCCACCCTGCCAAAAAGCTCCTCAGAGGTGCACTCTGGGCATTGACATTACCTCACTCACAGTCTAGTGACTGCTCCCTTCTGCGAAAATTCTTATTCGTAGTTTGGTAACTCTAGTGGCCCCAATCATTGTGCAAGGTGCTGCACAAATCCTTAGGGTTTATCTAGAAAATATTTTACATTCCTAGTTTAAATGGCTTGGCTGATTGACTGATAGTGTAACAATATACTAGGCTGGACAGACCATTGATCCTCATTCCAGGACACAAATGTTATTGTCTCTCTTTACATTTACTGTAAATGCTCCAGAAATGTTTGTGCTCTAGGGTAAAAAAAAAAAAAAAAAAAAAGTGCAGTTTCTACTTCTTTCAAATATATTGGGAACAACAATCGCAGCTAAAAATGTAAACTAAACAGCCAACCTGGCTGTCTCTTCCAAGGCCTGATAAGGTTTATAGTCTAAGATCACAGTGAAAGGTCCTCTTGCAAGACTACCTAAAGTAGTTTAAGCATCACCACCCCATCTCTTCATTAAAACATTGAATTTGAACAAGCATCTGCACCAGCACTCCTGTTTTACAGTGCCAGCAGAACCAGGTTCATTTGAAGAGCTTCTGTCCTCAGTAACTCCTTGAATTCCTACAGCTATGCTTGCAAGAGAACATCTCACTATGGCTGGGATAGACAAGACAGGATCAGAAACAGCCACAAAATGACTGGTGGTTTTTTCTTGGCTTTTGACCATGGCTCCTAAGCCTAGTAAATAGGATGTTGGTTTCTAAAACTAGTAATTAAGATGTTCCAAGAATCTAAAGCAGCTTCCCTGCAAAGGAGGGAAGAGCTGCTTGCTGGGCATGTTCTGGTAAATGGCACCTGCCTACAGTAGGTAATCAAAGGTGGAATTTTTGACATTTTGTCTGCTATCATGAAGTGGTAGCGAGTTAAACACTGGATGAATGTGTCAGACTGCTCTATATACACCTCTGCAGCTAGAACTGTAAATACTTTAAACTGCAGTCTGCTCTGTATACTGCTTGGAGTGGATAAATGCATTGCTTTGGCTCTACCATTTTCCAGCTGATCTACAGAAAAACAGGGACAGACAATCCCCCCAGGGGCTGACCTTTAACAAGGACGTGTTGAAAATTTTCCATCAGGTTACCAACTTTTTCATTAAAGGTGTTTTGCCTGATTGGTATTGTCTGAAGATCTCCCAAAACCCGCCTTTTTCACAGAGCAGAAAGGCTTGTTCACAATTCTTGGCGAAGTCAGCACATGTTGTCAGCTAATTGTTGAAGAGTGCTTCTTATGGAGCTCCCCTCTCTGGGAATAGAGGTCAATGTTGGAAGGGAATGGGTAGACAGAGAGGGCGAATGCTTGTCAAGGAAGACAGAGATTGACAGGAAAATGCGTTATTTGCTGAAACCTGGAGATGATATCACATTTGGTCAAGTTGGAGGTGCTTTCTTTTAGCAGGAGACCTGCTGATTGGAAAGGTCAGCAAGTCTGGAACAGGGCTGTCTGATTCAATGTCGTGCCACAACCTGGCTTTACACAGAATTGAGGTTATACATGCTATCTTCTCTCTTTCTGGCTGCTCTGTGCTTTGGCTCCCTTCTGCAGAGCACTGTGGAGGAAGGCACATGGAGTTCCATGTGGAAGCACCTTCGGGGCACAGCAGCAGAAATTTGAAATAAATGCACCACTAGAGGGCATCTGCTCGTTCTCACAGCTGGAATGGAATCCTGCTCACAACTGCAGAATGTCAGCGCTGTATTTACAGCTAAAGGTATAAGGTCCTGGAGCTCAGAGCCTCCTGCATATAATTTTTTTTCTTTAATGAACACATCCTTGTGCTTTGTGTCCTCAAAAGAAGGATACACTGAAATGCCTTAATAAGCAAAGTTTAAGATGGTGTATCAAGTTCTGCAGGTAACCAAAGTTTGAAAATGACCATCCTGAATGAACAGAAATGGAAGTTTGCTTATTTTCCTGCAGGTTCAGAGAGAGCAAACAGGCTTTGAGAGAAAGAGGGAGGAACTCAGTTTGACTAGTGCCCCTATGAATACACTGGATTAATTGGAATTAATCCTCGTAGGGATGCTGAAGGAAGTCAGGAGAATGTTCTCACTAATACAATGGCCTTTTTTTGCTATGCTTTAATTTTTCCTGAGAACTAAAGAATTACATATATTTATAAATTTTAATTTAGGTGTGCTCACTTCATGGGTTTGGTTGATTGCTTTGCTTTTCTAAGTACTGCATGTGGCTGTGGCTTCACCATGGTACACTAGGTTTTATGAACCCTGAGGAGCTCATGTGGTAGCTGCAAAGCAGTCTCTGAGCCACACTACAGCAGGAAGACCTGCACACAGCTGGCTGGAGGTTGGTCAGACACAGCCCACAACACATCCGTGTAGCTATTGATTCACTCATGGTCAGTTGTTTTCCTTTGTGTGTAGACTTTCTCTCCTCCTCTCTCAAAGAGGTCTCAGCACAAGGTACCTCAGTCCTTCTCTTCAACACCGCCATCTCCAGAGAGAAGGGAAAATAATTTTATTTCAGCTCTAAAATAAAACTCCAATAGTCTCCACTTGACAGATCTGATTCCAGGTTAAAGATAATCCAAACCTTCCTGTCCAGTCCTCTCCAGGCTTGCTTTCTGCAGCTAAGGGGATGATAGTCCCGCACTAATGCAGGCTAAGCCTCATCCCTTCCTCCACCCTTTCTGAGCAGAAATTCTCAGATGTGCCATACTGTGCCAAATCCTTTACAATGGTTTTGTGATGTGAGTTGGTATCTGCTGGAGATGCTGAGCTGAGATGTGAACTCATTTCACAGAGGGCTCGACCTGAATTCCCTGAAGTGAAAGTCTCGTCCTTTTACTCACTGAGCTCCCTCTTTTTGTACTTAATCAAATCCTAAATCCTCTGAAGTGAAAAAATGCACATTTTGTTTTCAATGACTTGCTGAAGCTGAATGCTTCTCACAACCAGCAAGGCCTATGAAACTAGTATTTATTAAGGATGAGTGATTTCTCACACTTATTCTGTTTCTATCCAAGGCTGCCGACTTGGTCCACCTGGGTTTCAGAACTGAGATATCACATTTCCCACGTCTCATGCCTTCTCTATACTTGCCCTGCATTATTTATTAAGGCACTGAGTGCTCCTGGGGTTTGCTGTCAGGCAGGGTCAGACTCCTTTGGGCTCACCTCTGTTGCCGCAGTGTTGGAAGACTGATGCACCAGCCAGTTTATTGAACACACAAATGGGAACTTAAAAGCTACTCAGTGGAGAAACTCAGAGGAAACTGGGAATCAAAGAAGAAGTAAGGACCTGGGATTTCTGACTCTGCAGGAAGATAAGTAGATTAATTGGTGTCTCCCTCAGAGCTGTTTTGGCTATCAGTTCTTTCAGGGCAGGCAAGGTTGCAATACCCCTGCTGGCAGTAACACTCTTAATGACTGAGTTGATCAAATCAGTGTCATCCATTTGGACCTTTCTTGCCAGTTTGGGCTTGTAAAAAAGTTTCAGCAATTTTTTCCATCCAGAGTCTTACCAAACTGGCTCAGAAGGGGGAAAAAGATACTTAGTATTAAAGATTTTTTGTTATTTCTAAACTGCTAATTGGATGCTCCCTCTGAATCATTCAGATTCATCATTCACATCAAACATGTATCTGGTTAACTAAGGCTCTAATTTGGAAATTTGTGTGCTGCCTTTTGTTCCAGTGAAAGAAGAGTTGTAGCGGCGTGGCCTGCATGGACACTTTTTTCCCCCTACAACTGGGATATTTCTGTAACTTAGGAGCAATAGTGGCTGATTACAATAGGAGAAAAGCATAAACAGGCATTGGTGGCTTGGGGAAAAAAGTTCTGTGAAAGATTACAGAACTGTTAATTTTCATGGAGTTTCTTTATTTTCCAAGAGATAGGCAGTGTGACCCAAATCTCCCTGAGATGGTGGGGAGTGTGAGTGCTCCATTAAAGCTGGTGTTTGGATGAGACCAAATGGTTCATATACACATGGTTCATCCTTGGACTGCAGAAGAGGGGCAGACACTTTCTAGATCTTGCAAGTAAAGTTTCATATTTTAAAATTCTGGATCACTTCATTAATTAAAAAGTTATGTTTTTAAAATTGTTTCTAATCAAATGCACTGTGGCATTGGGAGCTGGAGTGGTTTTTTGTCTGAAGCCTATATCATCCATCAAAACGTGCTTCATTAAAACAGCTGGATCTCATGTTTGAGTCTTCATAACTGAACTGAATGTTTAGACTGTCTTTTTCCATCAAATGTGTGATTTAACAGTGCAGCAGTGGAAGAATCTAGGACAGTTTCTGAATTGCAGATTTCTGTACTAGCTGTTTGCAAAGCAGGAAGAAAAAGAAATGACAGACCTCTGGCAGGAAAATACAATACTACTACAATAAGCATACACCACATTCCATTTGATGGACAGCAGTGCCAATTCCCATAGAAAAGGGCTGGGATTCATGTGGATTAGTTCCTCGTGAAATGTGCATAGAAATCCAAATATTCTCTTCTCAAAAATGTTGGTTGCCATTCTGTTTGCTTCTAGTCACTTGCTAATATTAGAAGCGGCAAACTGTGAAACCGAAGTTGCAGGAAAGGCATTGGGTGTTTGCAAAAAAAAAAAAAAAAAAATTAGGCCTGTTTGGGTCCATCCTGCAGTCTTTCCTCCTGCAAAGCTTCCCATAGCCCTGTGTGTGTCTATGTCTGTGCCCACGCACGTGGGTTCCCATTTGCTACAAATGGCTCTGTCCCTTTTCTTCAGGATCTGTCAGAATGAGCATCTGTACAATGTTCAGCTCTGCGCTTGACTGAAAGCTTGAGAAGTTAAAAGCTTTTAGAACAGTCTCAAAAAAAAATCAACAACATGCACATATAACTAAAAACACATGAGAGATGAGAAAAAGAGAAATAATGCAGCATGCAGTAACATTTGGAACCTTTCTCTCTTTTTAGCAGTATCAGAGAGGCTCAACAAGAAAGGGACCCCAGGAATCCACAGGGGCCTTCTCAGAAACACAGCAACAGCTGAACAGTACATGAGAGCTGAGGCTTCAGGGAAAACCTCCATGAAAAATAAAAGGAAAGGAAAGAAAAAGAAAAAAAAATCCATGTTTTTTTTTAAAGCTCTGTACAGATGCAGTGACAATTTGATGAGCCCTTCTGTTTTTTTTGCTTTCATGCAAATTGATAGCCTGCTCTTGGGAAAGGTCTACAGTGGTTGTGAGCATCCTATTGTCTGCTTGAAGTTACCAGCTGACTGGATAAGCCAAGAAAAGCAGCATTGTTAAAAAAGAAAAGTGAAAAGGTGTTTGACAATGTCAGGAATTCTATGTTGCTGGTGGACACATACTCAGGGCAAAGGCGCATAGGCAAACTCTCACCATTAAACAAAATTGCAGTGGAACTAATGTAATGCCAGTGCCAAACACTCAAAAAGACACTAAATACTGTCTCACAGGGTCATGAGAGTATTATAATACTGCATGGCTTTTTCAGGCAATTATGTGCTGTTTTGATATGCTTTCTGGTTTTTTAACTGCTGTGGGTTGTGTTCTCACGGTTTGCCCTGCAACCACAGGGATACTTTTTGTATTCTTTAGATGAAAGCTGTTCCTTCAACTTCTTCAAGAAGAAAATTGAGAGTGTGGCCTTTAAGAAAATGATCAAATGTGACAAGTGTTGCAGTAAAGTTGCAAACAGTGAACCAATTTTTATTATGATGATTTGGCTTCTTATGGATAAGAACACTTTTGCACTTCTGTTTTGCTTGCTCACTAAGGCCTTGTGTGTATAAACCCTGCCTTCCCTGTTGTACCAGCTTTTCTCTGACCCAAAGAGGACAGCTAGACTTCTCAGGCGTTGTTCGCTAGTGTTGCCTCTCTTGCCTTACTGCCTGTCAATATGGGAATAGATTCACTGCAGCATTAATGTGGATGAACATCTGAGCTTAAGCTGTTGTAGAGGGTGAGCAGTCACAGTGCAAAACCAGTTACAGGCACTGTGAGGGCGTATGAGGATTTGTCCCCTGAAATTTATGAGTGTGGTAAGATGAAGTGCTCTGTGATCCTTTCCTAGTCCTTTGTGAAAGGGTTTCTCTTTCCTTCCCATCTCATCACAGAATGCTGCAGAAGATGTTGAAGGACTGCTGACTACAAAGAACAGTTTTGTGTTCATTGCAAAGCAAAAGAGTTAAGACACCCCTTACTGAAGGTTTTCGTTGGGAGTTCACCCCCTAAGGCAGGCCAGAGAGTTAATTACCCTGAATTACCCCAGGTGAAATCTGGTAGTGGCTTTCTTGGCAAGGGAACATGCAAAGTTAGAGAGTGTGAGTTAATTCTGCAGCTAATATGTGCACCTGTGAAAAAGTGGTGGTGACCATATTTTACACTTTATTTATGTGGCTTCTCTGGTGGGGAATTACTGTATTAGTAGCAGACTGGTGAGAAATTCAAAGGGAAATACCTTGGTTGGTTGGATTTGAGTACTTTGAACCTGCCTGTACATCAAAGTACCTTCACCTGAATGTTTTGGTTCCGAGCATGTTCAGGACTTCCATTGTCCTGAAACAAAAACAGTTTTTTACTCCTTTGACAAGTAAATAAAAGAGGGTGTACGACAGGACTGCTCTCATGTGTCACAGGTGTGACAGGTAAAAGTGACTGTACAAGATGCAGGACCAGAGAAAACCAGGCTTGTTGTTATTAAGTCAAAGCTACAACCCGTGTCAAGGCTCTGAGTTTGTCTCCCCTTGAAAACATTAAAGGCTAGAAGTGTACAATAAAGTCTCAGTGGAAACTCAGCTTATGTAAACAAGAGTTCCATTACAAAACACCCTCTTTGCAGGAGTTCAGTTTTATATGTAAAAAAGTAAGAATAAGTTTGAAGAGATGGCCTGTCCCGATCAAGTAAAATCATTTGAGGCCACGAATTAATCTGCTACTAGGTTTCTCCTATAAGCTTTTTAGGGGTTGGGAGTGCAGGATATGACTGGCAGTTTTCTGGTACAGAAGATAGGTGAAGTGTAGATAATGTTTGCAAGAGAGTTCTTTTGGATTGTAGATTGTGGGATTGTAGATGCCCACATTAAATTAAATAAGCTATGATGGCAAAAGGTTGGAAGTTCTGCCCTTTTATTTTCTAGCTTTTTACCAGCATGGGTTTTTCAACTCTGAGCCAGCACAGTGCCACAAGGAAAGCCTTTCAGAGGAACGCAGACACATTTTCTTAGCCTGTGTAGATAAGACATCAGAGTAAGGCTTGCAATATTTTGATTGCAGTATAGCAATCTGAAAATTCACAAGGTGAGGAGCACTTCTCACCAAAAATATACACTGCAAACTGTATTTAGAAATAACAATTTTAATTAAAAACAGAATTTCTGATCCTGTTGGCAGTAGCTACAGGGCATAAGTGAAGATATATAATCTGACAGGAGATGTTTGGAATCTTGATGCAAGAGACTGCAAACCAGTCTCAAGCCTGCTTGAATAATCAAATTAAGAACTTCCCTTCTTAGGCATACATTTCTGAAGTGGCACGTGCATGTCTGGCACAGAGCACTCATTATTCCTGATAACAGCTGACATCAAAGCTTTTCTGTTATGAAAATTTGTAAAGATGCAAATTCAGACCCTTTGTGCAGATCCTGGCTGTAGTTTCACAATATACTATTTTTGGTGGCACAACCATCTTTAAAAGTTCTGGTTCCTTCTCGTTCCCAGAGCTTGTTCCTGTCATTGTGCTACAGTTATCTCTCATGTTGCTATACTGCTTTAGGATCCAGGAGAAAAACAAACCAAACACTTTTATTTTTTGTTGGGATTATTTTACTGATTTACTTTGCAGCACAGCCCCCTACACAGTGATGTGTGGCAAACTGTGACATGAAGGTGGCAATAAGTCATTAAAACATATATTAGGAGTGGGATTGGATGTGGGTGGGATCACCTTCCACCAATTTTGTGATGGAAGCAGGGTCTTGTGAGACTGTGCCGTACTGGGCAAAGTCTGTCATTGAAAGTCCCACCATAATCTCCTTGGCTCTAGGGCTTGCAACCCCAGCCCTGGAAACCAGTGCATAGGAGTGCCTTGCTTGGCCATCCTCAGCCCCATTCTATCCAATCTGAGAAAATGAACCCTGGATCCATTGATTTTTTTAATGCTCTTTCTGTTTCAAGGACCCATGGGCTGCCAGGCCCTTCCCAGTATAGCTCCTCCTTCTGTCAGGCTCACAGCATCAGCTCCAATAGAAGCAATGGCACTCCTGGTATGTCACTGCATGGTCGTCACTGCCTTATAGGGGTGTGGCCCAGCTTTGGGTGTTGCCTGCACCAACTTACTACACAGAGTCTCACACGTAAAAAAACAGGGGGCGTGTGTGGGATTTGAGGCATACACTCATGCAGCCCTTCCCAGTATAGCTCCTCCTTCTGTCAGGCTCACAGCATCAGCTCCAATAGAAGCAATGGCACTCCTGGTATGTCACTGCATGGTCGTCACTGCCTTATAGGGGTGTGGCCCAGCTTTGGGTGTTGCCTGCACCAACTTACTACACAGAGTCTCACACGTAAAAAAACAGGGGGCGTGTGTGGGATTTGAGGCATACACTCATGCAATGTAGGAGTGGACCAGCCTGTGGTCAGGGCTCGTGTCTCTTGTAGTGACTAGTGAAAAGCAAGGGACCAAAACAAGAATCTCTGTGCCATTCACTGAAGCATGTGACTCATCATCTTCCTGTGCTCCAGGGAGGTTTGGACAGGAGGCAGAGGGGTATCTCTCTGGTGTGATGCAACACCAGAGGAAGTGTCAATTCTTGGGCAGAGGGCTTGTCCAAGTCCCAGTCACTTATCCTACATGCCCCAGCCAGTGCAGGGGGGCAAGGAGACATCAGGATCAGGCTACTCCACCAATGCCACTGAGCAAACACACGTGATACAGCCTCAGCCCTTGCTCCCCCCTACAACCCCTTTGATGATGGGACCTTTGTTTGCTCAGCCTCCAAACTCTTGGGTGATCACTTGGTGACTTTGCTGCCCTGGTTGCCAAGTACCTGGCAGCAGGCATGCCCTCTCTGGCCTGTGTCCCAAGAAAGGGCCATCCAGACCTCCCTGTGCATCAAGCAGGCAACTCCAGAAGGAAAATACACTATAGATCCTTGACAGTGTGACTGCAGTTTATTTTAACATTGCTGGTTTGTCTCATCACTTGTCACTCAACATATAGCACAGTAAAAACTAGAAAGCAAGATGAGTGCGGTAAGTAAAGGTAGTAAAGCAGGATCTTGCACGTTGGACTTGCTTCCCCATTGATCTTAGTGCATCTTGCCAAAACTAAAGCAAACACAGTGCTGAGTTTAGTCTCTCTCAATGCTGATTTTAATCTCTAATGGGATGTGCAGCATTAGGAAGGGCTAATGTGAATGGCTCCCAGTTTAAAGGCATTTTTGGTTCTTTTTTCATCGCTCACTCCAGCAGTATTCACCAATGGGACAACTGGGACTGCTGCTCTCATTTGATGTCACCATCTTTACTGAGTATTCATCTCACTTCTGTCACTGTAAATTAGAGGCAGGTTTATTCCATTCAGCTTCCTATGCCTGATTCGGAAAAGCTACAAGAGTCACAGAGAAATCTGGAGCTCTCTTAGCTCCTTTGGAGTGTGTCACCATAAATCATCCCAGCCAAAAGGCCATATGCCACTTTGTGCTACACTCTCTCTGTTAATAAAATGCGTTAGATCTTAATGCCTTGGGGCAAAAGGATGAGTCTAATGGGTCATGCTTTATCTATTTCAAGACACCAGGTAAACTGATAGTTCTGCATTAATGACGATTCCTTTAAGTTAGTTCACACGAAAGAAGAAACAGTTACAATATTTTTCACGGCTGTTCAATGCCTTCAGCCGCTGCCTCAAAATGCATAAGAAAGGAAGATAGCAAGTTAAAAATCACAACATTTTGCAAATGCATAAACAGGTATGTTTCATGCATATTTAAAAACCTCAGAGGAGTGCTTCCCTTGGTTTTTAAAAGGTTTTTTCACATTCACCTTTTCTAACTATCTTTGTACAAGGTAGAAAAATTATTTCACTGAGAAGAACAAAAGAGGACCAAAATCACCTCTTAATCACAAGACTTGAAAAATAAGTCCTAACAGGTAACTTCTAAACTCTTCGATTAATACCAGAGATAAAAATTGCAAGGTTTGGCAAAACTGATAATACAAATAATTTTTACATTTTCATTCTGAAAGGCTATCAGGGCAGACCTCATTTGTGTTGGATGCTATAAAAATATAAAAGAAGGCTGTTGACAATTTAAAAGATTCTCCTAAAAGAGGTAGAAGATGTTATTTTTTGCATAATTTAAGGAGCTCTCTATTAGCTCAAGAAAGGCAGTCCAGTGTATAGAAGTGTTCACAGATAAGATTTCTCTTTTTAGATTTTATACTCATACTTTGCACATAAGGCAAAGTGAAAATTAATGTAGGTTCTCCTGACGGGTTTAAACAATTATCTTTCTTATAGCAATAAGCTCATTTTATCCCTGAACTGTTAACCAAAATAAGTGACAGAGAACAATTAAACCATTAATCTCAATTTAGGATCCTAATGCACACCCATGGTCAGAAAATCCCAAGTCCTTAATTTTCATCAGCACTCATTTTTAAATTGTTTAATGCTGCCTATGATTGTCAAGTGCTAAAATATGAATCTTCACACTTGTGAGTCATTGATGTAACTAAACTGTGACTTTGGCATCAGAGAGTTTCCTGGGAGTAATGCAAGCTGCGGCCATGAAAACATCTGAGTCACGATTTCCGGGGTAATTCTAGCCCACCTTTGTCAAAACTGAACAAACTCCCACGTTCTCCCTCTTTGTCTCACCAGCAACCCCCAGCAACTCCCTTTGGTGGTGACTGAGTGGTTGACAACTCAATTTTGGGCTTTTTGTCAGAGTGAAAATTACTCACTGCCCCTGCCTCTTCTGACAGCATCCACACTGGCTTCCATAAAGGCATTAAAATACGTGTCTTCCTCAGATAGGCAAATCCCTTTTGACAGAACATCCTCAACCAGTGGATGTACAGGTGAGTGGGAATAGGACCAGGTGCGGTTTTGCTTCAGGTCTTAGACCTGATAGCTGTGAACACGTTGTGTCTCACACTCCCCCAGCTAGATGTGTGATGCAAAGGGCTGTAGCTACAGCCATAGCTGGGCATTTTTAGAAGAAGATGTCTGTCTGTAAATAAGAAAAGATGGAAGCTCAAAATCAGTAGACCAAAAGTATTGTCTCTGGTGTCACTGTAATGAGCTAACTACTCATTTTCTCCCAGTAACAGGGAAGAAAATGAGGGGATATTTTGTCACATTGAAAGAAACAATAAAAACATCTTTCTTCCATGCTCTGCAAATTTAGGGGGAAAAATCATCAGTGAAGTTGAAGGAAATGGCTTTCCTTTCTTTTGCTTTTCTCAAGGCTCAGCTTTTGGAGTCTTCTTGGATTACCTGGGTTGGAGAGATGGTTATCTAGGCTTTGTGATGGGTTTTTCTTTGCATTAGAGGTGTGGGAAACAAACCACATAGAGGAAGTCTAGGTGCAAGAAGATGGATATTGTCCTCATAATGGCCTGTCAAACCTCACAACTGGGATGCAGTACGTCCTTAACTGCACACACTTTCTCCAGAAAATAATTTTTCTGGAACAACTGCAGTTAGGAGCAGCTGGGACTGAAGCCCTGAGGTAGTGCGTGACAGCAGAGAGAACTGCGGTCCACAACCTGCTTGGCAGCCGCAGCCGTGGCACTTTGGGCCCAGGAGGCATTACAAGAGCAGACAACAGCACCCCATTTTCCCATTCCCTCCAAGTCCCTCAAGGGGTTACTCACCCAGATGCCTTCACTAAATCGCTGGAAGTTTTCCTTTGGAAAGGTGGATTTGAAATGTTCACTCTCTGACTGGCAGTCTTGTGTTTGGACTGTGTCTTGGTAGGGCTCTGGTTGCAGCCTGGCAAATTAACATTCCTATCAAGTATGAAAATTAGGGAGGAAAATGCTTTTAGAATACCTTCTCCTCTCAACCAAAGATTTGTATTTGTGATTAGCAATTGTAGAACTAGTCACTGTGTATGTTACATCAGTTATTTCTTCCATTTTTTCACACTTACATTAAATATATCTGCTTACAAATAGAGAACAAACCTAATCTCTCCCACTTTTTGTCCAGCAAGTCAGGCATAGTACAATTCTATTAGTACCAAGTCTATACAAATAATTGTGCAGTTCTGGTTATTAGTAATAGTATTTTCACCAGAGCCTGAAAATTAATTGTGCTGCTTTCAGGAATGAACGAGTACTTCAACTCTCTTGGAAGTCCTTCTGAAGGATTTAACCCCAGTACTGTTGTTTTGGTTTGGGTTTTGCAGAATGGATGACTAAAGAGATCAATCTAAAATTAGGGTCAGGTAAGAGAGTTCACTATGAAAATAGTTCACGGAATTATCTGCATCTGACAAAGAGTTATGTGTAGTCTTGATGACTTCAGTTACACCATGTATGGGTACAGATGTCTGGTTTTGCAATACTAAGCATAAGGACCAAGGGGTTCAATAAAACTTTCTCCAAGAGCAGTTTCTGAAGGAGACAGGGAAGCCTGTTAATTGACAAGTTTCTTGCTTGCACTGAGGTCTTCAGTGGTCTAAATAAATCCTTTTCTTCCTTTCTAGGGATAGCACTTAATTTTCTGGTTTTTTGGTCAGGTTTTTTTGGTCTTTTTTTTTTTCCGCACTCAACTGCTTGCTTTAGGTCCATCAACTAATTGATTAAAAAAGCACATAATAAACAAACCCACACAAACAACAGAATATCTAAAGGGAACAATTATTCTGAGAGACACCCTTAACATTTTCCATGGTCTGACATCTACACACTGTCTGGGCAAAGTACACAAGCAAATATTTTTTCTAATGCTGAAAAAAATTGATGTCTAACATCAAAGCATTTATTTCTTTGCAAGGGCTAGCCATAGACCAGAATTGTACTTTGTGTTTTGATTGATGGCAAATTCTACAACAAACAGCTTAATAGCTAAAATTGATTCCACAACTAAAATAAGGCCAGAAGTTGATTCTCTATAGTCTGCAAATGAAGTTAATCAGAATCTTCTATGGACTTCAGGTGGGGCACCGAATTTGCTAGAGAGTTAAAAATCTTTGGGTGGAGAGTTTGGCATTTGGCTACAAGCAAAATCGGTATAGAACATCTGGAGACCAATGTGTTACCTTACACCAGGTTGGGGATTTGCCTTTCAGACAAGAATGAGGCGTCTCATAGAAAAATAAGAGGGAGTTTTTATTCCTCGAAACCTTTCCCCGTGTCTGGCACTGGGATCTGCCTGAGAAAATAAGCCTGCTTCCAGTGCTGATGGTGGAAAATTAAGTTATGCACGGTGTCTTGGCTGATGCTTGTATACAGCAGTGCCTTCGTGTGTGACTGTACTATTTGTCCTTGCGCAGCCTCCTTGGAGAGTCACTTGCATTTAAACGGTCCTAACTTGGCTTTGAAAATAATATTTCTTTGAGGAGAATGAAGTGGTATACTTGTGTCTTCAGTTGTTTGTTTGCTGGCAGTTATTTGGAAGACTCGCTTAGTAAGGAAGTGGAATTCGGGTTCTTTTACTTGGCCAGTAATAACCTGCAGGACTTCTACCAGCCTTCTCTGTCTTCAAAGTCCGTGCAAATGCAGGCTGATTAATCACATTGATGAGTGCCCGATAGGCCATCGTGTTGGACAAAAAGCATTTTGTTCTCCTGGGGGGGAAAGAAAAAAACAAGGTAATGAGCCATTAAAAACACAATATCCATTTACTCCCCCAGTGTCTAAATAGACTGAAGTTTCAAATAACTTCTAGGCACACCCAAATCTACATGCATTGGTGATTCAAGGAGTTTTGTTCCCTCTCCCGGTGCCTTCAATCTCAGTTAATTTTTCTCATTGTCCTTACATTTCGTAGCATCTGAAAACTTCAAGGGTGTAGAGAAAGAAACAGCTGAGGAATTCAACTTCTTTTCCACCTGGCTGTTAAGGTAATCACCGCGCTGTTGTTTCGAGAGGGGAGCCAGACAGGCTGGAACAATAGCAACGTGTATAAACTTTCCCCATTCACCTCAAAGGGCTTCAGTTCTAACACCTCATTAAGATGGTTTAAATGCTAAAGCTGCCGTTTTGTTGTTGATTATCATATCAGAAACCTTGACCTAACGCACTTAATTAGTACAGCTGCAAGCCCTGGCATGTCTTCATGGAGGAGTAGGTTTCAAGTTTAAGCTATCTAAAGACTGGAATCGCAAGTCAAGTGCTCATTAAGGCTGGTGGTCCACAGCTGGCTTTGTCAATGCTTGTAGTCTTGCTCTCTTTTCTGCTTTTCTTTTGTCATTCTTTTTCCATAGACATAGTGTTGTTTTAGCCCATGTTGAATTTGTACCCACATAACACTCATCATTAAGATCACAGCTGTATCCCTGCAAGAGGTAGTAGTTAATGTTTTCATTCGGTGTGATGTATGATTTTGAGGAGTGAATTTCTTCCTCTATCTTTCCTTCCAAAGACTTATTATAATAGGCGCTGCTAACTTCCTCCTCCGCATCTTGTTAGTGCGATTCGAGCTTAGTTAAAATGAAGCTTTATTGGCACGACAAGCTACAAAAGTGTCATCAAAGTGTTAGGGAGAAAAGAATCATACTGCTTTGAGCATGAAGCAATGGCAAGTGCTTCGTAATACAATCATCAAAATAATACAAACATATCAAAATACAGCCATCAATCAGAAAAAGAAGAGGTGACAAAGGAAAGGTCCAGCAGCTGAGCCCTAGTTGGTCCCAGCTCTGTGGATTTGCTGGAAACCAACCTGAGGAAGCTCTTCGTGAGTGCTGAACTGTGCTGGGGATGTGAGGTGGCTGGGGAAGGGATGTGTCTGAGCAAGGAAAATGCCAGACCTGAAACACCTGCACTGTAGTTTGTGAATTCCATAAATTGCAGTCAAATGCCATCTGTGTCAGTGTGCTACAAATACCTGGCTAAGGCAGTTTAGGAGACTGAAATTCATTAGCTGTCTTTAAATAAGCAGATGGACAGATAAGATCTTTACCACACTCAATTTGCCTGTCCTATAAGCACTTTCTTTCTGGATACCCGGACCATCTGCATTTTTACAAAACAGCACATCTAAGGTAGCATCTGGATGCTGTCTGAGAGAAACTATATGTGATAATTCCAGATTTTTACCACAATAGCTTGCCCTTTTGGCTCCTTGCATCCCCAAATTGTTTCGTTTGCATTTAAATACATGTAGCATGTTACCTCTGCCTGCAAATGGCACTTAACTGAAATTCAAACAAAGCTCCTCTGGCTCAGAGAGTCCCTGTACTTCTCATTGCTGGAGAAAGGATGGATGTTTTGAGATGCTTCGCTGCCACTGTTAGAGGGGGGACAGTGGGCTCCGTGGACTTATGTTTGAGCAAGCCCATTCTTACACTGTGTCACAGTGACAGGCACAGGTGAGCAGTCATTTCCTGCTGCGACTGAGTCCACTCACGTTTGCCTAATCCCAGTTTGACCATGCCAGCTCCTGCCTATGCAGCTTTGAAACAATGGTTTAGCACATCTTCTTGGGGTTGTGCTCCAGCAAGAGGTTTTCCTTGTCTACAGGTACTGCGGCCACCTGTTGTTAGCACTGGCCGGTTTATCTAGCGTAAACAGAAAGTAATTCTATTCAATCTAATTGTCAGCTTGTCTGTTGGCTCTGCTAACAAAAAAAAATAGTGTCAGTTACCAAGAATATTTTTAGGGGAGAGAAGTGGAAGGGGGAGGAATGAAGCAGATTTATGAGGTTCTGTACAGGGACCAGTAATCCCCCGACACTATGCATAACCAGAGCTTAAAATACGAATTATCTTGTATGTAGCTGCTTTCTTAGAGTGGAAGACTTCTTCATGACTAGATTATCTCATCCTTCTCTTCCCACAGGGACCATGTCAACCAACCCCAAAAGAAATAAACTAGCTGTTGTCATGGTCTTAACAGTGATCTATTCCATTTTTCTGGCTCACTATGACAGACTCTGGGCTGGAGTTTAAGCAATGAAGCACGCATGATTGATTTCACATGGCCGTGGAAGCTTGTAGCATGTGCCACTGACGTGACTGTCCTTTGAATTGAGTAATGTGGTAGCTGCAGTGCTGAAATGAGCTCTGCTGAAATCTTATTTTCCTCCTTGAAGATGTTCCTTCAAGCTCCCCCTTATCTACATTCTAGTTTTCTCTGCACTGTAGGATATATTTTTACCTACTGGACTTGAGAAGTAAAAGAGTTCAGTGGGAGCAGCTTACTGCAAGCATAAAGCACATTCAAAAAAGGCCCAGACAAACCAAAAAATTTGGTTTGTTTGGTCATCTGTTGTCATACAGGTTGGAGTTCAACTATGATAGCAGTTGTTGAGGAATAACCCAGGAGGATTTTTCTTCAGACTGTATATGTTTTCACTAAACTGCCACAGATTTTGAAAGAGAATTAAAAAGGAATGAGACCTTTTAAGTAAAAGTTTCATCATGGGTTTTTTTAGGACAGACCCAAAGTCTGGTAAAACGATGCTTAGGCTAGTTCCTAGTCATTAACACATTAGGTACAAATTTCTAGTCCTCACTTGTGTTGAGGACCATCTGTGTGAGTAATACCTTATTTGACTAGAAGTGGTCCTTGAGTGACTCAGTATTCAGCAGTATGACTAAGAGTTAGAGTCAAGTCCCCAAACGCTGAGGAAAGAATCTAGTATTCTTAACATGTCAGTTGTGTGCACCACCATTATTGAATTAAAGATGACCGATTGCTAGTCCTGCAACAAGAAGAGTTTCTACCTCATAGGTGATTTTTAAGAATTGCTTCTCTCATGGGGAATTGGCATTTTCCCATGCACTAACATATGGTTTTCTTAGACTAATCTGAGAAGAAAAGCTGCTCCAGGAAGATTCGGACTACCACATTAATTTATAACCTAAAAACAAAGCAGGAAGTACAGACCAGTATGAAGCATAGAAAAGGGATTTAAAGTACATCTTTTATGGTACAGAATGTAATTAAGAACGAGTTACTTGTATAGATATGGTTTGTTAAGGGAAGGAGTAAATTAGGGGAGGAGAAAGATCTTTACATCTCACATTTTTTAAATAATGGTTTCTTGTAAAAGAGAGGAAAGGACTAAATTTACAAAGAAACAAAAGAGAAACTAGAGTGAGCAACAAGATGGGGAGGAAGGAGAGCTTTGTGGTTATAACACTCAACAAGGACCAGCTCAGTAGATCTGGCTTCATTTTCTTGGTCTCCCAGAGGTTTCTCGTCTTTGAGCAAGTCATGTCTTTGTACTTCAGTTCTCTCTCTGTGAATTGTGGAACACTTCATTTGGGCTGAAATATCTTCTGGGGTGGGCTTCTTCTTCACCTATGTGTACCTGTTACACATAGCTGTTATTTTGCGAATAATACATCCTAATATCCTTAAAGAATTTTGATGAATTTGTATGTGCTTTTGTAGAATTCTTGTTATAAACTGGCTTTTGATAATCCAGTAACAACCTGATGATGTCATTTTTCTCAAGCCCTCAGTACAAAGTCTCTCATGAAAGTGGAGAACTTCCACACAAGCGGATAAGGAAATATAGCAGGAAGTGCAATTACAAACACATCAGCAAATACATCCAGTTTCTGTGAGGTAGGGATCATTTATTCTTCTCCTGTACCACTTGAAGTAGTTTTTTGACATACCAACCAAGTCTTATCATTACAAGAACTGCAGCTTAGCCTTACAACACCTGTCAAGGTGTAGAAAGGGAAAGCAACACCTTCCCTTAGTGGACAGGTGGAACTGAAGCACAGGCTGAATTCAAACTCAGATTGCCTGGGAACTTAGCAAAAAACCCAGGAATAAGCTTAACTCTCCTCAGACTGTGCATTACTTTACTCCCTAAAAGTTTACTTTAGCTCACCTAAGTTTAGATGAAAAAAAAACAGATCCAGTAGAAAATCCCAATGAGTGGTGGAAGGAGTAGTTTACCCTAACATCTAAATCACCATCACTGGAGAAACACCTATTTTTCCACTGAAAGTACAAAGAACCTCAATGTCATGTTCAAAATTACGTAATTTGCTATACCATGTATTTTTTTTATTGTATAATTCTTTCTTCCTCAGAAACAATGTTTGCTACAGAGCAGGGCTGTTGAATGCCACAATTTTGACTTAGACATTGATGGTATTATTTCTATTTTGATAATTGAAATAGATGTTATAACTAGATAATTTGTCAAATCCCAGCCAAGAGATATTCTGAACTCAGGAAGCTAGAAAAGTGAAGGAAAAGACCTTGAAATACTTAATTTTTTCCCCCTATGAATCCTAAAATACTCTCTTATGTAACTTGGAAATTTTAAACACATTGCTGATTGTGTGAAACTGCTTTAAAATTCATTAATCATTAATAAAAATAGGGTGGCAGGAAAAATGTAAAAGTGAGAGATCTGACCTGATGTTACCAACATCGGGGGAAAAAATCCAGAAATTTAGCTGTGTGCCGTGCACTTTCTCAAACATCCACTGTGTTCTATAGAGCTCTCTTGGTTTTAAGGTAGTCTAGTGTTGATAATTCCCATTTTCTGTTTATTTATTTGTTTTTCTTACAATTATTTTATCTAAGCTACAGTGTCCCTGCTATCAGAAACATTTACTTTCATTTTCACTTCATGGCATTTTGAGCTAGGCATTTAAAGTGTCTGAATCACTGCAGGTACATGTGGATTGCTTTCAGTAGTGTGTAGCTGCTCCATTAAAAGGAGAAAAAAAAAAGGTGCTATAATTTTGTATCTTGGTGTATCCCTTGATGTAGTTTTTCATCTTCCACCAGACTGGTTTTACTGTTGTTGATATCCCTATGCAAAATATAAGAAGAAATAAGCTCACTGTGAAAATAGTGGTATTCAATAGAAAAGCTTCTTGTAAATGGAGAAAATTCCTGATAAGGGACACCTGAAATATTTTGTTTCTTGGAACAGCAAACTGATCATATTAAAAAAAAAATAGGAAAAGCAGAAAGCAAAAACTGTGAGGAGGAAGAACAGTAAAAATTGGGCAGCACTCTATATACTTACAAGTATATTTCCAGTGACTGTAACTTTAGGTGTTAGTTAAGATAAGAGTTAATAAAATAGCACAACTCCATTTTATGTTTAATACAGAGGATTTTATGCTTTATTAAACAGAGATTTTTCTAATAAATGCTGATGATTAAAGCGGTAGCCAGTAAGACAGCACATTCCTCTCTATATTGATACCATAAAACAAGAGGCAGCCTAAAACAGTTTAGCTTCAATGACTTTTTTGCTACTCTTAGTCCCTTTAGGCAACAGCACTTTCTGCAGCCTCTTTGTGTTTCAGCACAGGCTGTAAAGAAATAGCTTTTTGAATGTATTTCTGATAGTGCATCTCTAACACGATGCATTTACCTCTGCTTCTAACTGAAAACCATTCTCCCAATTCTATATAATGTTTAAAAACAACATGCCTTTCATTTTTCAATAACCAATCTCCCAGTTGTCCCAAATGCAGCTTCATAGTGCAGCTAACCATGTGCAGCTGTGACCTTGCTCTGAGCTGAGCTCAATGCTGCTCATGTAGGAATAGTCACGCTAAAAATCCCAGACAAACAAGTAGCTCCTCCTTGGTATTGTTTGCTCCTGTGGGGCTTATCCCATGTTTCCTGGCCCTGCAAGAACATGGTCTGCTCTGGGAGACTGTGCTAACAAACTGGTGTAAAACATGCCTGGTGTTGACCCACAGGGAAAGTCATGGACAGGTGCTGGAGAACTGTTGGCATTCCAGTGGATTGGCAGGCAGTTTTACTGCAAAGTGAGCAGGTTGTTAACTTGAGTGAGAAAAATGAAAGCACTCTTTAGGTTCTTCAGTGGCATTGTTAGCTGAAAACACCAAAAATATAGCTAAGATCAGGTCACAGGTTTCTGTATGTTAATGGGGCTGCATGGGGGACAACTGTGGAGCATTACACTTATTTAGTTCTGCAACCAAAACACGTAAATAATGGCCAACAAAACTCCTGAATTGTGATCTTAAAGCATTTTCTGCCCCCCCAGAACACTACCACAACAAAACCAGCAAATCCACATGATTATACTAAAGACACCTTTGGACTCTGGATCATGTAATCCAATGCTTTGGGTCCTCTGTTGCTGAAGTTGACTTATCTTAGTTTATGTCTAAGCATGTTTCTGATAGAGTTTCTCTAACAAGCATGAGCCTGATTTCAGGGTTTTTCTTTGAGAACTATGTTAATCAAAGGCTGTTAATGAATCTGTTTTTGTTAGACTCTGATTCCAGAGGACAGTAAATCCAGTCATAGGGTTTTTAGTCCAAGTGTTGTGCTCACTCTGCAAGGTTTAATTTTTTCAAAGTGGTGAAGGTAACTTCATCCTGGCAGGCTCTGCGCTAGATCAGTTATTGTCTGTCATGTCTTGAGGAATCACAGCCAGCATTTACAGCAATGTACCACATATCCTGGCATCCTTTGAATTGGAATGGAGTAAGGGTATGGATATGTAAAACTGGTAGGGACTAGCTGGTGATTTTTAAGACCACACCATATAATGGATTTACTATTTCATTTGTCCATGTCCACGTATTTTTTGTGTGTCGATATGTCAAAGGTTTGTATTCAGTGGGAACTACTCTGGTTTAAGTCAAGATATGAATTTTAACAGATGTAGTTAAAAACATGTGAATGATATAGATCCTGCCTTAAGGAAGGGATATTTTAGGTTGGTAGAAGTTTATGAGAAGCAAATTTGTCTCCATATACTGCATAAGCATTCCCCCCAGCAGAATACTGTACAACATTGTTCTGCCTGCATGAGGACAATGCAAAGGAGGCTGGAGAACGCACCTTCCAGTGAAGCACTTTTAAATCAATTTTTTAACACAAGTAAAATCAATACCTACTTTGTTTTCATGTGCATAAGTCTTTAACCTAACAAGCAAACAGATAAAAAGATTCAGTGACTGAAAAAGAAAGCTAAGTAAATTAATGCCAGAAATAAGATGTGCTGCTAAGTTGGTTAAATTATGAGGAGAATAAAAGATTGTTGGAAACCACTGGCAGCAGTTGTAGAATTTCAACTTCTTGGTGTTTTTATACCATGGCAAGATGTTTCTTTAGAAGATTTGTTTAATCACATGAGTGATACTGGGGTCAATTTAGGTGCAACTCTGTGAGACTCTGAGTAACATATAAAAATATAATATAGCAGCTCGTCAGCTGGATGAATAACCTCATACTAACTTTTGCATAGTGTGGGACTGCGTAGAGACAGGGTTTAGCCAGTTTGGTTGCATAGCTGTGAAAAGACCTCATGACATTTACTTCAGCAAGGGATTTGACCCATGCCGCTTTGCAGTTCTGCCACAACTGAATCCAAATTCTTATCTACAGCATGGAAACTTAAACTGGTGGATCAACTCTGGCTAGCAAGACAGAAGTTTAGTATGGTCCTGTTTGTGTAGCTGTGACTGTTTGAAGATCCTGTGAATAGTAGGGTGAAAGTGGGAATCAACATCTAATATGTTTGATTGACAGAGGTATCACAATTTGCTGTGACAGTGTACAGGCCTATTCCTGGTCATTTTGCTCGCAGTGATGCCTTGGAATTGCCTTCTGCTTTGATAGGAACATGCCCTTATAACTTTGGGCTTCCTAGTGTACACAGCCTGTATGGAGCTGCATCCCCATAGGCATTGTATTGGCCAGGATACTGACTGTGCCTCACCTCTGGCCTGAGCCATATAGGCAGATTAGGACCTATAGTTTCTCTCCGGGACAGAAATATTTTGACTTCATCAGCACCAAGGTGTTATCCAGTGATGCTAGTGTATTGTTCAACACAAAATATTGTGTAATGAGGAACAAGAGTCAAGTGTTTGAGATCAGCAGTGAAAAGGGGGCAAATTTTGTTTCCAGGGAGTAACTGAAAATAGAAGTGGGACTATGCTGTTTATCTTGACTGTGTCACTGCCCACTACTGTGCCTTGAGCAGCTGAAGGTACAGGTCCTTAATGCAAGCTGAGGACTTGTGCTCATTGCTTCTCAATCATCTTATTCTTTCTGTTCTATACAAGACAAAGTGAGCATTATTCTTAGTTTATGATACTTCTTGTGCCTTGACAAAGCAAACTCCTGGAAAAGGCCATGGAGATGGAAAATTACAATAATCATGCCTGGAGGAGACAGAAGTGTGAATAAGACTTTCAGCAGAAGTGTGACTGAGACAGTGTTGAATATAGGGCAATATAGTGAAAGTGTTAATAAGCAGATTTACGAAGACAGGAAATGTGAGAAAGAAAGGTAAGCTCAGGATCAAAAAGAGCAGATGGATTTCTTTCTTCAGACACAAAAAGGCATCAAACTCTTAAAATTGCTAACACACAAGTTAATGACTTTTCCACAGTGGCCACCACTAGAGTGAAATGGAAAAGATAAGTCAGATTAATAATAAGATTGATCCTTGCAACAAGGCAAGCAGAATCTTCTTAACTTTAATTAATATGCAGTTAATGGATACATACCTGTATGTAATAGATATTAACAAAGACTTCTGAGCGATGGGAGAGTAGAAAGTTTCACTAACCCAGCAGAGGATCTCTGTGGAGAGTTTGTTGTCCTGAGATGAGGCATTTTCTAAAAACTTCCTGCTTGACTCTGTTTTCTGGATTTTAAAATATCATTGTATTTTCTGATCACTTTGCACTGCTTCAGGTCACAGTGAAGTTGCTGCAGCATCTAGTGGTGTTGGTAAGGGCTGGCTGCACCTTCAGCAGCAGAGACATCAAATCCCTGTGCTTGGAATTAGCATGGCTTTGTGTGCAGGAGTGCAGTTGCCTGCATAAGGTCCCAATACAACCAGTACAGCATTTTTTCTGCAGGATCAGTTTCCCAGTCTGTTTCATGACCTTGCCTTACCAACAGCATGGTGGTTGAGGAAAGTTATGGAGTAGTATTTCTGAGTTTCTAGTCTTTACTGAAGCAATTGCTTCTCCCAACCTCCTCGCATTTCTAGTGGATGTTTGTTATAAGGCCTTTGATGGGGTCCCCTAAAACATCCTTCTCTCCCAATTGGAGGGAGATGGATCCAGTGAGTGGACTGTTTTGTGCACGAGGAATTGGTTGGATGGTCTCATCCAGAGGGTAATAGTCAACATCTCAGTGTCCAGATGGAGATAGGTGGGCCCACATAGTGTCCCTTGGGGGTCTGTATTGGAACCAGTGTGGTTTAATATCTTCATCAATGACAAAGACAGTGGGATCAAGTGCTCCCTCAACAAGTTAGCCCACAGCGTCAAGATGAGTCGTGCTTTTGACATGCCTGAGGGACAGACTGCCATCCAGAGGGACCTGAAAAAGCATGAGAAGCAGGCCTATGTGAATCTTACAAGGTTCAAAGCTGAGTCCAGGATCCTGCACATGGGTCAAGGCAGGCTCTGGTATTAACACAGGCTGGAGAATGAACACATTGAAGGCAGCTCTGCTGAGAAGAACTTGGGGGACTGGTGGATGAAGAGCTGGACATGATCCATCAGTGTATGCTCGCAGCTGAGAAGGCCAACCATGTCCTGTGCTACTTCCAAAGCAGCATGGCCAGCAGGGCAAGGGAGGGGATTCTGCCTCTCTACTTGAGTGAGATTGCACCTGGAACACTGCATCCAGATCTGGGGATGGACCTGCTGAAGTGAGTCCACAAAGATGATCCAAGGGCTGGAACACCTTTGCTACGAAGGCAGGCTGACAGAGTCAGGGCTGTCCAGCCTGGAGAAGGGAAGACTCCAGAGAGACCTCATTCCAGACTTCCAGTATTTAAATGGGACCTTTAAGAAAGATGGGGAGAGAAACTTTTTACCTGGGCCTGTTGTAACAGGACAAGACACAACGGTTTTAAACTTAAAAGAGTGTCAATTTAGTCTAGATTTTTGGAAGAAGTTTTTTATGGTGAGAGCAGTGAAACATTGGAACAGGTGCCTGGAGAGGTGGTGGATGCCACATCCCTGGAGGTGTTCAAGGCCAGGTAGCATGGGCCTCTTAGTAACCTTATCTAGTTGAAGATATTCCAGCTCATTGCCAGATTGTGGGAATAGATGGCCTGTAAGGTCCCTTCCAACCTGAACTATTCTATTTTTCTGTATCTAACCAGGAATATCTGACTTTTTTCATCTAGTGGCAGTGCTACGCAGTATATTCAGGCCAACCAAAGCTGATGTGTAGCTAGTTGAATAGGCCAAAGTGATGCTTTAAGATCTGGCTTATAAGTGGATCAGATGGCTCAGCAAACAGTGATGTGTAATGGACTATTGTAAGCGAAACCAGCCCTGGCTACCTAAGCTGCCCAATATCTGTCATTATTCTCAGAGAGGGATCTGTTCCCCAAGGGTCCTTTTAACTGTGGTCATGGTTTGGCTATTAAATTGCACTAATTGGTTAGGACATTAAACCCTCCTGGGATACCCCAGATTTCCTTTTACAGGGGGATTGAATGTGGAAAAAGATTCAGAAGACAGTCACTGCAAAATTAAATTGTATGTGATATTGGAGATCGCTTTTACTCTGAGTTTCACCTGTCAAGGCTGGGAGTTTGACAGTCACATTTTCCTATTTTTAATACATTTTTCTCTCCCCTGTGTGAAGCCACACAAATGGTGGGCAAAGCCGACGGAGCAGCCGGGGTGGGGGAACTTGAATTTGTCAGTGCACAAAGCACTGCCAGATGCACGCACAAATGGAAACCTTGCTTCTAGCAGTCCCCCCTGCTGAGGCTCATATTCAGTATTGCCTTTTATTGCCATGAATACAGACTTGCCTGATAGAAAGTGAGCTTTGGGTTTTCACAGCACTTTTTTTTTTCAAGTGGCTTGGGTGGAGATCACAGAGGAAGTATGTGACCCCCTTCAACCTTGATACCACAAGGTATCAACTGAGATAAAACCTAAAAAGGGCTGTGCCAAGCTTCCCTAAGATTCTCATACAGAACAAGACTTTCAAATTTAGAAAAGGGACTTTCAGCTCGAAAAGGGATGAATGAGGAGCATGACTTCACCACAGCCCTTTCCACCCCCATACCTACCCGAGCAAGGAGACACAGGCAATTCTTGAGGTCCCAGAGCTGTTGTATATCAGAGGAAGAGTGAGTGAATTGTGGTTGGATAGAGCAAGAATGAGATAAACCTGCAAGGGTGTTCTACTAATTATGTTTGTCTTTGAGTTTAATCATAATAGAACCTGTAGAGGACTAATTTGAAGAAACATTTGCTTTTAAAAGAGGCAAGGAAAGGCCAGTACCTTGCTGGGGTCAGTGCAAGGTGGGCAGCACCATTTGCCACAGATTCCCCTCAAAACGTAGTTTGAGACCTAACTCCATACCCACCCAAACCACAGATATTTTTCAGTATCCTTGCTGCAGACTTCTGATCTTGGGGACAGAAGGGACCTGTAGTGCTATTGGAAGTCTTCCAAGCTGCAGCATTCCCACAGGTACTGTGTATCAAACTTTGCTCAGTGTGGACATATTGAGAACAAATATATAAATACATATTTTCTAATTCCCTAAGTTGGATTCTTCTCCCCATGTATTTCTGGCAACAATGTCTTAGAATGACTATGACAAAAAAAAAAGAGATATTAGTTGTGACAATTACTTGAGAAGAAAATACTTAAAGTGAGGGCAAACTCCCTAGGCTTGCTCCTGGAGGTCTCCCTTTGGAAGCCTCCTTCCCTACTCGAGTATAAAAACAAGGGCAGGTTGGTAACCAAGGCTTTGTAGCTGGTCCTGAATTCAAACAAACCCCGAATGCAAAGCAGCACTGTATTTTCTTGGTATGGCTTATACCTAGACCACTGGCATATCACTTCCCAATTCCTTCTCTCTAAATTGTCCTTCATCACTTTCCCATCAGTTTATCTAGATGTGGGATATGCACCCTGAGCCAACAGGCAAACAGAAATGCTGTTTCCTGTTGAGTTTCGCTCAGCTATGATAAGTATGACCACAAAAATGTCTGCATTCTACACCAAAATAGTAACATTGAGTTTCCTATCTAACCCACAGAAGCCAGGAAATTCATAACCTATTCTAGGTTAAGCATAAAAAGGGGATTGTAACAAAATATTTTTAAAAATAATAAGAAAAAGAAACAGACACTACAAATACCAGTATCTCAATGTCAGGCCAGAATTTTAGGCAAATTGTGTTAACAATAATTAAGAAGGGTGGAGGAGAGGAGGAAGCATTCCCAATAGCTATCCCTGGAAGCTGCAAGATAGTCCCAGGGCTGGATTGGGGCACCCCAGGGGAAGGCTGGGACGGCTTTGCTCACTAAACTCTTAACAAGGCACAGTCAACACTTAGCTCCCACTTCTGTCTGTTATTTGTTTGGTTTTGACATTTTGTTGTTACAAGAGCTTAAAGAATTTTTTTCTGTCTTTCCAATTCTTTCTGTGGAACTGTTGACAGCCTCTGGTGCATACACATTTCCATTGTTTTCTCTGCTTAAGTACTTAGTCAGATTTCCCCATTTGTTTGTGGGTTCTTCAACTGGCAACAAAAAAGATAATTTTAATATATTTTTTTTTAACATAGGAAAATGTGATGCAAAACCACAAACGTTGGGGGGATTCAGGGACAGGTGTAGTGACTAGGAATGCAGTTTAGTTTTTGAAATGGCCTAGATTTCAACTGTTTCTCCAAGTGTTGCTTTAGAGTATGAACAGGGAAGACAGTAATTGCTTTCCACTTTCTGATTATAAATAATGAACAAAATTCACTAGAGCTGAGCAGAAAAAGTATGAGGCAGGAGAGAATCTCCACCTCTCTTTCCAGCAGAGGTGGAGATTTCCATGAGGGTGACCCTTCCAGCTCAGTGCCTCCCACAGGTTTCACTGTGAGTGCTGAGCTGTCCCAGGACTGATCCTGCATACACACTGCTGGGTTTGTGTTTTGGGGTGGAACAGTGCCTGGAGACACCTGCCGGTGCTGGTTAGAGATAGTGGTGGGAGAATGTGAGATGACCTTGGAATAAAACCTGCACAAGCTGGCTGACCTGGCTGCAAGAGAGAGCCTTGACCTGAATCTCCCTTGGCTTGTGCAGCTGCAGCCCTCACCTGATCTGCCTCTTAGAGAAGAGAAGCTCAGCATCACATGGGTCCCCTGCATGCAGGAACTGAAGAAAGTACTCCATTCAGATCATAGTTTCCTCAGTGGAATATCTTCAGTGGGTGACACAGAGGTCATAGAAGGCCAAAGAGTATCTTAGCCATAGATTTTCGGCAAAAGTGAGACCAGGGCTTTGGAGAGTGGCAGAGGCACGCAGCAGATTGGGAACAGTGAGCACTTTATTGTATGAAGATGACTGCACTGCCAGGATGACTGAGCGTGCCCTGAATTGTCTTGCTTTTGTTTGCTGGTTCTCAGACTGTGCAGAGCTCATTCAGGCCAGGGCATTAAGTCTCTGGAGTCTGCGATTTCTCAGTTGTGCAGAGCTACTCATACTCATAAAACTTAGAGGAGAACACAGAGAAAATCCATCCCTTAAAGACAGGTGTATGCATATATTTGGGTATTGTTTCCTTTGTGAGCAAATATTAGGCATAAATAAATTAACATAAATTATGGGGAACCTCTATTAACACACATTTCATTTTATAACTAAGCATGCTAGATAAATATTGTGGGAAAATACAGAAACATATGTCAAAATGAATGGTGTATTTGGACTTGTACACGTTGAAATAAAACCACATAGACAACCACATTCATTAGCTAAAATGTGCAGAAGAAATTGCTACGGAAGCAACTGATCTCTGAGCAAGAGTGCTGGCTCTGTGCCTACCAGCATACAACACAAAGTGAAGGGTGAATAAGCAGCAGAAGTACCAGGGGCGTTCACAGAAGTACACAGTCATACGTTCCCCTTTTTAACCTCAGTAACCTCTTTTCTCCCACTCCTACCTCCACCCTCACCCTGAACACCCAATGGGTATATGAAATAAAAACCGTATTTGTTAGTTATATGGTTCATGATGACTAATGGAGACTTGGTTGAATAAACTAGTGGGGTTTTATCTTTTTTTATTTGTGGTAAAAGTACATTAGAAATTACTCACAAGCTGCAAATGGGCACTGTTTGAACCTAATATTGGAGAAATTAAATTTATGTGAACGGGTGAGCCAAAATGAAAATGATCACTTGAAATCAGTTTTAATGAGCAGAATTTAAGTCTGAATGGCTTTAAGGTAGGTTATGTTAAATGAGAACTCAGATATAATGTGGGAGACTAGTTATTAGAATGAGAGTGGGCAGGGAGAAATGGACAAATTGGGGGAAAAAGTAATTCCACAAAAAACCCTCGTTTTAAGAAATCAATGAAATCATGGACAGAAATATACAGTGCTTTTAAGTGAATTATTCATTTATGTTTGTGTAAAAGCATCATGCTTTTTCTTTTACATGTTGTCATCTTTTTTTTTCATGGAAATGATAATTGATATTCCTTGGGAAAAAAAGTATAAAAATATATACGTAATGAAGAGAAATTGTTGAACAGCTTCAGATTTTTTGTTTGACTTCGCCTCCTTCCCCACTGAATCTCAATTTTTTCCCAGTTGGTTTTGACTTTTTGCTATTGATAAATTTGGCAAAATAAATCACAGAAACCAAGTTTCGAGCCCTACATTGACCATGTTATAAACATCTGTGTGGGCTATTTAATTAGCATGAGTGAATGTGGATCTGCTTAATTTGCTTTCTGTCTTAAAAAAAAAAAAAAGGAAAAAACCAAAAAGATTTTAAAAAAGCAACCAAGAACCTGTGCTTGTCATCAAATGACATGATTTTAGGATACAAATCTTTAGTGGAGGTGACACATTCGTAAGATTTATGTTAATCTGTAGGGGCTGAAAACAGCTAAAGTCAGCAGACACTGACTGTGATCTATAGACCCTTATGATCTAAGATGCTCATTTCCAAATTTAGGCTCATTATTGAAGTACGTTGCATTTGTCTCTAAAACAGTGCTTAGATAAATGAGAAATCATAGAAATGTGAACATTTGCTCCTAGTACTTCATACTGAAGTGAAAAAGTGTCCCTTGTCTGAAGTCATTACCACAGGGGTAATGTGTTATGTTCTTTGAAGTCCTAAAAATGTTGCTTATCTTGTGTCCTGACTAAACATTTCAATTTAAAGTCTTTCTGTGGAGGACCTCCTCCTGATCTGGAAATGGAAACATTGATGCATGTTGAGAAAAAGTGTTCTCACAGTGTTTCCTGCCTCTCTTGCAGCTACAGCTCATAGAGATCATATTCTCTTCTTTGGGCTTCAGGTGTTGCTTAGAAGCTGTGAGAGACTGGGGTAGCCCATTCTAGTGTCCCAGTACTCAGCCACACCAGCCTTAACTCCTAATCCCCTCAGCCCTGATCATCATATCTTCATAGTTAGGTGAGAGAAGAACAAACGTTTTTCTACTTAGTCAAAAACATTGTGTCCTTGTGCTTCTTTTTTTCTTTAAAGGAAATGCTGGCAGGGAAGGGAGGTAGGATGGAGACTGCAAGCCTCAGAAACAAGTGCAACCAGAGGAGTTTGCATTGCACTTTTCAGTATTGCAGTGGTAAATGAATTACATTAATTGCGCAGACCTAATGGCACCCAACTGAAGAGTTTTGGTTGTCAAATCGGTGCTGAATAAAAAGTGATGTTAGGTTCTTCCATGCCACTTTGAGGTGTTGACCTGGGGAGCACAGCAATCAGCTATCTGTTCATCAACTTCTGAGGCTCAGAGTCACGTTTTCATTTGTTCTTCAGATGCTGGGCTGATCTGGAAATAGTCAGCATTTCTGGAAACCAGGCAGTGACTTCGGGGCAGGGAACTTGCTGACTCATTTCTGGGCTACCCATGTTAACCCATGTGTCACATCCAGCTCCCCGTGTAGGAGGAGGAGGAGGAGGAGATGGTGCTGCTGCAAGGGCAGGAGCTGACAGTGGAGAGTTGAGATTGCAGCAGGGAGAGGTACTGAACTCTTGGCAAGGAAGCTGGTGTTAGATGCAGCTTTGGCATAGCCAGGGCGGTCTGCAAGCAAGGATGGGCTCCATACGTGCTAGACAAAAGGGATGGCGGGTGGCCAGGGGCTCTGCGAGGCAGCAGCGTGTGTTTGTTGTGGGGGTGAGTGTCCTTGGCACAGAGCTGGAGGGGCCCTGCCATTGTCAGCCTCCTCCTGATTGCTCTGCGGGCCTGGAGGGGGATCTGTTGTGTGTTTTGTTTGTCATCTTTTGTTTGCAACTTGAAGCAATCGGCAGAGGGTAATTGCGTTGTTTGTTTCTGACAGCCCTAGGAGAACATCCTCTGTTGTTTGTCAGGCCTTTCTAGCTGTGCGGGTGGGAACCTGCGGAGGGAGGACAAGACAGCATGGATCCCTTTGTCCAGTGCATCCACAGCCTGGCAGAGGGCCTGAACCAAGGTGAGCTGGGCAATGTCTGACCCTGGCTGTGCCAATGTCTGCCAAAGCACCGCTCTGCAACCAGAGCCGGCCCCTTCCCCTGAAACCACCTTGCTGGGTGATCACTGGGAATGGCGGGGGAGATCTTGTCAGCCGGGTGCAGACGAACCTGAGCTGCTGCGGGAGCTGCCAGAGCACCAGAGGATCAGGAGCCCAGGGAGGATGCAGGTCGCCACCCCAGTGTCACCACTGAACATGTCATAACATGAGATCATAGCTGCAGGAGGTGAAGCTAAGGCCCAGCTCTGGGTCACCTTTCAGGGCTGAGCCTTTGAAGTGGCTCTGCCCATGCCTCACTTTATAAACAGACAAGGGACACATTCCTGCTGCGAGTAAGTTTTAGGGAAGAAAGCACCATGGATAAAGACAACACTTTCATTAGCCCAAACAACATGCACTGGCACCCTGGGCCTGTTGCAGGACCACACCATCCTGCTGCATGCCCCAGGAGTGGTACAGCCCAGCCTGAAATGTGAGGAGTCCCAAGGTCACCATCCACCACGGCCAAAAACATCCATCTCCTGAACATCTCTTGGTTGCTGACAAGGAGGAGAGCCGCCAGCCTGTCAGGCACTGTGCACTGGAAAGCTCGTGCCGGATTGCTGCATGTCACTGCAGACAGAGCCCACTGCAGTCAGGCGGCTGTGGGGCTGGGGCTGGGGCTGGGGCTGGCTGTATCAGTTGGCAGCGATCCATATCAGCTCACATGGGAAGTGTGCTGACCCACAACAGGGTCGAAATCAGTCATGCCCTCAGAAGTACAAGCCACTTTCCAGTTTGCAAGCAGCAGGGTTGGTGGTTTGCACCTCTCTGATTATTTTTAAAAAACGTTTTGATATACTGCCAGTTTTAAAGACAAGTGGTTTCCGTCTGCTGCCTGCTCTTTTTAATAACAGGATTTTCAACATATTGATGTATAAATTATTTGCATTTTGATTTAATGCCTTTTTTTTTCTTTCCCCCACCTTGATTTTGCCTTGCCTGTTTGGCACAGGACAGTGCAGGTTTGTGCCACACACATGGCCCTTGTGGCTTTTGCTCTGCATGGAAGGCATGAGGAGCATTGCTGACTTGCCAGTTGAGGTGGTTCTTGGGTACTGCTTGGTTAATGCAAGGACTGTGCAGGTCTGGTCCTGTTCACATTACCTGGTCACAAAGACCAAAGCTAATTCAGAGAGATGAGGGAGTGACCTATCCATCATCTGCAGCACTTGGAATTCCCTTTTGAACTTAATTTTCCTGCCACAGGGCTCACTACTTTTTTCTCTTTTTTTTTTCCTTCTTCCTTTTTTTGTTGTTTTATTTTCTTTTTTTCCGGTCTGCTTATCTCCACCCCATAAAAATCAGATGTGAAGATCTGAGCTTTGTGGTCTTTCTGTGTCACTGCTGTGTGACACATTGAGATGACTTGAAGTTTTCCCTATTTTCCCATTGCCTTTTTTCTCCACAGAAAGACTAAGGATGCTCTGGTTTTACTTAAAAACAGATTTTACTGTGTCTCTCTCACCTTAAAGTGTTTAAACTGGTGCATTTCTATGAATGTCCCTTCTCTGAAGTGCTAATCTAGAATTAAAGCTGCATAGGTATAAAAATAAAGATATGCTAGATTGCAGACTTCATATTTGAGGTCCCATCCACAGAAGTCAGGTCTCTCCTTTCTCCTGTGTCTTCTGTATGAATTTTAGCAATTTTCTAGCCTCAGGAACTAGAAAAATGTAATTTGCATGCAAACAACAATCAGAAACCTTACTGCCTTCCTTTATGTGTATATTTTTTAACTTTAAAAACCCCTCAGGCACTCTCTCTGGATAGAGAAGCCACATCTTTCATAGAGTATTTTAAGAAAGTACCTGATCACTAACTAGCTAACACTAGATTTGTAATTTAACTCTTTATTTTTAGTGGACTAGGTAAAAAAAAAAAGTAAAAGAAGAATAATAGTAACACTGCTGTGATACATTAAATTACATGGTTTTAAAACAATTAGAGTGTATGTGAGATTTTAACTATTATATGCATATTCCAAGATGCATAAGTGGTGATAAAGCAGAATGTATTTGGGAAAAAAATACTTATAATATTACTGATAATCTTACATTTTTGCTGATACAACATAATGTAATTACTTTAAAATTACTTTAAATATCTGTGGAGATTTTTATGTTCCTAATTTTGTTGTGGAAAAAGTCATCTTTCTGGCATGGTCTGTGTTTAAACTGGACAGAGACAAACTGAGAACCAGTGCTCTGAACTTCTTGAGCTTTTGAAGCATTGCCTCTACAAGAAAGGGGCAAACAGGTTTTGAAACTTTGAAAATGTTGAGGTATATTAAGAATCTACTTTGGTTTAGAATCCTGTAGATAGACTGGCAATTTTTGCTGGTTTAATTCTATTTCCACATCTGTCTGGATCATGTTTTGAAGTTTCCAGGAGCTGAAAACACTGTAAAACAACTTTTTTTTTTCCCTTGTGGTTTTGATTCTGTTTAAATGTAGATTTAAAAAAAAAAAAAAAAAGAAAAAAGGAAAAAAAAAATCAAACAAACCCCAAACCAAAAATTTTGCAGATTTTCCTCGAGATACAGACTTCATCTTGGCTGAAATTGACTTTGTCTTGACTGAAGCTGTTTTGATGTTGCATTTCTGCAACTACTTTTCTGGTTTCACTGCTTTTTGAGTCTGAAAGCTTGTGGGAACAGCTGATTCCTATCCCCAAGGTTGCAGTTCAGTCTCTGTATGGAATTAATTTAAGAGTGATCCTTATGGGTCCCTTCCAAATCAGAATATTCTGTGATAACTGATTTTTTTGTGTACAAATTCTAATTTAATGCCAGTCCTTGTGTCCTTGCAGTCTGTCATCATGTTTCATTTTGCCCGGGTGTGCTTTTTGAACATCCCTGTATCTTTGAGGAGGGGCTGATGATCGAAGACATGCATAGCTCTGAAGAGCTTTTGTAATGCCGTTAAAGCTTTGTTTTCTTTTGATAAAAACTTCACTTTGGTACAAAAGCAACCTGTTCAGACATAATTGGGGAAACTACTACTAAGCAGCTCAATGAGAAGTCATGGGACCTGGAAAGATGGCTTTTGAAATTAAATGCTTGCTATTGTACAGACCTATCACTGTGCTTCATGACATCAGAAAGAGCTTTATTTTATAATACAGCTCAGTTTGCAAGGGGAAGGTAGGGATGAGCAAAGGAGAATGGCTGGGACTTACCCAGAGAAGTGAGCAGTGCCCAATGCAAATTATCTTAAAGAGAAAGGGCTCAAATCTGTCCTTTTGCTTCACCTCCACTTCATTGCTGGTCTTTTTCCATTACTACCCTTTTACCGCTCTAAAATTATTACAAGTTTCAGAATCTTCTATAAAGCAATGTATTCCTATTGTTTATTGCTAGGCTGAATAACAAAGGAGAATGAAAAAGACAAATTTTACTTAAATCTAAGTTCTTAAGTTTACTTAAATCTAAGTTCTACACCCACTCATAACCTTTTGACTAATAACATAACTTCTGAAAAATCCTGCTGTGTGCATGTGCCTCCATGCCACCCCACACACATTGCTGGGGTAGTCCAACTTCTGAACTCTCTGCAGATAATTTTGTCCAGTCTTCAAAAACACTTCAGCTTTTTTGCTGAGATCTTGTTTAGAACCCAAGTTCAGAAATTAGTCTGGAAAGAGTTGAGAGTGATGTAAAATGGGCAAAGTTGCATGTCAACTGTCCAGTTTCCTCTGAAGGGGCAAGTTAGAGCAGCATTATGCTCATTGCACATTCGCTGCCAAGGAAGCAGGATGGACTTCTTCAACAAACGCATTTTCTTTGTTGCAGCAACTGGTCTAGCACAAGAACGGTAATGTTTCCCCATACCTGCCAGTTTCCTTTAGATTAATAGATGGACGTTCGATGGACAACATAAGGACATTAATTTGATGAGATTTTTAATATCTGTTTGAACTAGATCATATTTTTCAGGTGTGTTTGATTTAAAGCTCAAAGGAGAAAAACCAAGCACATTTTCAGTTCATCACTTTTCCGATTGTGAGATGCAATAATTAAATTCAGGTCTATCCTGAATCGTTTTGTCTGTTGCCTGGAGGAAAAAAGAAAGGGACAACGCAACACCTAACTAAAGTGTCGCCTCTTCACCCTATCTTTCCCTAGTGGCTTATACCTCCTCTGATAGCATGTGACCATGCAGTCAGTTGAAGTAAGATTTGGCACACCCGAGGGAGCAGAAACATCTGCTGCAGCAGTAGGATCTGCCTCCACCAGACCAGCTGGGGCTGGACTACAAAACTTCCATGGGCAACAATCTGAGGTAGACACCGAACTCTACACCTAACTCTAAATGGGGGACAGAGGGGAGCACATGGCCAGAGGAATCCTAAAACTATGATAAATTAGCAAATGAAGAATACTATGAAAATGAACATTGGTAATCCAGCCCTGTTACTGTTTATCCAAAAGCACCTTCCCTCAGCTGCTAGCTATAGCATAGTATCGTGCCTTTACTAGCTAAATTAAAGAGCCCTCTACTGCTAAAAATCTACTTGACAAAGTGCTTAAGCTGCTGAAGTGTAAGAGGATAAAAGGTCAATTTGTCTAGCTAAAGTAACAGTCCTCCCTGCAGAGGCTCAGGTCAGATTAAAGGCTGTCATGATTTTGTAGCAACTCTGATTGAGGAAGGGAAATAACACATATATGTCATAATGTGCGTTTATATTGATACACCTGCACTTGCATGTGGTATCTTCCTGATACATCTGCCTGTGACAAACAAGGTTCCTCTCTGGCGTGGTTACCACTTCCAGGTTTAGAACAGGCCTTACAGGAACGGAGATGAGACTTGTCTGCATGTGTGTTCTACACATCACATTGAAGGACATTGACCTGTTGGACTGAGTCCAGAGGAGGGACACCAAGTTGATTAGAGGGATGGAGAATCCCTCTAATGAAAGGCTGAGAGAATTGGGTTTGTTCAGCTTGGAGAAGAGAAAGCTTCAGGGTGACTAAACTGCAGCCCTCCAGTACTTGAAGGGAGCCTACAAGAAAGATGGAGAAGGACTTTTTACAAGGACGTGTAGTGACAAGGAGTGCTGGCTTTAAAGTGAAAGAAGGTAGATTCAGACTAGATCTTAGTAAAAATTCTTTAGCGTGAGGGTGGTGACACACTGTGACAGGTTGCTCAGAGGAATTGTGGATGCTCCATCCCTGGGAGTGTCCAAGGCCAGGTTGGATGGAGCTCTGAGCAAGATGGTCTAATGAAACGTGTCCCTGTCCATGGCAGGGGGTTGGAACGGATGATCTTTAAGGTTTCTTCCAACTCAGGCCATTCGATGATCCTACGATTCTATGTCACCATCTGTCTCTAGGTGATTTTGCTATTGGGTTTTGTTTTCTTTTTCCCTACACTGTGCATCCTTATAACAAAATGGCCTCAAATGACAGTGAAATAACTTCTATCAAAACTAGGTGACAGCATAGCACAGTGTCAGTTTCAGGATGGTTTTTTTTTGTAAAAGCAAACCACCCAAACTAGTGCCATTATTCCAGACTTAGAGTGTGCTGTGACCTTATTGTAGCTTGCCAGTGCTGATAGACAATGTATTTGCCATTTGTAGTCACTTAATCTACTCTGGGCCAGGCTGTTGCCTCTTGTGCTTTAAGTTATGCCACCAGAGTTCAAAAGCCACACTTATGACAAAATAGCTTAAACCACTTCTGTTGTGGTGATTCACATTACAAATCTGCTGCCTCTGAAACCTAGTGGTTGGTACCCTCACCCGAGGCAAAATAAAGGGAAACCTGTCACCTGCCACCATGGGTGCTTAAAGCAAAGAGTTTAACTTAAAGCAGGAATAAAAGCAAAACACATTCCCAGTAATGTCTGCCAGGAGTTATGTCTGTACCTATTGAGGCTCAGGAGCTGCTGCTGTCATGTGGAGACCGAGGAAAGCAGCTGAGACAGAGCTCCCAGGCTGCCTAATGTCTGCTAGGGGCTGTCAGACTGCTTTAGCTCTGTTAGTAACACATTATAGTTTAAAGCTTATCGCTTGTGCCTTTTAAATGTCATATCTGAAATCCTCTGCCCAGTCACTGGAAGCAATCTCAGTGGCTTCAATAGACAATAGTGATGCCAAATTTCGAGGTGACCATATGTTATCTCTGTAACTGCACTTCTGTCTTTGCTGCTGTTTGTCAGTGCCTGTGCACAGAAGATATGAAGGGCAGCACCTGACTGCAGTATTTCACAAGGACACATGAAAACAGTTAAATACATCTCAAAAAATATTTCTCCTTTTATCCAAGAGGATGCGAGAATTGCAGACAAAGGTAAATCCGTAGAAATGCAGGTTGATACCCAGTTCCTAAAAATATTACTAGCTTCAGTCAAAATGTGGTGTGGATGACAGAGCTGTGTGCAGGTTGTATCTGATGGATGTGAACCATGTGGTGCAGGGCAGGAGGAGGACATGGGAGAGAATCAAAGGAAGCCTCTCGATGTTTCTCACAAACCCGGTATGTGTCCTGAATGGTGTCCGCCTTCACATTCCTCTTCCATCGCTTTTTCATGAGAGGATAAACTGTTTTGGACAGCACAAAAACCACTGTGGTCCTGTGGTGGGTTTGAAGAGACAGCCAAGGAGGGATGTTTTCAGGTGTGCCATCCCTGACTTCCCTGAAATGTGGCTGAGTGATGGTGCAGTCTGCCTCATCCACTCCAAAATCAATGAGTGGTGAAGGAGTACTGCAACCAGTGAAAAAAATAAAGCAGAGAAGGAAACCCAAGAATACCTTAAATTTACTTCATTTTTTCCCCTCTTATTAAGTGGAACCATTCTTAGCACACAAATGTGGATGTGCCCTTGCATTTAGAATTCACTTAAATTTATCTGTGGTTGTGACCATGGGTTTCCAAGAACACAGAAAAGCAACTTGTACCGTGCAGTTAACTTTTCAAACAATGTATGAGAAACACGCCCCAAAAGAGAAGTCTCAGCACAAATATGGCCTAATTCCTTTGTTTCCTGTAAGAAATCTGTAAAAGCCAGTGATAGTTAAAAAGCTGATTGGATCTGATATGCCTTCAGGATAAACCTGAGGCTACTGATGACTTGATTGAATAGCCCCATCACTGTACATCAGTAGTGTTTGGAGAATTTATTTTGCTTTCACCTTTTAAGTCACTTAAGTGGTTTAAGCTAAGTTGTTTCTCTGATGCCCTCTGTAGACAGTGAGGAGCCTGAGAATCTTTGGAAAACCTTCCAGTCCTGTCCTTCATTCTGCTTTTCTTCACATGCATCTAATAGCCTTGTCCCCTGATAGAATAGATAGTTTGTGGATGAACCTTGAAGCTATTTCCTATTTAATTCTGGAAAATCTTTTGAGGGATAAAGAGATATGGAGAACACAAGAGTGAAGCTATTACATGTGTATACGTGACAATTTAAAAATTCTGGCTGTACTGTATATATACTTGCTGTACTTTTTATATACTTTATATAAAAAGTATATAAAGTACATAAAGCAAACTTCCTTCAGAAAATTCAGTGTTTCTTTTTCCCCTAATGAGAAATGTCCACTTTGCCTTTTCTCTCAACTCTTCATTGAAAGCTCCCAAGCAAAAACCAGGAGCGTGGCATTTCCCCTCATATGCACGGAGAGCAGTGAGAGCCTCCAAGCCTGCAGAGAGAACCTAAGGTGTCTGAACTTGAGCCCTTACTTCAGCAGAAAAAAAGGAGAGCAAGGGGAGGCTGAGGAATCCTGTCACTGAGTAAATGAGAATTCAACACTTAGTCTGCACAAAGCTAAACATAAGGGAAGTTTCCTGTAGTTCACTGATGCATTCAGACTTTGAGGATATGCGAAAATTTGGTCTAATAACCTTCGGAACAGAAGTATAGCAGCTATTTCAGGTCGAGAATATTATGCTGCTGTTGGTTTTGTATGGTGCAAACAAATAACCATGTTCTGAGAGAAGAAGCGTTGTATTCAGAAGGTATTTATTTTTTACTGTGAGAATCTTTAAACATGCACTGTTTATTTATCTCTTAAACTGCAAGTGCATCTCTCCTTCCTAGCTAAAAATTTTCTGTGTGACATTGTCATTTAGCACTTCCAACAGTGTTGGTAATACAGTACGTCTGTCTTGAATGGGATTAAAATTTGGTTTTACACCTCAGTTCCCTCTTAGATCTTTAACAATAACAAAATCACAAATTCTGGGCAGAATACAAATGTATTTATATTTTCTAAACATTCAAGATGTTTCATGGCTCCCTAAGAACCCAGAACCAGAGCAAGAACCTTGTCGAGAGATAATAAAGCACCCATCTTGAATTAATTCTGATCTAATCAAGTCTAATTTGACCTGATCTAATCTAATCTCATGTCTGTCCAACCAGTAGGACTTTGTTATCTGCAGACATGATGTTCACACAATGGATCGGAAGTTACTCCCTGCTTTAGACATGGGTATTTTAATAGCTGGACTGATTGGTCCTCAAGTTCTGCTTTCATGGGATTATACCATGAAAAGGGAGGCAGATTGCTCTGGCATTGGTATGAAGTGTTTATATCATGTCTAGAAGCAGCAGATGTGGTTCTTTTAGGTGATCTGCTGCTCCAAAGAGAGTGAGAATAATTTTAACAGTAACAGCTAGGCTAGTCTAAAGGACAATAGCAAGGGGAGGCAATCTGTGTTACTAGCTCAAGTGATAGCTGGAAAAAAGGGATAACCTTTCAGAAATATCTGTTTTTTAAAATTATTTTCTTTAATGTCTGTTCTTTCCAGCTGTCTTAATTGCTCTAGTAAAAGTCATTATTTACCCCTGGAGATCTTCCCTTGCTGTTGTATTCTTCTGTGGTTTCTCCATTTCCTCATTTCTAAAGAGCTGACAAGTCACTGAGAGATATGTCAAGTCCGTGGGGGGATATGACAGACCTATAGGGCCACCATCTTCATGCTCAAAGTGGGCAGGTTCTGCTTAAATGCTGTGTGGACATCATGATGACTTCCACCCATACGCTGCAAATCTGCAGGAGGCACCCAGAGGACCTGCATTTCCTACCGGTTTTCCACTTTGCTATGGAAAAGAACAGAAAGAGGATTCTTTATCCCAGATTTTACCTGACTCATAGCAAGCATATGTGTAAATGCTTTGCCGAAGTGCCCTTTGTGAAGACTGTTTGCTGACCCGAACCTATGGCGTCCTAGTCCTTCTGTGCAATAACGTAAGCGAAGATCTTCAGCACAAGTCGCAGTCTGTGCAGACGCCTTGTCTGCGTCCATCTGAGTCAAAAAACAGCGGCAGGGAAAATCCCTGGGATGGGAACTCGGTCATCTGTGCTGCTACCTGGTCCAAGCAGGCAGCAGCCCTCCCAGCAGGTTGCAGGCAGTGCTTGGGAGCCAGCACGGGCCATTCCCAGTGACCAGACCGGAGGCAGGTTTTGGAAAAGGAGAGCAGCCGGTAGCATAGACACAGGCCATACTGTGCTGGCTGGCCTCGGTGGCCAAAAGCAGTCCCTGGCAGGTTGAATTTAAAGCTGTATAGGTGCAAGTTTTATTTAAATCTGTACAGGTATGGCTGTAGAGCTGAAATGTCTTTGGGTGACAGTGGGATGGCAAATAGTGTCCTCGTGCCAAATATTGATGGGTGTTTAATATACACTTCGGGCACATGCTGTGACTGGGGAAGATTGCCTACTGATGTTGTGTGAGTGCTCCTGATTCCTGCAGTGCTGTGGTGCGGGATGAGCACGACAGAGGAGAATCACAAGTGTAAAGTGCTTTAAAGATCACACTCCAGCAACTCTTACCAGAAAAATACTCTTGATTTGAAGTGTGATTTTTTTAAACAGCAGTTCTATACTACCAAAAGCCTTTTGTGGATGCAGTTACACTAAGGAAAAAGTAAAAGCATTGACCAGTACAGCTGCTTTAGTTTGAGGTGTCCCTGTGAGCTGTACTGTCAGAAGCCTGGTGCTGTAGGCAGAAGCAGTTCCTCAGGTAGAGGGCACAGCCAGTGTTACCTGGTCTTCTTCTTCCAGTGCAAATTTTTCCACCCTCTGCAGCACTAATGAATTTTTAGTTATAAGCCATTTTTGCATCAATTCCCGTGGGTAGTTGTAAAGAGTTGTCTGTTCCCAAACTGGTGCCAATTCCAGTGACCCTTCCTGCCAACAGCAGTGATGGGTGTGGTCTGAGCAGCCAGAGGTGTTGAGGACTGCCTCCTGCCTCTCCATACCTTATCTCATGACCATTGCCACTTGGCCACATGGTGCTATCGCTCTTCCCTGGTGGACAGGATCAAATCCCTCACTAAGCCTGCCCCAGGGGGTCAGTTACTCTGAGTTTGCATTGTAGCAAAATTACATTGCTCAATTTTTCTCTCTAAACTTAGGAATAATAATTATTCTGAAATCAGCCTGGAGTGAAGACAGAAGTAAACCAAGTTTAGAGCACTTCATAAAGAGAATTTAAGGCAGGCAGCTTAGAAGTCTCAATAAGATGCCTAACATCAAGTATACAAATCCCTCTCCTTCTCCAAGGAAATCCTGTGTGCTGGAGATGCACTATATGTAGTATAAGAAAAGAAAAAGGCAGATCTGAATTGACACAATGACTGACTGGTACCATATTCTATTATGGATTGCATAGGCTTTACTGTACAAGCATCATCCATCTGCACATATGTACACTCCCTTGTGCCTTAGCAGTAGAAATTCACATGCACACACATATTTCTACTACAAAGCACACATATTTCTACTACGAAGCACACAGGGCTTAAGAGGAAAACTTGTCTATAAGCAAATTGGGCAGTGTTTGGATTGCACATTAACAGTGCTGTAGGGCCATCAGTAAGCAGGTGGTCCCAGGAAGGAAAATAACACGTCCATTATATTTCCTGTTTCTGAAAGGAGGAACTGATATCCCAGTGCCAACACACCACTGCCCCAAGCTGGCAAATGTCCCTGCATGTGCAGGAGATAGGGCACAGCAGGGAACCGTAATGCTGGCACTTAGTGGATTGCATGTCAGCCTTCTCTCAGTGGGCTCTGCAAGTCCATCAAGGGCACAGATAGAAGACAGGGGATTTGCCACTTACTGAGAGGCTGTGGGAGCAAAATGCAGCTACATGAATGCTTTTATCCTCTGCAATAGACATGGTGTTTGGAAAGAGTGTCAAGAACAAAGGGTAATGGGAACCATTACCTGTCCCATGTAAAATGTTTGCCCTGTAGTGCAACAAAGCTTTTCAGAGAAGAGTAGTTGAAATGATTTGGGCAGAATTCTTTTCTTCTAGACGCTCCCTGTGTAAGAGATGAAAGATTGGTCTGTGTTTGCTCTCAGGTCAGGATGCCACTATACCAGCAGACTGGCAGATTCCCAACAGAAAGATACTCCACACCTTGGAGAACTTGAAATCTGTGATCTGAAAGTCAGACAAGAAGCTCTGAACAAAGACAGGTCTGTCAAACAGTCAGAAACAGTGGGGTGTTTCTGCTTGGCGCTCTAGCACCCGACTTAATGAAGAAGAATGGCTTGGGAATAACGTTGTTGCTTTTTGATGTAGTTTTGTGGAAATGCATCTCAGCAAAGCACAGAATTAGGAATGATAAGGGTGAGTGAAGGGAATTAATTAACCTGGTCACACTTTTGTGAGATGCAAGGGATGAATCTCAGTGATGAAAGGGTTACAAGCCCCAGGGCAGGTGATGACATGTCTGTTGGTGGTGGTCTCAAAGCTGGGCTGAATTTCTTCCTAGCATTTAATGTGGCTTAAATGTATCTTTAAGCTGGGCATGGTGAGGGAAAATGGCTCTTGAATTAGAGCCATCGACTTGCCATCAAGTCCTGGCCACAAAATCTGTCAATGAAGCAGCAAATTACCACCCTAGTCCAGAGAAGGCTGCACGGCTACAAGCAGGTCACGCAGAGAACTGAACAAGCTGCACAAGCCTCTACGTGGCAGGGCTGCTCCGCTGCAAGTACAGCAAGCTGCGCTTGCTCTCACTTTTCCTGGCCCTAAACACCTAAGGTCTGATTCTTCTGGCTCTGCACTCTGCATAGTCATTAACACCACTTCGAAGGGTTGGGTTAGTGGGTGTAAAATACTACCATTTAGTAAGGCATCATTTTACCACCACTTCACAGCCCTGTAAAATGAGAATCTAGGCTATGAAGCAGCAAAAACCTGAGCCCCAAGTATTCACCTCATTAGAGAATCCTTTGCTGTGTGAATGGGAAATAACAAGGGCAATTCCATCTGTCCTGAAATTACACAGGCTGCGTGAGTTTAGTCTGATATTTTAATGGAAGACCAGAGCAATAGCATAGTAAAAATATTAAATTAATATGCAATGTTAGTGGATTTGGAGCAGGGACTGAATTTTACTTCCCATTTTCCTGCTTTTATGTGAAACTTCAAGCAACACCTTCTCTACTGCATTTAAAATAATTTGTATAAATAATAGATCTAAGGACAAATACATGTATGAAGGTAGTGTAAATACATATTTGGAGATGACACTATTCTTAATATGTTTTCCAGGGAAATTCTATTTGAAAAAAAAAGTATTTTGCCCTTTCATGTGGATTCTCACACTCTTTCCGTGTGTCTTGCCTGTGGAAGGTAAGTACTTTTTTTTTTTTTCTTTCTTAGTTTAGTTTGGGTGCTTTTTTTTTTTTTTTAGCTCTTCTTTGCCATAGGCCCTAAAAACAATAACAAAAAATACTGTGGCAGTTGCTTCCGTGTGGCTTGCCAAAGGGGTGTTAAGAAATTTTTCTGGTTGTTCTGTATGTGTGAGCTGCAAAGAGGTGATAAATTGCTGAAGGAAATTAAAGCGGGGGGTTGAAGCTCAAGTTTTGTACTCTTCTGATTCAGGCAGTTTGGATTATAAGCTGCTGGTTTTGTTAGAAATCAAAAGTTTAGTTGCCCTAAACCCAGGGGTGCTGCAAAGACAGATTAATAGATAAAAACATCATGCAGCCTCTGTTGCTCCCCGTGCTTGGTTTACTCAGGGGCATTTCTAATAGTGGCAATTCCCAGAGCAGGGCTCTGCTGCCCTCCCCTTGCTTCAGTGTGGAGGCACCCAGCCCATGCGCCCATCGCATCAGATGCTGGCTCCTCCTGTCCCACTGCCTCGCTGACAGCAAAGGAGGTTGGCTATCAGCTCAAAATTTGTTTGTTGGATTTTCAGGGCCATTTAACCGCCGCTCCTTCTCAGTGAATGATGCTTTGCTGTGAGTGGGGAAGTTGTGGCTGCCAGTTGCGGCTGCTAGCTGGTCGCAGCTCAGCTATTTTGCTTTGTGCTACAATGGCCTCAGTGTGCCTACCCTTTCCAAAATGAAGATCTTTTTCATTTATGCATTCAGCTGTGGTGCTGGCATGAGTCCACATGAAGAGGTTTTCTTTCCTTCCCTCCTTCCCCCAAGGTCAAGGTTGTTGCAATTTTACCTTCAGCATCATCAGCCGAAGACCAGTAATGCTGGCTCTTAGCTAGAGCTTTGGGTCCAAACATTTTGCAATGTTCCATGAAGGAAGAGAAGTTTTATGGACCCTGGGTTGCAGATGGGAACACCAAGGCATGGGTCTGTGGCAGGCTGCATCATTATTCAGCAACAGGCAACAAAGGCCAGGCTGGATGATGGCTCAGAGCAGTGTCCAGCTACACTGCTAGCCAGGACCTTCAGTCATCACTACACCATCTTGCCTTAAACCTACCTGAAACTTGCTTCAGCCCCAGCTCTGACATGGCCTGAGAGCTGCCCACAGCAGTGCGGGGGGTTGCACAGGCTGCTGCTGTCCTGCTCTGCTGCTCTGGCTGGCTCCTTGGCCGCAGCAGCACTAGGTTTTGACCGGTATTTGCAGCCACATTTCATACGCCAACCCCTTTCTGCAAGCTGATTTTCTGATTTTCTCCTTCCTCAGTGGCTGTAACATGGGAGCTGGTGAGGTGTGAGTCAGCAGCTGCTGCCTGCTTTTGGGGTGAGAGCAGAAAGGCAGGGGCAGTAACACCTACAACACCCAGTGTGCCTCAGATGTCTGTAATTCTCAGAGGTCCAGCTTACACATGTTTTCTTGGACTTGCTGCAATAGTGATGACCCAAGAGGAGAGTGGGATGTGCCTGTTGAGATCAGCTGCAAGTAGTGATGCACAAGGCAGGGGCTCCCCAGGCTGATAGACTGGAGCTGCAGTGTTGATGTCCCAAGTCTGCCACTTCCTTGTGACACTATCACTGCTTGAAAGAACTATACTTTTTTTCATTTGTAAGGCTGTGAAAATACATATGTGCACAAACACATATCTGGGATGAGGCTGAAGTGAGATACTTGTGCTCAGGTTCCTACAGATGTGTGTGAGGCTCAGACACTGCTGTACCTGTGTGCAGCCTGGCATGGTGTATGGCAGCACTGTCCTCCAAATGCTCCTGGGCAAGGGGTCCCAGTCACTTTGGGCCAGCTTCAGCACATGCAAAAGTATGTATTATCTGGCTGCAGAGAGTCTGTATGAAAGAGGAAAGCACTGAGTCTGTCCTTTGTCTCTCGTATGCCTTGGCTGCATGAAACGCCTTGGCTGCATGAAACACCCCACAGTGCTGCTGCCTGCTAAGGAGTGGGCTGAAGGCCCTGTGTAGCAGACTGTGACGTCCAGCAGGTCAGGAATTGCCCATAGAGAGTGTAAGCTGCAGTGCAGAAGTAGGAATCTCCTCCTTTCCTCCAGGAAACAGGAGTTAAAAGTGAGGGATTCTCCCTTTAACTTATTTGCCCCAAACCCTTTTGTTAAATAAATGTTGCCATTTGACAAAGAAAAGCAATCCATTAGGACAAGCTTGCAAAGCCCTTCAAAGTAGCAATGGCAAAAATTAAAACTGAAAGCAGCAGCATATTGTTCTCAAATTGCATCGTTTGGCATTCACTTCTGAGCTATGGGACCCTGTGAACACCAGCTGCTTGAGGGGAACCTGGTGGGACAGGGTGGGAATTTCTGTGAGCACAGATGGTGGCACACTGCTGCATCTACTATGCTAGCACTGGACACAGGGACAATTTTCAACGGTCTGGGGAGACATGTCCAGCTGTGGAACATGATAAAAAGAGAAGTGAAAAAACATGACAATGTCCAATTGGATGGTGTTGGGTCATGCAGTGAGAGTTACAAGTACATGTGTAACCTGTTTATTGGCAATTCAGAGCTTACATCTTGCCCACAATGTGATTTATCTTACAGTTTCAAGCAGGAAACCTATATAACCAAAATTAAGTTGTTCCTTCACAGAAAGAAGGAAGGGAAGCTTTGTTTTCTCAATAATGTGTCAGGAATATTACCCTCTGCCCTTGCACAGTGCAGTGTAAACTTGCTTGTAATTTGTGCTGGAGGGGGGAAGTCAGCTCTCTGTGTTTCATTGTAAACTTGCACTTAAAATCCTTTCCTGGCATTGATCCCAGCTTTGATATGCATTAGTAAACATTCATGACACCGACATTAATCCAGAGTGAGCTTATAGTCATTTGTTATATTAGACACTAAAAAACAGTCACGAGGCCATGATTTGATAGCGTTATCTCAACACCTTGCGTAGAGATGCAAGGCTGATTTGGTGACATATCATCCTTGACACATGACACATAGAGACCATGCTTCAATCAACACGCCGTGCCTGTGGGCAGTGTGGTGTTACAGCCTCTGCAGGGGAATGCCGCTGCCTTCGAAACCGCCTCTCCTGCAACTAGTGGTGATGGCAGGGCTGCAGAGATTGGGAAGCAAGAAACCGAGCCTGGTATTCAAAAATCAAATCCACCAAAATGTAACAAGTCTCTTGCATGTTAATGTTTCATTATTTGCAGACATGTCTAAGCAAGAATCTACTTTTCTTATAATTACCTATTCTGCAAATAAATTCAGGAGTAATGATCTTAGTAGCTCGGTTGGCCCTAGATCTAGCTATAAACACATCATAATTAGCATCAGTTCATTTAAATTCTGCCCTAAATCACTCTGCTTATTTAAAGTCTAGTCATCCTGATTTAATGGAACATGGTATGCCCGTGTGATGCACCTGAAAATATAGGATGGTCATGAGCAATGGGTTGCAAATGGAGTTGCATCACCAGTGGGGAAATGTGGTGACCAATAAAATTTTTAAGGTATGAAAAAAAATGTAGAGTATTATCATTTGATTAGAAGTGTAGTCAGGATATGTTTTCTTAAACAGTAGCAATCTGGTTTTGCTGTGACCAGAATCTGGCCTTAGCTGTCCATGGGCAAAGAAACAGCAGGTTTCATCGTTGCCCCAAACTCATGTGTCTTCCTAGAGGGAGAAGAGGTTGTGACAAACCTTTCCTGGTGGTAAGTGCAATGGTTGTGATTGCAATGGTTGTGGCAGAAAATACAGGTGAAAGTGCTTCTTTGCACAAACCAGAGTTCATGCCCAAGCTCCTTCTCAATCCTGTGTTTTAGTAATGTGTATGTGCCTGCTGTAGAAGGTGAGTGCTGACTTTTGGCTATACTAGTGGTAACAAAGGGTTACAGAAATGCTGAAACTCAAAAATACAAACATAAATACCAGGCCTCCAGCCCATCCACTGGGCATTTCTAATTGTCAGGTGAATGGATGAGAACTGTTGTGATAAATGTCATGTATCTTTTGGGCTGTTACACAACAGTGATAAGGAAAAAGGCAAAACACAGAAAGGAGAAAGCTGAGGCTGCCTGTCTCTACTTGGGAAATAACAAGCCCTTCATTAGAAATGCCTTTCAAAATGTTATCTGGAATTTATGAAATTAGGGTTAGTCTTGAAAAGACTGAGTTTTGAAGCATCACTGGTGAATATTATGTTGCTCCCAGGGCTTTGCACACACTGACACTCAGGCTCAGTGGCAGACAGGTAAAAGCACAGGTAAAAGCTGGACGGATGAGAAAGTGCTCCCATGCTCAGCCTGTGCCAGTTGCTGCTGTCAGAATGGCTGTCTGTCCTTGCAGGCAGCTGTGGGCTTCAGTTCAGAGTCCCTGAAGTTTAATTGCCAAAGTGAAAACCATGTATGTAAATAGTGGATTGCCCAGAATACCATTGCCAAGGGGCCAAAATACTAACATAAGATGGGATTAATAGCAGTTTAATTTTCCAGGTTGCAAATTGTGGTGGCAAAGGCTTGCATACAATTCCCATCTCTCCTAATGCCTCCATATACAGACATACAACAATAAACCTCCTAAATCGCCCCAGAGGGTGACTTGCAGGAGCTAACAAGTCCTCAAGGATTTACAGTGCAATATTCAGGCAATAGAATTTGCAGAAATAACATTGATCCTACTAGGAGAGTTAAATTAGGACTTTGGTTCTATATCTTTATTTACTTTCATAAGAAAACTTGCACACGTAATTTTTCTACCTTTGTGGCTATTCTCACATGGCCATTTCGAGGGAGGCTCTTCTAATGCCTGCTTTAATGTCTCTTGCTAACTCAGGGTGGCAAAAATGACCCCATGGCATGTCATTAGCTCTGGTCATAGCTTGGTGTGTGTGTGTGCAGGTTTTGATTAGATACAGAGACTGGTAAATGACAGCAATTTTGCAAGCACTGTGCTACTGTGTGCATGATGTGGGAGTTACTGTGGGTTATTGCTGAAATTTGCGGTGTCATGGGTAGTATGTAGGCATTCTTCAAAGCCTCATGTACTCAGGAAAGTTTCAATGGTTTAACTTAAAACAAGTTTCATACTGGGGAAAACTGTACAAGTACTTGGTTTCAGTTTAAACACAATTGATTTTAATGTCATCTCTTGGGGGACCGTTTTTTTTCTTTTTGTACCAAAATAAGTGGAATTAAATGAAAGGTGTGTGCCTACAAGCAAAGCACTGGATCCCGTGGCACAGGTGTTAGGGCCCTCGATTTGCATAGAGACATTGTTTTTCTTGAAAGCCTGTCAGTCAGTGTGGTCAGGGAGGAGTGCCAGACACATCCAGACACATTCTAACATAATAGTGTGAAGGATTTGTCTTTGGGAGCCAGAGCTGAGGCCACTGAGAAAGAAAGAGCCAAGAACAGAGGAGTTCTCTTAGCTGCACCTAATTCTGAGGATGGGCAAAAGCTCTTAGTCAAAGACTCTGACTGTCTATTTCCAACTTGGGCACCTTAAATAAAGCCTTCTCCTTTTCGTGTCCAAACGATTTGTCTTCCTTTTGCATAGCTCTCAGCCATGAAACTTTGACTTGGCAATACAATATTGCCAGGCTGCTGCTGCTGCTATGGGAAGAATGAACCACACTGAAAGGATGGACACACTTGTAAGGAAAGCTGCAAGTACTTCCCACATAGGTGGTGATTTATTCCCGTGTCCAGTTAGCTGTAGTTTCAGCACTTCCCACTTAAGACGATAAATTAAAGGATGTGCAAAATATCACACAGTGAGTTAAAGGCTTTCCACCCGGTCAGAGGTTTGTCCTTCTAAACTTTGACCTTGTGTTCTAAGCCAGTGTCTTTGTACTATATATTTTAAAAATATATGGGCTAGCATCTTGCATATTTATTAATATATTGATAAATGTAGAGTCATTCTACAACATACACAGTAGCTACTTTTCAGTGAGGTCCTAGATACATGAAAGATTTTTGAAAAAGCAACACTTTTCACTGGTGGCAAGTTTAAAAAAAAATAAAGCTGACTTATTACTTAAAGGAGAGAAAAGGCCATGAAACAGGTATTTTTACTCAGCAAAAGAGAAAATTTTTAGCTTCTAAATGTGCAGAGACACTAAATCAACTAGCACAAATGTATGCTGGTGATGCAGCCAACAACACTTAATTATCAGTTCTACAGGAAAATTAGGTGAGAAAATTACTTGTTTTTTTATATTTATTTTATTTATGAAAGAATCCAAAGACAGTGACAATTCTCTCACAACAGCATCTTAGACAAAGATGGCTTGTCTGTCTTTTTCTTCTTCCTTGGTGATACAGATTGATAAATCCTTGCAGTGTACTAAATTTGTGTTACCCTTTTTCAAAGTTGGGTTTTTTTTCTACAGTGTTGAAGGAAGCTTTTTTGGTAGAGATGAAGCAGGCTTATCTTTTATAGGGTTTTAGATTAGAAATATTTGAGATATGGAGACAAGAACTCAGTTTGGTCTGATACACTGACCTTCTTTGCACCCTGTGTGCCATTGTTTTTGTGTGTTGATATTATTTGCTTATGCATCTTGCTTCTTTCTTCCTCATAAATAATTTGGTTCAGTAAGCAACGTCTAGGCATGAAGATACTGGTCATATTAACATGGCTTGATGTATACTCTGACATGCCAGCCTGAGTATTTCTTCCCTGTGTAAGGGCAGAAATCAGCAGCCACAGCTGGAGGGAAGAGGAGGGCAGAGCCATGGATGGGACTCCAGCAATACCACAAGCCTGTTTTGTGGCCAGATATTTTGTATCATGAAATCACAGCCCCATGGAGCATGGAAACAACAGGATATGCTTCTTGTTTTCAGGACTAGTACTAAATTTTACCAATTATTTGATTTGGACTATGCTGATCCTGGAGCACACAAGAAAAATTCCACACTTTGAAGATGACTTAATAGGTGATTAACTTTGTGCTCCAGATCAGGCCTTAGTTCCTTCGTGCCTGGGTGTGTAATAAAACAGTATTCTGCACAGACATAGAGTCTGTTTGGTCTATGATCGGTCCCATGTGGATGTTCTCTCTTCCCAGATGGATGGAGGTCACCTAAAAGCCACTGAAAGCTTTTGTGCTAGCAAGACTCACTTTCTCCCTAAGGAACTCTAGAGGATTTATTCTATTTTGTGTTTTAAAACGTAACTTAGATGGCAATGGAAGAATTGTCTCAGACTGAAAAGGTACTGAAGCAGTTGGGGATGAGTGATTCCATGGGTGGTTTTTTTTCTCCCAAGAGCGAAATAGACTGAAGCAGCACTTTCTTCCCCTCTGGCTGCTTGGTCCTGCCCTGCAACAGCTCCTAGTTATGACTGAGCAGGGCTTTTATCACTGAGGAGTCCATTGCCCCTAAGAGTAATCTTTACCTTGCTTTTGCTTTGCTATATTTAAGATGAATTTGTTTCTCCATCCACAAATGGATCCTTCTTCCCAAAGCCTTTTTTCGAGGCACTGAGTTGATCATTGGGTTATTGCTGCATTCCATTTGTCTTCAGCTGGCAGATTTCTTCTGCCTAGTATCTACTAACCATAAGAAAGCTAATTACGTATAGATTACGTATAGGTGATAAGCAAACTCTGCTGTTGTGTAAATTCCTTTTTACTGGAAAATCAGTAAGAAACTTGAAAATTCTGGCCATCTGTATCACTTTCTGAGAGGCAGGTAAGGCATAGCAAGGTAATCTGTAGATTAAAAAGCCAGACAGTTGACTGACTTTAAAATCACAGTTACAGTTATGGGGTATCAAAGTGGATCTGTGTTAAGAGTGGTCTGTGATGGAGATCTCTTCCCTTGGCCTGTTGAATGCAAGTGTATCTCAGGATATAAATTCTTCTCAAGATAAGTTAAGGGAAGGTGGAAAAGCAGGAAGACAAATAATTTTCTCAACATTAGACTAAGAAATAAATCATCAGGAACTAAACTGGTATGGATTTTGTCTCTGGTGCCCATCTGTCACCATGACCCAGTGTAGCTGCTACTCATGAAGGTGGCAAGAAAAATTCTGGCTTAAAAAATCTTACCACACATGTATGATGGAAGATCAAAGAAAAGAGAAGGGTGATGTTGAGAGAGGGCAGTCACCTATGTCTCAGCAGTCAGCAAGTTTCCATCAAGTATATCATCCTACACCAGCAGCAATTGCCTGTTCACCAGTGGGAAGGGGAGAGTGCCCCTGGGAGAGTGGGGCATTTCAAGGCAAGAAGATCATAGGCAGTGTCCTTTCAGGAGTGGCTTTGGTTTTTCCTTAAGTAGGAATAGGTGATATCACATATTATCCTGATAATTTGCTGATAAACATGCAAGCAAGGGTCTAGTTGGCTGTTGGCATTGAGACCAGTTCTGGAGCTAGGGTGCCCAGCCAATTCCTATATTTTCTAGAAGGGTATATGCCATTGGAGCCAAGGAAAACCTGCTCTCCTGGGACTCAGATCTAGCAGTGTCTAATAAAAGGCATGATGAAGAAAAAATTCTGTAGGGTTTATTTTCCCCTAGGAAATTAAGCATTGTGTACCACAATGTGCCTGGCATATGGCTGCCTATCCATGGGACAACTGAATCCAGTCCCTGACTCAGCAAAGTACTGTAAACAGTGTTTAGTGGTTAAAAACAGGACTTAGGCACAGGTCTAAAGCTGGGCATGTGCTTAGCTGAATCAAATTCATTTCACTTGTGCACAGAAAAGGTAAAACACTGAGATTTGTATTGTGACACAAAGCTAGTTTTTTTCTTACGTAAGCACTGGATCAAAAAAGGGTAGCGAGCCTATTTTCCAGATTAATTCAATTTATTTTAGATATGTGTTACTTTGTCTCTTCACCTTGCACATATCACTTGCAAATGAGACAAGGTACACAAAAATTGATTTACAAGACCAAGTGCACAATCCACATAGTGAAATGGCTCTTCTGGCTGTTATCTTTATTACTTTTATTGTATCACCCTGTTCTGACTGCAGGAGACAATAGCCATATACTTTGCAGCGGATAGTAAATGAACTGACAAACAAACAGCCAGATTTCTTTTCTTGGCTAATCATTTGCAGATTTGTTAATGTTCTAATGTCAAAGTGTTTCTATCCTGGTATGTCTCACTGTCTAGGAAAGAACGAACTCTTTCCGCCTGTTACCATGTAAGTGTCCAGTTCTTCTTTTTAGTGCTAATGGTAGGTCGTACCAGAGAACCCTACATTTTAACTCTTAGAAATCTAGTCTCCTTGATGGTTTTAGGCATTTGCTTCTTAATTACTTTGCAAATTTTTTTGCTCTTGCATTAAAAAAAAAAAAAAAAGATCTGAGATGTCATTTTTTCTAAACAGTGCTACTTTGAAACCAGAGACCTGCTTGTGGGTGTCATGCTATGCTTTCAGACATCACCACCTTTCTTTTGGAGGTTTAGAAATTGGTATGCAAATACCCAACACTCTTTTGCATCAACCTCATTAGAGCCAATAAACATTTCACTTTAAACATCAATGTTCCCAAATGGGAGGGTTGAAGATCCAGCCTGTTTATCTCTTTTCAAACAGGTGACTCCTCATTACCCTCTGAAAACATGGAATACAAAGCAGTCTCTCATCTGTAGCTATTACAGCCTGTGATGCAGTGTAGTCAGGGTTGATTTTCTCTCTTCCTTTGGTGGCCACTTGGCCATGAAATTCACACACACTCTCTTAAATATTCATGCAATCACACTAGTGTCTTAATATTTGCACTAATTTCATTTCTCTCCACTTTGAATTCAGCATAGAAAACTCTTCAGACCCTTTACAGTGAATGTGGAGGACAAAGCAGCAGTGGCAGCTGGACAGACACCCCATCCATACACAGCTCCACTGCAGCTGGGTCACCAGCAGGAGCTTTTACGGAGTGTTTGTGTGCGGGGAAATGCAGGTACAGTGGGGCTGAATGAAGGACACACTGCAAGGAGGAGCAAAGGCATGTAGTGCTAGAACTAAAACAGAGAATTGAGGGTTTGTGCTAAGCTTGAAAAGCAAAAATTTCTCTCTGCATCCAATAAAGAAGCATGGCTTGCTGGGTAGAGCAGGCAGCAGTCAAGACAGAGGTGCCATTTCTGACTTTGTTACTGGCTGTAGTGAGACTTTTTTGATGGCCCCATTTCCTGTTGTGCTTGAGGGTTGTACTTGCTAAAATGGCAATAACCAATGGCTCTGCAGATTTGGCTGACAGGCACAGAAAAATACTAGGGATGTCTTCTGTAACTCATTACAGATTGTAACTACACTTCTTCAAAGTCACTCAGATAAAGAACTAAATGCCTGAATTAAAAAGAAAAACCAAGCTTACCAAATTTTAAGTTCATTTTTAATATGACAGCTTTTAAAAGCATTGGGACCTACCACAGAATTTGTTGCTTTTCCAGAATTCCTTTTCTTGCCAAAATAACATATGCAAGAAGTTTAAATAGGAAGAAGAGGGAAGACTGTGCCCCTTCTCCTCCCTCATGCTTGGAGCCAACAGCTGAGATTCAAATGCAAATGCCAGGATTCTCTAACTCTCCAGGAACTTTTGAGTCTTGGTGTCTTACACCTATGTGACAACTTAGGCTAAATTAAAAATCAAAGAGATTTCCCCTGGAGTAAGGTACTACTTGTTATGAGTGAGGATATCATAATTGGAGCTGCCAGGAGGTTTATGAACTTCACTCGCTGAAGAAGGCTTTGGGACTCTGAAGCACCGAAGTCTGTATTTTCTGTCTGGAGTTATCCCAGCTGCTGTCCTCCCTGAGCCAGATGTGTAAAACCAACAAACATGCTGCAGATCCCATTTAAATGCTAATAGGTGTCTCTCTTCTCTGTGAACTTGGTAGAGCTGGGGGCTGAGACTGTGCCCCTGCTCTCATCCTGCTGCTGTGGTGGCTCCTAGGTAAAAAGAGAGGCAGGTCCTGGATGCAGGTATTCTTTGTAAGGGTGCTGTGCAATCTCCTTGTCACATGTTGTCTGACTGGAGCTGCCTGATGTTGACAGATCAAGGTCTCAGCTGTAGCTGTGAGTCTGTGCACTTCAAAGCTTTGATTGCCCCCTGCTTTTTCCTCACTGTCCCCTAAGCACGTGCCCGATCATTGTAGCTAAGGTGGTAAAGTGGGGGAAAACAGGCTTTTGGCAGCTTTAGTTTAGTAAATATTGGATGGGACGTTCAAAGGCAGTAACTAGAAACACAGAGTGGATTTAATGGCAGGGGAAAATTTTTCTTTGATCTCTTTATATCTGCTCTTCATCTTTATCTTTCCTCAGTACCTTAAATGACAGACTCTTCTGGAAGAATACATCATAGCTGAGGATCACATTCAGGTTTTTTGCTATTTGTGACATTTCAAAATCAATTTTAAACCTTAAATAGGACATAGAAAAATGTGTGGTACCTCTGCTGGCTTGATTTAGTCATAGGAATCATGTTCACATGCAACAGACAGAGAGCAAGAGAGAAAAAAAGACTGATACTGTTTGAAAGGAGAGCAGCCATGAAAACTTCATGGGAAAAACTCCAGCAAGTTTGCTAACTTCTATGAAGTAGTATAAAAGTTCGACTTCATTTGGCCTGTGATGCATTGGTGTTTGCTTCATTACAAAGTGAGGTGGTTGAGGTGATTGAGGTGGTTGAGGTGACTGAGGTTCTCTGCACAGACAGAATGTTTTTTCCAGGTTTCACGATCTTTTAAAATGTACCATTTGACAGGGAAATGGTAATTTTAAACATAGAGAAAGATTGGAGTTTGGGGGTTTTTTTAATTTTTTCAGGAATCTACAGAAGGAATAAACCTCCAAAGAAGGCTCTAGAGATCAGAGAGATCTAGGACCACTAGATTAATTTGCAAAAAGAGTGATTCTGTATATTATATTTCACAGGCAGAATTTGTTAAGTTCAATATGGCTTTCTCCAGTTTGTAGTCAATGGAAAACTTCCTGTGGAATCAGTTTGCTATTGACTAACACTGCAACGGACATTTTTGATAGCAAACAACAAGTGTCAAGTGCCGGCATTTTGCAGTTTAAATCACTTTCCTCTGGTGCAAAGGATGCTAAAGAAGACAGTACACAGAGAATCCAGCCTGTGGACACTGAAGATGAGCAAGTATAACCATAACAGCTCACTGGAGGTGTTTGGCTCTGGCCCATGTTAAAGGCTGACACAGACACATGATTTAGGAGACTCAGACCTCAGGTAGAGACTTTTATATAGGGGTGTGTGTGCATACATCACTGGATCAGTCCAAACATCCATCTATGCTCTCCTTGGCAGTGGTAAAATGCCACACTTTAAACAAAGAATTCTTCCTGGGCTTCCTGCATTACATGAATGTGCTTGGCAGCACCATCTTGGGTCTGTTTTACGTGGGCTGTTCCAGGCCCTTTCCCATCTCTCCAGCAGCTTTTGTCAGTGTATTATCCCCATATTTGCAATTATCACACTTATCCCTGTCTTTCTGCAAGTAAACAGTGAGGCAGATGAATTTTTTAGACAATGTGAAGTGTTTTATCATAAATATTTTTTTCTTCCACTGTCAAATCTTGCACCTACTTCTTTTCCATTTTCTATTAAGCTCTCTGCAGTTGCAACTGCAGCACCTCGTTGTTACTCATACAGAAATGCCAGTGTGGGAAGGTTCCACGTACAAACACACACATGCATATCCTTCATTTTCCATGTGATGACTTCTGTATTGGCAAATGGTTCCAGATTTTTAGCTACTACTGCTAAAATAGCTATTGGAATTGGAGGAGTTGTATGTCTCTTTAAAAGAGAGAAAGCAAGTTCTAGAAATGTGTGCTTTGTGCAGGAGAAATTACTCTCAGTCTATGCTACAGGGTTCATTTTTAGATCTCACAGGAAAAAGGATATTGATTCTGGAATTGTTTTATTCCAGGAGAACCTCTTCATTTAAAAAGACACCGTGGATTGCTTGTTAATTCACTGGCTAAAACTTAAGTAAGCAGAAGCTAATGTCTTTTTACTGGTTTAATTAACAACGATTATTTGTCTAAAGATAAGGTATTTCCAGCTAAAAGCTATGTCCTTCAACTCCAGATCAGCTGAGAATAGTTCAAATTAGTTTTAGGGTAGGGTCAAAGACCAGAATTTTAGGGGTCTGAAGTTTTTTAACTGAGCAGATCAACACATATCTGCCAGGAGAATACACATCTAAGTGAAAAGGGGGAGGCTGGATTTCCATCTGCATGGAAGTGGATTGTTTGGGGGCTTTAAACAAATGAGTTAATGAGGTGGCACTGAAACACACAGCTGTCCTCTCCGGGAGATCTGAAGTCCAGCACATGGTCCACTTGGCAGCACAACTCAGAGGGGAATGTGTGGACCCATCAAACCTCCAGTGGGCAGCACCATTGGAAGAGGAATCATTAAAAAAAAAAAAAAAAGTGTAAATCCTCCCTCCGATTGGAACTATTTTTGTTGTTGTTGCAAACAGAAGCCAGCTCCCAAGGCACCCCTCCATCCCCAGGACACAGTGAGTGAGAAATTCCAAATGGCATTGCACTGCAGCCTGTGCTGGCTGAAGGCCTTCCATCAAGAAAGCCACCCTTCCTTTTCATCAGGACAGCAGAGCTACACACGGCCAGGGATGGTTTGGATGGATGAAGACTGCATAGCTCTGTGCTTCAGCTGTATCAGCAACCTCACATGCTGCCTGAACTTCTGTAGAAACTAAATCCCATGGCTGTGTCTGTGACTCACCTTGTCTCACGGGCCTTGCCTTCACAGGGCAAGGAGACAGGAACCTTGGCCTCCCAAGATACTACACAGCCTTCACGCCCTGCTCTGATGTTGATCTCAAGGCTCAGGGTCCACAAATATTAGTACCTCTTGCAAGAGATGTTTCTGGAAATGTTCCTTCAAGAGGTGATCTTGAGCACAAGGCAAAGTTCATCAGTCAGGGTATTGGTAGCAGTCCAATTAAATGGTGGCTGCAGTCCTCCTGGAGTGACAGACGCGGTTCTGTTGAAGCAGTGATCCTGTAGAAGGGTGCAGTTCTCCTCTGAAGGTCCAATGATGATGCAGAAGGGTCTGGTTTTCCTCTGGAATCCAGCAGAAAAAGGCTGACTGTGGTGTTCCAAATGTCAGATTATATCCAGGTAGGAAATGCTTGGCTCCTCCCCTTGGGTGGGGCATCTCACAATGGGATTCTGTAATTTTTCCAGTCATGCAGTGGGACTAAATGGCCCGTTAACAGAAGATATCTCCCTGGAGGGAGGATGGGTTATGGAAAAGATAAAGAACACTGTCCCACCTTGTTTCAACAGATGGTAATAGAATACATACTTTTGCTCACATCTTATTTTGCAAACCGAGACATTATCCACCCGTTATTCTATTACAATCTGCATGATACCCAAATCCATACTGTCTTTAAACTCTACAATGAAACTTTACAATTCTCACTTAAGATTATGTTTCCCTATGGTATGGGGCGGTTGAAGGACCATACCCACCACCCCTTGGCTCTCCAGCTCACGGATCATTTTGTGGATGGGGATCACGGCATCTCAATTCATCCAATACTGCCAGCGGTCAGGTGGCAAGGTGGCAATTGGTACTTATTGCTCTTTCACTTTCAGAAGTTCTACTGCAGGTGGGTTTTCTGATAGTCCAGGCAAGGTGTTCAACTGCTTCATACTCTCTGCCTCTACAGCAGCTATTCAAAAGCCCACCTGAGTCCCTTTGGGTCTTTGTAATAGCCATTCCAGAGGAAGTCTATGCCTAGAATACATGGAGCCTTTGGGCCAGTTACAATAGGGTGTTTCTGCCACTCCTTTCCAGTCAGGCTCACCTCAGCTTCTAACAGAGCCAATTCCTGTGATCCCCCATCACCCCAGCAATGGAAACACATTCTGCCCCCATACCTCCCGATGGCATTAGGGTACACTGTGCACCAGTACCAACTAATGCTTTATATTTTTGTGGCTCTGATGTGCCAGCCCACTGAATCCACACCGTCCAAAAGACCTGTTTTTTCCTGTGCCTCTCCCTGGCTAGAGGCAGGGCCCCTCTAGCCCTGGTTATGATTTCCTTCCTGGGCATACATATTAAAGGTTCCTTCCTAGGGGATCCGACAGATCATCTTCCCTTCTGTAATACCTGGCAGCTTGGCCATGGGAGGTTGGGGCTACCTTCCCTTTAGGGGAATTCCCTCAGTTAGTGTTTCCCTCCCTGAGCTGACACACCCATGCTGCCAGGACAGAAGTGGGTTTCCCATCCCACCTTCCTAAGTCTTCTCCATGGTCACACAGAAAGAACCATAGGTCAGCTCATGGGGTGTATTCTCTCTCCCTTGCTGGGGGACGTTGGGCTCTGACTCTGGGTCCTGTGACTTGCACTGGTGCCATATGGGAACCTTCCCTCTTTGCCTCCTCCCTCATCTCCCTCATCTCCTCTTGGAGGCTCTTAATCACAGAGAGACATGAGCCTGCATGAGGCCATTGATCATACTCTCATAATTTCTAAGCTTGTTGGCGACAGAACCCACTGTCACTCGGTTGTTATCAGCACTAATTGTTGCAATAAAGGTGGTATATTGAGATGGCCTAAAGTTTGCCAGATTCCACAATATCTGCCCTGTGCTCCTGGCCTTGTCAGGGTCATTGTCATGCTGTCCATCCCTCCCAAAGCGTGCCTCCAGAACTGCCACTTCTCCCACCTGTTGGATCCCTTCCTCAAGGGTCTTCCAGCGCATTCTATGATGGTACTCCTACATTCTTCCTCTGTGGACAAACCTCTCTCTTACACTCATTAAAAGCCACTCCCGGAAGGAAAGGGGCCATGGCTCCCGTATGACTATCTGATTCACACCTGAGTCCTGGGTCAAGAGTCCCAAATTCCTTGCCTCACCACCGTCCAGTTGCACACCTGTACCCATAAGGTCCCAGACCCGCAGTAACCAGGTTGTATAAGCCTCATGTCCCCTTCGTACAATGTCTTTTCTCAGATTACAGAGACTGTCATACAACTGGGACTCTGTGATGATCTCAGCCGCCAGCTCCCCTGCGTGTTGTGAGCATCCTTGTTTCCCCATCATTATTAACTGGGTGTGCTGACTTGATCTTAGACTTCTTTTCTGCAGGTGTGACTGCTGCTGGCTGTGATTGTCTTTGTGGTTTAGTTGGAACCTGGGTGGTTGTAACATCTGTGGGTTCCACTGCTGCACTATCAGACTCTCCCTGTTTGAGGCAGAGGGAGGATTTCCCACCAGCCAGGGAAATGTACTCCTTCAACATCTGGCCTATCTCCTTTACCAGAACCCCCACCGAAACTGGGTGATTCATTTCTGAGGCAGGATCAGGCTTTGTGACAGCATTTCTCATCTTTGGGGCCACGTCAGGTTCTGGGGCAGCATCTCTAGTTTCTGAGGCCATGTCAGGTTCTGGGGCAGCATCCCTATTCTCTGGGGTAGGTGTCAGGGTGGCTATCTAAGTCAATATCCCTTTATCTCTGAATGCTAAATAGAACAGGCCTATCAGCAACCCCAGCCACCAGCATTTAGAGAAGCTTTGAACCCTTCAAAAACTGGTGGGAGAGGCCAAAAAAACTAGTTGAAGGGTCGGGAGAAAATTTCCCCTGCTGTCACTTCATCACAGTAAATACTATTATTAAAGTAACCCCAAAAAGTTCGTGTGTGATAGCTCTGAATCCATGTGCCCTCCTTCCAGAGGAAGTTAAAAATCCATTAATTTCTCACCTTATTAACCCATAAAGCAAACTAGATAACAGTCACAGTAGCCTTAGTTATAGGACCCATGTTTAGATAAGGGGCTGCAAATGGAAGAAACATAGGCACGACCACGTGCCACCCAAACCAGGGTAAGCTAGACCACATGGTGCCACCTAATAAGGTTTCTATATCCGGCACACAAGAATTAGGTTGCTTAAGAACTGTTATTCCTTTTTTCACCTATTCCTTTTTTCACCCCTTTTCTCTCTACTCCCTCGTGCCGCACGTTGGGCGCCAAAATCTGTCTAGGTTTGAAAGAGAGATGTCTGCAGAACTCTCCCTTGAAATGGCAGATGTAAACCCCATCCCTCCAAAATATTATAATTTTGAAATTAAGAGTCTCTCAGGCAAAGGTATGGGAATAGGAATAACAGTTCTTTACTGGTATGTGTAAATATAAAAAGCTAAACAAACAAACAAACTACAAAAGTAGGAAAACTAAAATAACATGCAGTGGTACAAAAAACAAAACTAAAAAACCAAAAAAACCTCTGACAGAGTCAGAATAGAATACAATCTGACGCCTTGTAAGTCAGGGTGTTAGTCACAGTCCAATTAAATGGTGGCTGCAGTCCTCCTGGAGTGACAGACGCGGTTCTGTTGAAGCAGTGATCCTGTAGAAGGGTGCAGTTCTCCTCTGAAGGTCCAATGATGATGCAGAAGGGTCTGGTTTTCCTCTGGAATCCAGCAGAAAAAGGCTGACTGTGGTGTTCCAAACGTCAGATTATATCCAGGTAGGAAGTGCTTGGCTCCTCCCCTTGGGTGGGGCATCTCACAATGGGATTCTGTAATTTTTCCAGTCATGCAGTGGGACTAAATGGCCCATTAGCAGAAGATATCTCCCTGGAGGTACTAAGGGTTATGAAAAAGATAAAGAACACTGTCCCACCTTGTTTCAACAGATGGTAATAGAATACATACTTTCAGTTACATCCTTCATCCTTGCAACCAGTAGTCCTTGTTAAAGGGAGGAAAAAAAAATCTGCTTCTGTTTCATTCACCCTGATGAAAGGATGTGTAGTTCACTCTCAGGTTTGATTCCAGCAAACACAACCACATGAGAGCACAGATTCTGAATTTTTCAGTACAGCATCTTTGTCTTGACCATTGCGAATTGTCTGAACCTATTATCCTGGAGAAACCCATCTCTCAGTGTGGCTGTGCTTTGTCTGGCTATGTGTTGCCCCAAGGAGCCAGTCTGGGAGTCAAGCATCTAACGACCTTATAACAATTTCTAGACATTTCTTTTTACGCTATAGGAACTACAGAAAATGGCAACCCAGAAGACCACCTCTACCTGGAAAAACATCTACAAGCTTTTTTTGCCTCCTTTCCCCTCCCCCTGAGTTGTATTAGAGAAAGCCACAGAAAAATAACCATGAGCAAAAGGACCAGGATACCCCCTCACCACAGGCTCAGTCTGTGGAGCAAACTCAGATTGAATTTACTCCCTGAATGCAAACCTTCGGGGTTGTGCTGACAATGCTGGAGATTCAGTGACCCGTTTTCATGTACAGATCTGAGTTTGTGGACAGAGAGACATTCAACACATTCCTACTGCAAAAGGAGAGGAGCACTTTTCCCATCCCTAGTTTCAAATGTGGCTGGACCATTGTCTGATGCTGCTTAGTGAAAGCCGGGCCCTGGGCAGGGAAGGGAATACTCTAACAAGTGGCTTGTTAGTGAGGAATGTCCTGCAGTAAGTACGGAGCAGCCTTGTCACTTCTCAGCCAATCCTCCGAGGACAATAAGGAAGGAGGACAAAATGAGTGCAGCCCTCCTGGGCCTCCCCTTAAGAGTTTAAAAGCAAAATATTGATTTTGAGTTACCCTGCTTCAACTCAGCTTCACTCTCCTGATATTTTTATTCCCTTGTAGGTTTCTGACTCCATTCGTTTTTTAAACAAATCACTGGTGAAATTGTGGTGTGTCCATGTAACATTCCTGCACCTAAAAATGTGGTCAATTGACACCTTGAAGGTTTCCAGGCAACTCTAACCATTTGTGACATCTTTAGCTGCATCTCCAGTATGTTCAAAACAGATGAAGTGAATGAATTGATTTTAGCTGCATAAAACCCTTGATAAAAATCTTTGTGGCCATTCAGTTAGTCTCTTGATGATTTGTAGAGTATTTGCTTATGCCATGAACTTGATCCTTCCTACCTCTCTGTTTGTTTTTCATCTAGCTCTGCAGTGGGTTCCCTCTTCCTGAATGCACTGCAGTTGCCTTCCCCAGAGCTGGAGTAAGAGCCAGTCAAACAATGCTGGACTTGCAGCCCACTATGTCATCTGTTCAGACCTGAGCACTATATATGCCAAATGTACCATATGAACAGCACTCAATGGTGGCAACCTTGTTAGGTGCTTTAAATTATTGTCAGACCCAAAATGCATAAAATCAGAGATTTGTGTATCTTGGTTCAGAGTCCCAGCAAAGCCAAAATGATTTTTCAACTTGCTTAAGGAGATAGTGGGTAGAACAACACAGCAAAAACCTTTTCCTTTGTCCTCAGAAAAAAAACAAAAAAACAAAAAAACAACCAAACAAAAAACAACCAAACCAAAAAACAAAAAATTAAACCAGAAAACATTTGCATGTGATGAAACATGCAGTAGGCCAGGAATAAATTAAGTGCAGAGTCTCAGCTTCTTTAATCAAATAATTTGACATTTATGTGTGTGGTCAAAAGGAAATTCTTTTGAAGACATATGGTCTTTTCATTGTATGTTATTTTGGATCAAGTTCCATTGTATTAACAAACATATAGATAAATTGTTATAGATAAATGAGTTTGATTGTTTCATGTTTTTAAAGGTGCCTCCAACCCTGGGGATTCAGGCTTGTTCAAGTACAATGCACAGTAACCACCCATGGTAAGTAACAACACACAATAATTGCAGTACTTAATATTTGGTGTCTCGGCTCCCCCTGACAAAAATGAAGGATGCATCAGAGACAGGAACTGGAAACACTGCTGGAAGGGCTGGAGTGCTGATAATAACACATCTTTCAAGAAGTGCAAGATATTAGTGATTACTACAGAAACTTCAGAAAGATTTATCTGAGTTCAAGAAAACCAGCAAATACTTCTTCTGGCAGTAAGAGTGCAGAAAGGTGTGAACAGGACAACGAGGTCTGGCTTTGGCAAAGTGTTGGGTACATCCAGTTGAATTATGCCCTTATCTGATGCCTTTGGCTGACTAAACTGGTAACCACTGGTAATCACCTCTGAATGCCTCTAACCTCCCTTCTCTGCAACACAAGCTGTAGGATTTGTTAGCCAGTCCTGCATGAAGCACGGTCTTTCTGCTTGAGCAAGAGCATTTTCTAAAGGAAAACATGAGATCTGAAGGAAGTGACAATGTGTCTGGTAAGCTGATCTTCTAACATTAAAATATTTTTTTTTTTAAATCAACAAAGCTGCTTCTCTAAAATATGTTTTATCAGAGGAGTTGAGGTGATACAACTGAGCGGGTCTCTGCCATCAACAGGAAGATGTCCTGTTTCCTTCCTCTCATCCCTTCTCTTCTCTACCTGCCCAGTCTGTTCCTCAGATCCTGCTGTGGTTCAATTCAGTAAAATGTTAAGACAGAGTAAATCATGATTTTCATGTGAATGGCCACAGGAAAATCACACTGAGGATTCTTCATCAGCTGAGTGAATTAAAGGGCCACGTGAACACAAACAACCAGTTCAGTATGGGAAGGAGTCCTTGAGACAAAAGCAGTGAAAGGGAGGAGCAGGGTGTAGGAGGAATGGGGTCACCACTTGAGACAGAAATTCATCAAGCCCAGCCCTTTTGGGGCTTCATTTTTTGGGGAAAAAAGGATACTTGCATAATGTACAGAAACATACTGAAACTTATATGTTCTACAGGTAGTGATACCACTATAAAAAGGCTACATCCTCTCCCACTGTCCATGATATCCATATTCCTGTTTCCTGATTGCATGAAAGCAGGCAAGACCTTGGGCTCTGCATACTGCGGGTATGTAGCTGTTGGCTGAGACCCAGCAAGGGTGAGAGCTGCTGGAGTCTTTGCCATGCTCACAATGATACTGCTCTGTTCTCCTGCACTGTGACTGTCCCATGGTGCAATGGGGACATATGGGCTGTGTGACACTGGGGCATGACAAGTTGGCCAGGTGAAGGAGCCTTTCCAGATGCACTGGGAGTGACAGGAACACCAGCCATCCATAGATGCAGCATCTGATTCATTCTACGTTGAAGAGGTGAGACCAGATTCCCACTGGCCTGATGGCACCAGTTCAGTCTGGGGAGGACTTGGCACCAGTTCCAATCAGGTGAAAACTTTACCTGAGAGCAAGAAAGGACACTGCAGCAAGCAAGTAAAATGTGTGTGGCTGCTGCAGGTGGGGATGGAGGGAGAGTCCTTGAAAGCCCATAGGTTTATCTTGCCACCTGGCCATCACCCACAGCTTCACCTCTGGCCCAAGGGTTGCAGCACCCTTCCCCAGGTTTCTGGCTGATGCATATGTGGCTTCACGTGGAGCCATTCTGAATTGCACTTGTTGGGAGCTGCCACACCAGCCAGCAGCATGCTGAAAAGCATCATCTGAAATGTCTTGGCTTTTGCAGCTTAAGCTTGTTTTAAAAAGCTGTGATTGTGTCAGCAAACAGCCCGTCACTTCCCCCGACCTTCCTGCTGAAACTGTGGTGCACCTCATGCTGACCACCCAGCACTAGCAGCAGCATTTCATCCAGCTGCTCATGTCCATGTTTCAGGACAGTCCCAGGAAGTCCAGCTCTCCCCTTATTCATTGTGCGTACAGAGTGGACCCACAGCAGCTGAAGTCTAGTTAAGCATCTCAGCTTAACACAGCAGAGCTCATTGGGTTTGGGAACAGGCATCAGAGTATGGACCAGGCAGCATGGGAGTGGGAGGTGCTGGGATTTCCTTTCAAGCTGTGCCAATTGACTTCTGAGGCTTTTCCTCCCCTGAGCCAGCCAAAACAAGCTGAGGCAAATCTGCTGAGCGACTGCTGCTTCCTGCCCCTTGTGCTGGCACCAGGGAGGGGAGGGATGGGGACAGGACAGCCAAAGCCCAGGGGACACTGTCTCCCTGTTTCTCTGCATAGAGAAGACTCTTCACGCACCTGAAAGAGCAAAGAGAAAGCTGGAGAGCAGCTGTTTCTGTTCATTGGTGGGTTTCTGGCAGAGCATCTGTTTCGGAATTGTGAAGCAGAGTTTGCTCTCTGATTCTTGCCCTGCTGTGAGGGAAGGATGAGCTGGGGGAAGCTGCAAACAAAAGTGTAGCAGAGAGAGAGGCTGGTGCTGCCTACTGATGCTTTTGGTTTTGAGGACTTCACTCTAACACTTTTCTGCAGCTGAGTGTAGCAGGTGAAGGCAAATCACAAGCTCTCATTCAGGCTCAGTGCACCTGCCAGGGTGAAGGAGGACGGTAGAGGTGCTGGCTCTCTCAAGAAGGGCATCAGCATGGGAATGCAGCCCAGCTCTGGTGATGCTCTCCTCTGCCCCAGTTACTGATGCAGTGGGGGTCTTGGGAGGTTTCTTCTTGGAGTTTTGGTTTTCCCATCAGGGGCACCCATCCCTTTATACCCACACTTGCCCTCCTGCCTCACAGAGGAGATTTGAGTGAGGAGTGGAGCAGCCGCCATGGTTCCCCATGGGACAGGGTGCCCCAGAGGTAGGAGGTAATGCTGCTGGTAGCTGCACAGGGGACTGAGGAAAAAAAAGGTAGACATAGCAGGTCATGCCTATGGTAAAAATAAGGGCTTAACAAATTTGCCAAAAAATATTTATTAGCTAATATGCCCTGCCCTCAAAGACACCAATGCCTCCTCAGGCTGTGAAGGCTAAACATGAAAAAAAAGAACTTGACAAAGTAGTTTCAGAGTTGGCTCTGGTTTTCCTAGTTGGGCACTAGACTGGTCAGCAGCCCAACCCATTGCTCTTCAAACATGGTAGTTTCTCACAAGCATTTATTCTAAAGAGAAAAATGTTATTCCAAGGCTCCAATTTAAATATAAATAAATCCATGTGGGAGAAGTGTTAATTTGAACTTACACATGTGATATCACAGCCTGTAGGGGTAAAGGAGAAGGTAGGAAAATAAACACGTACGTTTTATTCCTTCTAAATAAATTACATGACCAAGAATTTGGGGTTTTTAAATGCTGTATTTCAACTGCCATCACTATTCTCAAAAGCATATTTAACTATAGGAGATCGTTTAGTAAGGTTTGTCCCTATTTCAGCATTAAGAAAGACAAATTATTTTGTTAGCCAAGACAGGTAAGGTAGCCAAGCTCAACCTATACTATTTCTGCACCTGTCCATGAGAAAGTAGCATAATTGATTTCTAATACTATGCATTTTCAATTCCATAGCATCAGCACTGGTAGCCAAACCCCTCTCATATGGCTCATGCAACAAGAGCCAGCAGGAAAGGACAGAGATGTAGGTGCTCAGGTTATTTAGAACTGCTAGTGGCCTTTGGCCAGGCTGTGCTTTCAGAAGACGTCAAAGGTGAGTTGCTCCCAGTCCGAGCACCATCTGCTCTGCTTTTTCCTCCAGCAGAAGTTTAAAATGTTGAGACCATAAAAAGCCGGTTGTATAGCCTAGCGTACTTCAGTGCTGGCTGTGGGAAGCCCAGCTGGATATGGACTACCACCAGATAAGCCAGCTCTCTGGGTGTGATGTGCTAAGAGGCTGATGGAGCAATGCATGGGTACCAGCAGTTGTGGGATGACATTAAGGCCTGTCTCAGCATGCAGCCACCCTGGTTATCTCCAGCAGGGACACACAGACAGTGCAGCTCACAGGACAGCAGGACACAGATCCAGAGTGCTGCTGGGAAGGTGGGAAGTAGGCTTGAGCCTGGGTGCTGGGACAGTCCTGTGCTGGCGCAAGCTCACGAGTCAATTGTAAGGATGCCTACACCACAGACTTGCCCACACTGAAAAAACAGAAGTAGGAAAGGTGGAGCTGGAGCACTGGGTGTGGGACCTGCTGAGGCAGCAAGGGACAAAGGGTTTGGGATGGAGCTGTATGGAAAAACACAGTGGCTAAACTTAGCAGAGGTGTTTCAACCCCAGTGAATCTCTGACATGTTCATGTGAGTCGCAACCAGGGAGACTTGTTCTCACTGCTATTGAGAAATATGATGGGGAGTAAGCTTATAATTTTTTTTTTTCATTTACTCACTGGTTTATTTTCCTGTGAATGATAGTAACAGTTCAGCCTGAAAAGCTGACGTAACTGTGAAATTTTTTTCAGCTGTCACAGTTCAAATGCCCCTGTGTGTATGCCTTAAAGCAGACCACCTTAACAGCAGTTTGGCTATACCTAATGCTTTTATCTAATCTTTTTGTTTAACTCAATTTTTGTAGTGGTATTATGCTAAGCATATTTAGTGCTTCTTTTTACAAGCATCATTTCCACCTCTTGCTTTTTTATAACTGTTTGCAACTTCTATTAAGTCAGAATTTCCAAAAGCAGCAAGCTATGGCAAGCCAAGTATTCAATCAGGATTAGTAAACATCACTGTGGTCCTCTTTCCTTTGAAGGCTGTTCACTTGTGACTTTCAGGGATTCACTACAGCAGAGCTGAGCACATCTTCTAATTCACAGACCTTTTAATATTTTCTGTGGAAACTTCAACATATTCTTGAAAAAAAATATATGTTACTGAAACTCTTCTAGTTTTACAGAAGATAATATATGGCTGAACATACTTTTCTCAGTCAACTTTTGGGGGTGCTTTATCAGTATGTATCAGTTGAAAACTATTAATGCTTAGTGAAATAGGCTCTGCATTAGGTTGAAGAGTTTCACACACCTGTCACTATCTGAATAAAGAGATGGAGGCAAATTTTATCTGAGTAGCACTATACAGAGTCTGCATCTTTGCAGAGAAATAAGTCTCTGGCAGACTTGTATTTATTTGGAAAGAGAAGTTGGATAATGGGGAGCAAATTCAAAGACAAGTTTGGCAGAGCCTTTGCTCAGGTGATGGGCGCAAAGTGCAGCTACAGAAGTTTGCAAGGCTGTGGTTTCAGCATGCTTTAGTTGTCACAGGGGTTCATGGGGTCACTTCACCCCTCTGCCGTGGGTTTTGGCCCATGCAGCATACCATGTGACGCCTTGCACAACCACATGGGGATCAGGATATGAGCATGAATTTTAAGCACTGATTTAGGTTTCTGGCTGACAAGGAGATCCCACCAATGGCTGGACCAGCCTACCTGACCAGACCACAGCTGGGAATAGGAGTGATGAAAAGGGCATGCCCCAAAGCAAAGTGCTGTGAACCTGCAGCAGCCTGAGCTGCTTTATGCTAACCAAGCATAGTAAATCAGCGTTCTAGCTCTTAGCCATATCAGATACCACTAGATTACACTTTGGTGAGAGAGACAGAAAGTGCAACTAGGCGTGATCTGCCACACTACCTGTTGCTATTCTGAACTGGCAAATTTTTGACTGAGTTTTATGCAAGTGAATATAGAGGAAGGCAAGCAGTGGAGAGCTGCTTCATAGAGATGTAATTGCCTCTGTCCTGAGTGTTTGAGATCAAATCTGGGGAGAGAAATCAGTGCTGACTGATTTAACTCTCTAGTTGCTGCTCTGCTTGGAGAGGCTAGGAAGCCTGACAGTGTTACTGCCCCAGCCCCTGCCATAAATACAGCTGTGCTGTGGCCAGACCAGCTGCCAGACAGCCAGAGTCAAGGGTGCAACGCTTGCAAGAAAATTGTCATTTATCTCCATATGTCTTGAGATGCTTCAGTAGGTCATGAGCTGCAAGCCCATCATACCATGGTTCCACTAATCTGGTTTTAAGGTTCTTAGTACTAAATCAGAAGCCCTGTGGGCCTCACGTTGCTGGTCAGTAAACTCATGCCTGGGCTCTGATTTGTTCAAAACATGGCTACAGGTTTACTCTGCACCAGCAGCCTTTGCCCTGAGCCAGGTGCTGCCTCCTCAGCTGCAGAGGGCTAAACCAATTTGACAGAAATATGACCACATGCCTGAGCCTAAACTGGGTCAAAGGAGCACCACGGGTGCTTGAGCAGTGCACAGATCCACCCCTGCTGAGCACAGAGCCCCGACCCTGGGTGCTGAAGGCAGGCAACTGGCAACAACCTGGCCAACCTGCCCCTGCTTGTCTGCAAGGGAGGGTTTAACGGGATGCCTGCAAAACTCCTGGAGGATGTTTCTATCCTACAGTTTTGGTTTTGTTCCTGGAATGCTGCTTGTTGCCTTCACTGTGCTGATGCAGCTGTTGGTAAGATTGCCCTGATCACCAAATGAAAAAATCAAGGTTAAATCACACTCTTTTGGGAGGAGGTAATTATTAAGTAGAACTACCCTCAAAGCTTGATTTACAGCCCAGCCTTCCAAATGTTCATACAGACTGAAGGGCAGAGATCTGAGCCATAGGAGTAGGCAGGCAGCCACCAGGGAGCTGGAGACTTCATGGTCTGCTTCTGTCAATAAAGCAAATAATTGGTGGAACTGCAACCAGAGTATTTTCAGTGCTTCTTGCAATAGTTATTCTCTACCTGGCACACCACACTCAGACTGTGGGCCTTTCATATGATGCAGGATCAGGTTCTTATACATACTTCATATTTTTCATATGAGCTACACGTACCACTTTGACTCCTTCCCCTATGGGACAGGATTTCATTGGCTTGCAGATTGCATTCTCTCTAACAACAGATTTCTTGCATGCAAATCAAGAAGTTGAGAGGAAGATAAGGTGATGAATATGCTAAGCATGGAAAAGCACTATCATGTTATGGTTATGCTTGCAAACATTTACAACAGAAGACAATCAAATAAGAATATCACAGAATCAACCCCAGAAGTTCTGCATTGCAACAGGGGAACAAAGATGCACTGTTGTAGAATTTACAGTTCTACTGAAAATAAGTGATTGTGGCTTAAAATCTTTATTGAAAACCAATGGTTATGTTCTGTAAATTGTTTATGAGAAGAAGTTATTTGCCGTATTTCAAGCATTTCTGCCTTGCTGCAGATTCCTTCTTTAGGGCGCTGAGGAAGGCATTGTGTATATGGTCAGGTGAGAGGACACAGGGAGATGGAAATTTCAAAATAAAACTACAAGAAAGGTTAGAAAAATGTTGTTTAGTGATTCTGACAAGTCAGTAAATAACAGCATATCCAAAGTCACAGGGCTTTAACCCTTTTGTCAGCAGGGGGTTTCCACATTTCTCAGTGCCTAGCTCTAAACAACAAATATGGGAATCTGTCCCCTTCCTTATTTATCAGTGTGCCCCTGGATTACAGCTGGAATATTCCCCCAGACTTGATGGAACTGGTGGTGGTTTATCTCAGTATGTCCCCCTATAAAAAATGGATAACCATAACCAGAGGGTCCCCTGTTGCCCTGCCCTCACTGTTTCCTGCTTCACTGAAATATGTGAGCAAGAGGGAGTGGGACTCATCTGCAAAGCAACCTTGGTGTGATGCTCTGAGCATGCCACTTGGTCCACTCTCCTGGAGTAGGCTAAGGGAGAGTCAGGATTGTAACTGGGAGGGAGGCAGCAGCCTGCTGAGCCCAGGCAACTCAATGCAGGAATGCAGGCAGCCAGAGAACTGGGCTGAGGAAAGCTGCTGGGCCATAAGGAGTTAGGTCAAAGGTGAGGGCTGCTTCTGTTCATCTTGGTGTCTGAACTCTTTCACAGAGCCACTGTGGAAACGATTACTTCTACCTTGCTTACTTGCGGTAGCCATGGATGTCACCACTTTTTCTCCCATCTTTTCCTTAGAATGCCGCCTTCTCAGCCTTTCAGAATTTCTGAAGGAAAAGAAAAAGAAGGCTGTTTCCAGAATGCAGCTTCCATTTTGATCGTTCTTTGGTATCAGTGGTTCTCTTCTACAACACCATGTGCCTCACTAGGAAACCAAATTCCTCATTGTCACATGATTCATATGTGTTTTGCATCTTTTTTTAGAAATATTTTCTCATTAGTTAAAATGAATGCCTGCAATCATTAAATCACCAAAATAAAATTAAATAAAATGAAACCTACAAAATGCAGCAGCCTGGCCCTCTCTTCCTGTGTCCTCTCAAAGAGAGTTGTGCGAAACAGAGATTTCTCTTTTGGTTTAATATTTTCCTCAACAAATGCCTAATCATCTCTTTCCATGAAGCTGACTGTCTTCTTGGATTTGGTAACCAATTTAATTTGTATTTTTTTTTCCTAGGTGATTCCTGGCACATCAAAACTGAGAGTAAAACTTGACTTCAGTAGGAGTTTTGTCTCAATAGGAACTTAAAGGATTTTGGCCACCCTGTGTTGAAAGTAAGCCTGTAGATATTTGTATGTGTGTGTGTGTGTGTGTGTGTCTGCTTATACATTGTACACACACACACACATATATACAAAAGTATCTGTGAAAATGCATAATTTCTTGGCTCTTATCCTAACCTTTGTGCAACTGGGTGCTGGGATCTGGATATGCAGTGTGCTTAGCAGCATTTTTTAATGAAGAAGTGTTTTCTCCCTTGGAGCTGTCATTCTCTGACACATCACAGACTCTTTCAGACAGAAAAATAATTGGTCACTTTCTCTGGAATCGGGGAGCCCAGGGACCAGGGCAGTGCTCAGCAAACTGGGACAGCAGCTCTCAGTGATGCCCACTGGTGTCCCCACAGCAGGTGCTGGTGCTGTTCCACACGCGGCTCCTGCCCTCAGCAGCACCACCCACCCATCAGCTCCTCAGTGAGATCTGCTCGATGGTGAAATGTGACTGGCAAGACCCAAAACCTCAGGAGGAGAAAGGTGAAAAAAATGGACACTTACTTCCAGAGCTGTTCTGCCACCAGATGGAAATGCAGCCTTGCTTTGCTCTGTTTTTTTTAATTTTTTTTTTCTGAAACCTGTGTAATGGCTGCCTGGTGGAACGGTTTTCCATATTTGCAGAAGGATTTTTTATTTTTTTTTTTTCCAAATGTGGATTTTTAAACAGCATTTATTCTACTTGGTGTCTGGCAATATCCACCTTTCATCAAATAGTCCCCAGAGTTGTTAGCATTCAGAGACAGGCAATGCACTAAAAAATCCATCCCTTAGAACCTTCCACCTACTACACCCCACGTAGAGAAGAGATGAAATAAATGGTGAAGGCTGGATACTAAGAACACTTGCCTCGCAGGAGCACGCCAGTATCCCAATCCAGCCAATGGCTCAAATGCAAACACAACACAGCTTAACCTGCTCGGCAAAGTTCCTCTGGGTTCGGCTCTGCCACTTCCTAGTCACTGGTCACTGTCCTGTGACTGTCCCTGTTACCACAGCGCAGACCTTGTGGCGTCCCACTCTTTTTTTCCAGGGGTCAGTGACTGGAGGAGGAGTGGCCCGTGCTCTGCTCAGCTGGTGGCCACCATCTGCCCTGCGGGTAAAAAGTCCCTGCTCTCGCAGCTTCCTGGGCCGAAGGAAAAGCGTGTCCTTAGCTTTGCTGTGATACCTCACGGGCCGATTGCTTATCTCTGACTCACTCTCACGTGTCATTTAGGAGAAAGGGCTGGGAAGAGATCTGTAGGAGCAGCAGAGACAGGCATTCTTTCAGGAACCAAGGACATCCATCCTGCAGGCTGCAGGAACACAGCCTTATGAAGACATCCGCAGGATGGAAGAGTACGGCCCCTGTTTTCTGTCATCATCCCTCTGTATTTTACCTGCCCTGTTCTTCCCCAACCGTCAAACCTTACGCCTTAGGCTATATATAAGAGAAATTGGAAGGTGGGATTTTAGCCTGAGTAGGGCTGATTAATGTGTAAACTAGGCAGAAATGTTACCTTGATAACATTATGTTTACCAAGGCCTCGCCACAATATGGACATCAAGGTCTGACTGCTCACACCAAGTTCCTTGCTACTTTCTAATGGGTCGTACTTTAAGGGCGCTGTATTGTAATTTAGATCCTTTTCCTATTCGTTACATTCTTTTCTGCCCTTCAGTCCATAGCCGTGGGCAGCCGGAGATGTGAACAATGGAAAAAGGAAAAAATAATAAAAATAAAACAAACAAAGAAACCCCAGAAAAACAGACAACCAAAAAGCAATATGAAAAGAATATACATTTACGATATGGTTTAACGATCTTCTGTGACATTGCTCATTTGTCTGTACTCATCTGTAAAATTCAAATTCTTCAAGCTAAAATTTTCCCTCACTAACGTGCTAGGAACCAACACAGTCATCAGTGCTATAACAGTGCTCATACTTCACACTGAACTTATTTGGAGAAAAGTGATGCAGGAATCACTCATTTCACATTGTCCTTGCATCACCGAAAAGCAAATAGTGGTGGTTCCGTGGGGAGGGGTGTGGGTTTTTTTGGATGGGCTTGGGGGGTGAAGATGTAGGTCACATCTTTTTTATTTCTTCATAATGGAAGATAATTGCTTCTGCTGTGTATATTCTAAATCTCAGCTGCTAAACAAACAAAACCAAGGAGGGCTGGACTGGTACCAACGGCGGGAGCCCTCCTGCCCGGAGTGAGGAGGTATCTCACCGGGGTGTCCACAGCCGTTTCCTCCTTAGCTGATGTTTTTTCTGATGGAAGTTGTTTTGATGGCTTTTTTTTTTTTTTTCCGGGCCATTTAAGCAGAGCGGGGTGCCAACCCGCCCCCCGCCCGGCGACCCCCCGGGCTCCGCGCTCTGGCGGACGCAGGCACCGCAGGTGTGGACACCTTTGAAACTGCCGCTCCTGCCAACGGGATTCCCTGCAGAAATTCACGTGGCAAAGAAAGTGCCCATTTGCTTCAATTATTTTCTAACGACTGCGCTCTCTTGTGCCTTTGGTCTTGCCGGTGCCCAGATGGGTAATTTTGGAGCTATTTGCGTGCATGCCCTTGTTTTGAAGGCGCAGAGGTCTGTGAGCCCAAGTACTTACAAACTCTTAGTGGGAATTAACAATTGAAAAGGGAGCCCTAAGTACCCCGACCCAGGATCACTGCGGTACCCGGATTTCAAAGCGCCCGGTGCTAATCCGGCCGGATCGCCCGCCGGATCTCGCGCTGGCGATGGCGATGGGGATGGGGACGCCATGCCCGCCTACCGGCCGGGGCTCACTCGCGGGGCCGCAGCGGGTTCTGCCGGGATTCCCCGCGGCAGCTGCGGGGCGCGAGGTGTGCCCGGTCGTTCCGCAGGTCGGAAGATCTGGCAGCGATGTTTCGGAATTGGTTAAAAGAGGAGGGACGGAGGCGAAGGCCAGCATGCACCCTCGTCTCTCTGCCCCACCACCCCTCCCAGCATGAAACTGCCTGCGGGGCAGCATGTGAGGAGCTGGCCTTGGGCAGAGCTCACGGCCGGGATCGCTCCCCGCCACCCACGGCCCGCCCCGCCCCATCCCGGAGGCTGCAGACGGCCCTCGCACCGGGGAGCGCCTGGGGAGCAGCCGGGACCTGGAGATGTCCCGCAGGTCCCGCCGCGGATCCCCGCCCGCTTGCAGGGGCACGTTCGGGAAACGGTCCCCGGCGGTCCCTCCTCCGCTGGGCTCCCCTCCCGCCCCGGTTGCCCCGAGAAAAGGTGCGGACCGGCTGGAAGGGAAGATGCTGGCTCCATCCTGTCCCCGGTAGCAGTGGGATGCTGGTGGGAACCGGGGCGGGCAGCTAGCAAGCCCGAGCCCTCCCTGGGAGAGGAACCCTACAGCTATCTTCTCACCTTCCCAAAGAGTACATATGTCGTCCCCGTTCTGCTTTCCACTTATTTCTATAGCAGACTCGCCCATCACCGCAGTTATTTAATATGTGGTTCCCTGCTAGGCCTTGGTATTTGATTGCTGTCACAAATAATACCAGGTGAAGTTCCTCATTGTTTCTGCAATTACACTGTAGCCCACTGCTATTCACTTTTTCAGCCCCTAGAGTTAATTGTTTTCCCACTGTACGCCTCATACCAAATGCACAGAGAGCAAACAAAACCCCAAACCTCCAAACCTTTCAAAACTCATATTTCTCAGCTATTATGTTATCAGCAGGAAATATTTCATAGCTCTGACATCATAAGCCCTGAGCAGCATGAAATTTATCAGGGCCTTCACATGATGAAATTGTACTTTTTAAAGCGAGAAAAGAGCAGAACATCTTTCTACTGGATTTGAGCTGCTAATTTTAATTACTATGATCGCTGAATCCAGCCTTTTTTAATAGTCATTTCTCATACAAAGCAGGAGAAACAAGCCAAAATTAGCTCTTTAAAACTGTCTGCAACAGATCTGTAAGTACAAATAGAATCAAACTGCCCAGATCTGTGGCTGTCACACCCATGACATGGATCTTGTTCTCACATCTCTATTGTGTGACTGTCAGGATGGTTATGGGAACAAATCTATACATGATTAGGCAATGTTGCTTTAAAACCAGGGAAAAGGTGCTAGGCATCCCTTACTAAATTTATTGAAGGGTGAAAAAGCAAGCATTTACAAAGAGCTGTTTGGAGATCCTATGCATAAATAATCATAGAATCGTTTAGGTTGGAAAAGACCTCTAAGATAATGTAGTCCAGCCACCAATCCAGCACTGCCAAGTCCATCACTAAACTGGGTTCCCAAGTGCCACATCTATAAGATGTTTAAGCCCCTCCAGGAGTGGTGACTCAACTACTTCCCTGGGCAGCCTGTTCCAATGCTTGACAACCCTTCCAGTGAAGAAATTATTCCTAATACCCAAACTAAACATCCTCTTTCACAACTTGAGACCATTTCCTCTCATCCTGTTGCTTGTTACCTGAGAGAAGAACCTGACCTCCACCTTGATACAATCTCCTTTCAGGCAGCTGTAGAAAGCAGTATGGTCCCCTTTGAGCCTCCTTTTCTCCAGGTTAACAACCCCAGCTACCTCATCTGCTCTGCATAAATTTTGCTCCAGATCCTTCACCAGCTTTGTTGCCTTTCTCTGGATTGGCCCCAGCACCTCAATGTCTTTTTTGCAGTGAGGGGCCCAATACTGAACTGAAGATTTGAGGTGTGCCCACACCAGTGCTGAGTACAGGGAGACAGTCACTGCCCTGCTCTTGCTGGCCACACTATTGCTGATACAGGCCAGGATGCCATGGGACATATGGGCACATGCTTGCTCATGTTCAGCCAGCTGATGACCAGCACCCCCTGGTCCTTTTCCACTGGGCCACTTTCCTTCTCTCCAGCTGCTCTTTCCCAAGCCTGCAGTGTTCAGTGGGATTCTTGTGACCCAAGTCCAAGACCTAGCACTTCACCATGTTGAACAACACACAGTTTGCCTTGGACCACTGATGCAGCCTGTTCAGATCCCTCTATAGAGACTTTCTGCCCACCAGCAGATCAACACTCCTGCCCAACTTGGTGTCATCCATGAACTGGCTGAGGGTGCACTCGATCCTTTCATCCAGATCATCAATAAAGGTATTAAATAGGACTGGCCCCAACACTGATCCCTGGGAAACATAATTTGTGACCAGCTGCCAACTGGATGTAACTCAGACCACCATCACTCTCTGGGCCCGGCCATCCAGGTGTTTTTCCACCCAGCAGAGTGTGCACCTGCCCAAGCCTTGAGCCATATTAAAAATATGAAATGTTGTTCATGGCTGTGGTTGTGTTTGTGATCCTAATTTCAGTCTCTTTATTTCAGTATGTTTCTACAATTCCATTTGGAGCAAGGAAAGTCATCTGGAAGCTAATTACAATGTAATACTTTTGCTATCTCCCTTACTATAGATTTCCCAAATATTTGTCAAAATGACAAAGGCATTCACTTTACAGAGACTCACACTTTCTCAAACACCCTTTATTTTTTCTTCTTTAGCCAATAGGGTACCATAGGCCCAACAACAGAAAGTTGTTGTGTGGTCTTACCTAGCAAAATTAGCCATTGCCAAAAAATCACTTCAAGTATTGAATGTGTTTATCCTTGTCTATCCATATTTTACCAATTAGGATCAGAGTTTGAGTATTTTTTACTAACTATTGCATTTCCATTAATTTAAAATTACAGCTAATAATTTTTAGGTGCTATTTTTCTTTGAAGGAGGAGAAAGGAAGTGACCAATCAAGTTGCTTTGAATACCACTTTATTTTCACATACTAAGTTGTCTCTTCCAGGTCCTGTTTCATTGACTTCTGCCTGTTCTTTCTGTCTTGTATACCTTGGCTGTAAAGGGCTGTTCTTTACTTTCTGATTTTTATAAATTAGCTCTGCCCTTATTATGGGGTTTATGTCTATGTATGGCCATTTTTTAAAATACATATGTCTGTATGCTGCCTTTTTAAACAAAGTAGCAGCTAAATTGATTCATTACCAAAGGGTAAAATTGCTGTTAATGTGACACCTTTCCTAGTCAATATTAAAGATAATAGTTCTTTGGTTTTGTAGGGCTATTGATTTCCACTATTTAAAGTCCATATATATGTTTCCACAAGAGCTGGCTCTAGTTTTTAACCCTTTTCAGTACAAGTTTTCTCAGCCTCAGAGTAGATTTTAAGCTACACTTGTTTCTTTGAGACTGTGTATGTCTGCACACTGAAAATCCCACTTGGCATAAACTAAAATGGATTGATGTTTTTTTCCAGCTATAGCAGGATTTGTTTTCATCAGAAAATAAAGAGCATTTTCAGTTAATTCAGTCTCCTAACATTCCCATGAAAGAGATGGACATTGACTTCATGTGACAGAAGAAAGTCCCTGGGCACTGAAAAGGTGTAGCTGGCTTCTTCATAAAAACAGCCCCTGAAATTCTGTGACAAGCTGAAATGCCAAGCCTTGTGCAGCCATATTAATACCTCCTTGATTTTTTTCAGTGCTATAAGGACTCAATGACTGTGAAAAGAAAGGTATCAAGAATTTAAAAGGGAAGCACTAATATTTGACTAGCCACATCTGAAAAATCCCAGCTTTAGTGATTTTAAAAATTGAAACATAGCGAAAGAGCGGAAGTTAAAAATGTCTTCCTTCACTTGCCTGGTGTGATATCTGTGTGTAAGTTGAAGGGGGGGGAACAAACAGAATGAATTACTGGAAAAATAGAACAAAAATCTGCAAAATCTCTGCACAACTGGACATTAAGGTGGAAGTATTAAAGCCCTTTGGGAACCAGATGCTAGCAAATTGAAAAGAATATCCAGAAACTTACAGATAGTTTTTCACCAAAATCAAACAAAAAAAAATTACCTCACTGAAAATATGCAGATGTAGCATTCAGAAAATACCTGTGAATCTTGCTATGGTGGCAGTAGAACTTCAGGAAAAGGATAGAGCAATGGAATAGTGTGACAGATCATTCTAATAATCAACATTTTTAAAGTGTCCGTATAGATCCAGTGGAGAGTGTGTGTGTATTCAGGTGCATATTTATAAGGATAAAAGTAACATAAATGGTGATATGTGGATTTCCATATGTACATATACACATATGTGTGTAACAGCCTGATAGATTCCATTGTTCCCAATTTCTGCTTTTAGGCCCTCCTGAGCAGGGTGCTTCAGTTGTACAGTTTCAGTCACAAGAGTGAGTCCAAGCAATTTGTTGAAGCAGAAGCTGTTTTCCAATACTCTGATAAAAGAGGAAAGGTCTCACTCCCAGCCCAAAAGCAAAGTATTAAATATTTCAGTCCAGTGTGCCACTGCTGTGACTTGGGCTTCAGAGAAAGATCTCAGCTCTTCTGGAACAGCTTTTTTAGAGCCGGAGATGCTCCTTATTTGAATAAACCCCATGAATATATTTTAATAAAGCCTAATGAAACAAGATAATCTCTAACCCTCCAAAGACCGACGTCTTCTTTCAAAAATGTGGGGGTTTTTTTTGTTTTGGTTTTTTTATTTGTTTGTTTGTTTATTTGTTTTTTGGGGTTTTTTTTTGTTGTTTGTTTGGTTGGTTTTTTTGGGGGTTTTTTGTGGCTTAGAGGTTATTTTGGTAGATGTACAAACTTACCATGCTCCTTTCTGCTTCACCAGACTCTGGTGTTTCTGCGGTGTTATCTTTAAGATAACATCTAAAGGACACATTCAGACGTCTCCGATCCCACAGGACTGAAACATCCCTCAACTTCTTGCGGCGATGTTCCTCGCCAGCGCCCGTAGGGCTCCGGGGCAGGGAGTAAGGACGGGGAAGACTTTTAGGGGGCGGGAAGGGGCATTACCCCGGTTGCCCCCTTGATTCCCAGAGACTGTAGATTGGCAGGCGATAGGAATGACAGAACTAGGTACCAAGAATTTGGTACTGTGACTGTGGTAGCTTTAATTTGCGGGACGCAGGAGGGGGTGAATTACGGCTCTTCCCTCAGCGTAGAGAGCGAATGAAGAAACCCCCGCGTTACCGGGGTTGCCTCCCGCAGCACTGCCGAAGGTCTTCGGGCAGTCTGGTTCGACGGGACTCCCATGGGGAGCAACCCCGATCCCGGATCCCCCGCCAGAGCTCCGGCTGGGCGGGAGCTACGGAGTACGAAGCAGGGATGGAAGCCAGGCTGCTGTTCTCCCGAACTGAGCTGAAAATAACCCCAAGTCTTAGAAAGATTCATCAGTCCTTCCTTCGTTTGGGAGAGCTTCACCCCGGGCGTATTTTGAACCAAAACGGGAGGGTCTCCCTTTCCCGGGACAGCCACAGATTTTATGCCTCCCTCTCGGGTGCAATCTGCAGGAAACCTAACCAACATCGAAAGTTTGTCTACCTTGCCCAGATAAACGCGAAATTACCTGAGTCTTGGAGGAAAAAAAACGCAATAGCCTTTAACTACGCGGCACCCGAAGGAATGTTTGAAATAATGTGTCCCTTTCCGTTTATATTTTTCAGACCGCAAAATTAACTCCATTAAAACCTACATAGTAGTTTTGTAAAATCTCCTTCCCTGCCCTAGCCCGGGAGAGGCAGAGCCCGAGGGATCGGGCTGCCGGAGCTCAGCCCCGGGCTGGGGCCGACCCCGCCGAGAGAAGCCGCACAGGGGCTCTCCTGCCGCGGGAAGGGGCGCAGCGGCTCGGCCTCGGCAGCGCCCGGCAGGGCGCTCCTCGGCTTGTTTTGCTTTCAAAGCAGGGCAGCTTGGCCGAGCTCTGCTCCACTCCGCACCTCGCAGCTCCATCGACTAGTTCGCTTCGTGCCGGAGCGCCGGACTTTTCCGACACATTTTTGTTGTCTTATTCCCTCGAACGAGATCCACACAAAAAATTGAGGCAAACATTATCCCGGAGAGAACGTGTGGCCAGGACTGTGGATGGTATTTGATTGCCGGTTGTGAGCAGCCTAGCCCAGGCTTCCGGCTGTGTGACAGGAGGGGCCGCTTCCCCCGTCTCTCGGCTCCCGCCGGGGGTGGGGGTTCAATCCTGCCCGTCCCCGGCCTCGGCGGCCGCCACCGGGCGTTCGCCGCCGCCCGCACCTGCCAGCGCCCTGCTTGCGCAGGATGCGCATCCCGGAGGAGCTCAGGCAGTGCCCCAGCCCGGGCTCTCAGCGGCCGCACTCAGCTGTTCTATTTATCTCCTTTGCCCGATGCGGCGCGGCCCGGCGGGAGCGGGGAGCCAGCGGGCCGAGGCGGTGAGGAGAGCGGCAGAGTTGGGCTGCTCCAGCCCGGCCGGATCCTTCTGTCAGGCAACGAAATCCTGGCCGCTCAGCGGGTCTGGTTTAAAATTCAGCCATGAGGTAGAGGCAGGTGTTTGTAGCTCTCCCTGCGAGATGGCCGGTGGCGGGCAGAGGGCGAGGGGCTGCGGATTTGTAGCTGCAAATCATTCACGCCGGCTCTGCCCGCTCCACAAAATAACACGGGCATCTACCCCTTTCCCAAGCGCTGTTCCCTACCCTTTTGGGGCTAAAGGCTCGGGGATTTGCACTGATAGAAAGCCCCAAACAGATCTGGCACCCGCCTAAATTAAAAATCTGCCTTCCCTATGGGAGATGCCGAAGGGGAGCGCGGGTTTTGATAAGCCGACAGCCGAGTTCTTGAAAACTGGAGTTGCGAAGCGAACCCGCCACTTCCCGTAGATAAGGTGAAACGTGTTAACCCCATGATGAGGATGCTGCTCAGGGAGCGGAGAGGGAGGAAGGAGGCTGTTGGACTCGGCAGAGACACAAGCCGGATTGTTTGAACGGCGAGGAGGCCGGTGAGGAGGCTTCAGGGAGCCAGCGTCCCCCTCCCCGTCTCAGCCGGGTTGATCACCGCCCTCCCTACCTGATGGCTGCCGGCTTTCCCACCCAAACCTTTCCATTTCGTCCCCATCTCTCGCTCAGCCCCGGGGATTCTTCCTTGCGCGCCAGAGCGGTAGGACAGTGCCACCTCAGCAAAAGGTCTTTTTTTTTTTTGTAAGAGGGGATGCCGGGCCCTCCACCGGAGCCACGGTGGGGTGATGCGGAGCTCCGCTCAGGCCGAGTGACATGGGGGCACGGAGCGGGCCAGAGCCCCTCGGGCAGCCGGCTACGGGAAGAGGCGCCGTGGAAGGGGACGGGGCGCACACCAAAGTCACAGGTGACTTGTTCCAATTAGTAGCTGTCTAATTAAATTAGTGTTACACGGCCCAGCCAATGGGCCGGCGGGGGTGGAGGGCGACGATGAGGCAGCCCGGCGCAAGCCCCTCCCCGGCGGCCCGAGGAGCCTGGCGCGCTGGTATAAATCGCCTCGGAGGAGCACTGCCGAAGCGCAGCTCTGCGCGACCGCGGGTCGGGGTCGACAGGATTAAGTGGAGCTCGAACGCACCGCCCATCGAGGATGCAGCTGGGTGAGCCGCTGCTGACGGCGGCGGGGTCACTGCCGGGCGCCCCCTTCTATCCGCTGGAGAGCGGCGGAGCGGCCGGAGCAGGGACCGGGACCAGCGGCTCCCGCGGGCAGCCCGGTCCGGGATCGCCGCCACGCCTCGACCTGGACAAGATGCCCAAGAAGTTTGGGGCTGTCCCCGCCATCCTGGGCGAGGCGGAGGCCGTCGAGCCGCCCTTCGCCGCCCCCAAGCCGGACGGCCGCAAGGCCACCCCATGCGGTGACGAGGAGCTGCCCCCAGCCTCCGCCCGCTACTCAATGGACAGCCTGAGCTCCGAGCGCTACTACCTGCAGTCCCCCGGGCCGCCCGCCGGCGACCTCGGTGGGCCCTGCGCCCTGTTCCCGTACCCGCCGGCGGCGCAGCACGGCGCCGTCTACCAGCCGCCCGGCGGGCCGCGCTACCCCTACGGCTCCGTGCTGTCCCCGGGCGGCTTCGCGGGGGCCGTGTGCCCGCCCGGCGGCAGGGCGCAGTTCGGAGGCGGCGGCGGATACCAGTACGGGCAGGCGACGGGCGGCGGAGCCCTCTACGGTCCTTACCCACCGGCGTCGGGCTCCTGCGGCGGGCTCGGAGCGCTGGGGGTGCCGGCCGCCGGCCCGGGGGTGCGAGCGCAGGTCTTCCTCTGCAACCGGCCCCTCTGGCTCAAGTTCCACCGGCATCAGACGGAGATGATCATCACCAAGCAGGGCAGGTAAGCGGGCGCAGGAGAGGGTAGAAGCGGAAGAAAGTGGTGTGATGGGGAATGGGGGGGAGGTGACATCCCCGGGGACGCTTCGTGTCGGGCGGCGCCTGCCCGCTCCTCCGGGAAGGAGGTGCGCGCTCTCTCCGTCCGTGGTGCCCCGAGAAGCGACTCCCCAGTTTCGCCGCACTCGGCGGCCGGGAGATAATGCGGGGATCGGCTGGGGCTCGCCGCTCGGTTCCTTAGTCTCTTTGGTGCCAAGCCGGACGGGGCCTCCACGGCCGCCCACAGCATCCGCCGGAGCCCGCGCCCCCTCCCCCGGCCCGCCTCAGTATGCCTTGTGGTTTTCCTCCTTTCCCCAGGAGAATGTTTCCCTTCCTGAGCTTCAACATCACCGGCCTCAACCCCACGGCCCACTACAACGTCTTCGTGGAGGTGGTGTTGGCGGACCCCAACCATTGGCGTTTCCAGGGGGGCAAGTGGGTGACCTGCGGTAAAGCCGACAACAACATGCAAGGTGGGTGCAGGCTCCGGGGGTCTCCTCGCCCCCTTTCCCCGCGGGGGTCGCTTTCTCAGAAAGGGTTCCCGGTTCGCCCCCCCCCCCCCCCCCAGGGTCTTCCCCACACTCTGCATCCTGCCGAGGGACGAGCTGCGCTTTAAAGGTCGTCTTGCGGTTCTTTTTGCGCCGCGGTGCCGAGGCTGTGCGGGACGGTGGCCATCGGGGAACCGAGGGGCTGCGCGGGCGGCGAAGCAAAGCCCCGTGCCCGGCCGGCGTTTCACCGGCTCCTCTCCCCCAGGCAACAAGGTCTACGTTCACCCTGAGTCGCCCAACACCGGGGCTCACTGGATGAGGCAGGAGATTTCATTTGGGAAGCTGAAGCTCACGAACAATAAAGGTGCTAACAGCAACAATGCGCAGGTAAGGAGGGGGAGGGAGGCTTGAGGGGCTCTTGGTGGCTCAGTGCGGGGAGCCCTGGGGTTTGGGGGCTTTTGCAGCATTTCATCGAGCCACTAGATCACTGTGCTTGTGACTTGTTCCCTTCTTGAACTGGCTCACAGAGCTTAGTTGCTTTGTTTCACCGTATGAATAGTTGAAAATGTTGAAATAAGATGTGCGAATTTCTTTTGTTTTAGCCGGTATATTGATCCCCTGGAGTTGCTCCAAAAGGGGGAGGGTAGCTGATAGCTCTTAGCGAAACAGGGCTGCAAGCTGTGACTCAGCTCCTCATAACAGTTCAAACTGCTCCCATTCTAAACCAAGAGATTACAATTTACAGGAGGAAAATGTCACACTGTGAAAGAGATATTTTAACGCTAGGTGCAGTTTGTCTAAAGATGTTGCTTCTCTCATGGTTTCTTTTAGATGATAGTACTGCAGTCCCTACACAAGTACCAGCCGCGACTTCACATTGTGGAAGTGACTGAAGATGGTGTTGAAGATCTGAATGATTCCTCAAAGACACAAACATTTATCTTCCCTGAAACACAGTTCATAGCAGTTACAGCATATCAAAACACTGATGTAAGCATGGACATATACAATTGCAATTCAGAATAAAATTGACTTGTGTGTTTAGCATCTCATGTTAATATATTCTGCTTTCGCTTTTAGATTACACAGCTCAAAATTGACCATAATCCTTTTGCAAAAGGCTTCAGAGACAACTATGACTCGTAAGTACACCTCTGTCTTCTTCTGCAGATGTGTCAGCCTAGGAGGCATGATTCTGGCCTGAAATGTCTGTGGAAGGGTTTTTCTTTAGGCACTAATTCAGTTATTCAGCACCAGTGCTTCTTCCACTGGCAATTTTGCTGTTGTTAAAATATCTGAATAGCGTATTGTCTTGATGACCTGTCTTTCTGCTGGCTTCTGAGTTTTGGTAGGAAACTTGTGCTGGCAGATCCCAGCTGGCCTGCAGATTTTACTGGCAGCAGTATATTGGGTGTCTCCACAGAATAAGCAGCTTCTTTAAATTGCCAGCAGAAGACCTAATAGTCACTTTCTACCTTCACTTGTGCTATTGCTTGTAGCAGTAATAGAAAATTTACAGTGGTCTAGGAAAAGCGCCTACTAAATGAGAATACAACAAATAGCCATCCAATTAAATGTAGATATGATTCTAATCAAGAAATATCTAGTTTCTTCATGTTTGTGTTTTCGTGTTGTGTTAACTGTCATGCTGGAATTGTAAAGAAAACCACTCAGTATTCCTCTTTTATGTTGTAGCATGTACACAGCTTCCGAAAATGACAGATTAACTCCATCTCCCACGGATTCTCCTAGATCCCATCAGATCGTCCCTGGTGCCCGATACAGCGTGCAGCCATTCTTCCAAGAACAGTTTGTCAACAACCTGCCCCCAGCCAGGTTTTACAACGGTGAGAGAACCGTCCCTCAGACAAATGGCCTGCTGTCCCCGCAGCAGAATGAGGAGGTGGCCAGCCCTCCTCAGCGCTGGTTTGTGACGCCCGTGCAGCAGCCCAGTGCTAACAAACTGGACATGAATTCCTATGAGACGGAGTATTCCCACAGCACCTTGCTCCCTTACGGCATTAAATCCCTTCCCCTACAGACATCCCACGCTCTGGGCTACTACCCCGACCCCACATTTCCATCCGTGGCAGGCTGGGGGAGCAGGGGCTCTTACCAGCGAAAAATGACCACAGGACTAACTTGGACCTCAAGAACAAGTCCTCCGGGATTCACTGAAGACCAGCTTTCCAAGGACAAGGTGAAAGAAGAAATGGGCTCATCCTGGATAGAGACTCCACCCTCCATCAAGTCTCTGGATTCAAATGATTCTGGAGTCTACACAGGTGCTTGTAAGAGAAGGCGGCTTTCCCCTAGCACTTCCAGCAACGAAAATTCCCCGACAATGAAATGTGAGGACATTAATTCTGAGGACTACAGCAAAGACACTTCAAAAGGCATGGGCTACTATGCATTTTATGCGAATTCTTAAAACATCTTTTTTTATTCCAACTGGCTGATATTTTTTTTTCAGGGTGGCCTTGGGGTTTTTTGGGTGTTTTTTTTGTGTTTTTTTTTTTTTTGCATTAAAATTGCCAAAAAAACCTCTTGCCTTCCACCTTGAGTTGTTGTGTGCAATTCTAAAGGTGCCAAAGCTTTTTGACTGTTTTAGGTAACAAAGTAGGGAAAGAGCTAACCATGGGAGAGCTCCTCCCCTTGTATAGAAGGAGGGGGACTTTAAGGAGGACTCGAGTGTCTAAATATCTGGCATATTTATTGGAGTCACTGAAGTGTACCGTTTGGGTTGGCTCAGAGGCCTGATCAAATCTATGCACTGCTGAGTGAGGTAAGAGGGGGTGGGATCCCAAATTTAAGTTTCTTCCCTGCTTGATAAAAGGGTACTGGGTTGCAGGGAACTGCACAAATGCCATGTTCTGCTTTTAGACTGAGCTAGTTTATTCAATCCATCCACAATAGCTGGCTGAGTTTAATCTTGCTCAGCTACAGCTTTTTTTCTGGCAGAAAATGCCAGAATAAGGCCTGCTTGCCATGCAGGATTTTGACTTGAAGGTCTTGTTGCCAACAACAGGATTACAATGACCAAACTGGACTTTTCTTAGCTTAGAACTTGCATTAAAAAAACCCTGCCTCCATCCCAAAAGCCTAACCTTTACTGAGGTGGCCAAAAATAAAGTGTACAGTTGTGTTTTGTCTAGGTACGCTGTAGAATATTGTGGAATAATGTATAAATAGTTGACCTATAGCTGTTCAGTTGGAAGGACATCCGGTGGTGTTTTAAAGTTAAAAAGGCATTTTTTGCTTAATCAAACTTAGCATATGAAGCATTGCAAAAGGAGTTTTCTATTTATGTGTACGTAAAGTGACTTTTTCAGCTGCCCTGTATGGAACTGGAAGTGATGTGACTTTAGCCATTCTTGCCTCTACTTTCAGCCATTTTAAACTGATCAGCCCCACAGCAACTGGCCCACAAACTTTTTCCCCTCCCAAGAAACTTGTTCCTGTTTTGTTTTTTTCTATGTACATAGTAATAATTTTTAATAAAGGTGGTGGTGCCAGGCATGAGAGAGTATGGCTCTGCCTCATCTTTGCCTCTGCTGGGTGTCCCGAAAGGGGAGGAGGGAGCACGATCTTGGGGGTTGAGTTGTCTGTTGTCTCTAAATCTAACCATGCTTTGCAGTGCTGACGCTTTTATCCGTTGTGGGAGTTTTTTCCTTCAATTTTTTTTTTAAGTCTCTTGGCTCTTGCTTTGGTACGGTTCTCCCCTGCATCTGCACAAACGGGGAGCCTCCGGCTCGCTCCAAAATACGATGGCCTCCTGTTCCCTGCCACCCCTCCATCCCCCGCCTCTGCGCCAGGCGAGGTTCGAGCTCGGCAGCGAATTGCGAACCCAACCCACCTCCGGGACTGCCTCCACCCCGCCGCCCCCTTCTCACCCCCTCCGCTTCCCGGAACAAGGCAAGAAATTCCCCTGCCCGCTTATCGGAGGGGAAAGCTTCTGGCAGAGCGATTGAATCCCGGCTCCTGCGGCAGCGGGACCCCTTTCCTGAGGATATGCAGGCAGTAATGGGATTAAGCTGTGAACGATTCCTGGCTGCAAACAAAATCAAGCCAGGGCTCAGGCCGGGGCTGTCCCTGGTGGAGGTAATGCCATCGGGGGGCACCGGCAGGGGCTCCCCCTCCTCCGGAGCGGGGCGCGGCGGGTGTCCGAGGAGATTTCGATCAGCGCTTCGCCTCTCGGGGCGACGCTGCGGCTCTGCGCGGTGGCAAGCTGTCCTGTCAGCTCCTCCTCTGCCCAAGGACCCCATCCGGAACAGAATGGGGACTTGCGGCAATTTGTAAGAGTCTAGGGGCCGAGCATATTATTCCTTATTTTTATTTTTTATTTTCCAGTGGGGCCACCCGCTCCCGGAAAAGCCCACGGGAAGGGCTGTCCCCAGCCAGGGCTGGGGCTGCGCGCCGCCCATCCCCACCCGCCCCGCAAACACCGATCACACAGCACGATTCCGCCGAGCTGTGTTATTAAAAGCTCTATATTTTTGTACCGCACGGCGAAAAAAGAACTTAATACTTGTGAAAAGTCCTCACACTGTTTAATAGAAACGTAAGTGCGTGGCTGGCCCCAATTAACACCTTGTGATTATAATGCATTCCTAACATGGAGTGTCAGACGCCAAATTGTGAATAAAGGTATCTAATTAATCTTCATACGATGACACTGATAAACAACGGCAGATTTAAATAAAGATCAAGGAACTGAGTGCTTCTTATTTGTTTACGTTAACAGAAGATAAAGTTAACTACCCCTGCACTTTGCTTCGTAATGTGATTTACTGCCACAAAAAGCGGGCTGCGGGCGGAGAGCCCCGCCTGGCCTCGGCGGGCTTTTCCTCGCGGCTTTGGAGGAAGGGGACACCCCCGCAGTGAGTGAGTGAGTGTCCCTTCCTCCGCAGCCCCCACGGCCCCGCGTGTGCCGGGAAACGCGGCAGCAGCTCGGGCTGGCAGCGAGCGCTGGAAGGGAACGCGCCCCGTCCGCGCCGCTTCCGACGCTCGGGCATGGAAACTGAGTGCGGGTTTGAAACGTGAGCTGGACGGGCACGGCGGCTGTCGAGCGAAATAAAAGAATAAATAAGAGTTGTTTACAGCACTGCGGCGGGAGGTGGAGGGCGAGCCCGGCCCGATGAAGAGGGAAAACTTCGTTCTAGGTCAGGAGGAATCCGAACCTCCGCTGCTGCCGGTGGGGCAAAAGCTCTGCCCGACTCGGGGGCTCAGCTCCTTCCCCCGCCGGCCCCGTCAAGCCGGGATACTCACCTGAGGCCGTTCCCCGCGAGTTAGCAGCTCCCTGGGATATTGCCTCACTTGAACCGAGGGAGCGGTTCCATGCTCTGCGTGCGTAGCCCTGATTTTTAGACAGCATAAGCGCCCGGCGGGGCAAAAGAGGCAGCGGAGACGGCTTCGTCCGACGGATTGAGGCCGTTCCTCGCCGAAGAGTCCGGTTTTTGCTGTTGTTTTCGTTAAAGCAGACCTGGCATGTCGAGAACAAGGCTCTGGTAATTTTTTTCCAACGAAACTTCATCCCTCGCTGCTCGGCCCAAGCCGTATCGCCGCCGCTTCAGAGCCGGGGGGCAAAACGAAACGACCCCGAAACTCTTTCTTCCGACCGCAACGGCCCGAGCCCCTCTGGAGAAAAGGGCTCCTTCCTCCTCAGGGCGGCCACTCAGCGCTCCGGGGAGGAAGGGGCAGATACTTTTCGGAATGTTTTCTCTTCGAGTAACGGGATGGGGTTTTACTTTCGGTCTGAGTTTCCGCTCCCATCTTCCTCAACGCCGCCTTTTTAACACCTGCTCGCTTGTTCCCACCTCCTCCTCTCTGAGGGGAGCGCGGCGTTCCTGGAGGGGGCTTTCCCGGGAAAAGTTATTTTCCAGTTCCCGCTCAGGGTTGCCTCTGAAGTGGCGGCCGCCGAAGCGGGAATAGGTCCCCCTATGTGCCTCCTGCGGTCC